>JACBWW010000003.1:4250153-4414286 GCA_020086605.1 Lanius collurio
ATAGAAGTGAAAGCATATTCTAGGATTTTTGAACTGTACTGGAGTAATCTGGAAGTCAAATTTTTAGTGGCATTTGTGTACAGAAATCCCTGGTTCCCACTGTGAGCAAAAAAAAAATAATGAAAGAAAAACAACTGCTAGCTCTGATCAGCTGTGCCATATTTTCTAAAAGCCCATGAACCAGAACAGTGGGTTAAAAGGAAGTTGACCTGACACATCCAGGTAGACTGATAAACTGAGCTGAAAACATTTCATCTTGCAGCTGATGCTAGGTGAAGCATATATGACAAATTGTAATGGCTGCAGGGTAATGGATCACCTGTAAGGGCTCAGTGTTCTCTCACTAACTTGCTCCCGCTCTCTCTCCTGCTTTCTCCCACACGCGGCAAGATATTTTCCTTTCACAAATTCTAGGGCTGCAGGGAAAAATCCCAGTCTCTGTCAAGTCATGCAGCACCCCCGGGACAGGCTGTGTGCTCAGAGTTGCAGTTGGTATCCCATAAATTCTCGCTTTGGGACAGTGCCTATCTGCCTGGCACTGCTGATCATGCCTTTAAAGAAGGCAGTAGCTGCAGTGTTGTTAGGACCAAAGAAACATTTCTACCATCAGCTTTCACTAGTTATCATAGGTGTGTTTCCCTATAAATGAGGGAGTCCTATGAAAAACTATGTGTTCCTAAAATATTGTGTTGTTTGATTAGACTGTACCACCATAGCTACAGTCAGATGGAGTTCTAGCTCAAGGCTGAACAGCTCATACACTTTAGCATATAAACAGATAAGCCAGACAGCAATATAAATAGCACACTGTCTTGTTTCTGGCTCCCTGTCTGTCAAGCTGCCTGCCTTTCAACTCAGTTCCCTTTGGATGCAAGCTGTTGAGCCTGCCAGAGGAATGTTTGACATGGGGCACCAGCCACAGAAAAGACCATCATATACATGCAACTCAGAAGTACTGGAGAGGGCTTGCTTAGAGGCCCCTGAGCTCTCTGTCATTCTCACTTTAAATGTACAGCTAACCTCTGTCTCTTGTTATACCAAAGAACATAACCTTGAGTGCTGCAGTTTGCTGCATTTGCCATAACGTAAAATACAGGTTTTCTGCACCCAAACCTGAAAAATTTAACTCATATTTTATAGCAATTTAGTTAAACTGAAGTAGTTTAGCAGGTAGACATGCCCAACAAGGCATCAGGCTTGTCCTACACAACCATTTTCAAATGGGGGTGTTCTAGAATAACAGATGCATGTGAAATCAAGGCAAGCAAAGATTAAGATCAGCAGCAGTAGCCACACACATGTTTATCTAGTTTTTTTCTAAGTTGAGAAAGTAAAAATATGTATAAAAACTAAAAGGTTTTAAGATATTTATATTGTTTCCTCTAAATGAGCAATCTTAAAAATCAGTAATATTTTCTGGTTTCTGTTCTTTTGACTTCTTGGCTCCAAGTTTGCATGAAGGTTGTCCATAAACATATTTCTCAGACAAAATGGGTTGCAAACTATGTATTTTCTTTTATCTGTAAAGACAGCTCCTTTACACATAAGCAAAATATCTGTGAGAATTTCACATAGATGTCCTAGTACATTCCAGGAATATTCTCCATTTTCCCTTCTCTTCTTTCTTTCTAGACCTTGATTCTAAGTGGCTATTGTATAGATTATATCTTACCTCTTATTTTCTCCATCTTACCTCTTATTTTCTCTAAACAGGGGTAAAACAAATATAAATTCTACTTGTAAATCACCACAGACTAAATTTACTTTGTTATAAATTGTAAATGTGGCCGTTTGTGGAGCTGGTACATTGAATGCAGTGTTAGTCACCATGAAACTAAATGACAAGAGACATCCTCTGTTGACTTTCCCCATTTAGAAGATTCTAATGTGGCACATCACATGCCTTGCCTCTCAGTTCTACCTATTCAGAAAATCCATCAAAATTAGTGGCATTACTGTGCTATAAAAGTGGTTTCAGTGAGACAAAATTATTCCCAGAATTTATAGTGAGTAAGTGAGGAAAAGAATTATTTTTTCCAACAAAATGATTTTGTACCAGCTGAAAATGAATGCACAGTAAAAACTGGAGATTCAGAAGAGGGATTCAGGTTATCACTCATTGCGACTACCCTCTTTATCATCTCATACAGTCAAGCTGGAAAAAGATCTACTTCTCCACTTCTGGTCTTTTCACACTATATATTGCAAATTTCCATGTTAATTGCATCTGGAAAGAAAGGAAGAAGCAAAACCCACTCAAGACAGATTTAGGGACAAGATGTATTTTCAGCAGACATATTTCTTAAAGTTTGGACATTATCGGACTTCAACTTGTAGTCAATCATTAATCTAGGTAGTCATAATTGATATAAGTAGGAGAAAATTAAATTGATATTTGGATAATTAAAAATAGCATAATTGAAATAAATCAAAATATATAGGTTGGGTTTTGGTAACCAGAAGATTAACAAGAAAATTAACAATTTTTGTCTGTGGTTTAAGTTGATGCTGATTCCTAGGGTTGACACTAGAACAACTACTTTATTTTACTTTGGACCTTAAGATCATGCACACTGTATAGCAACTTCTGCAGAATTTGAAATGACAGTGAAGAACTGAAATGTTTATGTTGCCCAACTGCTAACCACTGACAGTGTCAGCAGCAGCCTCTGTGTGCACCAGTCTGACTCAAAGCAGTGCTTTGTGCTCTGAGGGTTTCCCTCCTTTGAGGAAGAGAATAGCCATCTTTACTGAGATATTATGCTGTTCTGTGTGGTGTGTAAGGTATACTCCTGTCAGACAGCTTTCAGGACATGGGCACAGACAGCTTTGTGGTATTCTGCAGAGCTGTATCCTAGACTCCAAGAAGACTGGCAAAATACCTTTTTTTTAAGATGAAAAAGCTTTTGCTGTGAAAAACAGTATGAGGATGCTCTAATCAATTCCTATGTCAAATTATTATTGCTTAGTGGAAGCAAGGTTGCTCATGAAATATTTTGTTAACATATGTACATGTTTTGTCAGCATGCAGAATTTCTGATGTCTTTCCTAGACGTTCCCTTCTCATCCTGTCTTCTTTACGTCATTTCTTCCTTCTTCAAACTTTCTTTCTTGTCTTCATAATTTTTCACTGAATCCATTTCTTCTTCCTGTTAATTGATCAATGTTTGCTTTTTAGATGGTGATGAAAGGTAATGTAATTTCTACAATTCCAGTTTAGAGTGTGGTATTGTGGTGGGTGGGCTGGTTGGTTGGCAGGGGCCCATCAAGTGATTCTCTCAAACCCTGCCCTTAGCAGGACAAGATGAGGAAGTATGATGAAAAACACGTGTTAAGGGCAGGAAGATCACTCATTAATTATCATCACAGGAAAACAAACTCAGCTTGGGGAAAAGTAATTTCACTTACTGCCAATTGAGTAAATGAGACAGTGAGAAATAGGTACAAAACTAAAACCATCTTCACTCCATCCCCTCTCTGCTCAGACACATCTTCCTTACTAACTCTTCAGACTCTATCCTTTCCTGCCCCAAGAATTGCAAAGTAGATGTAGAATGGGTGTTATTGTAAACCTGACTGCTCCTTCTCTCACTGTTCCTCTACCAGTGTGGAGTCTCTCCCATGGGATACAGTCCTTCAGAGATTTCTCCATCATGGGCTCTTCCCACAGGCCTCAGCTCTTCAAGAACTGCTCCACTGTGGATTCTTTCTGTGGAGTATAGCCCTGCTCCTATATGGGATCCCTTTCATGGACCATGGTTCCTTCTAGGAACCTGCCTAAGCCCTCCATGACCTGAGCTTTCTCCAGGGCTTATTGACTACTCTGGTGTGGGATCCTCCACAGACTGTGGTGCCAATAACTGCTTCGGTGTGGCCGTTGTCATAGGTAGCAGGGTGGCACCATGCTGAACCATGCTCTTTTCCAGGGGAATATTGAGTGTACCCTCAGTCAGTTTGCAGATGACAATGAGTTCAGCGGGACAGTTAATCAGCTGGAGGGTTGGAAGACCCTACAGAGGAATCTAGACAGGCTGGATGGATAGGCCAAGGCCAATTGTATGAAGTTAAATAATATCAACTGCCAAGCCCTGCCCTTGGGCTACTACAACCCTGTGCATCTCTACAGGCTGGGGAGAGAGTGGCTGGAAAAAGGCTCATCAGAAAAGGACCTGAGTGTGCTGGTTCACAGTCAGCTGGACATGAGTCAGCGTGCGCCATGGTAGCCAAGAAGGCCAAAGGCATCCTGGCCTATATCAGAAATATTATGGCCAGCAGGATCAGGACTTTGGCAACTAGAACTGCTGAGTTAGTAACACAAATAGAACAAAGGAAGATTAAAAGTATCCATGAGTGGAAAATAGGCAGATGAGCTGATAACTCAGATTTCAGAGACTAAGGTATTTCATAGGAATCAGTAAAAATTCCTTTGTCTTTAACAGTAGCCAAATAAGGCTTATATTTTCTGGCCAATCAAAGGATTTGTTCATACGACAAAGGGCTAAAGAATTGGCGAATGTACTCATTTCCTATTAAAGTACTAATTGAAAGAAGTTTCAAGGACCAGGGAAATGAACATTCCTTCTTGAAAAAATTGTTCCAGCTAACTGAAACTCTTATTATTTTATTAATCAATCAAATAATTGAGTGAAAATCTAAAGGAAAAATGTGATCTATTCCACATAATTTCTAGCAAACACAAGCAAGAAATCTACAGGTAAGTTGAAGTGGGTATGGTGGAAGTAAGAGCAATCAGCACTTTTTATCAGAGCGTTATTTGAAATCAGGATTAACACTCTTCATATTGCAGTCACACCACATGCACATGACATTTAATATGTGCTGTTGGCAGTTAGATAACCTCACAAGTGGGAGTTGAAGAGCCCATCTATGTTTAGGCTTTCTCACGTAGTATGCATTTAAATTGATATTCCTGCTGTACATGGTTAGTCTGTCTCACTTTCTCAGAGAAAAATGGATAGCCAGTGTTTCATAACATGACTGTTCTGTCAGATAGAACCGATAAACTTTCTTTTTTCTTCACAATGAAAACTAAAAATCAACAGGAATGTCTTCAGCACCATTTGGCAGCTGATTCAATAGTCCCAAAGTCCAGCTAAACACGTGTTCCTCATTAATGGAATAAATCTATGGAGACCAATAAAAATGGTGTTGAAGACCTAGATCTCCTCACATATCCAACATATGCTTCCTGTACAAAAGTCAGGGGACTAAAGATGGAAGTTCTTGGTTTCTCATAGCTTTTTTCTGTGGCACATATCTTAGAAATTGGTATACCATAAGTTTGATATTCTATAGCCATTCTAAGGTCTAGACACTGGTTAGAAGAATTTGAAGCATTTTTAAAAGCATGATCAGTAGACACCAATAGCTTAGCAATATTCTTCCTAACATTTTAAAACTCTTTTTCTCCTCGTCAATGAAAAGTGATGTATCCAGAAATGTTAATGGACCTTAATGCATCCAGAACTGGTGATTACAGCTGGTTTTGATTTTGGATGAAAAATAAACTGGAACAAAACTGCAGGACAGAATTATTCTTGTTTCACAGCGTAACACAATGAGAGTTGTTTCATTCTTATTCATGTGGTTTGTTGGCAGTATTACTGTTATATAATCATCATCATCATCATCATCATTATCATCATTCATGGCCTTTGAATTATATGTATTGTTTTAGTACCTCTTTAATTTTCTCGGCCAAGAAGGAGGAAATAGGATACCAGGAGAATTATCTCATGTTATCATCAGGCCAAAAATGCTGGGAGGTATATATTCGGGTTCATAAAAAAAAATAAAGTGGATACAAACAGTACCTAATTTTATGTCATTGACGCCTTTTCCTGGTGTTAAAATTGAGAGTCAGACATGGTTAGAAGGGGAAAAGGGGATTTTACCTTGGTGTTTATTTTAAGGATCCTTAGGTGCACATGTCCAGGTCAGGTGCACTGAAATGCACCCGCAAATGCATTCTAATGCACCTGCAAATGCCCACACCAAAAAATGCACACTCCAGAAAGATCTGGTATCACATTATACCTCTTTTTAATTAACAAATCTATCAAAATTCCCCAATGAGAGGCTTGAGCGAGCCCCCCTCTCCAAGGGACTTTCCCCTGGATGGTTCTATCTTAGTTTACAAAATGTGTTCTGGAGAGGACCTCGGGGTCTGGGGCACATTGACTTCTACTTACAAAGCTTCTAAAATATTTAGTCTCCTAGTTTAACAAACAAGTCCAAGAATGTAGGCTAAAGCATCAGGAACAGAAGATGCAAAAGGCATGAAAGGGGTATAAAATAAAAAGAAAAAAATCTTCATGTCATCACCATAACTAGAAGCATGTCTTAATTTCAGCATGAGATTGCTATCAATTTTTAAGAGTTAACTAAAATGTCTATATATCTCTACATATATCTATATGTAATCTCACAGATTTTATTTATCAGGGAACACTTTAGTAATTTTACTTAATGCTTAAACCACTGGTTAACTGCTTTACCTTAATATAAGGTATGAATTTTTTCCTGATTTGGATTTCTTCTTGTTTTGCTACCCTCATTTTTCATTTATCCTTATATGCCTGCTCTTGTTCAGGCACAAGAGGGACAATTAACCGATTGAGTCATAGTGAGACATGTAGTGACACTATAATTCAAAGTATCTGAAGAATTTCTGTGATTTTTCCATGCACTGGGATTCCACTACACCTGTGAATAACCTTGCTGCTATAGAATGATGACAAAAATTTCTGATACAGTTTGTCCAAAGCATTACCTTAGATAATAAATTGCGATATATTTTGCTATACAATGATTTGTTCCTATGAACAAAGTACTACTGTTCAACATTCACAGAAGTCTAGCTGCAATTTCTCTTAACTGGCTAAGAAAATTCCCCTTTTTTTCCTGAACAACTCTTTTCCAGGGGGTAATGGATAGTCAAGTCTGGCTGTCCATATAAAATAGTATGAGTATGCAATATTAAAGGAGTTAAGTATAACATAGATCTGGGTTTTTTCCCTCATTTTGACGTTGCCAACTAAAGAATACATTTCAGTAACATAATGCTTATTTTTTTCCGTATACTTTGAGTTCTAAATGATATTTAAGGCTGTGGTAGAAATTTAAAAAAAAAAAAGAAAAAATAAAAAAGAGAGGATCTCTTTTCACTGGAGAAGCAGAAAAAAGTAGCAATAGAGAAGTAATGGTAGATTTAAAATTATTACTGTAAGTATTAATCATTACTTTCTAATTACAGCTGGTAAAATTTTCCTATGGGGTGATAGAAAATGAAATTATGAAGAGTTTACTGTCTGAATCCTTTGCTGCCAGAAGGCATTCTTTCAGCTCATACGTAATGTATATCTTCCAGTAGAATTGTTTAGAAGGCACAGATGACAAGAAAAAGAAATATGAATGAAATGCACATACAGTCATATGAATGCAAGGCAATCTATACGGGGTTTGAATGTCAAAAATCTTAAAGTAGAAAATACTGTAATTATGTTCAATCCAATGGAATTCCATGTGCCTATTGATTTATGCTCAAGCTTATTCGCAGGTATCAGGCCTTTCTCTGGAAAGTAACACAGCAATGTCTTCTTCCCCATATTCCCTGATGAGTGGGAACTTGTATACCTTTATGCTAAGCTGCAGTTTAGGTACATTGGTAATTCTTTAAAAATCAAATTGCTATTTCTCATCAAATTTAAATCATTGTGTGTAAGAATAAAGGGATTCATTAAAAAAATCTGAATCTAAAAAACAATCTGGTATTTTTCTTCATCATTAGTAGTGTACTAGAAATAAATGTCTGCAACATTCCCCTGGAAAATAAATTAAGAAAATTAAAAATATATCTTTCCAGTTTAATTCCACCTTCTGAGAAATTTATTGTTACTTGTTTTGAAATGTTAAAAAAATGTCTATTTTCAGATTTTATTATCTGCAATGCAGTGGCAGATTCTGTCTATTTTTCTTTGAGCAGAAGTATAGAAAGTGATAAATATAGAGTAATAATACATGAGCAAAGGAGGGGAGAAGAAAGCAAGCTATAAACAATAGCCTCAGAAGGAAATATGAGCAAAAATTGCTGGACATTCTTGAGAGCTTTCCAAAAACAGAGTTCAAGTTATATTGTGTGGGTTTTTAAAATTTCTGTTATAATTGCCATCACCTTTCTTATTTCCTGCTCACTTTAAGAGAGACTTTATAAGCTGTATTATTGCCATTTCAATTTGTGCTTGGTTTTTAAGTGTATAGCATTACCAGGTCTTCAGAGTAGGCACTTGGAGTATGGGAAAAGTATACCTTTTCTGTATGATGTGGTAGAAATATTCATATAGTGGCAATCTTGGGATCACTAAATTTGAAATTCTATTTTTTTTTAGGTGATGGCAACACTCATTCTTGTGTATAGCATTAAACAACAACAACAAAAAAAAAAAAGAAAAATTAAGATACTACAAGAGTATCAGGCCATTCAGCAACATATAGAAAGGTGCAATGAACTCACTTTATGCTTTCTGCATGACCATGCACTCCAGAGTCATTAACAAAATGAGTGATGGGCTGAAGCTTGCCACAGTTGCTGTGCAGCCAGCATCTCTTCATTTACAAAAAGAATTTGCCTCCCCTGAGTTATTTCATTGTGGTTGAGTGCATCCGGATGTAAACGAGTACATTTTAATTAATGCATCAACATGCTAGCAAGCAAATCTCAAGATGTGAATCAGAGATCCAATTTGAATAGGTATCTAGTTTCTGAGAGTATTGAAATAATCAATGTGCAAAAGATCAGCAGAAGCAAAAGGAAGTTACAAGGAGTAACAAGGAAGTTACATCCTTGACCTTCATTTAAATAGCTGAACTTGGGATGCCATTGTAAGTATCCCTGACTGGGTTACCAGCTGGTGTAAATCAAACTGACTCCACTGATTTTCAAAGGCAATGGATCTGTTTACATTATCTGACATCCTCATTGACATAATCCAAAAGTGCAGAGTGAGTCAATCTGACACACAATGTAGTATTACAAATCAGAGGCTTAGCATGATATGGTCCCTTTATAATCAGTGTCCAAACCCCAGCTGAAATTAGGAAGCTTTCAACCTCAGTCTTTAATGGAATCACTATCAGGAGAACTACCGAGACCAAACTTGAAGACTCTATAGTGTTTCACTTTAGACTTTCAAACATCTCATTAGACCTGCTTACACTCAGGCACAGATATCCACATTAAAGCTTCAGATGCTCAAATACAGGTGAACTGAGAATTTTTCCCCTTGTGAAAAGAAACCAAAATGGTGTCTTTGCTTTGCTAAAAAAAAAAAAAAAAAAAAAAAAAAGAAAGAAAAATCAGTATTTTATCCTCTATTTTTTTTTGTCCTGTTCAACTTTGTAAGCCTGTTTTTGCATGAGCCTGATGCTTTACCTTCTCAGCAGCTTCTTTTTCTCTTCTTGCTATTTCTTTCAGTCTCTGAATCAAAGTGATCCAGATTCATATTAAAATAACTTGAAAAATTTCCTATAACCAAATAAAACTAGACACACTGAAAACTGGATTTTAAGGAACCAATTAATTTATTAGTTCAGTACAAATCAGACTCATTAGTTCATCTTAATCTGATTCCCTGTTAAGTTAGGCTGAAGTTTAAAGAAATTTATCTGCCTTATTGACAACTAGGCATCACCTGATTTTAGCTGGTCTGTTTTAAAACTCATTGGAATTGATGCAACTTTGAAATTGAACTAAATCAATCAATCACTCCCCAAGAGTGGTGTAGAGGCACCAATGTGAGTGTAAAATCACTATGAGTGAGATGTATCTGTTAACTGTAGACAGCTACTGTATAGACTTTCACATGTCAGCTGGTTATCTAGACTTTCTCTGTAATCAGTAAAAAGAGGCACTTCGAGGCCATGACTCATTTGGCTTATTTTAGATGACTGCTGTAGAAGAACTGTGCCCTAGAAGACTTTCTTTTGAGCCACAAGTCACAAAGACAATCCATGTAAATAGCTCAAATACAAATGCATGCTTAGTAGGCATTGAAATGTAAGCATAGATCAGGGTATGATTTCACTGTCTTTATTGTGTTGAGCTGTGCTTTTCAGGATTTATTGCAGACTTTCTTTTCTGGGTAAGGCTTAGTTTGAATGAGATTAGCAAAATTAGACCATACGAATCCAAGTGAATATATGAAACATTATCCCAGCCTAGACTCTGTTTAGATGTATCTAAGCAGTTTAGAGAACAGAGAACATGCATTTATATAAACAAAGTTGGATAAAAGATGTTATTTTTCTTGCTTTCTGAGATACTTATTTAAGATGAACTTTCTACTTTGCATGTATATATAAATACTTGTAAAAGCATTTTACGATATTTTCGACAAAATTGACAACCACCTAAAAACATATTATAGGGAACAAATAGAAATGTAAAGTTTTTTAGAATATTTACTAAATTATGCCCTGGTCTTTAATCTTAGCCCTGTAAAATGAAATAGGTGAAACCATCTCAAATACACCGTCAACTGAAAAAGAAATAATTTCCTGTAACCTTTGTAGTTTGCCTTTTGTGATTCACATCACAAAACTGCTATTATAAGGCTTCTTAGTGAAAAAAAAATCTTCAGAATTAGTTCTACACTTTTAACCACTAAAGTAAAAAAACAATAAAAGCAATTCAGAACCTGGAATGCTGTGCTTCATCCTACAGTACCCCAGTAGCTCAATTAAGACCATATCAGATCAGTTACTTGCCTGCTACTCAGCTCAGGTTTATGATCATCTAAATGGTCAGATCTTAATCAGACAGTGGTGATATCCAAGAGTAGGAATAAAGGAGTCCTTTTTTTTTTTTTTTTCTTCCCCTTGTATCATAGTCTTTGTTATCTAATTCAAACACCATTTGGAAAATTTTCATTTGTTACAGAAAAGCTCGTAAGATCAGGAAAGAAAGAACTTCATTGGTTGATAGCATGAATATGAAATTGAGGAAGTGGCACCACAGAATTAGATTCACTGTGACCCTAGGTAACTATAGAAAAGACAGATTAAAACATTATTCTATGTTCCTCTGAAGAGGTAGTTTCTTCCACATTTGAGGCTAAAACTTGCTTTTGTGCTTAGAATCAGATGACAAGCTCTGTGTCAAATTCTACTTTATGTAGGCAGAGTTGTTTGTTGTATGCTGGACAACAGTGAAAAAAAAGAATTTCTCTTGAGAATTTAGACATTCTTTATGATTCACTTAATCATGGAGAGATTGGGGACAGTGTTGAATGGCTTGAGTTTCTTCTTAATTGTATAATCAAGCCTGAAGATCTGACTGATCTTTTACTATATATTCTTCAGCTCTGCAAAAAACAAATGATTTGGTTTTGTTTTAATCTTTCAATGAAGACTTTTCAAATGCACAAGGCCAATATTAATGCTGCTCATATTTTTATAAATAAGACAATTCACACATGAACTTTAAATGAAAGGTGTTTTATCTGTTCTTGACTTTTCAAATGCTTTGATTTCAATTTTCAATGTCAACAATGGCTATGTGACGGTGTGTAGGCTCTCCGGAGCTGCCAGATAATAAGATACAAACTACATTTATTTATTATTTTTTGTTAATTTCATCAGAACATGTGCAGCACATAAAAGTGTACCAACAATCACTCCTTGGTAAAGAATGACACAAATTATGGAAGATTTTCAACAGAAAATAACAACAAAATCAGCAGATGATAGATCTAGCTGGATGACTTTACCTGCCTCATTCCAGAAAGATATGTGTACAATACTCTACTGTGCACAGTAGAAGACAAGGCAAGAAGCATTCTCTTTGTAAATATTATATTGGGAAGGCAGATTTAGTTTTAATTTTGAATGACAAGTCAAGAATGTTGTTTAATGCAAATCCTTTCCAAAAGAGAACATACAAGACACAATATATTATTTATCATTCATTTTCTGTACTTCATTATATATATCTGCTATAGGGATTTTATGCCATTGTTTGGTCTAAAAAGATAAGAAATATAAATGTACTTTCAGGGAGGAACTCAATCTGTATGAAGGCCGTGCTATTCATTTGCTTATGGTGGTTTAAATTTTTAAACTCACTCCTCAATTTATTACCATAGAACCTTTCATTTCACTATGTCCAAGTGCTTAGAATATTTTGGACTTTACTTACAAAAACACAGCTTGAAAACAGTAACTTAACTGGTCCATCAGCTACTGAAAAAGGAAAACAATATTTTTCTTGTTTTCCGGGGATTTTTTTATTTAAGTTCAATGTTTGTGCAGATCCTAGGATATTGTGGTTTTGATTTACAACTAGCACCCTAGAACTTTGCAATAATACAAATAAATTGCTATTGCATTATGATTTGGTAGGGAGACAATTATTTTATTTCTCAAATAAGTAGCAAAACTCAGTACCTAGTACTAAAAGAGAAAGAATAATCTATTCCTCAGCACTGTTTTGTGCCTTCAAAATAACTTTCTCAGGTATCAGAGGATATCATGCACATAAGATCACAATGAGGACTCTCACTGTATCAATTTTGCTTAAGAAAAAAAAAAAAAAAAACTAAAAAGAAAGAAAATTAAAAGTCAAACTAGAGGTAATTCTAATTACAAAATTTTGTACTTAAAATTCCAATTCTACTACAGTTCCCAGAATCCAGGGGCTGGATTGTGACCATGTTTATTTGATAACGAGAAACTGCCATTTTATTGTAAATAGACTGGCAACTTTAATTTTTTTTTTTTATTTTTTTTTTTTTACACATACCATGCTCCACTTGAGGAAAGAAAAGTAAGCTATAATGAATACACACAAAAATAAAAAAAGACAGAGCACAGTCAAAGTAGTCCACTATTTTAGCTCCATCAGATTGGTAGAGGAATAAAGGACTGAGACAAAGGAGTCAGATTTCATCACTCTTTGGTTATATGGGTAATCTGAAAAAGTGAATTAACATTTCATGTGGTACCTTGAAAAATTTTTGCTTGGCTAAGGTAATAGAAAATGTTGTTCTGAAAGAGTGCATTTATGTGCACCTAATTTTGACTTTCTTATACAAACTCTTGAATATTAATTTAATATATGTGCAGTCTAAATGGCTGCAGTTCTTTGATAATGAACTTCTTTCTATGTAAGATAATGTTTTTAATCATTGTGTTATTTTTAGATCAAAATTTATAATGGATTACAAAGCTTATCTCTGAATGATAATATTTTTTTTAAACTACAAAAAAATACAATATTTTTTCACTTTAAAGAACAGAAAAAAATGGAAACAGTAAAACTTTCCTTTTTCTCTTTTTACCAAGTCAAGTGCTTGAATTTAAAATTGAAATTAACTAGTTCTTCCAAGTAGATTTTTTAAAATAATTTTTGATTTCATTCATTTCACCTAGTATGAGTAAATATGGAAGAACCTTGTAAGAATTATTTACTCATCCCATTTCTTCAGTTTCTATAACTATTAGAAAACAAGAAAGATTTAGTAGGAGTTGATGACAAGAATAGTCCATTTTGAATATATGACTGGTGATTCCTTAAGAAAAATATCAATGGACAGGTAAAAATGATCAGCCAAATATTTAAAAATCATGTGTATTCCAATAAAAGCACTTCATTACTTCACTGGAAAGGTTGGGGGGCTTTAACCACTCAGAATATTTTGGACCAATGCACTCGCTCTTTATCACACAAATTCTACTATGGAGCAAATTTTCTTTTAAAAAAGACTTACATGAATGCCAAAAAGATCTTCAGGCTTTAATCCAGTTCACCTTTCTGTAATACGAATATTAAAATTTAACTCCACACAGTTATAATTTAATACTACAATTAATTATTTAACTAAGCTGAAAAGGAAAATAATTGAAATAAAGAAGGTTTGTATGTTACATTGATTTTCAAGAGTCACTAGATTTTTGTGGAAGAAATTGGTCTCATTATAAGGTTATTTTAAAAGATTATTAGTTATTTATGTGTATTTTTAATTTTTTTAATTAACCATATTTTATTTGCATTTTAGGATTGGTCATCTTTGAGTGCCCCTTTTTTCCACATACTGCTTTATGTTTTCTGTTTAATTTTTGAGTGTTTACTCTAGTTACACCAACATCCAATGTTTATATAAATTTTATCTAAACTGTTCTATTTATTCAACAATTAGATTGAAAATCCACATATATATAGAAAAATATCCTTTCACTATGATAGAACAAGACAAATATATTTTTTAAGACACCTTTTCTCAACAGGTATTGCTTCTTGTTTTCTTTTAACTAGACAGAATACTAATGATAAAAAATGAACTTTTTTTCCTTAAAAAGATAACAAAATCTAATGAAAAAAATTTGCTGAAGTAATGATAGAAGTTTTGGACACAAATGCATCTTCTACCAGGGTTCACTCTACTTAGAGAAGATTTGTATTGGATATTTGGAAAAATTTCTTCACCAAAGGGGCTGTTAAGCATTGGCACAGGCTACCCAGGGAAGTGGTTGAGCCACCATCCCCAGAGGCGTTTAAAAGACATGTAGTTGTGCCACAGAGAGACATGGTTTAGTGGTGGACTTAGCAGTGCTGGCTTAACGGCCAGACTAGATCACTTTAAGGGTCTTTTGCAAGCTTAATGATTCTGTGATTCATCACAGCACATGCAGAATAAAGCCATGTACTTCCATAATGATGTAACCCACCACCCCCAGGTCATTAGTGAATTTGGATGCATATGAAATGGCTTGTGCTATGAAGTTGCTTGGGCTCCACAGGAAGGACAGCGTAGCAGTGATTGATGACTGACCTTCCGTGTTGGGCTGCTTTGAATGTTTATGATGGAAGGCTTTTGAAGGCCAGTGTTTCATTGCTGAAATCCTGGCCTTTCAAACGTCTCATGAGGAAGAAGAGAAGCTTTATTGTGCCTTACCAACCAGACACATTTAGCAGCCTGCATCAACAAAGAGGTTTACACTGTATTAATTCATACAATCTAAAATTACAGCATAAGATCAGTACTTAAACCACATGCTTTGTTAATTAACCTCACTTTATTGCTTATGCAGTCACTCAGACTTCAGCCCATCAAGACACAGTACTGGTTCTGGGAACGATTTCTTCATTATGCTTTCAGAGAGCATAATGAAGAAATCTGCCTCAAGCTTCCTATTCTTTCTCTCTTTTCTTGTCCTTTCTTTTTATTCCTGTAAAATGTTAATGTGATAATTTCACCAGCACCATTTTCTAATCAGTAAAGAGTATCCTGAGACAGTTGCAGAGTTTGTCTGGTCTAAACAGTTTGCATAGCCTGAACTCCATAGTCACACTGGGACTTCATGATGTTGAGTTTGCTGGTTTATTTTGGCTCTGAGTTGATCATCACTGAATTCTGGCTTCTTATATTTTACAGTGGTGAGTTTCTGAATAGGATTCACTGTAACCCCACTGGAATTTTATATCTTTGCCGTCAAAGAAAAATCTCTGGTTTAAAGAGGTGAGCTGTGACTGCTATGGGGATGCAGATAGAATTTTAGATACCTCAGATTCTAAAAATAGAAACTATTTTTTTTAAATCTTCCTTCCTGAGTAAGAGACTGTCATGCTGCCTGTTAAGTTTCAGGAATAGATGGGACATTCTGGCCCCTCTGGATGAATGGGGAATATGAGAAGAGGGAAAAGTGGCTGGATTAGATTTGGGCTGAGTAAATGTTGATCTTTCCTCACCTGCTCTGCACAAGTTTTCACCTCACTGAACATTTTTTATTAAATTTTAATCAAAAGCACAGAAAAGATTGTTGATTGTAGAAAGGTCTAACCCTGCTCTAAGCTTCTCTGCTAGGTCAGTTTATAGATGTTAACAGTGCCACACTGACATTGAGTCTAATGTTGTTTTGCAGCCTAGGTGTCCTACAAATTACCACAAAACACAAAAGCATCAAAAAAATTATGTGGCTACATAAATGTGACAGACCAAAGACCCCAAGCCTCTATGAGATATTTAAGATGGACTTGTGTTCAGAATGTTCCCTCTGCATTTGTTGTTCCTGATGCTAGTCTTCCATGACATCATTTGATGAGATCCCATTTTAGAGTCTGTCAAGTACATGTTTGGATGAGTACAAACTTGCATCCATGAGATCTTTGATCATAAATAGATGGTCTGCCTTTTTTTTGGAATTCATACATGATCAAAGAGAGCCTTTATTTAGAGATGCAAATGCTTCTGTCAACCCCATAAAATACATACAAATGACAATTTTTTACAGTCCTGCATTGTACTTCAAAAGAACGCGTTTTTTTAAAAGGTCATGACCATTTTGATATTAGATACTGTTATTTGTGAGTGGGTCAGCAATCTTTTATTCTTCTGACTTAATCATCATATGAGTATGTGTATTGAAGCAAAGATGAATCCTTCAGAATAAGGAAATGAATTTTTTAACAGATGTTAAAAGGCTAATAAGTTCACAACTCTTAGCACCCAGTCCAAACACAAGATTTTTATATTGCAATAAAAATTTACCAGATTTCTGAAAGTATGTGATCTCTTGAAAAGAAAAATCATAAGAAACTTGGATCAGATGTCTATTATTTAAAAAAAATTTACAGTCCACTAAAGACTGCTTTTGGCAGGGAAGTAGGAAATGAGTTGGAAAGCATTAATAAACTTTCAGGATACTTAAAAACACCAGCTTATGGTACTTGATCTGTAAGTGAACTCTAGATTACTTCCATTTTTTTTGAAACCGTAAGTAGTCCTTAGAAAGAAACACAGTTTAAATAAGTAAAATAAAAAAAAAAAAAAAACAGAATGTGGGGAAAGAAAGTTTAGTTTGGACAAAAGCTACATAAGACAAAAAATGAAGTACTTGGTTTTTATTTTTTTTTGCATTGAATTTGATTAATACTTTCAGTGTTCTACAGAAGGAAACAGAAAATTGCAGTAAGATTCCATTTTAATTTCACTTATGTGTTACTGAAATACATTTTACAATGAATTCATAGCAAAATTTCAGCCTGACACAGAAGCACAAGAAAAGTGTGTCAACTACTTGATAACAATAAACAGGGTACATAAACTTTGGGGATCAAAGAATAGATTCCAAAACACTAGTTTGTTCCACTGGCCTGACAGGCACTGATTTTTTTCCAATCTTAAGCCAGATTGACTTTGCTCCTCCATAAAAATATGAAATTCAGCACAATGCTATGTAGAGTGAGGAAACCCCAATGAAAGTACGTAATCTCTGAAAAACAGTTTACAAAAAAAGTTGGCAATTTTTTGAGATCAGCCTGAGACTTAAAAAAAAAAGTACATTTCCAGAGTTCTTGCTTCTTTTTTGCTAATGGCCTGAAAACTGTTTCTCTATATTTCTGGAGGGGGTTTTGTTTTTCGGGGTTTTTGGGGTTTTTTTTTGTTTTTTTTTGTTTTTTAAGGGTCTAAACAAGCTTTGAAAAGTCTCTCTCCTTTAATTTTATATAAACTTGTGAAGACTCAACTGGTTTTCTTGAAAGCTTTTTCTGAGGATTGGAAAGAGTGTTTTGTGTGAACTCAAGCACCTTAATTGAAAGGTGTCTATGAGTGTACTGAAGCCTTAATAATGTTGTGTTTTATCCAGAATGTTAATTAGGTGTTGTGCTAGATAAGTATTAACAAGAAATGAAAGCAAAACAGTTTTAAAGAATACGTCTGTAAATCCCCTACCTTTCAACTTTCCTTCCTGTGATCTTTTTACAAGTTCTTGAGTCACATTAGAATTTTATAGGATTTAAAAGATTTACATTCATCATTAAAACAAATCAAAATTAATTTTCTTGAGAAAAATGCTCCTGTCTGACTATGAATGTCAATAATAAACACGAATGAGATCAGGGCAGCAGCTTGTTTTCTTCCTGCTAAGTGTCCTTAACATAATGCTAATAAGACCATTCTCTGTGACTATATCAAAGCAGCAGGCAAAGCAGATTTGAATAGATAAACTATAGAAGTAGAGTAGAAGAACTTGGGTATAAACCTTTAAAAGTCTAAAATAAACTACTTTTCTGTGTATGCTGATACAATAGATATCAGCCTGCCTAGATAATTCAATGCATATGACTATTTTTTGCACTGAACAGAATGGACCCAGAAACAACATTTCTAAAGAACTTGAAAAAGCTTTCATGAAATGCTGTAACAAAGCATGTCTGATAGAGCACCCACAGTAGAATGCGAATCCATTCCATTCGAAGGAATGATATGCTGAACTAATAATTAACCATATTTGCAACTCAAGAAGAGAAAGACAATTTGAGTGTAAGAGACTTTAGGAGATGCAGGTGGTCACCACTCAATGAACACCTAGAGTCTACTGCTTCTTGTGAAGCTAAGAGGAGTCAGAGCAAATACCAAGTATTTTTTTCTACTACTCTTCAAATTCGTGCTGGTAAGAACCTCATGGTCAGCAAGGAGACAATTGGCTTAAAAGTTTCTTTTAAATTACAAATTGCTTACTAAAGCTTTGAAATTTTTATTTTAAATTGATATAGGGAAAGAAAAAGAATTTTAACCCAAAACAAAGATTGCTAAAACATCATATACCTGAAAATACAACTATGTAGTGCAGAGCAGTTTTGTGTTTGTCTTCTCTGGTTATTTATATTGCTATAGCAAACCACTATCACAAAAGTCTCATGAGCTAGCAGAGTTGTGGGTTTATAAATTGAATCATGACTGTCTTATATTTTCCAAAGTAGAGTCCTGCATGATTAGTACTGCTGAAGACAATGGAAGAACAAACTCGTAATGGAAAATTTGACAGTGACACATATAATTGGATAATATGGTACAAAAATCTTGAGAGCAGATAGGCAGGCAGACAGATAGGGAGAGAGCGAGAGACTGACTTGAGAACCACTGCTATTGGAAAAAATACCAGTGGTTTAATTTGGATAATAATTAGGCCTAACATCTCTGCTTGCCATCATAATAGCATTAGTCTAATTTTTTTCTGTGCTGCTTTGTGAAAACCTGACTTTCCAAGGCCAAGCATTCCTTGGGCATCACTTAGCAGAAGGCAAAAAATACATTACTTTTTTTTTTTTTAAGTTCCATTTTTTCTTCAGAATGATAACTGAGCCCAGAGGTGACCCTTATACACAATTGCAGTTATTCAGGTCTAAAAAGCCAGCAAATTCACATGTAACTATATCTTCCAGCTTCAACAGTAGGGCAGACTCTCAGCTCCCTCATCTGTCAGCACTTGTTCAGGCTGGTAAATGAAGACTGGTGCATACTAGCAGTATCTATTTGCTACAGGATATGCACTCAAGAAAGTCACGAAAAGGAGTTTCAAGCAAGAGCCAAAACCAATCAGTCATTTTCTCCTGTCAGTGATAAGAAAAGCAACATAAAAGAGAGAGGTGCTTGTCCCAAAGGTCGTATCAGTAGCAAACTGTCACCAAATAAAAATAGTTAAAGTCCTAATGACTGTACTAATTCAATACAAATAGCCAGGTTCCAGTTAGCTTAGCATTTCCTCTTGCCAGGCCTCAGGCAGGAAAAACAGAGATCTTACTGTTCAGAAGACAAATCATGTGCAACTTGCTTTGGGTGAAAAAAGATATGCTGAAATGGTGGGACAATCAGTGCCATATTCTTTGTTTGGAGCTGAAGTCCTTGAAAACCCTTCTGCATTTCATTAAATTACCAGAAATCTTCACACCTTTTTGCTTCTCTGTGTTGTGAAGACTCAGTCACAGCTACCGACCTCCCCATGCCCAATATATATTTTATAAACCTTAAGGCAGTGGAAATCACCCAGGAAGGCTGGGAGAGGACAGCCAGGCAGAAAGAGGGCAATGTAGAGAAGCTCTGCTCAATGTGATCTCCCCCAGCAGTGAAATTCGCTGCTCTTTGAAAGCCTCCCTGTTGCCTGCCACCACGAGTTGAATCTCTCCACAGGGAACTGAAAAGTTACTGTAAAGACCTACTACTCTCAACCAATATGATTTTATAATAGACTTCTATGATTCAAAAATGCCACAGAATGCCTAAGACAGAGGAAAATGAGGTTAAAACCTTTCAAATCAGGAGACTGACTAAGGCTCCACTGATGCTGCCCCATCTCACACGTGTGATGCCAATCACATTATGTGCTGCTGTACGTCTCCTCACATTTAGAGAGAAGGTGTCTCTAGCTCTGTAAATTGATTGTGCTTTTCCAGTACCCTGTACAATGCTTGATTCAACTTCATCAGATAGCTGAAAGGGAAAGATAATTTGATAGTTCTTTTCAAGCCCTTATGTACACAGTGTTATGCTCTAATATTTTAGAAACATTGTTATACATAGAATATAAGAAGGAATGTCTTGATTCTGTGACTTTTATTTACATATTTTCAAGAAAATATACTAATCAGAAACTGCAACAATTTAAAATATTTTACTATTGTCCCCCAGTTTCAAAATAATTATAGATTCTATGATAATTTTAAATTAGAAATCAATGGGTGTTCCCATATTAAAATGATTATCATAAAAGTATTTTCTACATTGGTTATCTCTATCTGAAAACATGGTTTGATGAAATATATGAAGAGGGAAGGGTTCTGTAGCTGACATTAAAACAAAAGATAAAGAAAATATTTTCTATATAGTCAAAGTTCCCTTCTCATAGCACTTTTTCTAACACTGTCTTTGGGACATTAAAAGGAAAAATCAACAACAAAAACATTTAATAGATGCTTTCAGTAGTGGATGCTCTATTGAACTTTCATTCCTCTTTCATTTTTCCCTGCCAGCTTCTTGCACTGATGTCAGTAATTTACCTTAGATTTGACTTGCTTCTCATACTGCTTTTCTGAACCCTTACACAAAAGATGTTCAGAGAGACTGTGCTATAGTGATTTCATTCAACCTAGATGTTTGATTTCCACAGCTCCTTCAGATCCAGCTTGCAAACTGCTGCTCTTCAGACACCTCAGAGAAAGGATGTTTTTCCTCTACAGCCTGCTGTCATCGTCATTCTGGATATAAATGCCTGTTGTATTTCCCCTTTCAACTTAGAGCACACAGCTCATAAACGGGATGTTTTTGTCTCCACCAGGCTCTTTCTTCACAGAGAACTTTGTGGTGGACTTATTGCCCTGCTCTGAAATCCTAGCCACCTGAGTATGGCATGCAGCTCTGAAGAAGGAGTGACTGTATAACTATATTTCTCAGGACCTAGATCCACTTGTGACAGCAGTAAGCATCACCATGAGCATGTTGTGCTACAGGTATTATGTCTCCCCATATTTTCTGTAGTATCACTCTTCATTCAAGATAAGCAATAATATATCTGAAGCACTCCAGCTACGTTCTAAAGGAACCACATCAGAAAACAAGACCTGAGACAGAGTTTTTAAGGACCATCCCCCCCCCCCCCCCCCCCCGCCCATTTTATCTCTTCCAGATAAATAGAAGTACTCTGTCAAATAAGCAGATGTCTTCCGGATCTGCACCACTCTCTGGTGAAGCCATGGAAGATTAAAATGTCCTTTCAAAGTGGTAAATTCTGCAATGTGTTAGAGATTTATGAAACACTTCACAGAGTAATTTCCCTTTTAGTGGTTTGTGAGCAAGTTAAGGGAACAACCAGATATTGTGATCCATGTCTTATCCTTTACATAGTACAGCTAGGTGACCACATTGAATGAATTTTTAAGAATTTTAGAAAAATTTCCCCTCAAAACTATAGCAAAACTGATAAATTACTGCAGTAGTAACAGTTCCTAGCTAATCTTAAGTCTGATTCTCTCTTCTTTTACTGCCAAGAAATGGATCTTATTCCTTCTACACTGGAATGAAGACTAACCTACAATTGTGTTTTGACTTTCATGTGGATGAGTCTAGGCTCAGCTCAGGCCATCTCCTAAATTTTCTCATTGATAAGCTAAATAGACTGCTGGAGTAGATGTCGAACACTTTCAAATCTTTAAATTATCTTCATGGCACGACTCAACCCTGTCTGAAGGCTTTCGAGTTTTGTCAGGGTTCTTCATTGTTGTGGATGCAAGCAGTGGATTCAGGGTTGCAGTAGTCACAGAATCACAGAGTGACACAATCAGTAAGGATGAAAGGGACCAAAATGGGTCATTAAGTCCTATTGCTTGGCACTTGCACAGTAAAAAAGTTCTTGTATTTAGGTGGAATTTCCTGTGGGTCAGTTTCTACCCATTGCCTCTCCTCCTATTACTTCGCACCACCGAGAAGAGCCTGGATACATCCTCTCGTCACCCTCCCTTTAGAGACTTGTATCTAAAGTATCATGGACAGCTCATTGTCCACCCCCAAGGACTCCCAAATCCTTCTCCACAGAGCAGCTTTCCTGCAGTTCAATCCCCAGCCTGTACTGGTGCAAGACCCTGCATTTGCCTTTGCTGTCTTTTATTCCTTTTGCATAGTTTAATGAAATCAAGGTGCAGTCATTTGCACCCAAGAAACCCCTAATTTTTAGTCTTGTGGTTAGGTCCTCTATGTTGCGGTGAACCCCCCTGGGCCCCCGCCCCTCTGGGCCAGATCCCTGCCAGGTGACTGAGCCAAGTCTATCTTAGGTTCAAGCCGCCCGGGCTCTGATCTGGTTGGTTGTTTGTCCCGTCTCCGCCCCTGGTATCCCCTTTCCCCCTGTCTCTGATAAAGCCAGCAGGGGGAAAAGCCCAGCCCTCTTACCTCGCTGACTGCTGCCCAGGTCGGGTGCTCTGTTCCCCTCCCCAGGACAGAGGGAATAAATGACTTAACATCAAGGAGGTATGAGCTGTATTTCTGTTCTCAACTTCTGCTCTGGGGACAGCTGCCATTAACACTGCCTTAGGTGGGGCTGCTCAGTCGAAGGGATATTAGGCTGTTTGTGAATGGTCTAGAATATTCCGAGGCTTAAGAAGCAAGCTTGCCACAGAATTAAGCAGTGGGCAGCTGATAACCCCCCACACTTCTATATATGTCAAGATGAGGTAAGACAAAATTCCTCTATGTAAGATGAAATACTCTCTAAGTTAAGAAATTGTCATCTGTAGTTCTTAGAAATATCTAGAATATTTCAGTACTGGCAGCCTGAGAAACCCCAGCATATGCTGGACAGATTGAACTCCTCCCCATTCCCTTCCCTTTCCCTGATAAAAGAATTTTTCTTCTTACACATAGCAAGCTACTTGGGAGTAATCCATAGCATGGGTGAGAAGTAAAGAGGGAAAGGAATAATTAGATAGGTTGATTATTTATTGTTTTAAATTCAGAAGCAGAAAAGGGGATGGTAGAGATGTGATCAGCTCTGGTCCTAGAGTTTTTGCCTGGGTGACCTTCTTCCTTTGCTTCCTACTGAACATCCATGGAAAAAGATCACCCCTATTTAGACAGGTGTAGCACACAGTATTTTCTTGTGTGTGTCCCAAGGGTGGAAGGAACAGCAGACAGTGTGCCAACACAGAAGGTATTCCAAACCATCAAAGCATCTGTCTCTGAAAAGCACATAAATAATACATTTGTTCTGAATGTATATGTGTGATAGTTTATTATATTGTCACATTGATTCATGATTCAAAATTATTTGCCTTAAGATGATATCATTTAAATCAAAGTTGTGTGCTTTTCCTTCCCAACAGCGAAATTATCAGTAATAAGGAGAAAATGGAGTTTAACTGGATTCTGGAAACTTGGTGCTAAGACTTGATTCCAAATATGTCCTTTTTTATTCACAACAGCCTTCCATTTCACTTTCTTTGTTTTCTGCATCATCATTTTTACCTTTCTGTCTGATATCACTCTACCTTCCAAATACGATTTCTGTGTATACTGACAAATTAGGACCTTGGGCAGGGGGAGGGGAGGGAGTTTGTTTTTCTGTGTAATAGTTTTGTTCAGATATCTAAAGAAATGCAAAAATAAAACAGGAATTCATAGCTCAAAATAAAGAGAATAGACATAATAAAACCCTGAGGAGTTTAAGTTGTTTAACTCCATCTGTAGCTATTTAAAAATGTATAGGTGTATCAGGGGTAATCACATTAATGAGATCCTGAAAAGCTGTGAATCATGAAAGTGATGAAGATTGAAAGATTGGAAAACTGACAATAATATTTGGCATTGAATAAGTAGATTAAGAGAATTAAGCGGCTACAACTCCTTAAATTTCTTTCATAGAAATGGGATTCATGGGATATCTACTATTTTGGAAACACTTAGGTAAAGGAATCATCTAACATGTAGATGGCATGAGCAAATTCATTGAAGACAATTTAATTGTCATTACAATTTTGTGTCCATTCCCTGAAGATCACTGAAATAAAATAAAGAATACAGTCACAATTGCAAAGCCACATTGATCAAGTCTGCATAAAAAGCTTAGTTTTGAAGTAAGCCTTTTAAATGTCCAGTAAGTATTGCTGAAAGATTATATCTATTTGGAGGCACATAATAAATACACCAAATAAATACTATGAGAGTAATATAGCTGCAGATAGTTAATTAGAAATAGAGAAATTGTGGAAGAGATTCTTATAACAAGAATCATCATTTAGTATTTATGAATGGATTGTCAGAACAAAATTATAAAAACAATAGTTGTGTTTGATAAATTAAACAGTCCTACAGTAATAGCTAGATAATTTTTTAAAATATCAGGAAATCTGTGCCCTATTGACACATTCCAAGCAAAACCAATATTCATTTCCCTTTCTTTTTATTAAATTTTTAGTTCTTGAACTGTGGATACATATCATTTTACTGTTTATCAAAGATCACATGAAATTGTGTAGGAAAATACATGCATCATACTGGGTTTAAATTTGCAATTAAAATGGTATGTTTAAGTTGAAAAGTAATATCTGAATCATAAGATTAAATGGAGAAATGATAAACAGGCAAAAACTTGCTAAGCAAATTATTAAATTAGTATCAAATTGTACATTCCTCATGATTGCAAAGGATAGTAAGTAAAGAAAGTGGTGAGGGTTGAATTAAATAAAAATGCCCTTATGTATAGCAATTTTGTATAAGGGGAGGAACATAGCTAAGAAATGAGAAAAATTCAAAGAAAGCCAAAAAAAAAAAAAGCCACAAAAAGACAAGGTTGAGAAACTCTTTCTTCTAGTGAAATTGTGAAAACATATTTAAATAAATAATAAAAATAATAATAATATAAATACCATTCCATCTCTGTGTAGAAAAGGCCCTTAAAAAAAGTAGTTCTGGAAATGAAATTTTAAATAGAGAAAATCCTCTAAGACTTCAATTGCAAATGAGTTGTACCAGCATCTTTTACTGAGACTTGAGACATAAGCTGCACAGGATTTTTACCATGTTATATTTGAGATGTTTGTCCTGACCTCCAAGTACATTTTTTGAGGAGCTCCATGACAACACTGACAGCAGACCTGTGTTCCACTCAAATGCAGGAAGTCTCACTACAATGGTTTATTGGGAGCAGACTTGACTACAAATATTATTAATGCCTCTGCTCAACATTTTTATTTCATTTAAACAAAAACAGTTGAGCCTCTCCCACTCTTTGTGGCATTCAGACTAATATGCATTGCTGAGAAAGGAATGATCTTTACATTTACAAATTAATCTGGTATCAGAAGTTTGTAATACTATCTGAAATTACAGTATTACATTAGTTTACACTATGATGAAGAAAAAAAATGTCAAAGGTTTTGTGCTGTGATTGACAATGAAGCTACTGTGGAAAAGAGTTGAATCATGCTTGTTTGACTATTGCTGCTTGCCTCAAATCCCTCAGATTTCAGTGTTACCAATTTGTTTCTTCTCTAAACTGTGAGAGATCAGTATAACAGAAGTGTGCTTTTTCTAGAGAGTTCTTTCAAGACCTTTTCAGACTGCCTATTTCTTCTCTTACACCTTTCTCTCGCTTGTTCAATTCCAAATATTTTTTTTGACCTTTTGACCTGCAGCTTCTTGCCACAAACTGCAGAGAAAACCTAGACCTCTGGCTCCTGTTAACCATAGACATGATGTAATCCAGCCTACATTACTTCACTATTTTTTTCAGTATATGCATGTATATACATATTCTACTTAACTAGTCATCTGGGGAAGGATGTGAGATCATTTTGTAAGATTGGACCAGAATGGAATTTAAGGGTCGTTTTTATAAGCAAGTGGGCAGCTGCAGTTAACTCCAAATGAGGAACCAATCCCTTGACATTTTACTGAATTTTAAACCCTTGGGGTGCAGTGTTTAATATTTATCTATGTGCATATTTGCAATATTTTAAAACACAAACAAAACAAAGTGAAAGATAAGATGGTACAGAAGTACTCAGCTATTGCAAGCACTTCTGGGCTTCCAAACACATCCATCAAGCCCATGGGCTCTACAAACCTGCATGGATCAGAGTGTTTCAGCACTATTAACATAACCTTTCATACCAGAAACTACTCTTGACTGTCATAAAATCAAGCAACATGGTTAAACTTTCAGAAGGTTTTTTAGTTAGTGTATTTCAAACAGAAATTCCAAAGTTTTAAATTACTTTCATTTTAATGTTCCAAACAAACGATAAGCCATAGTAGCAGCCTATTTGGCCAATTTTTATAGCTATGGATCTTTGTTGCACTCTTTTCACTCACACAGTTGCAATACATGGAGAAGGCAATTGGTTTCATTTTATTTCTCAAGTGGCAGGAAAGAAGGTTGAGAAACCATCATACAACACAGTTAACATGACCCTTCTCTGTTTCTAATCCAAATGAGGCACAGTCTGAGAGCATTCATTTGTATAAGCAGTTCAGTGCCTGGGCAGTGCTATAAGTATCCAAGTACTGTGCATGTGACACAGTTCACAGATATTAATTTTTTTTCCAGGACATTGACCTTGTACCTCTATATATAATCAACACTCACATAGACAATAATTATATAATTTCTTTAAGCATAACTACATTTTCTGTGTTTCTGTATGCAGCTGAATTTATGTTAGTGAAAAACTGCAGTAGTTCCTTTTTCATTCTTCAATATCTTGCTTTGCCATGCAAGGGTCTATCAGAAGACAGTATTCCCTTCAGAGGTTTTTCGCCCTCTGACAAGCTTTTCTGACACTTTTCAGGGAACTATGAGATTCTTTAAACAGGAAGCTCAGAAAAGTTTATTACAAAACTATTTTGAATTAAACAAAAATTACTTCTCAGAAAATAAACTCATTTTAACCCCTACACATCCGATATACTTATGCATTACAGCTGTAGCTGAAATCACCAGTTGTTACTGATAAGAATCTCTACAGTTGTGTATGGCATTCACATTTTTCAAACACTCATATTAATTATAAACTCTGTGTAGGAAGTCCTAGGAGCCCTCATTGTATCTTTTATTTAAATTTCCTCACAGACATATTTNAGAGACCTTTACACTTGGGGTTGGGAAAAATAATATCCAGACCACCTGTTTAGTATTTCACCCTTCAATGAAAATAATTGGTTAGTTTCATGAATCATAGAATCCTCTTACCACTAATTCATTACTCTAATGACTGTATATTAAAAAACAGTTTTCGCAAAATAGACCTTTTCCCATACTTTGAAATTTAAAACAACACTTCATTCCTAAAACTGGGATAATTTCATTTGCAGTAACAAATATTTTATGCCACTTTGGATTCATAAGTGAAACCAGCTGAATTAAATGAAATAAATTTGCAAGTGGAGCAATTCAACGTAATTACTTCAGTGCAGCTCGGCGTGGCCACAGTGGTGTCTTCCAGTCTTACCAGATCCATGGGAATCTGTACAGAGACCTTTCAAAGTCAAAGGAGCTATGAAGTACACTCAAGTTGCTGATTTATGGCCTTACACATGCCAAAAATGTGAGGAAAGTTTTGCCCATGTGTCTTAGAAGAAAAAGGAGAGGATAATTAAATTAGGGAACTGGTAGCAAGGGCTGATGAGCACAAATCAGAGGAGCAGACAGATAAACAGCTCTTAATAAATTATGGAAGACACAAAGAAGTTTTTGGTCAACTCAGATAGGCATTCAAGATCTAGCTGACTATAAATATGATCAAACTAGAGTTATGATCAATAAGGTTTCTCTAAGAAGTTTCAAATGGCAGCTTGACAATCCATTTATCAAAAATTAAAAAAAAAAGGGATTGACTACCACTATCCCTAAAATAATTTAGATTATGTTTCTTTTTGCTCTTACACTATTGCTTACACCTGCATTTAGTTCTATACAATGGAACTTAGGGTTTGTTTTGATATTTCAAAGAAAAATCACATATTAAGTTTTAACTACTATCAAATGTTTCACAAATGGGATGCCATATACACAGATCGGTTTAAGGCATTTCAAACAGCTCTTAACCTCTCTGAAAAATATATGACTGAGAAAAAGCTACAAAAATACAAAAATCACGTTTCTAAAACATATTCAATTACACCATTTGGAAGCATTAAAAATAGTTTTAAAAAGACACACTGAAAAGCCACTACTGTAAAGATTTGAGTCTGCCTAACTGGTACGTCTAGACTCATTAAATGTCAAAATACTAACTGTCTCTTATTTTCAGAACACAGAAATGTATATTTTTCATGTCACAGATGCCAGAGGTGAAAAGCAATTTAATTCCAAGCTGGCATGATATTAAAAAGAACTGCTGCAGAGATTTCAGGAACAACAAACCCACTTCAGACCTCAGGGAAAGCCTGCAGAGAAGTGTCCTTACTAAAATTTAAAAAGAAAGGCTTTGAACTACAACATGGAAACAAATACGGACATTTTCTGTGAGCTCAAAAAAATAAAAAAGAAAAGGAATAGATTATTCCAAAACGGAAATAAGGTCCTGGCACCTCAGCAATAAAAAGCTCACAGGACCAAATATGTTTAGTCTCTTCTCTTCATGTTTAGCTTCAGTTTTGACTAAGAAAATGTTATCCTTTCAGATCAATAAATCTTGGTAATGGCCTCTGCAGAAGTCAATTTCCACTTTATTCTATACAGTAGGGAACACAGTATGAGAGACTCAAAGATTTATAAAGCATATTGTGGGGCTGGGAAGAACCACAGGTTAAGTGCAGATCTTGCCTCATGAAACTTCAAAAGATAGTAAAAGAGAAATGAAGGAAAATTAGGACCAAAAAGAGATGCTGATCGAAAATAGTAATTTAGGCCCTCCCTTCTTACACTAAATCTCAAAAAGCCTAACAGTGGTTCACTAGGGAAAGAACCCTGAAAGCTGTAATATTTATCTCTTTTTTCTTTCTTTTTTTTTTTTTTTAATGTGAGTTGTTAAACACTGGGCAGTTCTCCCAAGGCTTGGGAACTACCAGTAGGCTGAAGCGAGCACACAACCAGCTATATAATGACCTACCAACATGAAATAAGGGCTTCACAGCCTGGCTTTAATTTAAATGGAACATGTCTACCTCCTGTGGTTTATCAAGCTCTAGTAATAGCCACCTCTCATATGATCTTTTCACATGAGATGGGAAATGACACCATAGAACCACAGGGAAATGTAGTCCGGGGTTCCTGTACACATGGAGGAAATGGTCTCATTGAGAGAGGACTAGATGATAGTAAAATGCTTTGGCACTAAGCTTAGATGAACAACTGTCTGTGCAATTTTACTGCAGCCTGCCTGACAGAGTCTTGCCACAAGTAGTGTAAAGGGCATCATCCCAGACATGTTTGGAGATGACTTCTGCAGCTGACCGAGGATGGTAAGCACGATTTACACGACTGCCTTCTTTGCAGTAAGAAAAGAGTTTGCTTGTATAAGGGGACCATGTGCCAACCACACTCTAGATCAGAGAAAAGGTCTTGGGCATTTTATTTGCAAGTATAAGTGAGATGTACAGCCAAAAAAGGAGTGACTATAGAATCAGATGGGTCAGTGGGAACTGTGAAAGTCTGCAGGCTTTAAAATGCATGTTCTTTAAAGGAAGCCTCTCCCCAGAAGACTGCACAGACAGTACCCTGCTAAAACTGGCACCCTGGATAATTGTAGGCAGTTTTGTGGAGTTTTACTGAAAAGACAGTACTGAAAAGACTACACAGCTGAAGGCAGAGGTTTAGGTAGCTGGGATGTCACTGAATGAAATTAAAATGAATAATGTTAGATAAAATACATGCTATCTGGGCTCGCCTAAATGTTAGCTCCCACACTAAGTTGGAAGGTTAGTCAGAAGGATTAGTAGCTGTGGGCTCTTCATTCCTGTTTCTGTTGGTCATAATGAATGATGGTAGGTGATCTTTAAGGTCCCTTCTAACCCAAACCATGCTCTGATTCTATTATTCCCTTCAATAATTTCTCAGAAACATCAGTGGAGCTTCTGGAAGGTCTAGTGTACAGCCTGCTGGGGTCCTGCATCTCCTCATGCCCAGTGGTACCTGAACAGTGGTACATGAATGAGCGCAGAGCTAACAAAGTAGCCTGCAGGGGAGCAGAAGGCCAAATTGGAATGGACAAGAGGATTTTGTTGGTTTCCCAGGTAATGTCTGCTCTTAATTGTCCTGATATATTGAAGAGAAATTGTTAATTCATTTCATTTAGCATGCTATAAGCCTTTAGAATTCACAGTGCAAGTTTTACTAATGTAAGAAAGAGTTGCACACGAATAGTCCTGTTAAATTAACAGTGACTATGTTCACATCTGTGCAAGCTTTATTCATATTATCAGGCTCTTTTAAGCTTTATTTGCATAGAGTACTGTGAAGAATATCTTTGCACTTCCACAAAGGGAATACATGCACTTTCATTACTGGTTTGCAGACACTAAAAAATAAAGGGAGTGAAAGAAACAGTTTGCTGCAGAAAAAATTATTATTTTACTTTTTTTTAATCTAAGATCACTTATCTTATTACTTCTTACTAATCCTAAATGCTTAGTGCAAAGACAAAAATTTAATTGACATTAGTTTATCACTGTCATAGGATATAGATTACCATAAAGGCAACACAAAACCTTATTGCACAGAGCTGTTAAAAAGGCCTCCTGATTGGCTCTAAAATGCAGACTGCAGGCATATTTTTTAGGAAAAACTTCAAGTATTCTGATGGGTGACCCAAGGCAAAAGATAGCAAAGAACTTAGAACAGAGAAAATGTTGTTGTACTATTGAGAAAATAGACACTTACGTCTGTCTTAATTTCTTTCTGTCACAGGTAACTTAATAACCATGATCCATTGATTAGACACTGTTAGCAAATTAGGCCAATTATTTTCCTTATTCACAAAGTGTTTGTGATAGGAATGTGTAAAAATTTTGTCTAGAAAGTAGAGGAGAAATTCATTTACAAACTATACCTCAAGTATTACTCAACCAATTTTATTCAAAAAGCAAGTTTTTTTCCACCATTTCTATTGAAAAAGAAGACTGGAAGACTGCTAGTCCCTTTCAGAAACTTATGAGGATTTTGAAATAATGAGACAAAATTTAAAAAAAAAAAAATGTTTTCAGTGTGCACTATGAATCCAACTCCTTATTTTTTCAGTTAAAAATAGAGTTATAGTAGAAATGTTCACCACTCATGAGATATAACAACTTGCTTGACATTGGATGAGGGTGTGGGCAAACAGACAAACAATGCAGGAGAAATACTAGTCCAAATTGTGGTACATATATTGAGTAACTAGGAAGTCAATAAAACTCTTTCAGTTTCTGGTTAGCTTTTCTTGATTTCCCTCTGAATATTACAGGGCTGGGAAAGATATGTCCTATGGATCTAATCATCTCCAGTGATGATATTTATCCTGTATGCTGCAACACAGGAGAAAGTGTAAGGAACAGGTGTCAACTGATCCTACTTTATCCTTCTCTGTGTTCAGTGCTATACAGACAACTTTTGTGCATTTTCACAGTATATACAGTAGAAGGATCAATGGCTCTGGTTCTCCAATTTGTAGAACCATTTCTGGAGGAATGCAGGGATGGCAATCTGTCTCTCCTATAGAGCATTAGATGAAAAAATCATAGAGAGCATTATTAGAAAAATACCTTGTAACAGGAAAATAATAGAGTTGGCAAAAGGAGAAGTAGGTTTCTGCCTTACTTTTTACTACTTAATACCTCAAAGAGTAAGCATGACTACTGTAGATATTTAACAAATTATCAAAAATGACACTTCCCATTCTACCTGAAGAGTATACACACACACACACATGCACACAAAGAGGCATCATATCTGACTGCAATTCCCACAGAGGACTATCACTATTTGCACTTTGAGGTTAATCACAGCAGCTCCAGTTTAGCTTATATTTTTCTGCTCTGCTGTACTGTTGCATGTCTGAGCTTATCTGCATTTCATCCTAATTCTGTACTACAAAAGAGCATTAAATATATAACTAAAATTTTTTTTGTAAGTTACATTTCTAAGGATCCTCTGACTTCTGCTGAATTCAGTGATATTTAAGCCACACAGTGTTTTATCTACCCCTTTCACTCACTTCAAATTTCCCAGCAAATGAGAGAAGTTAGCCATAAGGGCTTTCTGACCTTAAAAAGCACTTATTTTCTAGAAAGTCAGAACAATGGAAACAAAGTGTTTCAAAAAGTATCTGCTGCTCACTACTGTACTTCCAGAAATAGCATGGAAGCCTGAACTGTTTCCCACAGTTTTAATTCATTAGTTTTCCTTCAACTTTGAAAATTAACTTAGTTCCTTTTCCACTTGTATTATGATGTCATACCACAAACTAGCTGTTACAGGACATCAAAGAAATGAACAGATCACCTAATTCTGTGATCTTGACAACATTGTGAAGAATATTTTCATGAATCCTCTATTTCAACTTTGTATGCTGTGGGGATTGTCTGACATTTAGTAAATGCTATTATCTTGATTTCTAGAATTCTGTTCAGTGCAGTAAACTTGTCCCCAAACAATCCAAAATGTAGCTGTTTTTCCATTTCCATGAATACTTAAATTAAAGTTTCATCTGTCTGGATTTGTAAGTGTTTTGCAGAAAGGAGTGGTTTTCTTGTCTTTTTTTTTTTTTTTTTTTTTTTGGGAGGTGGGGGGGATAGTTTGTTTGTGTGTGGTTTGTTGTTTTGTCTGTTGATGTTGTTGTTGGTTCAGTTTTGGGTTTTTGTCTCCGGAGTTGTATGACCTGGGAAAAATGAGGCAAGTAACTGAAGCCTGTATGTGCATAGCCTGTATGTGCAAGGTTTTCTTTTCATGGGCTATTTGAGCACTGTCTGCCACGCTGAATATATTCTCATTCTTCCTTGCTCCAATTTTGCTAGCCACAATCTGCTTCAAACAGAAAAGTAATATTGAGGAACCCTATATTTAGTCTTCTGTAATATGGCATAGCAGCAGGAGAGGTTCCGTCAATCAGCTGGACCTCTGCTATTTCCTTGGTTGACATCAGCTGGAGAATCACTTTTCTCAAGAGGTGTAGAATCTAAAAATGACTCTTTAAATGTGGCTCTGATGTTAGAAGACTTCACTGAGGAGAAGCCACCACTGGTTAACTTAAAAATGCAGATTGAAAAACTTTTTGACTTCAGAGATGACACACAGAAATACGCTACAGATTTGGAGCATTTGCTTCATCATTTCTGAAGACTTTCCACAAGACTTTCTTTTTACTACTGTTTTCAGTTTACTTAAACAATAAAATCACACAGACATTTCTTTTCTTCTTTGGAAAAAAAACTATTCCACTTTCAGAAGCAGGATTTGGAACATCTAGTCTTCCAGGAAAAATATGTTTAGGAAAGTACAGTTTTGTCTGGTTTCATAGTCCACTGGTGATTGCCAGCACCTGTAATAAACACTGGCCAATATGCTTATCTGCTCAATTTGATGAAACCAAATCAATAGAAAATCCAAACTAGGTGCCATAGTGTCTTAAGAAGAAGAATCCTGCTACTCACACATGGCTCCCCATTCTGAATGATGCTTTGGGAATGTGAGGCAGGCAAGCTCATAGGTCGATGCTGAAAGGTATGACCCTGCTGGCCCCATATTTTGAAACATGCCAGAAGCCTATGTACAAATAGTGCTCTTTTCCTCACTTCACAAATTTCAGCAGTTTAACAAGTCCCTGAGTGAGGCAGAATGCAAAGCCTCATCCAAAGCATCACAACAAGAAGCTGAAAACCCTCTGGAGATCTGCAGTCCGCCAGTGCCTCCACCCTGCTGATCTTGTCTAAGCTGTGCTGAATGAAGGTCAACCTTTCAATTAATGCCTATTCCACCGTAGCAAATTGCTTTTTTTTCTTGAATTGATATGATATAGGAGACTTTTTTTATTATTAATAATTTAAAGGTTCTATCTTTATTCCCTTATCCAATGGCCTGCTTTAAAGCATTAGTTGAGAATACTAATAGGGCTACTTGCACATGGGATATGTTGGTGTAAGAGATAGTACCTATAATAAGGTTGAGCATGAGGCATAGGTAATCCCTAGGTAGTTTGTGATATTTGATTTGATTTGTGGTCCTTTGCAAAAGAGGCAAAACATGCTTGAACCTGATAAATGTCCTGTAAGAGAAAGAAAAATGTCTATTGGTCAGAGAACAAAATTACTCCTGAGGGGATATGTTGCTTTAAGAAAGAATATTTTCCATATCCATGTTATTGCAAATAGCACAATGAGCTAGGGGAAGAGACAGAGAAAGGTGAGATTTAGATGGCTCTTCAAGCTCCTCCTATTTAGTCTCTAATAATGTAGCGTGATTAAGTTTTACAAAGAACAAAATCTTCCCATAAGTATTTTATTAACTATTAGCAGATTTGGGGTGGTTTAGTTAAAACACTGATATCTTTGTGCTTATAAAACATGTCAATAAACCTCAGAAATTTTTATATCTATTTTCCTTATACTTTTTCCAGAGAAGAGCCTATATTTTTATTTACAGTTTCATAGCACCTAAAATTTTGGGATACTGCTCTTGCTTGTCTACAATTAAATTGTTGCTGTGAACAGCACTGCAGCTAATGCATATTGCAACTGCATTCTTCCAGGCTCAGACCAATAATGGCAGAAGACATTTTTAATAAAGATAGTAGGCAATGTTTTTCTAGTGCTATTTGTCAAATAAAAGGTTTATTTCTCGTCAGCACAACCTTGACTTAGCATCCAAACTCTCGCAACTTGATGACCTTTTGAAAGAAACAGCTTGAAGATTCTCAGCATCAGAAATTTTTATTCTCCATCCCTACCTGTTTGGCTTCAAGTAGTCTGTAGTTTGTGGATTTTAAAACACTACATTCTTGAGGAATAAATACTCATATATCTAGCAGTGTAATTTTTTATTATTATTTTTTTTCTAAGACCAGCCTTCTGTTCCTCAAGCACAAAAAATTCTTTGGAATTTTTGATGATATGGTTCTCAGTGCACCCATGAAATTGGAAGTTTATTATTGAGAGAAGGTAACTAGCTGAATATCAGTGAGACTGGTGCAGTACAGCAGATATATCTCACACAGTGTCGAAGAGGTCCCCAAAAGCAAGGAAATCTTCTGGAGATAACAAATAAAAGATAAGTTTTGAAAAGCATCTTTATGATTTGCATAACTAGGCAACTTCTATTAACCATTATTCAGACTTTAAACTGGACATCTTTCTAGATGATTAAAGTATGAAAATATCATGACACAACGTGTGGTGAGACAGTATATCCTAAAAGAATATACGACCAAAGAATCTGTGTGCCACAGAAGTGAGATGTCTAATACTCAGTAGAATGCCAGTTTTGCCACTCCTAGGGTAAAACAGTATATATTCCCCTTTTCATAAGTTAAATAAATAATGCTAATTATTTTAATGAATGAATGTGTTTCTGTAGGAAAGGCGAAAAAAGGGGAACAGTACTTGGAAAATGCCAATGTAGACATCTTTCACAACTTGGTGTTATGTCTTGAAGTCTTAAATCATTACAGGAAAAGAAATTACACTGCTTGTCCTATCCTCCTCTTGAAAGTGGCTGTCAGAAGGACTCCATCACGCATAGACACCACATGCAAACTTACATAAATGCACAGAGAAGGTTTGCACTACTCTTCTAGTTATCACCAGCACTGAAAACTCTGCTCTTCCTTTTCTTCTTTTTGATAAAAACTGCAAGCATCTCCCAACTTTTCTCATTAACCTCTCTGTTCTATACTGATCAGCATTTTTTCCACATTGTTGGGGCCATTTTCCAAACAATTGTTTGAGGGAAGGGGAAAAGCCAAAGCAATAATGGGCTCAGGGTCACAATTGAGACTGTTCCATATAATAAGCAAACCTGAAACAGTAAACTGAGAAAGAAAGAGGGAAGGAGAAGGAGAGAAAAGAAAATGCTGACTTGGGTCAGGGGTCAGCTCTCTGATCTCATTGTCAGCGCCTCTGCCTTTTGCGTTATGGAATTTGTCTTTCATTACCCTGTCTGCCACTCCTGTCAGTACACCCTGAAAAGACTCCTCAATAGGAAATTGTAAAGTTCTGGTTGAGGTAACAGGGGGAACTACCCGCTGAAACCAGCTTGTGGCTCGCTGCCATTTCCTGGGTCTCTGCTCTGGTGCCAATCTTCCTCCTGCATTGCCCAACAGAGCATCAACAGGGACTGTGAGGGAAGAGGGGTTACACAGCCCGCCCCAGCCCACCCCTTCTCCCCGGCAGGGCATCCCTGCTGCTTGAGGGAATGTGGAGCTTTAATATCTGAGCCCCTCGAGTGCTGCAAAGATTAACAATGCAGGAACACCCACTAACACAAAGAACATTGCAAAATCATTTGTTTCACTAAGAAAAATAACATAATGATCTTCTGAAACAAGAGATGAGGTAAAATGAACTCTCCAAGTGTGGTAACAGGAAATTTAAGGGTCATATACAATGAAGATATTTAGTGCTGGTTTATTCCCTCTAACTTCCTACCTTTAACAGACTGAAGAGTTCCGTCATAGTTGAGAGAGTTATAATCTCCCCTGACATTTGTACTACATGAACCTATACTGAAGGGTTTTCCAATTGAGTACTCAATTATCATTAGCACTGCTGAATGTCCCAAGGAGAGTTTTTATTTTATGCAAATTAATGTATGATTTTCAGTTTTCAAACCAAAATATTTGTACATTAAATTCCATTTGAAATGCCAGATTTTCTTTTTTTTTCAGTTTGTCCTTCAATTTAAGCAATACTGTACTTAAAGGCTTTGTTGGTTTTCTTTTTAATCAGAAGTATTTTCTCAAAATTGGTGTAATCTACTCAAATTTATGATGCAAACCCTCAATTTAGTTATATGACCAGTGAACTTAAAATACTCTTCACTGGAAACATTTGCTTGAAGCATGTCCATTCTGTTTCTGAAGTTTCAGCAAACTGTAATTAAAACTTTGCTTTTCCTCACTTAAAATTTTTATTTAGATGCAATCTATATCACTGAATTTTACAATGTCACTGTCCTTGGAGGCACACTGAGACCTCTGAAGCCACACTTAAGTCTTTGCATAATGGTACTCATAAATATGCTAGGATATGTCTATTCCAGTTGCAAAACCATTTCTAGGTTTACCAAGAGTTGTAGTATGGCTCATTGAATCCAGCCTAATTCAGTTTACACTTCCAAAACAAGGGACAGCTCACTGAGGAGGATGCTTTAATCTCTGTAACATTTTCTGCAAAAGTCCAAAGCAAGCCAGTAATGCTTTTCATAAGTAGTTTAGTCTTATCAGCTTAAGAAAGTATTCTGATATCATCCTCTAAGGTTGATTACTTTCTCTAGGGTTTCTCAATCAGAGGAAAAAAAAGGTATCATTAATAAATTGTTCTACACCAAATTTTGACATCGCCATGGTCAGGAGCTGGAATGAGGGAAAAATGGGAAGATGAAGGCAGGCAGGCAGGCAGGCAGGCAGGCAGGCAGGCAGGCAGGAAGGAAGGAAGGAAGGAAGGAAGGAAGGAAGGAAGGAAGGAAGGAAGGAAGGAGGAAGTTGCTCAAGAGGGAAATAATTCATTCTTAGCAGCTTAAGAATATGACATGGTGCAAATTTGTTAGCCTTTGGAAAAAAAGGAGAGGAGACAAAAGATATTTTCACTCTCAAGCTTGTGATATTGGCATGAGATATGCTCTGTTAGACATGTGACAATCTTCTCACAGAAGCCATTTATGTTTCCCCCCTTAGTCACCCCCAGTTACAAACCTGGCCATCCAAACCCAATATAACTATTCAGGAAAATATTAACAAATCCCAAACGATCACAGAATTTTCTTCATGACAGGAAAATTGAGATTGGACTCTTTTTCCCTAAAATTGTTCTCATTCACAGTGAAATGATTTTTTGACCAGTCCTATTGTCTTTGCTTTGCACAGTCAGATTAGTTCATCAGAATGGATCTTTGTATCTTAACAAATCTCAAAAAGGGATAGAAAATCTGATCCTATGTGGAACTTTTGAAGATTACTCTAGAAATAAGAGCTCTTAATTGTTGTTTGGATCCCTGAATATCTTCTCATCAAAGGTCAGTATCTGAGGAGATTTACATAATAAAGCCCTCCATGGGCACTGACATAGAGTAAATACTATCAAGTTCATTTGGAGAAAAAGTAGATGACACAGGTATCCCCCTCAGAGCAAAGCAAGCTGATTTATCTGTTACAAAGTAGTTCCAAATGCTGATACAGAGGTGAGCTTTAGAATGTGAAAATTTGGCTTTTTTCTTTCCCTCAAATCTTTTTATATGTTTTCACTAGCGTAGGAAGGCATAATACTGTCTCTTAGAAAAAAGCACTTGAACCATTTATCTGTATCTTACTGGTGGGTAAAAAGTCTAACTCAACTCAAAAGTCTAACTGTGCCATTTCAGTACACAAAAGTGAATTTCACACACAGCAATTCCACTAGCCAATTTACCAACAGATGTTGTTTTACAAGCAGATCTATTAAATGAATTTGTCCTTCATTAATAGATACTATATTATAAAGTTTCCCCCAATAGCTTTCCACAGCACACTTGCTCCCAATTTGGTAGAAGTCCAGTCTTTGCTATAAAGTGCAAAATACTTGGCTGCTAACTAAAAATATATAGCAAGCAAGAAACACTTTTTAATTAATATAAAAGAAGTAGTTGTATTATTAACAGTGGTACTGGGAAAAAGTCAGTTTTATTTTTCCTCCTAAATTATTATTATATGTCTCCCACTGCTGGCATTTTCTTTGAAATAATCGTCCTTTTTCCAAAAGGTAATGGATACTTTTGCCGTCCATACTTTCCCTTTATGAGCATTTATAAGCCTCACTGCACATACTTTATCCAACAGGTAAGGTTCTACCTTATAAAAAAGCAATTTAGCTTTATAGATTTGGCAATACTGAACACTTGGTTAAATGAAGGGTGCCTTATTTAAGAAATGGCCTATCTGAAAAGGCCTGTTATCACAGCTTTAAGTCAGTGTAAAAACATTATCCAGTACACTGCATTGATATGGACAGAAACCATTGCTTCTGGCATATTCTCACATTGGTGGGTGCTGGAAACATTTCATATATGCTTCTGTTTAGCTGGAGAAAACATGGTGTAGATCTTGAGGATGACTTTTTTTATTTAAAACTGTGTTCTTTTGTTTAGGAAAACATTTGTACAGAAATTTGATATGATTGCTCAAGTTTAAAAGAGATGTGGGGTTTTTTTAAAAAAAGGGACTTCAAAGGAAGCATTTCTAGGATAAGATTGAATCATAATGAAATTTTATAGTATTAAATGTTACACTTTTTGTATTCCAATCTTAGCCAATTTAACATTCAGACATCCCAAAACTGTGTTTATTTGAAAGAAAAACAAGTTAGAAATGGCAGAAAGTGGTAATTAAATACTAGGGTTTATAATGTTAATGAGATTAACATTTTATAACAACCTCAGGTTATTTTATATTATTTTTAGGCTGGCAGAAAATAAAGTATGCAAATACTGGGGCATTTGAGGGTCACTTCAGGAGCTGTGCCTACGGTCATTTTTTATTAGCACGTTAACTGACGGACTTTAAAAGATAATCTTTTAAACAGAATAAGAGTATTTTTTCACAATTTAAACCTTAATAGGAGTCCTTTATTTGCATTCAGCACACAGCAGCATCTTGTAAAACTCTTCAAAATTTTTGGTTTTTAAATTTCTTTTTGGCAGGGGGTTAGTTAAGATTAATATAACTTTATTTTCTAATTTGGTTGGGGTTTTTTTTTCAGAATGGAAAGGTGGGGTTCTGGTGTGTTTGTTGCTTTCAGCTGGGATTTCTTTATCTCTTAGTGATAATTTAATTTGAAAAGGAACAGATCTTAGTCTTCAAAGCAACAACCTCTTCCTGCTTTTGAAATGTTCCTGAAGATATCCAAAAAATCTTGCAGCTTATTTTTCCTGGCTATCCTTTTGCAATAACAATGTTGGGGCAGTTTCTTACAACTTTCTATTATTGCATTTTGTAAACAAGTTAGTTGCCAGTCCTTTAGAGCTGTTGTCACCCATAATCCTCTCTTGTGTACCATTGACAGAGTGACCTTCATACTCACTGGCTCATCCATCATACAATGAACTTTTCACTCTACACCATGCTCATCCCCTCCGAGTAAGGAAAACCTTTGTCTGCATCCCACTTTGCCATTCACTAGAGATTCTGTACTTTTGCAAACATGCATCATGAGAAATGAAAAAAGGAGGAAGTGGGAAAAAAATCACTAGTTCAGCACCTTTAAAAGTAAGTACAGATGGCTAGCTTTAAAGCACATCTATCATTCTCATTTGGAGCTCTTTATCCAATAGGCCGCCCCCACTTGTGCTGCCCTACTGGACAGAAGACACCTAGTGAATCAGTAACAGTGAAAAACTAATTGCCATTTGAGAAATGCAATTTCCCTGCATTGCCAGATGCTCTGAAATCCCTGTTTAAGGATCCCAATGAAAAGAGTTTGGTATTTAAATCATAAGCAAACTCTTTAAATGAAACATATTAATAAATGAAGATTAATTGATACTTTCTACCTTTCGTAACTGGCAAAGTTTGCTTTCAAAATGGCTACACAAAAAATTATTAAGGACAAGGGATTCATCCTGTTCACATATTCACATACAGGGTCCTGAGTACTCCTGCACTAAAATATTTTGTTCTCCTCCAGAGAAGAGGTTAAAACATTCAATTCTGCTGTCATTGTAATCTCAGGTTTTTAAAGTCACCTCTTCAGCTGCTTATATCAATATGTTCTATATGGATATAGAACCAGCAGAGAGTATCAATAACTGTGTGATGCCCCTGGAAAAGAAAAAAAAGGAAATGTTTACCTTTAAGTTAGCACATGACACAATGGAATAGAATATGAAGTGGCTTATTGGATCCCAATGACCTGCTATTGTTTCACCATTAGGGGCTTTTTAATTTTTTCCAGAGATTTTCAGAAAATGTTTTAAATAATGTACATCTATTCATTCTTTTAAATTATATATGAGACAATAAATCGTAGAAAGACTCCAAGCTTAGAAAAGGGGAAGAGGGCTATTTAGCTGTATAGCTGATGCAAGAAACTAAGGACTGGCAAGGGTACATCACTGACATTTTCAGATAACAAATGTAAGTAAATTTGGTTATGTTTAAAATTTTGTTCCATTTTCTTCATCAAGATAGAGTTATACTGCAAATATTTCGTATTTGCTATTATTTTTCACAATTATATGCAAGCAAGTTTGCATTAAAAGTCCTATTTACAGAACATTTTGAATTAGGTATTTCCCAAGAATTTATCTGCCTTTATTGAAAAAAAAACAAAAAACACACCAAAAAATTTCACCAAACCAACCAAAAAAGACAAAAACCAAAAAAAGCACACCCCAAACAAGACAACAAACCTTTTAGACTAATACCCATGATAGGAAATATAGCTAGGTTATAAATGCCCTGTGAACATCTTTTTTCTTTTTTGCCCATTTCAATTGAGAGTATTTCTACTTTGTATAATTTAGTGTCTTCATAAACCCAGAATCATGGACTTGAACTCTCTCTCAGAGATGCTGACACAAGCCAAATTAACACAGTCTGAGTAATTTCCACTGAAGAAAGTGAGTAATTAAAACACAGGAGCAAGAAGTACCTCACTCAAGATAATTCACTTGCCAAGATTTGGTCAGGCCTCACACCCATTCACTGGTATTTTCTTCAGGTGCCTCCTAGGTGCTTAAGCTGTGAAACTGCAAAGCTTTATTTCCCAGTTGCATATATTCCCTCATCAGAAAGATTTCTAATTTAAAAATTGTGGCTTTTAGTTTTGTCTAAATAGGGGGAAAATATAAGAGAGCAAAATATTTTTAATGTAAACCTTAAGCAGCAAGAGTAGTAAATAAGTTGAAGATTAATTTGGGCATGCATGTTTATCAAAAGACAATTTTATTTTATTTTATTTTTTAACTACACTCTTTCCTCTTCACTTTAGTGTATATGGAATTTTTCAAATGATTTTGTGGGATATGTGTGTGAGGCAAGCTTGTCTTCCCTCCTTCTATGGGTAAGTTATATTACTACTTTCTCCACAAGTTCATAATAAACCATGCACAGATTTGAGCGTGAGCTTCAGTAGATTAAGGAAAATTACTTGTGGTAAGCACCTATAAAATACAAATGACTTGAAATATGTCTTTAGACTGTATTTTTTTAGGCCTAACTTCCACTTCGTTGGGATGAATCCTTTGCTGTCCAAAGAACAGAAGTGCCTCTTAGTTACAGTGGATCATTTCTACTGATTAGCAAAACAAGGAGCTGTCAAAGCAGACATAATGTGTCAGGCACTGGGTAAGAGAAAGTACACAATAACTGCCAGTGGAGTACACTTGCTTCTCTTCAATATGACATGCACTTGCAGTCACCTGAATGATTACTGACTGAACGTTTGGGACCCTCCTGCCCAGCTCAGAGACTGAATACACACAAGAAATCAATTTGCACCTCATCAATATAGCTGTGAGGTTAAAAGTTGGGATTCCCTTCCCAATATGCTAATGCCACAACAAGAAATTACAGAATCTTTATATATCACCTAAAGAAAAAGCCCTCTTTGCCATGTCAACAAAAACATTAGCTACTGAGAATCTTAGCTTCATCATTGGAAATAATCTCTATATAACTAATAAAAGTTAGAGATGAGTTTATCATTGAATTTCCATTCACTTACACAGCCAGCATGCAGGGTGAATAATAGAGAAGAAACAATATACTGTGGCATTTCTGAAGGGAATGAGTGCAACAGGAGACCAGCATGAAGGAAAACCTTTTGCAAGTAGAAAGCACAGTACCAAACAGGTTGAGTTAATACTGTTTTTGCTGTTTTTCTGCCTTGTCTCTCAATCTTAAGTCAGCTGAGCAGCAGCTTTCTTAGTGGGAAAAATCAGGAGGAGGTCAGGCGGAATGACCTCCCTATTTTGTCTCCCAGTGGCCTGCCTCCCATTTACTACACCTTTTGACATCCTTAAGTAGATATCTCTTTAAATGTTCAGTCAGTAAAACAAGCTGCAATGCAGGCAAAGGAAAGGGGGGTGGGGAAAGAAGTGCACACTCTAGGGCTCAGCTTGAATGTGAGGCACACACAACCTATAAATGCTTCTTGTATCTTCAGCCACTGATCAAAAATAATCTATTATTTCATGTATTCAAAAAATAATAATTTACACTTTACTAACCAACTACTACAGCTTTCATACGGTGTCACTGAGAGTCACTTGGGAGAAATGCTATATTCCAAAATAAGCTCTGGAGATACATCTCAGGGAAATCTCTATTCAAATTTGTTAATTCAGCAGCAGTATTTTAGATGTTAATAACTTGTCTAATCAACTCAGAGTGAGGAATGTTATGTACTGTACTTAATGAATCCATGCAATTCACATATGAGAAATCAATTCATCAAGTAGTCGTGGTAGTACATATGTGAGATGTGTTACTATGGGATCTATGGCTTGGAGTATATTATTTCAAGAGTGTTGTGGAAAAGTTCCAGATGTAGTGCAAAACTTTTAAGAGCTTTATAATTAGTAAATTATACATTTCTCATCTCTTGCTATTGTCCATTAATTAAGCAGTTTAAATATTATGCTATGAAAAGAAATTCTTAAATAAATTTCAGATGCAACTTACGCACTTTAAATAATCAGAATCATACTTTTTTAACACCCTGGATGAATCTGTTTTAGTCTTTAATCCCTAAAAGAGAAACCTGAAAGATGTGCATAGCATTTAGAACTTCAGTAATTGGTAAAGAATTTTACCAAAAAAAAAAATTGCTTTAAAACATTCAAATATTACTTTTAGCCCTGTTCAACATATTGCTGAATTTTTAGTTTCTCAGAATTCTTACTAATTTATTCTTTGATAGTCACAGAGTTAAAACTGACAAGTTGAAACTGACCTAAAATTCTTATCAGTTAATTTCAACATCCATATAAACTGGATCTTCCAAATATGCAAAATTTTTCATGAAACAATAAGGTTTTTTGGAAGATAAAACTCATATAGCTGCAATTGGGTTTATACTTTTCTTTCAAGTTCATTTTTCTTGAATGACATTTCCTTTAAAAAATTTGGAAAATGACGGTTTTTTTCATTATCTTTTTATGAATCTTTCCATGCAGCTCTCCATGCAGTATGTTCTAAAATAACTTCCCAAATAGAAAAACTACTTTTTTTCCCAGTACTTTTGTATTCACTTGAAATACAAATCAATACCTACTCTAAAAACAAAAAAAAAAATCTCCAGGTAAAAATTATTAGGCTGATGTATATTGTTTATATTAATGAAATGTGTTATTTTCTATTGCTACACGTAACAACTGGTTTGGGCAAGCCAAACTAGGTTTTAGTGCTGAATCAGATGAATAAAACAAGAAAATATTAAGAAATCAATTTTTGTCATTAAGGTGAGCAAATATGAATGAAATACAGACACATCGAGTTTCAGATATGCTAATAACAAAAGAATTCAGAAAAACTAAATATTAATGATACATTTAAATAAGTAAGTAATTATTGTTAGCACATTGCACTGGAACACACTGGGAGAAGGCAACACAAAATGTAGATTTGAAGACTCTGTTTCCTCTGAAATTAAATCTCTGGATAACAATAAATGGCAGAAAAGATCCTACCTGGCTTTGGTCAAAACATTTTAACAAACTATTTTTTCAATTACTTCGGTCAAAACATTTTAACAAACTATTTTTTCAATTACTTCTTTGGCAAAGCTACGCCTTTCTGCAAAGACATCTATATTTATGAAGCTTTTGATGGAAAAATTCTAGAGGTTCATGGCTTTGTGGTATATCTGGTTGTTTTAAAACAATCTTCTTTAGGGAAAATACAGGAATTTTGTTTGCCCCATGGATCCAATCAGCTGCATCAGCAAAATGCCACTCATCTATTAAGCCCTTCCAAAAGGAAAGGTATCTAACTCAGAATCGTCAGTGTGATGACACGACTTCCAGTGTGGCATTATCCAGCATCATACTTGCAGGGAGAAAAAGTCCAGTACAGCCCCTAATGATGCAAACATTTCTCTAGAAGCAAAATCATTACATTCTCATGGTTAGGCAGCCTGACAACACACTACCCATAGTTCAATCACCAGAAGATATTCTCTCTCAGATATATCCTTTCTGGAGAAATGTGGAAGAAAGCAGGAATCAGCCTCCTCACCCTAAAAACTGTGTAGAAAATTCTGATACTTTAGAGCATGCAATAGGAAATATGATGACATGATATATTGTTTAGACACTGCAGATATAACCATCCCTGAAATATGCAAACTTCTTTTTTTTAATACAACTTCCGCTTTAGATGTATTGAAAGAATAGACTTATTTTATGTTCTCTTTTCAAAATTTTGATGGTCAGCTGATCATAAAAATTTCCACTTTTTTGTCCACATTTGACAAATGAAATTTATTAACACACTTAGACAAGTTTACAACACATTGTGAAAATGCTCTGCTTTTTTATGAGTAATTATTTTTAAAGCAGCTTCTATAAGGGAGATGCTACTAACATTTTTCTCTTCAGTGGTTAACACATTTCTTAAACTGGCCTTCTGAACTTGATATTTTCTCTTCAAAATGTCCTATTAATTCCTATTAGGGAGCTACTAGTAAAGAAAATTGCATGTTAACTTTTATCAATCTGTATGAATAAATGTTAACCATTCTCAGTTAAAAGCTCTCCTTTTAGCTCCACTCAAGTGAAAACACCTAAAGCAGTGCACTCGTTGGCAAATCATTCAGAAGATTAATGCACTTAGGCCTGTACAAAGAGTTAGAGATGTGTATTAGCATTATAGATTTTAATTTGAAATGATGTCAGTCTTTTCTCAGCTGCATTGTAGTGCAAGGACTGCCATCTGCTTATAATAATGAATCTGACAATCCACGTAAATGTGATTTGCTGCTTCTTTTGCCAGCATAATGGCCTGGATATTGATCCTAATGGTGGAGCAGTTGCTGCCATTTCATTCAATAGAAATGGGAGGAGAGGGTGAAAGAGAGAAATTTCCAGGATTTCTGCTGGAATGACAGTTAAGAACAGAGCTGCAGAGTTTTTGCTATGAGAGGGAATGAGGATATCCCTTATTCTCTTTTTTTTTTTTTTTCTCCTGGAACAAACACAAGAACTTACAACTCCAAAAAGGAAACAAACAAAAGTAAAAGTGAACATAAGGAAAAAGAGCTCAGAAAAAGAAGAAGATAAAATAAAACCTCCCTGTAAAGATGTTCATTTTTCCTCCTGTTTCTGATGACAGTCAAGAAGGCATTTGGGGGAAAAGTGCTATAATATTTTACATTGTAAGGCAAGTATAGAGCCAGGCAGTGACTCTTCTCTGTGCTGTGAGAATGATATATCTGAGGTGCAGCTTTTTGTCTCTCTCTCTAATTTCTTCATGAGCACTTGCACCCTTGAAGAAAGGCATTGGATGGCAAAAGCTAAGTGTCATTCATAAATCACAGATCTCAGAGGAAACTTCTCTCCAGCTAACAGTAGATACAGAGATTTCATGCCTGCCATTTTCATCACTTCAGTGCAGAATTGCTAGCATCCCTCAGGATGGCTTTCCTCCAGGAAATGGAACCCTGTTTCCCAGGAAGTTCTCAGACTTGGAGCTGCCTAGAAGAGAAGCAAGGGACTATTTCCCTAAGCTACAACCACTATTATGACTAAGTTGATTCCAACTCCACTGTTAATGTGATTTGTGCTGGGCCCAACAGTATTACAGTACCTTTATAAGAGAGTGCATGGCGTTTCCATGACAGCCAGAAGAGGTAGGGATGGAAAATGCTATTTGAGATAGCCCAGAAGTGTTTGATTGATATAAGACATAAGGTCAGAAGTTTAAAGTATCAAACTCCTGTAACACTCAGTCCAATTTTCTTTTAAAAGAAAAGTTTACAAGTAGTGGCATGTCAATTTTTAATAGATTATAACCAAAGAAGATAAAATACAAATATGTTTTTAATTTTACCTCAAACGATTCCTGGACAAGTCAGTGTGACTTCAGTGACTGAAATACTAATCTCCACAGCAATTTATAGTGGTTGCTCACACTTACACTCAAATTTTACACCATAACAAAGGGTGATATATGAAGAAGCTTATACATAACTCCATTTCAGAACTGTTTCTTTACTTCTAACAGCTTTGACTACTGATTTTTCAGCTTTCATTTCTAACCTTGAAGATTGGTACATTCATAAATGGAACAGGCACTGCTCATTTCAAGATATCCTCAACAATCCATCATCTTCATGTCATTTGATCTCCCAGGACTACAGTTTTCAAAAAGTGTTCTCAAAGTGTAAAATCACCTACAAGTAAGAGCTGCAGCGTGGACGTAAAGTATTTGTAATATTCTATCAAGACTAACCACAGAGCCTACTGATTTAATATAGAACATCCTAGAATATCTTGCATTTTCTGCCTTCTGAAAGAAATTTATTTCCCACAGAGCAGTGTAGCACTGAGTAAAAGACAGAACCTACTCAAAAATGGTAAATGGGAAAGAAATGGAAGAAAAAGAAAGAATCAATTCCAAATCTCTTTCCAACAAGCTTATATGAGCATAAAACTTTTCCAAAACAGCACTATGCATACTCTCCAATCTTTTTTCTGATGATTGGTGATAATAAAAACCACCAGTTGTTCTCAGCTGACAGTCAGAAAAACCCACCTGCCCTGAGGAAAGCAGGCAAACAGAATTTGGCATAACCATCGAGAGGTGCTATTCTCAGATATGAGTATTAAATGAAGGTGACTTATTACTAATAACCTGTGTGACTGACATCATACATCTCCAACTGAAAAACATCTTTCATCTCAGAATGAGAAAACTGTTCTCTCATCTTCATTCCTATTATTCTCATCCAGCCTTTCTGCCCAGGTAGCAGCAGACAAGCAGCTTTAACACAGGCTCTTCATATAGTGAACCTTCATCTTTCTGCAGTGAAGATCTGCTTTCCCACAGGTGTTCCCCAGTTTGTTCTTCCTAGAGCTGTGTTTCCAGTAGTTTTCTTTTTCTGAGAAGAAAGGTCAAGTTAAAAAAAAAAAAAAAAAAAAAACGTTTAAATTTATATCACTCCAGAATATTCGTGTGGAAATCATTAGGTAAAATCTGTTTGCAATCAGAGTGGATGCCTTTAGAGGATGGAGATTGGATCTGGATGCCTTCTGTCCTCTTTGGTTAGTACCCATTAACCATATTTCACTACTGTTTAAGCTACTATCAGCTATCCAGATGTACATCTTTTACTTAGATTCAACCTTCTGAACTCCCCTTCTATAGGAAGAAGAACAACCATTTTAGTTAGGTACAAACTCGTAGGAAGAGAACTCATGTTCCAGTCCCAGTTTCTGAGGCTGCAGAATTTCAGGACTAGCTTGTTTGTATCTCAATAAGCTTTTCCAGTAGGCACATTTTCCTGATGAAGAACATTAAAACTGAAATAAATATCTTTAAATCTGATGAAATAAATATATTATTTTGTACATGTCTATAATTTCTTTTACATTACACCAATGTTTGTGTATTCATGTGCATGTATATGAAAAAAAAAAAAACAAACTCTCAGTATACATAGTTTAAGCATATAGCAGATGTTCATTTATAGCTTGGGCATATGCCTCAAACTAGATAATCCAGCTCCAGGAAAGAGTACTGAGAAAATTTATTGCATGGTGACAAACACAAAATATTTCTTCACATGTTGCCAAATCTTAATTTCCCTTAAAAAGGAAATTACTACTAGGGGTAAAAAAATGCTCAGATGGGATTGGAACAAATATATCTTCAAAAATACACGTGATGTGTAACTCTTGATATGAAGGTACCTTACCAAATCTTTCCCAGATGTCAAGTGAATGTAGAATCACAGCAGCATATTGTCCACCCTCAGGTACTGCCCAGAGACATCCACATTTTATAGAGTCATAGAACATTTTGGGTAGGAAGGGACCTTAAATATCATCTAGTTCTAACTCCTCTGCCACAAGGAACCTTCCACTAGATGAGGTTACTCAAAGCCCCATCCAGCCTGGCCTTAAACTTTTCCAGGGATAGGGCATCCAGAGCTTCTCTGGGCCACCTATTTGAGGGTCTCACTACCCTTTCACTGGAGAATTTATTCCTTATCTCTAATATAAACCTTCTCCCAGTTTAAAGCCATTGCTCTTGTCTTATTCCCTACATGTCTTTGCAAAAAGTCCCTCTCCAGCTTTCTTGCAGGGTCCCTTCAGGTACTGGAAGGCATCTTTAAAGTCTCCCTGGAGCCTACTCTTCTCCAGGCAGAACAATGCCATCTCTCTCAGCCTGTCTTCATTGAAGCAGTGCTCCAGCCCCTGGATCATCTTCGTGGCCCTCCTCTAGACTCAGACTTACTGTTTTGGGCATCATTAGCATCATATCCTTTTGAATATTTTTTTTCTGAGAAATGGAAGAGCACCAAAATACCTAGAATACTATCCTGAAAATTAAAACAGAAACACAGGTTTTCTACCTTATGTGGAGCAGAAGGGAGTCTGGATGTGTGTCAGGTCTGAATTCTGCCAGCAGACTCCTAAGGGGCCAAAACTGAACAGACTTCATTTGTCTGACAAGAAAGGACTTCATTTTGGAGAGACTTTTCAAGGCTTCTGTCCAGGAAATTTATGGAAAAAAAAATGGTACAATGTTCACTTGTAATTGTCATTTTTTTGTGATACATCAGTGAATGTGTGGTATATCATTATATCTCCGAGCACATCTCATTCAAACCCTGCCTCTCTTCTTCCATCTAACAATACCTCCTTTTTAGTAACCACAGTTAAAAACACTGAGTGGGAAGAGCTCATTTTTGAGTTTACAAATATAAGCAGCCAAGAAGGTCTTTGTGGAGGGGAAAAAAAGGGGGAAAAAAGTGTTTGTTGGTGTTTCTTAATCAGCAGAAAAGGAGCAGCTGTCATCCTGCCAGAATTCAGAATTTAGATGAGCTGTGAGGCCACACTTCTGCTACCCTGCATCTGGTTTGGAAACAAAGAACAACCTGTCTTTGGTTGCTCTCATCTTGTAAGTACAACTTCCGCATAGGTAATTAACACTCCATGGTACGGGCTTGCTTTTGTGTATCTTCACTTCTACTGACTCTTCCACAATGTAAGTCTTCTTCCCACTTTTGTTTAAAGCAAAGGCTGTGCAGAGGAAAGGAAATGCGAATCTCTTCTGATGCTGAGGGGAAGTGAGGTAAATTTACTTTTTCAGTGCACTTCCTGGAGAGCAGATGATGGTATATAATACTTTAAATGTATTCTTCGATCTTCTCGTTAAAAGAGGATGAGTACTTCTTCCTTTCATCTCTAAAATGTTTCGAGATTGACTATCTTTGTAAAGCACATGATAACTAAGGGTAGTATTTTTATGGTATCATAGAAACATAGAATGGCCTGGGTTGAAAAGGACCTTAAAATCATCTAGTTCCAACGCTCCTGCCATGGACAGGGACACCTTTCACTTAGACTAAGTTGCTCAGAGCTCCATCCAACCTCTCCTTAAACACTTGCACAGATGGGGCAGCCACAGATTATCTGGGCAACTGGTTCCTGTGCCTCATCATCATCACAATAAAATCTTTTTCTTAATATCTAAAATCTAAATCTACTGTCTTTCAGTTTGAAGCCATTAACCCTTCTCCTGTCATATACTGGTGCTATATGTGTGGTATTGTTTCAATATTAGTATTATTTGTATATTAGTATAAATCAATATTGTGTGATGTTGTATATAATATGAGTTCATTTATTGTGTCTATAAAGTGATGAGCAGAGATTCACCTCCCCAGGGGAATGAGATTTCTCTTACTCTTTGGTCATTTACAGCAAATTCTAGGCAGAAGTCATTCAGAACTGTTGGGTACAAGCCCTGTGGTCAATACTGGGCTTTGTGGGCAGCAGAGGGCCAGAGGTGACAGACTTTTGCCCTCTGTAGCTTGAATACACATGGTCAAAACAACTTGAACTTCTACAACTTCAGCCCATGAACTCATCATGAACCATGGATTTTTGAAAGCTAATGAATTCCAAAGTTGCAGCAAGAAGGACATATGAAGGCAACGCTGTCAATAAGATAAAGTAAAAAAAAAATCATAAACCTGTGATGCTCAGTATTTTAACACTCATGACTGATTTTTATACCTCTGTAATTTTAGGAATTGAACCTTGGTACACAGATATCTTGCAATCTTGTAAATGGCTTTTTAACTCCTAGTAAGCAGACTTTTTTTTAATGTATTTTCCCCATAAAAATGCTTAGAAGTAGGAAAAAAAAATCATAGTGAGACAATTTAACAAAAGTTTGGATCTTTGTTTTATTTCAATTTCAGTATTTCACAGTCCTTTTCTGCTTAACTGTCAAGTGAAAGATAAGGCTGTCATACTGTCTAAATAACAAAAGAAATACAATTTTCCTGCACTAAAGTGTACTGGCATTGTGCCACTGTTAAAATTAAATTTGTCCAATACTAGTTAGCTGCAGCAAACATTTTTATGGCAATAGTTGGCAAAGAGAAGACATCTTTCTGGGGTTTTGTGTTGGTCCATTTCTCTGAAACAATGGGGAGAATTGACATTGTCTATTCAGTGTAGAAGATAGGCTGTCAAGTAAAGCAAGACAAATGTGATGTCCTACCTGATTATTTCCTTAGATACTAAATCAATGAGCTTATTATCACAGCAATTACATTACTAATGTAAACAGATGCTATGTGTAGAAAACTGGTTAACAATGAGGTAGGCAGAGTGCAGTGTTTTTTCTGTTACACAAAAAAAATATTTGGGGTGTGTTATACTTCAAATAACATTCGATCTGTAGTTCATATGGTGACAAACACAAAATATTTCTTCACATGTTGCCAAATCTTAATTTCCCCTAAAAAGGAAATTACTATTAGAGGGAAAAAAATGTTCAGCTGGGATTAGAACTAATACATCTTCAAAAATACAATCCAGTATCAGTCAACTGAATATATGCTCTATCATATGGTTTTACATGTAAGAGAAATATACTGTAAAAATGTACATAATAAAAGTTTTACTTGCGTAGTCTTTATTTCCAATATTAATGTTCTTATCTATATCAACCATTAATAAAATTCAGGGTTTCTGAAATATAAAAGAAGCACTAAAATTCTGCTCACAAATTAACTCTGCCAATTTTCTTGATGCAAGTTGTTATTCAGTTTATAATGAAATTAAAGGGAGAAAAAAGCAATATCCTGTACAATGGCTAAAATTAGTTTCATATAATTCAACTTGATTTTCCCATCCATTCTTCTATTTTAGAAATAGCTATCTCTGAATTTCTAAAGCCTCCTCAGTTCTGGTAATTTTTATGTGCTTTAGATATATCTAGTATGCATAAAATAAATCACTATAAATACAACAGCATTTACAAAGATATGTCATTTTAGCAGGAGGCAGTTCCTACCTATGAAACAATTCAATCAGCTCTTAAGGTTTCTGAATACAGGTAGGTATTCAGGATATTAATCTAAATTAATTTGGATTAATACGCATTAATCTAAAACAGTAATGGGGAATCAAAGTACATTGGTATGAGACTTCTATAAGAAAGGATCATTAACAAGTATTTGACCTAATAGCAGGACTCTTCTGCATTATACTGTGGTCTTTTGAGTCAAAGGAGTGGAAGGAGTCTAGCAAGTACTAATAAAGAACATACAGAGCTGGTCTGGATATAACAGCGATCACGTCAGAAAACAGCTTGTCAGAAAACACTGCTTCACCAAGTGCAAAACTTTAAATGGGAATGCTGATCACAGAGCTCTCACTACAGAGAGTTTTGACTCCATTGAATGCAGACAGTGAAAAACTTCAGAATTTTTTTCCTCCCAAATTGGATTAAAAACATGGCAGATAACAAAGCCTGCGATTTCTCTTTTCATCGCTTGTATTATATATAAATATATATATATGTGTGTGTATAAATATATATAAAACAATGAAAGAAGGAGTCACATTTCTCCCTACTTTACTCTTTCATGAAAAAATTGGCAAGTAAAGTTCCTGCTCGTCATCGTAGTTTAATAACTCCAGTTATTTTCTAAGGCCTTTTTGAAGAAGTAAGATCTTTTTCTGAATTATTTAGGAAGGCTCTTTAGGCAAATTGTGTTCACTATTTTCTATAAAAAGCTGAGTTCTAATCAAAAATAATCAGAAAAAGAAACATTTCCTCAAAGGTTAACTGAACTACTACTTTTAACACCAAGAATGAGCCAAAAGTTCCTGAGCTACAGCCACAGGAGACATATCTCTGTGAGCATTGCAAGAGTTTATTTTCATGAGATCTTGCAATGTTGTAACAAATTTGGAAGTAGATTGCCTAAGATATTTTCATTCTACAAGTCCATTATATATATATATACATATGTATATTTATATATATGTTCATGTGTACCAAGAACCTCAAAGTGCATTTTTTCTGGTCTGGCACCTTATTCTGTATCACAGGAGAGAGAAGTATTGTCACTACTGCACCACTGAGGAGAGTGGGTGCAGGACAAACCTCAGCAACAACACACTCACACACTCACACACATCCATTCATAGGAAGCATAAGATTTTTAGTCTTGTCAACACCCAAGATAATTTCTCCCTGGAAGCCAGTCAAAATAATTTATCTCTTGTGGAGACTGATTTCCATGACAGATATCAGTCACAGCTGTTTATAGTCATACGTACATTTTGTGCTAACTGTTATCATCTGGAATTTTTCATTCAAAAATAAACCATTTCTGTTACAGTTTAAAAAAATCTCTTGGTAAAAAAAAGAGATCAAGTGGAAGATATTGATAAATTGCAGTCTTTTTATGGAATATCTAATACAGAATAAAATACCCTTAAATTGACAAATAAGGAAAATGAAAAATGTATTTATTTTTAGTAATTAAAAAAAACAACTCGGTACATCTTTGAAAATGTCAGGGAAGTTTCAGGTAGGAGACTGCATCAAAAGTTACTCCAAGACCACTCTGAATTAAAGAGAAAATCATTTGCAGAAGTTCAAAAGTCATTAAGAATTTATGCAATAAATAAATCTTCTGCTGTATGATTTTCATTTATAACATGTGGCAGATATAGTGCAATTATATCTCTTTTAATATCTGTTAGCTTTAGTACATAGCATTGGTCTCCGTCTTCAGAGAATTTCTCTCCCTCCTGCAAAATTTAATTCTGCTGCTTTTGAAATAGCAGAACAAAACAGCTCATTTTTAACAATACTTTTTGATGAAAAGTTTAAAACAACAAACTAGGCATACCATTTGTGACAAGGTCTGTTCTTTGTGACTGAATACCTCCTTGGCTTTCCATATACTAGTTTCTACTGCTGAGTTTCACTGGTCATCCAAAACACCTGTGAAGAAGATGAGTCTTCACTTCCCCAGTTTTCTCAGAAAATAATTTAAACTTGGCTTGGATAACTAGGGAAATATTTTTGCAATATTTCAACACCTTGTTTTAAAATTAAGTGTAATCTGAAGTAAAAAATCTTGTGGGAGAGGTGTCAAACATTCTTTCTCTTTTCTAGAATTTTTGAAATCTTGAGAAAAAATGTTCTAGATGTGAGTTTGTCATTAAAGGTAAAGAACCACCTTTTTCAAAAAGAAATGTTTATAGTCACTGGTAGTGATTGTTCCAGTTTTCTATATGCATATTTCAGAATCCATTAATTTCTGATACTAATATATAGGTTGCTATATGCTGTAACTTTATAACTTCATTTTTATTGCAAGAGATTTAAATTGTTCTTTGAGAACAAACTGAGACTAAATAGTTCTGCCAAATTCAGTACTTGTGGAATCTCCGTTTCTGTGCTTTCTTAACATATATTCACTTTACTAATTGTATGCATTAGAATCTTTATGCTAAAAATATTAAAATTTTAAAAATGCTTTTTAAAATCCATCATTTTTATGCCTCTCAAGAAAATATATGACATTCTGCACATTAAGTTGAATGATATTTTTTAAAAAATGGAAGTATGTATTTATTACTTCTATCAGTGGTTAATAAATAAGATAAAGGTTTTTAGTTTTGTGGTTTTAATTTCTTTTAAAATCATGTTTTATTACATTGGACATAATAAATCAAATTGTTTGCTATCTCATCCACTGTCCCAGCAGTTCTATTGATCGGTGATGAATGAGTCCCCAAATTGCCTACTGCGTGCTCTGTTCAGGCTCACTGCATTTCTTGTTTTAGCTATGCTTATTGTGAGACAAAAAAACAACCCAGAAGTAAAAACAGCAAAGCTGCAGGTGTGGGAAAATTAAGAAGCTTTGCTGAGGGAGGTCAAACTTTGAACAGCTCTGAAATACTCTGGAGACTGACTTAAGGTGTGAGACATCTGCCTTTCATTTTCTTACTGTGTCTTAACTGAGACAATTGCAAATCAAAAACTAGAGGTCTTTTAGAAGTTGGATCACATACTGAGGAATAAAAGGAAATTTTAAGCTGACACAGGCAACAATGATAAACATATAGAAAGGGTATATTCTCTCCTATCTTTTTATTGTACATATGCTCCTCAACAAAGTATTTATAAAAATAAGTAGAAGTCCATTTTCTTATGACTGGTATTCTACTTTGTTCTTTCACACTCTTTCAAAGGCTCATCACCCCCCATGGCATTGAAACCCTGGTGCAGCACTGGATGCTCTTTGTGCTCAGAGAAGACACACCAGGTCCTATAAATGAGGCAAAGCTGCACAGTGTTTAAATCACTTTTCCTTATTGCTGTGCATAACATAATACCAGATAATTTTCAGAGGAACCAATTCTGAAACATGGCTTCAAGAGACCTAACATAGGTTTCACTTTGCCTGAAAGATAAATTCCATTCCAACTTTCTAAAAAGACAGCATCTAGAAAATAAAACTGATTAAATAATTTAATCTCTTTATTTTTCTATGGTCATCAAAAATGGGCTTCTCCATTATGCTCACTGGTGGGGAAAACAGCAGTTGTTTCCATAAATACATATATAGGCAACAAATAAAGGAAGAAAGGTAATGTAGTGTCTTGTTTCTAGCATATTTTTCTTACAGTTGGAAAAGACACATATTCAAAGCCAAAAGCTCTAACATGAGATTTAGAATGTAACTGCAGGAAGCTTTCCTTAAATATATGGAATCTAAAATAAAAATTATAAATAAAAATATAGAAAACTCATACTTTTTTTTTTCCCCTTGAAGGGCTGAATTTAAAAAAAAAAAGCAGCAGCAACTTATCACTTTGGGAAATTTGGCTAATAATAGATTCTTAATACAGATTTTAGGAACTAGACTCTGCCTTCCACTAGTCTTTTGCCTTGCCACTGTTATTTGTCTCTTTAGAAACTCAAGCAACTGGATTTAAACTTACAGTTGATTTAAGGTAGAACTTCTACACAATATTCCTCTCACTCCAGTGTATTTTGGACATGGAAATGATTCATGCACTTTTGCAGAGTACATGACTTTAGAGAAAAGTAGAAAATGCTACAGACAACTTGAAGCACTTGAAAGGAAAAATATGAAAATATAACTAGGAGAAAACTCATTAAAATCACTTAGAAGTTTGGAATACTAATGCAAATAATGAAGTATAGAGGGACTAAAATCATGTGATAGTGGTCAAAGTTCTGTATTACTTACAATTCATCACTGTCAGAATTTTCAGACTGTTGTACATTTGTTTAAATATTTTCTCAAGGATCTCACCATTCCAGGCACTCAGCCAGAATAAAACACATATAAGTTTCTTATAAAATAAGCATAATTAGCATTAAATTCTCTTGCATCATGGAGTAGCATAATATTTGCTGGAAAAAAAAGATGAAAAATTTCAAAAAAATACATTCAGTTTTTCATTTGGAAGTATTTTCATATATAAAAGTTTAAAAAATGCTACTCCATTTAGAAACTACATTCAATTATCCATGTGTTACACAATTTAATTTTCAAGTCCAAGCCTAGATTACCTGCAGAGCCGCTGTGCACTTCCTACAGAAACCAAAATTCGCATTAAACCCAGTGACCCTCTGATTACAATTAGCCCTAGATACAGGACTGACAGTGTGGAATCTTTTCCCAGGCTGGCCAATATTATAATCCTTGCTTTGCACAACTTGCTTTGCGTCACTGATTTGCCAAGGTGAAATACTTTTTTCTAAAAAACATAGGTTTGATTTTCTACAGATCAGGTATTTTGGACAACTTCTTTCTGAAGGAGACATTGAATTAGAACTGGCTAAAATTCTTATAGTTTTATGTTATTGAAAAAGTAATTCCACTATGTAACCTTTAACAGCTAAGTTTAACCAGGTACAGATGCAGCTGAGACTAAAACAAGGAGCAGAATTCATTCCAGATAGTCATTATGCTAGATCTTTGAAGGCTATGGAGGAAATGAGTGTAGAGCTTCTAATAAAGCATTTACAAGCCAATTATGAATTTGTGTGCATTTCTAGACTAGAAAGACTGGCTACTAAACTGACATTCAAAAGAGCTAAACAGTATTATGCATACATAAAAATAACATGAAATTTTAGCTTTTACCACAGAATTATGCATTAGTGTTTTATATTTGACATGGTAAAGTTGTATTTGAAAAGGTATATTCTGCTGTGTTTACCAGGAAGGATGATTTTGCCACTCGGGGATGCATTATTTATTTATTTATTGATCAGGAGAAGAGCTACCTGAAACTGTGACTTTAAGTAATTATCTATCTTTGCTACTGTTGATTAAGCACTGGACAAATGATACTTCCCTCTTTGAAATCAGCACATAGGCTAATTTACTGATAATTCCAAGAGATCTGGGGAAATAATCATAAATTAACTTCTCTGTTGAATACTCAGAGCGTTCTGCAGAGGATCAACTGAATCCTGAAGCAACGAGCACCAGACACGGTGTCACCTGCATTTGCGTACTCATTTCTGTCCCAGACTTTGAAACAGAATATTAAGATCAAAAAAAAAAGTCACTACCAAAATGATTTTAGAGTTCTATGGCCTTTGTCTCAGAAACAGTGAACTGCTGCACAAGTAACAGCAATACCAGTAAGCAGCTGTGCCTTGTACTGGCTGCTGGTATCAGTGACCAGCCCAATACCAATGAATTAGCTTCACTCTTCGAGATACACTGAGTGTGATTCACATTTGGACCTTTTTTGAAAGAGGTGGAAGAAAACTCAGGTTCTAACCTGAGACACAGTTTTTCTAACTTTACCAACCTGGCATTAAAACTTGTTCTGTTAATCTTGTATTTAAAGACTCAAGGAACAAATGTATCTAAGGATTTATTTTTTTCCACATTATGTTCTTCAAGTAAGCCTAAACAATAAAAAAATCACACATTTCAATTACTAAAAAAAGGCATAAGCATGAAGCAACCTGTTTTATAACCTCATACATTTTATAAACAACACCAAAGTATTAAACAATTTCCTTGGCCTTAATACCCTTCATTGTCTTGATTTTTTCTCCTCTCTTTTTTAAAGCCAAAACCAAAATGTTTTCTTGTGTTAATCTTATTTTTGTTGTAATTTACATTCAAGCTGAATTTGAAAGCCGTTTTAAAGTTCTAACTTAAGTAAAAAAGCAGCTACTACACAATAAAATCCTTAGGAAGAAATGTGATTTATGCAGATGAGTTTGTTAACAAAATTTACACATAAATGAGAACATTTTTTTCCATTCCAGTTGCTATTACAAAGAAACACTGGGAAGTAAATTATCTGTAGAAGAGTACAAGATAAAAAATGTATTAAAAGCTGTAAGAACGAAATTGAAATGTCAAACATAGTTACTTATAAAAAACAGGTGATGGACTCCTTGTAAGCTACCTATTAAAAAGAGTAATCAAAGTGAACTAAAATGACTTTAGTTCTCCCACTAAACTTGTGGCTCAAATTCTCCACAGCTTTATTGCCTGTTTGTAGAGTTTCATTCACGCACAGGCAGTGCAGGCTTTCTGAAAGTAAAGGCTATCTATGATAAGACCCTTTATTACTCACATAACATTTGAATTCTGCTACAGGATTCCACAAAATCCTAATAAATGCTTCTTGGCACTAAGATTTTATGAATGCCATAACCAAGATGCTCTGCAGCCTGCAGAAGTGGTAGATGTGGTACAAATACAGGTTTTCAAGCTGTAAAAAGGCCATGAAGCCAAAACTGAGACAAGGTCATTGTGACCAAGGCTGCTCCTGGCTGCAGGGCACGTTTTCCTCAAGACCGCCCCCTCAAACCCCCATCCCATTTCCATCCTCTAGTCCCACCACCCTTGGTCGCCTTCTGGTGGGGTGGTGACGCCTCCTGCCCGGGACCTGGGGTTCTGGGACAATGGGGCCAGGAGCACAAAGCATAACGCTGTGACCAAAGTCTCCTCACTGGCAGGCCTTTTCAAGCCGATGGGAAGTAGGGCCACTTGAGCTGGACATGGCTGGCTTGTCAGATCCTGACAACAAACTGTGTTTGGTACGCAGGGCATTCATGGGCAGTGTCATGCTTTTGTCCAGAGCCATGCTGACTTTCCCCAGGTCGGTTTCTGGCTTTTGCGGACGGGCAATGGTGTTGAGAAATCCACCCAAGCAGAAAGGGCCCCCCTGGCTGGTGATTTCTCACATTTAATTACTTGATTTTCCTTTCCTGCAGTCAGGAAGAAAATGGAATTACATCACGCCCCATGTAGCCTTGGAAAAGGACCAATTGTTTCTAATAGAGCCACTGGCGACAGGCACAATACATGTGCTCCTTGTTTCACGTCGGATATTAGATCGTCCAAACAAGTCTGAGTACTCCTGCTCGGAGGATCCTCAATAGGGAACAAAGGGGACCAGGCTTCTCCTGTGTCACTTCCAGCACCCCACAAAAATAAAATCTTTATTTAGGCATGCTTCATCCTTTTTCACACTTTCCAAGCATCTTCTGATACTCAGAAATTGGTTTGGAGACCAGTAGTTTACTACATGGAATTAGTGAGTTGATGTTTTATTCTACTCATAAATAATTGGCTAAATGAATGCCTCTACTAATTCACATAACTGCAGACGTGTCTGGTTGTAAATTTAGTCACCAAGAAGTATGTGATGGGCTTATGACACTTGGCCCTGCGACTGTGAAGCGATGACAGTTTATTAAATTAGGTACATTTCCCACAAGCACACAGATTATGTTACAGATTTCACAGAGATGCTTCACTAGAGTTTATGTTTGAAAAAACCCAACCAACCAACCAACCAGAAAAAACCCAAGAATTATCATATTCAATCAGAGCAGTGGTGCATTGCAGGCAGTACTGGGTCTCTAAAGGCAGTGTATGGAGGATGGGTAGGGAGAAGAGTGGGTAATACCCCATATAGTAATACCTCTCCAGAATACAGCATATATGTCAAAAAAGTAATACTTCACTGGAATAGTGATTTGTTGCTTAATAACTTTGTGAACCAGAGTATTTAAGAACATTGGATGGACTTCTGTCCTACCAATCTCAACATTACTGACACACTCAAGCCTTGCTCAAAATATCTAAAAGCACTTTCCCCTTTCACTTCTGAATCAGGCAAGATGTGTGCCTGAGAATTACCTGGGTATACCTTTCTTCCCACCACATGTTCACTTGCATGCCTGTCAAAATTGGTATTCATTGCCTGTGCTTCTGAACAGGTATTTAAGAGCTGAGAAGAAGTTATTTCTTCCAGGTGATAAAAAATATGCATAGTTCTAAAACAATCTTTTTCTTTGCAACTGTTTCAAACTAATCTACCTATGGGAAAAATGCAGGTAAAACCTGTTTCTGTTAAATGCTAGAGATGAGGGTCATTATTACAAGTAGCTGTGTTAAAATATTTCTCCTACCAATATCAGCCTCCATGTGTGAATTGTAGAGATGAAAGTTGTCCTTTTATTATATATGTGGGCAGTATGTGACCACAGAGTCACCCTACTTCAAAAAGCAGGATTAGAGTGCAATCATGATGAACAAGAGGGTATGGAATGACATTTGTAACAAGCAGACTTCAGCAGGGAGCATCATAAGGGTAGGATGTAAGGAAGAATAGGTGGTATCAGATGATGTTGCACCTGAAATAAAAATTACTGGATCAGCATTACTTCCTAGATGACTCTGTAGATGAATTTATCAGACAACTTCTTATTACTGCTTGTGACATTAAGGCATAAATGATGTATTATCCCTGTTATCTATCCCAAAAAACAGGCCTCTAGTCCAACAATGTCTACATAGATGCATTTGTTCCTGAGCCAAGAGAGGCAGAAATCTCCAAGCTTCCACTGAGAACTTTTGGATTCAATATTAATGAACAACGCAGTATAAGTCCATATGGCTGGTGAGGCCTGAGCTGGAATTCATAGGACATCAGTCAGTGTACTGCAGGAGTCAGGTCTTATATATTTTTTAAAATAGGGTTTGTTTTAATGGTATATTAAGCCACTGATGTCAATAATGAAAGAGAAGCGACAGATGTGGCTGTGCAGATCAACTAAGCTTTTTAAATGTTTTTAAATTATTTGTTCTGTTGTAGACCTACATTACCTAACAAAAGAAAAATAGATTTGACTGGTATATATTCTAATTAGCTATACTAAATTTAGTCAAAAGTAGGAGTTTCTCTTTCATGCATGTCTTTTGATATGTTTTTTGATGCTTTCATTCTGAACTGGAATAAAACAATATAATTTTATTTTTCCAAACCAGTCGCTGCTTTTGTCAAAACAATAAAATATCAAATTTACAAAATAACAATTCTCTAGAAGAACAGAAAGCAGAAAAAAAAAACCACATTAAAAGAAATTTTACAGGAATTCATGACAAAGTAGGCTTAACATGTACATAAAGTGCATTTGCCAAAACCAGATGTTTTGTCTGAAAGAAAAAATTAAAAAGGAAAAGAAGAAATTTACCTTCTGGTAGCTTGTCACTCAGGGAAAGAAATCCCAACATGTAAAATATATAGGGTTGAACAGAGAAGAAAGAAATCACACTTTAATTGGGCCTCCACTCCTGGCTTCCCACAATGCAGTAGTTTTGAGGTGAATCCACCAAAAATATAATACAAATCAAAGCAGAGTGGTAGATTAATGGAGCTGGATGATTGCACAGCCACTCTTGGCAGCTGAGGCCAAGACTGTAGACATGTTAGAAAATTGCACCATGGCCATGCTCTGTCTAAAACTAGGACACAGATAAGGAAGCTGGGTGAATATAATACACAAGTTGTTTAACAGTGTTAGTGGGCAACTGATTATCCTGGTGCAAGTTAACATTCAATGGTTTCTGTAGAGGTTCAGTAACCCATAAAGTTTCTGTTTAGGCTATGGCACTTCACCATGTCTTAAAGAAGAGAAGGCTGTGTAATATAGTGGGAAAATCCTGCAAAAAGAATAATGACTGTCCAGCAAAAGTGATGAAACATTAAAAATCTAGGGGAAAAGATGAAGATGGATAACTCCTGCCCAGTGTGGCAGAGCAAAGACCAAAGACCTGCTCCCAGAAGTGAGGTAATAGGTGCTGGGTGAGCTGGAGAGTTCCTTGATGTGAGAACTCATTAAAACTTGCCATAGCTGCTCTCTCTACAAGCCTGTTCAATAATATGCAACTAGAGATACAATTATATATATCCTGGGGATGGGTTCTTGTATCAGCTCATAATCAGTTGCTGATATCAACCTCCTTGTCATCCTATCAGACACAAGGATCACAAGATCATTCCTTAATTGCATTTACTCTGATTAATTTAAATTTATTTTTGTGACAGAGGTTTCTATTGTGTTGAAATACCATCAATATGCAAAAGTTGTACTTAATCCACTGTTGAGTTTTTCACATACCTGGCAGCATTTCTGGAGCCTCAGAAATATAAAAATCATTGTCTTTATATGTGAAAGTCTCCCACAATGACATTATACACCCCTGAATTATTTTAACATCTATATTGCTAAATAATGGTTTAGACAACTTTCTGTGGCCCCTTAAGTAGGTGTTATTTTCACAGTAATGTATGACTTTGAAACAACAGCAAAGGGCACAGCGTTTTCCTGGGATTTACAGTAAAGGTGAAATTGATATGTTTGAAATGCCACAGTTAAACACAAATACTCGGCTCAACATGTAATGAAGCCCACACATCCCAAACCAACAAAGGTAGCATCAGCTTGGAGCTTCAGCTATATAGAAACTCAAACTATATTTACTGGCTACTTGCTTTAGACAGCACTGCTTTCCTAGGATCACAGAACTCTGCCTGTATTTTGATTCAGTATTCACATGTAAAGAACATTTGTTAATTGTCCGTTTTAACACACAGTGAAATGCTTGAGTTCAACTGAAGGCTTAGAGCCGGTTTGACATGTATCAAGTGGGTGCATTGAAAAGGCAACTTCAAAATTGAGGGATTGTTTTAAGTGGTTTAAACCTACCCTCTAAGACAATTTTGTTGCTAAAAAGCTGCAGAGGTTTAAAATAAAAATAACACATTCTTAGCCTGTTTGCATTTCCTATTCAAAGAGCTTGTTCGTCTTTAATCTTAACTCTTTATCTCCAGAACCCTGAATGGGAGGAAAAGACAGAGACTATACCAGAATCCTTTGCTCTATCAACAGATACATGGGAATTAGGAAATAACCCTCTGCTCATTTGCCAATAGCATTGCAAGTCACCTAATTAGATGATTAAGTCATTAAAGGGATATGCGCATCTGAAAAGCCTCTAGTCAGCCTCTGAAATCAGAGGAGATAAAGACAAGACTCATTTCTTTTTTTCTCTTACACTGAAAAGGTAATTAATCCATTTAACTCTGCCTAGCTCTGCTTTTCTGCAGTAGAAAGGAGGGACTGAAGCAGGATTGCTTTTCAGAAACACTCTTTGAAACACCAGAATGACAAATGCCTCTTTCTTTTGCATGACACATGAAGAGGTTAGGCTAAGCCTCCAGTGGTCAAAATTATTTAGACAAGAGATCAGCAGCAGTGTGTGCAGTGGTGACTTTGGTATTTGGGAGGTAACTACCTGTTAATTTGACTTTGTTGTAGCTCAGTGCAAAGTCTCTCTCCAGAGCAGCATGTAAGGCTGGTAAATAAAATTCTGAAGAGAAAATTATTCAGCATCATTCACCTCCTCCTATAAAGGCTTCACAGAATCATGCTTTAGTGTGTGTCACCTGCAGGATAGGGGCTGACTTCCAAACAGTAACCATAATGTGTTGTGATTTTCAGACTTTTACTCTACAACTGGAAGTAGTGTGTTGGAAATGACATAGAAATGTGTGCTGCCCTAGCAAATAAGGAAAGCTCCACATTTCAAACTGCCAGCTACACTGTGGGTAAAACAGTGCTCAAACCTTAATTGTTAAGATCTCCATCTGTGTAAGGTTTGAGGCTTAATTTCTGTGAACACATTTTGATATTTTCAGTATAACCTAACTATGAAGAAATAAAGGTCAGCAGTAAGAAATAGAGCTCAGGAAAAACTTAATTCACAATGCTGTTGTCAGTTTTTTTTCAGATCAGAGAGCACAGCTCAGCCTCATCCCTTCAGCGATGTGAGAGTACCTGAACCCAGGTGGCAGTGGACAGAGGTCCTACATTCTGCTTTGCACTTCCTCTCTCTAGAATTAAATTGGTGAACGAGGTAAAGAAAGAAAGAAAGATTGGTCCTATGAGCTTAAAACAACAAACTTTCTTCCTCTGCTTCACAACTCTAGAATTTTTCCTGGGTCTGGCTACAGGAATCCTAGCAACACTGTACAGCAAGAGGCAACATCAAACATGGAAAGCATATAACTATAATTAACTGACACAGTTATTCTAAAATCTGACATCTCTATGTCAAAACAATTCCTAGTTTTGAGCCATATTTGGAGTAAAATTCATGTATGCTCACAGTTTTTGTACTTGCAGTGCTGTAAATTCAGTTAGAACATTGTGTGATTTCCACAATAATTTTTTGAAAGAGTTCAGCATTGATCTATTCCCTGTTATTCTACTGTGTGTAGCCCTCACAGTGATTCAATATTGTATCCATGAAAAGTCAGAGAAATCCCTCTGAAAGGTTTAGCACACAGTTTCAGTGCATATTTTTGTAGTATGTCTTGACTGAAATTTTCAGTGATGTAACAGATACAAAAAAAAATGATGTATGGACAGACAACACTTTTCAAGTTTTGTGACCAGATTATTGTGATGTGCCTGCACAGATACATATTTTCTTGGGAGGGAGGGTGCAAAAAGTGAATCTAAATCTTCACAAAATACTATAGATCCTTAAAAATCCATGAATTGTCCAAGTCCAACTATTTCATTTAAGAGTCAATTGGCACCTTGATATCAAATAGATATACTGCCAGGATGTGTTCCTTTAGGCAAAACGATTATCAGTCTTCCTTAGTTGACAGTGATTTAATAATAATACCAACATGAATTATTAATTTCTAACAATACTATAAATACATTGAAAATTTCTTGTCAACCCTTGCCTAGAAGGCAATAAATGAAACTTCCCCCAGAAAAACTGAAATATAGCTCTTAAGTCATTATTTTTCTCTCAAAAATGCAAATGGATGAGAGAGCATTCACTTAGCAAATGTTCTTTATTTTACTCATTATTCAATGTTTTGTATTCAGTCAAATCCTCATAGTAACTTTGTTTTTTCCTTGATATTTATAGTATCTATATTTGAAATGCACAAAAGCAAATATCTGCTTCTCATCTTCTATCATGAGACAATAGGTCTCTCTGTCCCACACTAATCAATGGGACTCTGCAGTACACAATAATTTTAATTTTAAATATAAAAAGGGAACAAAAAGGCAACAAAATGTGTGTCTTGAGGATGTCCTGGCCTAGTAATTTTCTAGTTTCTCAAACTAGTTTTTTTCCCTAGTTTCTTAAAAAATTTAACCTGTACAGGAATGGTCAGACCAAAATACCAAGTAGATCAAAAGGCATTGTGGGTTATTTTAATGGTAAGGCCTTTAACAGTCAAACACTAATCTGTATGCAAGTTCATTACAGTATAAGAAAACAGAAGAAAACAGCAGTGGAAACAGTTTTTAACCATCTAAGCCATTCTTTTGAATTCTAATTTGATATATCAACATTATTTCTCTCATTATACAAAAAAAAAGACAACATATATCAGTATATTCTAGATTTGCAGGGAAGGGGAGCAAAGCTGAAAAACCTTAGGCTACAAACTCAGCCTTAAGCAAAAAAAAACACTCTTCCACTGTCTTGCTTGAGCGGCCCTTGAGAAATCCGTGAATAAACATTTTTTTGCTCTTATAATACACAATATTTCCTTCCTTCCCTATCTCAATTTGCATTACATACTTTTCACTGAAGGCAATAACATCAATACCAGGAAAAGAAACATATGTCAAAGGACATCTAGATAGCAGCCTCCCAATGGTTGAAATCCTTCAGACAAACTGTAACTTGCAAATGTAACTAGTACTGTACCATAATGCAAGCTAGCTCAAGCTATCAGCTGAAGTAAAATATTTGGTATCTTGCTGAAAATTTCTCATGGCTAGCATTTCATCTGCAGTGAAGAATTATTTTTGACAATATGCCGTAGCATACTGAGTTATTCTAACCCACTGCTGAAACATTCTTAGTAACAAATACTTAATGAAATAGCTTTAGGTGCTAAATTACTTTCCCCATAAGCTAATTGTTGATCAAAACAGAAACACAGGGAAAGTTGTAACAACATTTGTTGCAAAATACAGACAACCAGAAGGGCAGGACTATTCTGGATGGCAGCTAATTCACCAGGGACAACTTCAGGAAGTAACTAACATATGTGACCAATGTATAAAAGAGACAATTAAAATACACTTGTAGGGTTCAGGTAAAGATGTAAATACAGTTTATGTGTACATTCAGTGTAAGGAATAAATAAGCATTTCAGAGTTAGCATTGAAAATCTCTGTCATCACAAATTTCCTTCTTCCTTTTCTATTTTAGGTCAGCCTACCATTTCCAAAACCTTCTTAAAACATTATCAGGTTTCTATTTCCCCCTTTTTTCCCTGGTTGTTTCTTTTTCTTTTTTTTTTTTTTTTTTTTTTTTTTTTTTTGCCAGTTGCTCCATTCATACCTCCCATACACTCCAGTCTCCCCTTGTACACAAATCCCACAATGCAGTTGGGTAGGGAAAACAATTTACGCAGGAGCTGAAAGAGGATTTTTTCAGTCTGTCCAGTGTTAGGCTTTAATGTTTGTCGTCTAAAGTTGTTTTGCCAGTCCAAAACCAAGAAAACACCATCAAAACTGTAATCTTCCTGGCTGGCATAGGTCATGAGAGCAAGTTTAATGCAAGTAAGCTGTAAGAATCACAGTCAGGGCTAAACAGCAATGCTTATCGACATATTTCAATGTAAAAATGATTTACTGCATTTGTTCCCAAATGACCTTTTCCAGAGTCAGTACTAGACAAGCTCCAGGTCATGCTGTGCAGAAGCTTAAGATCTTAGTACCCCCCCAGTCTGCTCTTCCCCAACAACAAAGTCAGCAAAAGGGCAAAGCTGACCAAGGAAGTTTGGCTGCCTAGCACCAACTCAGCACCACTGGCGATGAAAGCCCTGAGACTTCTTGCTGATGCAGCTGAGCTGCACACACATGTTCCTACTTTGCTTTTTCCATTTTTGTCCCCACAAAACCGATGCCTATAAATTCATAAGAGGTTTTCTTTCAATGCCATATCAGAAACCCTGAAGTTAACAAAATGGTCTTTGAGAAGAAATTTTCAGACTGCAGAGCATCTTCCCAAAAAAAGCATATCCATTGACTTTCAGTGTTATATCATCACTTTGAAGTCAGTTGGATGATTGTCACAAAAGGTCAAATGAACAAATGAGAGACTTGCCAGGATTTATTTTAGGTATTTATACACCATTAAACAGGGTTACTATCACCTGCTTTCCAAGACATCATTTTGCTCTTTGGATTCCACAGGGTATAATAGAGATAATGAACTATCTCAGGTTTTATCTCTGCTTCATTCAACTTTGTTCTGCTCTTCAGACAAAGCGATAACTTGAAGGAAAATGACCAGAGCTTTTTGGAGCACGGTAATGCCATCTCAAAAAATCCTCTATCAGACCTCTCCTGTATTCTCTTCTGAATTCAGCAGGAGGTTTCCAGTATGACAACTGATCTACTAGACTTCCTACTAAACAAGCCAGAGCTTTATATTGGATAAGTCACTTTAAAGGTAGCTGTGAGGAGCCTGCCAGCCATGAGCTGCATGCAGATGAAAGTGAATAATGCAACATGCAGCATGCAGCAATATTCTGCCAGTACTTATTCCATCTACACAACAAATACTCATCATGTGCACATAGATGGCAACTGAATCAATTATGATCTTTCAAGAAGGGTAAAAACAAAGACCTACATTTTCAAAGCAAATGTCACCAAAACAGTTAAAAAAGACAAAAGCCAGATAAAAGTATGAATAGAAAACATCCCTTGATTTTTCTTCTCGTTGTAAACTGCATGGTGAGGGGCTTTTCTACCGTTTGAAGGGTCAGAATAAAAAGTCTGAAGTAAAAATCATGTTTAAGTTTTCATCTTTATAGGATCTGCTCTTGGAAAGAAAAAAAAAAGTTGATAATACTTTAACATGTAGGGATCAAAATAACAGTGCCATTCACTATCAGAAAGTAAAATACATTTGAAGCATGTTATTTTCAAACTTTCTTGCCCTAAAGAATAACAACATTTCTAGTGTAGCTAGGGAAAGTAAATACACAATAATAAAACCACAGAAATGTCAGATGACTCCTTTCTGGTGGGTAAACATAACACACTAGCCAACATTTACTGCTTTACCCTTATTTCTGAAAGGAAGTCCCATCAACATATAGCAGCAGTAGAGTTTCTACCACTTAAATATGTTTGATAACTGAGACACAGAATACACATATAAAGTATGTATTTAATCTATGCTCTCAGGGAAGAAAATATAGTTACAAAGAAAAGAAAATAGAGTTACAAAATGAACAAACCCCTAAGATCTACAGAATTAAAACAAGGAGATACACATTGAGTCTCACAATCTTTTATATTATGTGATATATTAAGTGGGGTTAAAAAAAAACTATGTTTTTTCTTCAAGCTTTCATTTTCATTTACCTGCACAGATTAAAACAAGCAAGCAGACACATATGCCAAGATATAATTAAATAATTAACTTCATTCACATCTACTTGTTTCCTGCTCCCAAAGCAGTTTCTGCAGCAGCTGATAGCACCCCCTTTGGTTCGTGGCAGGAATTAAAATGTGCTCCTGAGGGAACGTAATCCATATCCAACTTGGTTGTTATTTGAAGATTTTATGACCCACCATTGTCATGTCCATCTTAGACTGAAAGAAAATGTTTTGTAGTTGTGCTTGAATACTGCTAGTTGCTAATTTCATTCAGTGAGGAACTGTAGTCAAGTAGATATTTGACTGTCCTATTTATAGGCTGTCAACCAAGTATGATGCAATTTTAATCTAAATAAAAGACACCAAAATATACATGCTGTGTTCAGTTATTATTGCTATCATTATGCATAATGGTTATTAATGAGACAGGGAAGGTATAAATGTCCTTTTCACAGTTCAGTACAAAGTTGAACAAATTCAGGTTTTAGTACTAAGTTATTGATGAAATGTTGCATTACTGTGAGAAAAAAAAAAATTGGACAAGTTTGAACTATTTTCCACTGAACACCACCTTCCTTTGCAGGCAACTTCAAGAAGTCCAGATGTGTCTAAGAAAAAATTATATTAAAAATTGAAATAGTTGTTTTCCTCAGTTTCAATGAGATTTCCACCAGACAAGATGTGGCTGTGAATCATAGTCTTACAATATGAAAAATAAAAAGTAAGTCATAAAGAAGATGAGAGAAGACATGTCTTTTGAAAAATGCCTTTCATTAAGGTGTTTTCCTCTGACCATCTTTATATTTTCCCACACTTTAACAAGAGTCACAGAAATACATGAAGTAATATGAATTCAGGATGAGGAAGTGGAGAGAGATGAGTGAACTTTGCTGTTCCAAACTGCAAAGAACTGCAGTCTTTCCTCCCTATTCAGTGCCTCTCTGGAATGGAAAAATCTGTCTCTAATTTTCCACTTACCTTCAGTGGCAGATTAGAAAACATTCCCAAGTGGAATTGTAAATCTTTGACCACACTCCTTAAGAAAGTGAAGACTTTTGGTTTCTTTAAAAAGGAGTTACCCAAGTTTATAGTGAAGAGAATTGATTTTGTCACATTCTAGTATGGGCTCAATCTAAGGTATTTAAAGATTGTGTAAGAGGAATTAGCAAATTTCAAAATAATGATAAGTATGAGTTCTTAAATTTATCAAATGATCAGCTTCATGAAACAATTTTGTAGGCTATAGCTTGTTAGCACTGCCAAAAGGCTGTTTCTTTTCTCAAAGGCATCACACACCCTCACATGTTCCCCTTTCAGCAGAAAATTATAAGATTTTCTTGCACATAAGGAAGGGTCACTGAGCAATTTCCTTTTATTATAATTTGAAATCCCACAAATATAATTTCTCATCATACTCTAGGGAACATAGCAGTTTTGGCAAAGGTAGAATTGAAAAAGAAAGTAAAAACCTCCACATTAATTTCTGCAAAGCATTTGAGTGTTTTCTCCTAGAAAGACAAGAACTATCACGAGGCCAGCTTGAAATATTTGGATTTTATTGAAAAAAACAAAGTTGTGCAAATATATTCCCAGAGAATATTTTGAGTCAAAAATATTTTGACATTCTTCCAAAACCTACATATTTAACTTTGGACTCATACCTTCCATACATTAAATTTTCTTCTCTTGTTTGCTGAAGCATGATTACTACAAAGTTATTTTAAACATAAAGTCAGCACTATGCATACAATTTAATAATACTGATTCATAAGAAGATTTAGCTTACATTCACAAACTTACAAGTAAGTCTGCTATCTATTTTTGAGTGTCTGCCCAGAAAGACCTAAATACTGTGTTTCAAAAACACTTTACAAACAATCAGAGGTTGTTCACTGTAAATTATTTCCAAAAATTTACTCACGAGACAGTTAGTTATTCCAGCACAGAATGCTGTAACCCTCTATTTTTAGTGAGAATATGACTTCAGTGACTACAACAATCACAATTATCCTGGCTATGCTGAGTTTGTTAGCAAACAGAAATTGCATTTTCCATAGGTTAAGACAGCGAGAAGGCACTATCCAGCAAATATGGCCATGTATGAAACAGGAGGACAGGCTGTCCTGCTCATATTTCTTGTTCTTCTTAAAGGGACAAGGAAGGTCATGTTACAAAGTCAGATATTTGTGGATGTAAGCATGTTGGGCATCTTGTGTCTTTTGAACACCTAGAAAAGCTTTAGAAAATGCTGGTGTAGCTCATCCTGTTTCAGACAGGTAAATGCTGTCTGCTAGTTGGGCATCCAAAGGCTCTGAATGTCTTTCCTCAGCATAACTTGTCCAACATCCTTGTTGTGGGGCTGTGAAATAGGGGGGTTTTTTGTTAGGGTTGCAGGACTGTTTCTGCGTTTTCCCACAATGTACATCACATACAAAGAACAAAAATGCGATGGGTCTGGTTAGTAGGAAGGGAGCTCTGTGTTATTCCCTTCTGTCCTGGTCTCCTCAGAAGTTAAAATTGGGAACACACTGCAATTTCACTGCTATCTATTCGTGAGTGTCCTGCTAAGAGAATCAGGAAAATCAAAAAGATTGTTGCGTAGTTAGGTGTTAATAGAAGAAATGCACCAAGAAACTAAAACAAAGCACGTCACAGAATAAACTTCTCTGGTATCATCATCACCAGTACCAGGTGAACATATGGTCAGCTTGCTTACTTTAGGATCCTCTAAATCCATGTCTATTCTGCACATATTCCCAGACTAGGAATGATGTTCATTATAAATATCTTTTTGCTTTGTAATGGTGCTGGGAGCATCTGCAATGATTAAATTGTCTATCATACTTGCCAACATTTGCTTAAAATAGGAGATGAAGCGGGCTTCTGGCACAGTTAGGTAATAATCTTGCCTGTTAATTTGTGAGATCTTTCAGGCACCACAAGTTTTTCTGCTTTGCATGTCTTTGCATCATTGATCCTTACACACTGTATGCAGGAAAACTGGCAAGGTTCCTAGATATTCCATCCAGAATGGTTCTGTCCAGAAACCTCTGTCTGTGAAAGAAGACTGAAGTGCTAATGACACCTATAACCTTTATTTGTACTTTAACTCATGCTTCTGCTAACTCTTGTGATTTGTTTTGTTTGTTGCATCTCCTGCCAGGAATACTCATTCAAAATACCTCAGGGTTCTCCTTGCTCAATAATTTGTAGAGTAGTTTGAGCAATTTTGGCGACCTTTGGACCTTTTTGAAACCATTCAGTCTTTCAAGTAGAACCCAAAACTTTGCAAGAACATGCTTCAGAGTTGTAGTTTAAAAGAACATAATACTACTATAAGCTTGTACATGAGAACTGAAAGCAAAGTCAACAATTATGACAAAGAGCTTTACAGTAATATGATGCCAATATTTTTCTTGATGCAAACACATATAACTTCTGAATCCTAGAATTATGTTCCATTTCCGTTACTCCTGCCTTACATCTTTGTATGGGACAGTTAGTCGATGGTCTATAAACAATTAAAATGATAGATAGTCAAACATTCAGGAAATGGATCACATCTCACAGTGAAGATGACTGATTATTCTGCAAGCTTTCAGGAGTTCCCAAGTCCTCTTGGACCTAAATTTGACTCTTTATTTGGTGGAGAAATTAAAATGCTAAATTTCCTTTTTTGCATCCCTTCTTGCTTCATATTAATGTGGGACAGAGGCAGCACTGCCTATGGTATCCAAGATGCATTTTCCCCGCAGCCCACCTCAATCAATACAATCCTCTGCTATGTTCCCTTTCTTTTCTAAAAATTCCTGCCTGTGTGCTTTTTTTTGTCTGTAGCTGGGCTTTGCAGAAAATAATTTATCCTGATGTATTTCAGGATGACAGAACCTGTTTCACCCTGCCCACAAATGCATTGTACAGAGCACTGCAAAAATGAGAGTGGGGAAGGGTGTTATATACCTCAGGATGGGCAGCTGTTTCATCTCCAAAAAGAAGAATCAGTGTTTAAAATCCTTCTCTGAAGTGAGAAACCTGTCTTTGTTCTGGATGCAGGAAAGAAAGCAGTGGTGATGTACAAGCCATTCCTCACTCACAGGCTATTCTCCCCTCCAAAGGCTCCCTCTGCAATGCTCTGTGTATCTGACCACGGTCACAATCTCTCCTCACCTGCCCCAGTGAAAATGTGGACCCACTCCACTGTTTACTTATGGGATTTTGTGGTCTTATGTGACACAAACAGTTTTAGAAATGCAGAATAAAATACTCAGAGCTTCCTTTTCATGTCTCATTCCTTTGCAACATGTTTTCTTTAGTAACAGGCAGAGTACAGAAGGCTGGCAGATCCGATATGAGAGCCAGGTGATCCCCTGGCTGATGAGGGGTTTGGGTTGTCATTGCAGGCACCAGCGAGTGGCTGAATGCCTGGCATTTCAGAAAGAAGCCTGACTCTTATTTTCTTTCCTTGTATTTGAAGAAACTTCACAGTATTTGACAGGTCTTAAAACAGTGCATATCTGCTGCCATGTAAGAAGCTTGCCTCTAATTTACAAAGGTACAGTAGATAAATATTACCTCAGTAGGGCTTACTAAAAGTCTTTCTTAAATCAACAGCTATGCAGTGTAGTTAGAACTACATGCATGCAGAGCAATTTTAGTTTTTTTGACATCCTCACAAAGCCAGTGGTGGATACCCATTTTCTGACTCTGAGAATGATTACATGATATCTTGGCAGGCCAAGATGACAGTATGCAGCTGGTAAGCTGTTTCTAGCTGTCATAATAGGTAGTGCTTGAAAAGGAAAAAACAAAGGCTTACTTTAATGAGGCCTACAGCAGCAGCAAACTGAAGTTATAAACACATTTGCTGCTATTTTGAAATTTTCAGTGAACTTTTTTCTTACTTCACATTCCTTTTTAAAACACATTTTGCTGTCTGCCTTTATAACTTCAACAACTGCTGTGTGCCGTCTTGTGTAAAACTTGCTCGGAGAGATTTAAGGGTTATTTTTTGTTTGTTTGTTTTTGGGGTGTTCTTTTTTATTTTTATCCCATGTCTCCTTTGAATTTTTCCTTGAAGAAAGAAACTGTTTCCTCTAAATACAACCATTTGGTTGAGTGTAAAAGTGTTAATTGGGGCATTTATTTACTCTGCCAAATTAAATTCCACAGTGATTCTACACAGAGCTTCAGCAAATCCAGTATTTTTTCTTCTGAAAGCCTATGCAGGTGGCGTCAGTACTGGATATTCTGTTTACAAATCATTAATGAAGTGATTGTGGCTTTTTTCATTTGCTCACACTTTTGAACTGCTCAGAGCGACACATTCCTAAATAGGGAACACAAGAGTAGAGAGAAGCACACAATAGCCTTATTATGGGGGCCACACAAACACTGGTAGTGCTGAGGGTTTATATTAACCCAATCAATTAAAGATGTACGGAAAGAGTTCAGCTAGTAGGGGACTGGGAAAAAACGGTACACAGCAATGAGTTGCTAGGCATGTTAATCTGGACTCTGAAATTTTCACTTAGCGCTATATCTGAGCTTTCTTCCTGCACAATAAAAGGTCCCTTTCAAAGCTGAGAGTGCTTAGCAGTGCAACCATTGGAAGTCACTGCATTCTCTGAATGAAATAAATGCCTTGCTTTAATTTCTATAAGGCTTGTGTAAATTTCCTTCAGTACTAAACCATTAGAATTCTGAAGGAAAAATGCATATATTAGGCTATACTGTATCCCTATTGTGCACTAAACATCAACTCATGCTGCTGATATGGAGTTTAAAAGCTTAAATAAAGTGCAGAGCTCCTGCTGGGGAAACAAGCTGAACTGGCCCAATGAAGTAACCTTTTTGTTAAGAATTCTCATTTGAATAAACAGCATGGTAGAACTGCTGAATGCAGATGGCTTAAGTGTTCAGGTTCTTCTAGAAGAAATAAGTCTTAGTAGTTTTACACTTTCAAGAACTAAATCATATTTTACGAAGGACAAGTGCCCCAACTTCTCACAGTCTGTATGGTAGAAATGAAAGGAATTCATAGCTAACTGGTACATTTTGAAGGCTGCATCAAGGCAAAACAAATATATAGATTTTATTCTGTAATTCTCCTGTTGCATGTTTGTCTATGCAAACACATGTACAGACATTTGCATACAGAAAGACGTAGTTCTAAAAGCCATCTAAGTTCTCCAAGAAGTAAATTAAATCCCTGTGCTCATGTTTGGCATTATTTTTGTGTTTTGCACTTATCTGTGATACTTTTTGAATTGGACATAGCATCAAGAGCTATGAAAGATGAAAGACCCAGCACAGCACAAAGCCTGCTTTAACATAGATGCTTTGCATCAGCTTTTATTGCATTCCCTCTCATTTGCTAGGTAGATATTTTCCCTCCTGACAGCAGAATGCTAGTGCTGCTTGCTTCCTTCTCCTCTGAAAGAAGGAAGGCACAGGTGATAGTGAATGCCACTGATCATGCAAAGAGCTCATAGTGCCATCTTGAATGGAATATAACAACTGAGAGATGCAAACATTAATTTGGGATCCTATTTAATAGGATGCCATTGTGCAAATGGAATCGAAAGCTGACTGCCCTCAGCTGCCCAATAGATACTCCATTCTCTGCATCTTTTATAGGAGGTGAATAAGCTATTAACTGTTGTGTGAAGCATCAACCAGCTATTTCTACAAGCTTCCCCCTTCCCATACTGTAAGGTCAGCTTTTGTTTTAACTATTACTGTTGCATATCTACTAGACAAATATGAAAGACTGAGGAGGGGGGAAACAATAAAAACATCTGTCAAAAACTTATCTTTGAATGAGTCTGCTGGCTACAGACAATGTCTTGTATGGTAAAAAAAAAAAAAAAAAAGGCAATTGTCAAAAAAAAAATTGGGGAAAAAGAGAGGGAAAATTGTCAAGAGTCAATCAGTAAGAGTCAAGAGTAACCCGAGCATATGAGAAATATATATGAGAAAATACCCTCTAGTAATCAACATCTGTAAAACTAGGCATTTTCATGTTGGAAAAGAAGAATGGGTACTGTACACCAAAACTCTTAAGACAGACATTTCCTCTACCTGTTTTGCCATTTGTTCCCATAAAGGTGAGGTACATTTCTGCCAGGTTGTAATAGCACCAATCTTTATTTAATTGCTGCTTTTCTGCTGTTCCCAAAGCAGTTTAAAGAGCTCTGTATGTCTATGTATTTGAACTTGTCACAGTTTAACCCCAGCCAGTAACCAAGTAACCACAGATGCACTTGCTCACTTCTCCACAAGTGGGGTCAGGGAGAGAATCAGAAGAGTAAAAGTGAGAAAACTCAAAGGTTGAGATAAAAACAATTAAATAGGGAAAGAAAAGCCATGCACATGCAAAGCAAAACAAAAAATACTTCCCATGGACAGACAGATGTTCAGCTATCTCAAGGAAAGTAGAAAAAAAAAAAAAAAGACTCATCATATATCACAGTGACTTGGAAAGACAAGTGCCATCATTCTAAATTCCTTCTTCCCCTCACTTTGTATACTGATTGTGAAGACATATGCTATGGACTATCCCTTTGGTCAATAGGGGTCAGCTGGACACTTTCCACTAGACCAGGCTGCTCAAAGCCCCGTCCAATCTGGCCTTGTTTACATCCAAAAGGATGGACTTCTGTAGCACAAACAAAGATCCTTCCACTTTGTTAAAATGAGGCCTGTGCCGGGATTAAAAACTTCCCTCAACTAAAACTGTATAAGAACATCTGAGAACAAAATGTGTGACTAATTAAAAGAAGTGTTTCTCTTTCAAATCTAAGCATATAAATGGTGGGAAATAAACTACATTAAACTGTATTGTGCATTATTGCTGATTAAAAACACTTACAGACCTTATAACCCATGGTAGACTACTTTTCAGAGCACATAAATTTAATCTAATGGCATTTAGCCCAAAAAGCTCTCTAAATACACCAAGTTCCATAAACTTTATTTAAAAGTGGAAGTGAACTTAGAAAATTGCTCTTCATTGCTCCTCCCATTGTTCTTACTGCTCTGCTGTTGCCTGCATGGTCTGCTAATTGCCTGCATGGTCTGCTAATTGCCTGCAGGCAACAGCATGTCCAAACTTCACATCTCTCAACAAGGTGCACAGCACTTGTGTAGTGAAGGAATGTTGCTAGACCAAGAATAGCAGGTTGGCCAACCTGATGAGGTGGGCTTTAAACTGAAAGACTTGGGAAATAAGGTCTAAAGTAAAAATGCTCACACCAGGGGAACAAGCCAGGCCAATCAGAGCAGCAACAAATGTTCCTTAGCTGCCTCCCAAGATAAGAACCAGAAACCAAACCATCTTATATGGTATGTATACCAATGCACACAGGCTGAGGAATAGATAGGAGTAACTGGAGCTCCTGGGTCTGTCAGAAAGCTTTGATATCCCAGTAATAACTGAAACACGGTGGAACAACCCACATTGCTCAGAGGACCATAATGGATGGCTATAGGCTGTTTTGCAAAGATAGGGAAAAAGAAAAGGATAACCTTGAATGTATAGAAGTCAACTATGGTTGACTTCAGTTGATCCCACTGGGGTCACAGTCAACACCACCTCAAGTCTGAATCCATTCAAAATAATAACTCTAATAAAACACTGAGACATTTCAAGTAATTCAAAGAAATCTGAGAAACGGCATAAATAAGGTCAAAGTTTCTGATGCTAAGCCTAATTGGAGGGAAAAGAGCAGCTGTTCAGTGTGTCACTCATCAAAACACCTAGTGAGAAAGAAGCAGAGTTTGATTTTGAGGCTCAAGATGGGCGGCTGGCATATTCCTTGTTCTAAAAGTTGCTTTGATTGTACTGAGCCATCCTGAAGGTCCTATGTGAAATGCCCTGGAGCTTTGAAATGCAAGATAACTTCTTTTATGTGAAAATTATGATTCTGCTGTCATCTTTTCCTGTTATATATCTTTTTCTTACTCTTCTACCTGACCTCTATTTTTTTTTTCTTTCTGCTCTCTAAATATATCCTTGGCTTGTGATACTACCATGACCAAAAGGACACTGAAGTGGTCTGGCCACACAAACAGAAGGAAGCTTTCAGATTTCAATGTCTCAAGGAATGAAATACAAAATGCCACTTGGGAAACCAAGGTCATATTTTGGAAGATTTCCCATACTGATATATACAGCCAGAGAACTGTGTGACAGCAGAATTCTTAGGCAGGGTAAACGTTTCTTCTCTCTGGTAAGAATTATTCATTGTTTGTTGTCTGTGTCTAGAGGGATGTCAATTCCTTGTTTTTGTGCACAGTTCTGTATTCCTCACCACTGAACAACACGTTTCTAATTCTTTCCCTGTTGCCCTTTTAAGCATGGCTCCTACCCCTTCCCATCAGGCTCTTTACTGATATATAATGCTAGAACATTTATCCAACAAGAACTACACACAAAGGAGAATAAATTTGAACAATTCCTTCAATGGTAATAGATTTTACATAACCTCTTACTATAAAAGTGAATGGTATTAATGTGCTACAGAACTTGGAAAAAGTAAAACATTATTAAAATATTGTTGTTATTATTATTGAAGAAAATGAAAAAGGTTTAATCTTAGATAGTATAACATGCAGGACACTGAAAATTTGCTGAAAATGCATTTTCAGTTTTAATTAATACATACAAATCTGTTCTGAAGTAAATGTTCACTAATAGACTTCTGGACTGGCTTAACCTGGAACAAACTTTGCAAAGTGACACCAAAATAGATCATAATCAAAGCCATCTGAAAAATGGCCAGGACTCTTGTGAGTAGTGTTAGATATCAAAGCAAAATATCAAACACTTCACAAATCTGGCACTCTTGCTATTACATCTAGAAGAAGCCTCTCCAGAATAATTCCCTGCTTCTTCTAATCCAGAAAGAGTTTTAAAAGCAGAAGGAATAGAGTACCTGATCTTCACACAATTATTACTGTGAAGACATTTTGTCACATGATTTGCATTGATATGCAGCAAGGGCACATTGCAAACCTTTATTTAAAGCTAAACTTGGAGGCTACCACAGATTGAAAACTTTGACTTGTTCTTGAGACTGTGGATGATTTGAGGAGATCCATATGATAAAGAAGGAAGATATCATTCTTTCACTTGTAATGAAATGAAACACCTCCTCCAGTGGTGGTGTCAGTCTGTGAGCAGAATAACAGAGAATCTGTTGGCAAATTAAAGGCAGTTTGGAGATAGGCAAGAAAATGTGAAGAGACAAGGAAGACTTATGCCTAATAAAAGGGTTTTTGGTTTTTTCTGTGGAATTCAGGTTAAAATAGCAAGTTGAAACTTGTTTATATTGCAAATGGACAAAGAAGTATTAAAAAAAAAAGGATTTATTGAAAAATAATTAATCACTTTGATTTAGATTGAAACTATTATTAAAATATGTTGCAGTGCAAAAGCATGGATTTGCTTCCAGTGCAGCAGAGAATTTATGTCTGGGCAAGATAAAAAGTAATTTTCCTGCAGGAGGAAGAAACTAAGAAAATGAACACATACAGATAGAAGTTCAGGAACATGATAGTGACGTGGAAAATGGCAATTTATCTAGACATGTGTTTTTTCTTTGAATCCTAGTAAAAATTTGCATTAATAAGAAAATTATATCAAAGGATTCTAAGGGAGGATTTAACCAATTATTAAATAAATAACAAGGACCAAAACCTAAATTGTTTTTAATAAGAAACTCTTTCCTTCTGACACCTATGTTAATTCATGTGTTGTGGAGAAGAGGAAGTTCAAGAGACCTTTGGAATAATTCATCTAACGAGAAAACAGTAAAAAAAAGATATGAAGTGGTATGAAAACAGTTCATTAAGTACTAAAACTTTAGTCAGTGTGCTGGCCAACCTGGCAAAAGCCCCATTACTTGATATAAATGCAGCTCAGTTTCACCAAGATCTCAAGAAGAAATATTATCAGATGTTCTGATACACCACTTTGCCAACACAAGGGCTTACATTTTAAAAGTTACTGCTTGTATTTGGTCTTGAAACTTCTCAGCCAAAAATGAAGTGGCCTTTAAAACACAACTTGCTCTGGGTAACATGTTACTCAGTATGAAATTAAGGAGTTCACTTTCCACCACCTCTTTTCTGTTTCTAAAAACTGTCACTTGTTACCAACCATCCCATAACCGTGTTTCCAACAAAGATTACACTGATATTTCTGTTCAGCTACATGTCCTGCAGGGCTGTTCTGCGGTCTTCCGATCAGTAAAAATGTAATAACATTTTCACATAGTCAATATTTAATTCTGTAAATGCAACTGGTAGTTGTAATCTAGGTTATTAACCATACAGTGATTTATGAGGGAGGGCAGACAGTGGAGGGGTGCAGAGCACTAGGAAGGTCCTCTGGTGACAATAAAAAAGTTATAAATTTCATAGCTCTGCCTGAGAAATGTATTTATATCCCATATTAAGAATAGCTTTTTATAAATTTTAATGATCCATGTTATTAATGGTGCTGTCATCATTACTGCCTGTGCAAGACTGCAGTCTTTTTTTTCTCCTATACTTTTCCATCAGCTGAAGGTCTTACAGTTTCTAAAAAGCTCTTATTAGCAGTTTGCCAAAATCTTTAAGAGTTATAAGTCTATCTTTGTTTCATTGGACTGCAAAGACTGCAAGGAGTATTTTGCATAAAGTTTTACAGCCAAGGCAAAGGTTGGGCTAATTGGACAGAAAACAATTGCTTCTCTATCATGTTTACAAAGCCTAGGTCAATACATAGGAATAAAAGTAGCACCATATCAAAAAGACGAATTTATGCATGAAAATTTTACTTAAATAGTGTAGTATACACTGTTGGGTAACTATATGATAGACAGTTATTTAACAGAGATCTGATATAAATATATGTGGCACCTCAGACTCCATTACAGTGAAAGTCAAGGGTAGTATTTACAAAAAAAACTCTCCACATTTTTACTCCCTTTACATTACTTTGGCATGCTCTTTCACACTTGGCCAGCTTTGCCAAGGGAAGGTAAATGATGGCACTGCCTGATAGATGAACAACTTTCACATTTTTCTGACCTTCATACAAGAATTTCAGACACACAAAAAGAAGTTTGGGAACAGATCAAAAGGCACAAAAGGAAAAGGAAGCACAAGTAGCACCATTTCAGTTCTGAGCATTTCCCATTATCCACCTCTAAAACCAGAAACAGACACCTACAGCAGTCTCCTGATTTACTGCTCTCAGGGAGGGAGACAGCTTTTCTAAAACTGTCAGAAGTCTCTGTAGCAGTTAGAATCCCTCCAACCGTCAGAAGCCAATAATAAAAAGTGGTACACAAACCTCTGATCTGTTGGCAACACAGAGGTGTTCAGCAGGGAAGAAACACAGCCTTAAATGATTGCACATGTAAGTCACATAGATCCTCTGACTCACACGCATAGATAATCATAAAATCATAAAAATAAACCAAGCCTTATGGGCTATCAGGCACTATGATGCTTCGGTGATAGCAGTTGTACAGTTCAGGCAGGCATATTAAAGGAGATATGGGAGTTGGAGCAAGGTCCTGTGGTATTGTATGCCTATTGTTTAATTTTAAAATATTCACCCAAAAATGACAACAAACACTATCATTGCAATCTCTAGACAAATGTAAGTACCTGTTATTTTACAGGTATTAGTATAGATTATGATTTTTTCAAGGATGAAAACAAATTTTCAACACTGAGCCACTATTTTCCACAATTTTTCTTCTTCAAAAAGAGCTTAATTATCATCTTTTGTCCTCTTTATTTTTATACCTGCTCTGTTTCAAGTTGATATGATAAAAGTAATTTTTCTCCTTGTCTTTCAACTACTTATTCCTGGAATAGGAAACATGAATATTGCTACTTGGAAAAGCCAACATTTCACTGAAAATACTACACATTTTTACCTCGACTTGAAATGTTTTCTCACCTCACTATCTACAAGTTATAGCTTGAACTTCATTCTTTTCCTTTTAACTCTATTATTATTTTACTTCTCTCTCACATTGGCTTAAATTGTTACATGCTCAGCCTAATTCAAGGTAAATCCTGAACAGAAAATGTTAGTTCCAATCAATATGAATTACAAGATGAGTCAGGACAAGTTTGGTTCCATAAGAGAGAAATCCCCATGCCATTCCTAATCTGAGGAAAAAACTCTACTTTCTTTGTGCTGAAAGAAAATTCAGTCTCCCTGCAGCCTAGTTTTCCTCTTTAAGCAAATTCTGTCAACTACATCATAATATAATCCTGTAAACTAGTAAGGAAATTATTAGAAATACAACTGCATTTTCATTTGCTAGAAACTCCTCTTAATGAAATCAGCTATCAAACCAAATTAAAAACCCTGCAATTCATTTTTAATAATTATTTTTAAAAGATTTTTTTTAATATAACCTGCACAACACTTAATATATGTTAATACTTATCTGAATATCTGATGATTGTTTACAGTAATGTAGTAGGGATGTTGAAAACTACTTTGGGGAGATTGAATAACAGTGATTGTTAATGACTGCTTATGTCACATGCAGGATGCCCCAGCTCACAGCATCTGTCTCTGCAAGATTAAGTTCAAGACAGACTATGTATTACTAAGAAATAAGTCTGTTAGAAGACTCTGCTAAATCAAACCTTTCACAAAAAAGTTTGCCTAAACCTCCTGAAGTAGAAAATTCCATGGCTCTTAAGTAAAGCTAACAGAATTTGACATCAGTCTGGCTTAGAAAAAAACTATTTTGTTTTTCATAAGTTGCTTTCCGAACATAACACTATGCAGTGCAAGAATGCTAAACAGTGCTTTTCTAGTTCATGAATGAGAAAAGCTTTTATTCAAGGTGAATAGAGTACTGATTTAGCTGATGGGTATTTACTCTAACTTTCTTTTAAATTACTAAAAACCCCATTTTACAGCATGATTTCAAAATGTAAATATACAGTTCCTAGACATTTGCACTAGTGCATTGAGGCTACTATCTTATTTTATGGAGTAAGTAGGTAAAAGAACAAATATCACAGATGTAAAGGTAATGAGATACTTCTACTTATTCTGAAGAAAAATAAAGCAAATCAAGGCAGGAGTAATGCTTCAGCAATGAAAATAGGAATGCATCTTTGTGGGAACAGTTTGCTTCACCTGAGCTTCGCATTTTAGCTAAATTAAAGTACAACTGAAAATGTGATACTGGTTGATACACATGTGAAAGCTGAGGGTGGGAGAGGCAAAAAGGAAAGAAATTTCTCAGCAGTAGCATCACATGAAAATATTCTAGAAGGGAAGCATCAAACCAGAAAAAAACTGAAATGTCAGGGAGTCTCATTGTAATTCTGGAAGCTCTCTTTGAAAGCTTCAGTAGCGTTTTTAAAAGCCTAGATATACTCACTGTCTCAGGGAGTGGCAGGAGAGTTCCTATTCAGCAAAGTGTAGAAGCAAAAAATGTGATCAGAAAAAGCTGGGTTGTTTGCTGGAAAGCTGCTGAAAGTGCACAGTGGGAAGCAGCAAGGAGAGTGTGACTTGAGCTCATTTAAGAAAAAGTTTTCTGAGAAACAGGTGAATCCCTGATGCTCAAAGCCATAACCTTTTTTTTCCAGCCAGCCAGGTTCTCACAAAGCATTGATGTCAGAGGAGATTGGTGATGCTCTCTGCCATAACAGCCTCTTAGTTACAGCAGTGGCTCCTAAACATTCCGGTCTGCTGTAAACGCTGTTTCTTGGTGATCATTGATCCCTACTCAAACTTGAGTTTCAAACACTTCTACAGCCTTGATGCAGAGCTATACCATGGCTAGTAACCTAAGGACTACATCTGGGGGAGCCTCTGGCAGAGGACCCACCCAGACTGTAAAAAATGTACCTGGGTGTTATGATAACCACCAGGTTATACACACCGTGTTCCTCGATGGGGATACACTTTTTCCATCTCATACTGATTACTGAAAGAATTTATGTCTTTTCTACCAATTCCTCAAAACTGTTGATTACTTGTTTATTCATTTGCTTTTCCCTTCTACTAACAGAGTCTGAAACAGTGAGGAATATGACTTCCTGTTGTCAGGTTGCTCCTTGTTGTTCCTTGTAGAGTAATGCTGTCTAGCAGCTGTCTTATGGGGATTAAAGCAAAACAATCTATTCAAATAGGGCTCTGAAAGTCTCGCTGAAATCTTGCTTTAGCCCCTAAGCTTGCAGCCTTCCATGTCCTAATCTGTCCTGCCCTTCTGTATCTTTTAAGCTCACTTCCCTTCTGTCTTTTCCTTCTTTTTCTTATTTTATTCTTCCTACTGCATTCCTCTCCGTCATAACCCTCCTAACAGAAATGGAAACAAAGAGTCCCTTCACATTGTCAAATGACTTTTCTGATGTGATTTTCTGGATGATTCTCCTCCATTTTATCTACTTTTTCATTCCAGATAACTACCATTTTTCTGCAAGGAATAGGTCTCTGTTAAAAAAGCATTTACACTATTTAGGGTGCTGCCATAACTTAGATCACCTTTTTGAAAGAATCCTACAGTTACACGCATATATACATATAAATGCATACATTTTCAAGCCCCAAAGGCCCTTCATATTTTATGAGAAGGAAAATCTGGGGTGATTTCCAGAAACTACACAAGAAATAGATGGAGAGTGCCAGATCCCACATTGGCAAGTGAAAAAGGACAGCCACAGATCCTCATCCTCCAATTAGAATGATGGAGGAGTTTCAAGACAAAGAAAGCACTGGACTGAACAAATGCATACTCACTGAGGGCTGGGGTGAAGGATTAATTTTTTATTGCTATTTTAATGGTTTGGAGTTTTAATAAGTAACTGGAAAGAACAGTGAAAGTTACAAATATGTGAAAGACTGTATTAAAAAACAGATCTAGAAAAGAAAAAGGTGGCCTTACCACAAAAACCTTGTGGTGGTCCACAAGTAGAATCTGTGATGGATCTCCCTTTGACTTTTTTGGGACTCTTTATATATTCCAAGAAACATAAAATGGAAAAGATTTTAAAACAACCATCAACTGTATGCTCCACCTACTATCATCAACATCTATATCCCTGCACTTGCTGAAATCCATTAAATTCCCAATTCTGCAAATACATGCTTAACATTCTTCAGCTACTGAGATCTAGAAAAGTCTTAAATGCTGCATTTTCATATAATTACTCCTAGTAAAAGAAAGATAAGGACTTGCAGATATAAGTTTTTTATAGTAAAAATCTTTAATATCAACCCAGCCCTTGAAAATACATATTGATTCAAAGAACAGGACTAGGATAACTCCTTCAAATTTCATTCCTACCATTTATAAGTCCTCCTTCATCCCAAGATGAATTTTGTAAACATAACAGCAATGATAAAAAATGAGTTTTGTGGGGTATTTTACATCTCTTCTGTAATACCATTCTGCCTAGCTTCCTAGTGCATTTACTGAGGCTTTATCTACTGCTTCTGCTTTGCTGGTCATATGCATGTGGCAACTCTCATACTGCCTGAGCAGTAGTTTGGAGAAAGAATGACCACTGCAGAGCTGTGACAGACAAACCTGCCTTCTACAGTCAGGGACCCAGAAAAACAAGAAAATAATAGAGCTCACTGACTGGTGCCATTCCATTCATCTTCAGTGTTCTGCCAGTTCTAACCAGTCGTTGTATAGATCAGTGTAGGAATCAATCAACACACTGGCACTGCTGCAGTTTATCATCCAATTGAAAATGTCATAGTTCAAGTGAAAGGTGTCCCAGAAATTCCTGAGTTTAAATTTAATGTGAGAGCATGAAAATGTAAAATGCGCTGCTACAAGCGAAAATTTTTGCTAAATCCTACTTTTTTTGAAATAAAATCATTTACAAAGAAAATCTATAAGCAAATGTTATTTTCTTATATTTCAACATCTTTCATTCCACGAAAAATTTTCAATTTTAATTTACTGACAGAATTTAGCAATTTACAATATACTTGTCCTAAATTATGTTTTAAAAAATTAAAACTAGTCCATACATATATCCCAAAGATGCCAATGTCTTCATTCAAATCCAGTCATATACTGAGAATGTTCCTGAATTCAAGACAGATGTCTGAATTATCTACAGCTTCTTCACAACTTTTTCTATGGTAAAGACCTCATTTTGACTGATTTCAAATCAGAATGAACACTTATCTTAGTTATAACCATGAAACTAGAACCTTTCTTCTTTACATTATGTGAATGTTCCAGGAAACAAAACAGATGTGCAAAAACACATCTTAAAAATTGAGTTATATTTTTCTTGACTAAATTTTGTCCCTTCATGATATAGAGATACTGTCTCATCATTGAAAAACACATGCTGACTTTTTAAAGTCTAATCAACATTTTTTTTATTAACACCCAAAGCTTCATAGAACATACTTTATCTCTGGATATTTTGGATGGGAAAGAACTGGAGCTTGATTACGGAAATCTGTTTTCAATGCTGCGAGGTCAAGAGCATTCCATAATTCTCAACACAGTTCTGCAACCCCTTTTATTCAAAGTGAGAAAGCCTCATTTGTTCAGCAAGGCAATAGTGGTTACCTGCTTCTCAGCTGACATGCATTCAGACACCGACATGTTGCACACTATGGACAGTGACAGTGAGAAAACACTGAAGGAGAAAAAATTTTAACCTAGATATTATAAGCAATCAATTTAGATTCAAGTCAACCTTGCTCTGACCTTAAAGAAACATTCCAGGAAATAAATGTAAAGTCTGATTCAGATCTCACCGAAGTCAGGTAAGATGCAATCTCTCATGTCATGGCATTTAAATGAGTGAAATAAATTATATAGGAAAACCAATCAGTAATGCAGTATATAAAATTTAAAATAATATATAAATTTGGAGACATTTCTGAGAAAAGGTTCAGAAGATGTATTCTTTTGGTTTTGGGGCATATATTAAAAGAAGAAACTCATACTGTCAAACCATCCATTTAAACTTGACATCTTTAGAGCTTGTAGTAAAACCCGGAATTTGATGGGAATACTATAGGTTTATCTTCTGCTCATCTTAGAAATGTTCACCCAAACATGATCTGTGGAAACTTCAGTTTGCATAGATGCAAACAAGGTCATGTGGCCTATCTCCTCTGTGCATCCTTCACAACTCCTACATGGGAAGAAGCCTGAGCGCGTATCGGTTTACAGAGAAATTATCTACCTTTCAATTCACACTGTGGGAGCAGAGTTAGGAGGCAAGCCTATCTTGAGAAAGTGGGAGACTGTCAGAAGCCTGGCATGTGAAAGGAGCAAAAGAACAGGGAGAAACCTTGGTTTAGGACTCCGACCAGAGTTTCTTTGCTGGGTGAGGGCTCAGACTTCAGGACAAGGTCCTTCCATAAGCTAATATTTGTCAGTAGCCAGTGTCAAATAAAATTACTTTTTGAAAAAAGGTGCCATTCTTTGTTTTTACCTTTCTGTGGATGCTGTTGGAAACAGCTCTTTTTAAGCTTCATCTGTGGGCAAATCATCCTTAGTTATATAATCTATATATCCTGCAAAATAAGACCAACATGGACATGTTACTTTTGACCATATGAATTAGCTTTTGAACATTTTCAGATCTCAAAGTCAGGTATAGATTCTCCCTGCACTGCCATAAGAGCAGTTTTCAACTCTGCCCATGAGTTGAGTTTACATGAATATGAAGCCACATTCTTTGTATAAAGAGCAGAACTATGGAGGATAATCAGCTCTGCCATATGAAGAGAGTCTGAGTTTGAAGGAAGAATCCATTTTGATAGCTTGGCATGTCATTTTTTCACTGGAATGGGACTTCTGTGTAGTAACAACTCATTACCACGGGAACATAACAGCTTTAGAAAGCTTTGTGCTGGATCAGCTACAACAGGGGAGCGACTGACTGCAAAAGCAGCTCTGCTTCAGAGTAGGAAAGAATCTGAATAAAATTTTATTTTTTTTGCACTGACTCTTTTTATCTTTGGTTGTTTCTGCATCTGTTTTATAACATCAGTTCAGAAACGCCTCAATGACAACTCGAATGCGAGCAGCAGGAAGACAACCCTTTAAAACTGGCAGAAGGACAGCCCATAGGTGACTTCCTGAATGCTTTATAATATCCCCAAAAAGAATGAGATCTTTTATTATGATTATTTGGACCTATAACTAAAACAATAGTAAATATGACCAGATCAAATCCATATAACGAATACATATAATAATCAAGAGACAATTAGAATATTGATTATACTTGTGAGAACATTCTCTCTTGATAATCATGATATTTTCTCCATGGTACTAAGTAATATTAAAAGAAAAAATAAAAAAATTTGGAAACCACTGCCTTCCATGTGCTTCCAGGTATGTATAACACTGAGAAAATATTACACAGATTTCTGGTCTTGCAAGTGTAATTCTTTATCTGTCTTTCCAGAACCATAAAAATTATGTAGTTCATCAAAGTATATGAGTAAACAAAGGAGCTCTTCCACATCATTGCTAAACTACGAGCCAGAAATAATCTTTATTGATTAGAAACACTCGGATCACAGAGAAACTCAGAGAAAGGTGTCATTTTAAAGGCATGTTTAAGCATTGTAAACATCTCTGAAAAACACCAGTGCTTGATTCTCATCCTCATACCACATTCTTATTTTCTCATCCTCGTACCACATTCTTATTTTAATGTGAATTCTCAGACAATTACCATAAGAATTTAACAAAAAATCCTGGTGTACTAGGTCAGAACAAAGGGGCCAGTTATACCTGGTCTCTTATAGGAATGAGAAATGAAGGCCTAAACACAACTGAATAGCAGCTGCACAGTGGTACCTCCCACAAATACCATTCAATTTTTGAACAATTTGCAACATGGGCCTTCTGAGGCAGACGTAGTATCTTTGTGTTTACAATCGTTTTCACTTTCATTCACTCAGTTGTTTACATCTTGAATTTTTGTAAATATTTTAGCACTAATAACATTCTAATGTTGAAGTTCCCTAGACTAGATACAGGTTGTGACAATATCATGGATATTTACACCATATTTTTCAAAGAGGTCACAGGCTGTTTTGTGCTGACAGACCTTAGACTTTGGTTTGGAAGACTAAGCAAATTACCAAACCATATTGCCCTTCTCCATGGTTTCATAAACGCCCATTATACATCCTTACAAAGTTCTTCCCTTTCTCTGAGCTGAAGAGTTCCCCTCAACTAAGCTGTTATGCAGAGATATTCTGCACATTTGATCTTCTTCAAAATGAGGAGGGGTGACAGAAAGAATCTGACTGTTCACAGCATTCAAGACACAGGGCATCTACATGTGTATTAACAAAATGATGCAATGCTTTGTGGTTTATCTTACATTCTCTTTCTAGTAATCCCTAATATTTGATTAGAACTCATCGCATTACCGAGCACTCAGCAGACTTTTCACAGAACTAGGTCTTAAATTCAAGATCTTCTAGAGTGGTAATGGTCTTCCCAGAGCTGAGACTCACATTGTATGCAACATTAGGAGTTTTCACACTGTCAGTTTTCTCTGAAGAGTGAGCAAGAGTGATAACATTATTACAAAACATTCTTTCACATCACTTAAATTATTCCAATGGGTTCTGGAGGATATCCACATCTTTAATTCATTTATATTCTAAAGCATAACTCATCTTCATAAATCTGCACCTGATATCCTTAATGCATTTTGGAACTGGATTTGGGGTGGTGAGGTGCATAGCACTTTAATTTAGTATTCCAGTCAAGGGTAAAAAAAACGAATACAGGAGGATGAGATTTGGGCCTTTCTCAGAGGAGAGGAGAGTGTGGTAGCATGTGTAATGAGAGGACAGAGTGTCTTCTGAGTATTGACTCAGCTGCTATCATCAGTTATAAAGCACTTATGAACAAGATCTGCTTTTCAAGTAAAAAACCTAGAGAAGAACACAGAGAAGAAAAGAGCTATGGACAAATACAGTCTGTACATTGAATCTTATCCTGAGGGGATTTTTCCTAAAAATTGCTAAGTCCAAGGAAATTCTATGACACTTGTAAATTATTTCCCTGCATTAGCCACTTTTAAGAAGAGCCATACCTATAGGAGAGCACCCAAATGGAAAATAAATTATATTGGTTCCTTGCCAAAACTAACGGTCAAAGATTTTAAATGTGGGGAAAATATGCTGCTCATTTCATAGTCCTTATGTGCCTCATGTACCTGGGAGATGTATGGTGTATGTACTATCATGTTAACACACAGGGCAGAAAGCATTTGCCTATGTTAAATGTATCATTTAACTTTATTCATCTGAACTCTGCCCACACCGCTCAGGACTTTCCTGCTATTCTAGCAACAGCTGAACAGTTTCAAACCCCTATTATTTTCAGAAAAGTGTCCCAGGTGAAAAATGCAAACATCCACAAAAGATCTTTGAAATAATTATTATAATAACAACAATCACAAGGTAAGGTAAAATTTAAAGATCTATTCTTTGGTTCTTATTTTTCATCAGATGAGAAGAATTTCTGACTAGTTAATTGCAAGCATTCAAAAGCCTTTACAAAACATTGCTGCAGTACATGGCGCAGAGTACACAACTCTGTTCAGGTTCATTCATTGCTCAAGAAGTGGGGAAAAATGTGCTAAGGATATGATTGTATTTTTCTTGGTCCTAGAATAATTATTGTAGCTGATAATAATTCTTTATTATAATTGCATTTGAGTAATTATCGAGGTCACAGACACATTGAGTGAGGCATTGTATGAACACAGGGAAGCTGCCCCTGTTTTAAACAGCTTACAATTAAATTAAACAAGATGTATGAAAATGACAGGAAGGAATAAAATTCACAAACTGAATAGCATGATTGCAGCAAATGTCAACCCATACTGCTTTTCTTGGAGTGTATGGGAGGCTATTAAACATGGGTATAGCACATGGAAAGAATGGAGCCACCAGAAAACACAGGACCACTAGTGACTGAACAATATGAAATAGTTAGAAATAAATTCAGGGAAGGGCAGAGACACATAAACGACAAACGTAACAGGTTTGCTGTGGCTATGTCCACACACCTGAGACACTGTAAAGCTGCCCCCTTATGAAAATGGCCTGAGAGGAACTGCCCTCACATTTTCACACGCTCAGCCTGGCACAGGCTCATTGCCTCACACTCAAAGGGCTCTTGCAGCCTCATTGGGCTACCCTCATATACAAGAGTCAGTCATGCCTTCCAGCAGATATAGAAAGGACAGGAAAATATGAGCAAGGGATCCATGGGAAGCATGCATTCATGCCACCTGAACCTGCCATATACTGCCTTCACTAGAATGTCCACTGCCAGGACCCATTCCCATATCTATCTCCTTACTCAGAGTCCAGGCATGCCCCAAAGGTGCAGTGTCCTTGAGCACAGAAGAAGCTTGGGTAAGTGTTCCATATTTTTTCAGTTGTATCCATGGAAGGTCAGAAAGGTATTAAGCAACTGGAGGCACACTGTTCCCATAATGCTACTCTACTGAGGCTGTCCTTGAGAAAGTCAGCAAAAAGGGCCCAGCTGGCCCCATCTCCAGCATGCAGGGATGTTTATGGCATGGACAGAGACATTTTTAGTGTGAGCCAAGTGCCAAGTTTGCATCTTGGCTGGGTTCCTGAAAGAAAATTTCCCAAACCAAACTTCTGACCTTGAGAAGCCAAGCCTACAATAAATCCGTAAGATTGAATCTAATTCTTCCAGGGTCATGGGATTTGCAGTGTCTGAGAAATACCAGCTTCACATGTCAGAATTCTGAGTCTTGTGTACTGCAAGAATAGTTATGCAACCTAAAAAGCTCCTGTGTTATTCAGTTTTTATCAGTTTTGTGAATGTTCTTATGCAGCCTGGCTCAGATACACAGATGTAGTCAGGCCAGCATCTAAGCAGGCACTAACACCACCCTGTAGGGCAGCTGGCAGGAGGTATGGCAGGTTCAAGTAATCATGCACCAGAAACATGGATTGGGCCCCAAGTAAGTGAACATTATCTACCTTCATAAACCAAGCAAATTTTAATTACCTGGAAACATCAGCCATGATGACCAGCTGTTGGCATTAAAGCAGGAACTTCAGTGGTACAAACTGTGTACAAGCTCTACACAAAATGGAGCGAGCTTAGTTTGGGAGGAGGGGGGCAGTGATGTAGAAGGACTGGCCTTTCCAGCAGCTTTCCACTTCTCATGATACGTGGCTGCAGTCTGCTTCTGCTTCAAGCTGGTGCATGTGCCTTTCCAAGAAATATTGTCCTGGGACCTGTTTGTGGAACATTGACTTTTATATATCTTGATTAGCCCACAGTCAAGTCTTAAGAAAAATAAAACCACAGATTGTGCTAAGATGTAGATATTTAAAATTATTTATTTATCAATTCATTTGCAAATCAAAACACAACACTTTAGGCTTTTTGCCCCATTAAATAATTTATCAATGTTTATTTTTCTCACACCAAATAAAAAATATTTTTCTGAAGTCCAAAAATAGTTTTTCTTCAAAAAAAGTTAAACATGAAATTTATAGTATTTTGCCATATCCCTTAATAGAAGCTTAATGCTATATAATAATAAAAATAATAGTAATAATAATAGTATCATCTCAGTCTTCATATGTCTTTCTATAATTTTTTAAAATCCATTATTTTTCTCACTCAAGATGACAAATATGGTTTCTTTGTGGATTTGAGACTTTGTTTAGTTGGTTTTATTCATTGAGATGACTAGTTTTAAGTGGCACTGAATTTAGCATTACATATTCAATGAACATTTATTGGTTTTGTGAAAACTGCAATTGTCGGCATATTTTCTTTAATTAGATCAACCATAAACACATGTTATGTGGGTGTGCAGTTATTTGATTCATTTAAAACACAGGTAATAAAATGTCTGTATTGCAATACCTCCGTGTGCAGAGTATTCATGTTATTTCATCCACTGGAGTTTGCTCATTAATCATGGTGACAGCTGATACTTTTTTCACTGGCATGAGATACACAATTGTTAAAAAATTTGTTAGAAAGCTTAATATTGTCATTTATGATATCTGAAAAATAGAGAGAACCTTCATGGGAAAACTAGTATGACAAATATTGAGACCAGTGGTAGATGTCTTTTGTTGCACAAGTAGTGACCTCTTTGAAAGGCACTAAGATGTTAAATGTGAAGACCATAGACTTTTAAATGTATAATGCATGTGTACTCAAGAAATTCTTCACACATAAACTCAAAATTATTTCACTGACACTAGATATCCTAAAGGGTGGGAAGGAGCAAAATTTCGGTTCTAAATAGGATAACATATGCATAAAAACATGTAATAATTAATTTAACCAAATATATCTTAGGAAAAAATAATTAGAATTAGAATGTCAGCTGATATCTGAAGAAAGGGGTGAGGCTGTAAACTGTGATCTGGTAAGGACATAGCACCATTGTGAAACAGGGGTAAAAATCATATCTGAAAACAGATACAACTTCAGAGCTCCCCAGCAGGACAGCAGGAAACAACCATGAAGGACAAACTCTCAGACTGACCAAGTTTAGATTGCCCTTTGGCAAGACCCTCTATATTAAATGTGTTGTATCATAGTGCTACAAAAAGACAAATTATAAAACATTTGGAGCTGGCGACGTCCTCCAGTGTCCTGAGGTGGATGAATATCAAGAAAATTTTATGAAAAAAAAAGCTCAATGACTCTAAGGGAAAAAAAGCAAACTATCAAGGGCAGCCTCAGCGTCACATTTGGAAAAGTCCTGATTTCTGTATGAGAAGTTGAAAAAAAATAAACAAAAGTAGCCTCTTCCCTGTTTCAGTCAAGCTCTTGTCACAGATAGACTTGACCACTCTGGACAGACTTCAGCCTTCCCAGGCTGCTTCCATGCTAGTGTGACTATGCATTTGCCATCAGAATCAATTTCCTTGGACCCTTATAACTAAATTCAAACTGTTAACAACTCTCCAGTTTATATTTTCTTTACTTTAAATATATCTTGAAGTGTTGCTCTATGAGGACTATCAGGAATACCCAGGAAATTTAGAACCAGATCATACTGCACTTTCCATCTTGAAAAGTGTCACCAGGAAGTTTCAATTGGAGAAAAACCTGTTTTAATGCATCATGACCACAGGAGGAAAGAAAGTGTATGTTAAAGGAGCCAAGAACTCTATACGATGCATGCTCAGAAAACTCAGGAATATTGTGAGTGTTAGCTATAGTGATCTGGCAAGTGAACTGTTTAATTATTATCAATTTCCTTTAGTTAAGACAATAGAAAGTGACTTTGTGAATACCCTCTTTTATTTTTTTGTTTTTTGCAAAGAAGTAAGTCATGTGTGTAGAGAGAGCTTTGGCAAGAGATTAAGGAGACACACATTTCCTCTAAGTAAACATATTATCTTACTGATGTTACTAAAAGACTCAGAGTCTTGTCCTTGAATATATATGGCACTGTTGTTTACTTTAATGGGAGGTATGTGCCATATTCCAGTGATCAACCTTGGCATTTGCAGAGAACTCCAGCTAGGAAACCAAATGCTTATTTCATAGATATGCTGCCCTTGCTGTTGTTGGAGAGATGTAGACACCAGTAGACCATATACACTCTTTCCATTTTACTTATTTTAGAAGTATAACTGGTTTATGACATGTTTGAAGAAACTTCACTTCCTGTATTAAACTCTCAGAGCACTAGCTCTTATACCAAATGCTCTGTGAATATTCCATCATCTTTTTTTCTTTCAGGATAGAGTGACTTTCTGAACACACTCTTAAGATTCCTAGCACAAAATTCAGATGCATCATGTTCTTCAAACATGAAATTACAGAGAGAATAATCAAATGGAAGGCTTATGAAAGTCTATGAAATTAGTTCTGGATTAATCTTGGGGTTTTTTTTTGTGAAAGCCCAAGCTTTCACCCTAGGCTACTTATTTTGTCATTAAAATTCTAGCTGCATTCATCCCTCTTTATTATATATTGGTTTAAAACACCTAAAATCAATTTTTTTTTTGATTTTATCAAATTCCACTGTCCATCAGGTTAATATATTAATTTGTCATATATATATATTCAGGTGGGAAGAGACTGGAGGGTAGGTACAACCAATTCATTTTTGAAGGAGAAAGGCTTCATTCCCCTGAGATAATGTAGCAGGTATTTTGCAACTGGAGGCATACCATTGCTTAAATCCTCAAATACTTTTGTCTATTGTCTTCAAAAGTAGAACATGCATTAGCCCATATTAATTCAACCTCACTGTGACCCACAGTGACATATCACTGTCCTTAATCTTTATAAATGGCTTTTTCACTCTGCACCATCAAAAAACTTTCTTTTTGCTGATCAATACAAAGTGTATTTGAAAAGAGCATTATCTGCCTTTGAAAAAGCCTTCTGCACAATCAATGGTCTTCAGAAGCAGATGCTGATCAAGCAAGCATAGGCAACATTGTAGAAAGCTAGTAAATATTGATCCCAATTCAGAAAAGGAAATTGCCTTGTAGTTGCAGTGTCTGACTTCATTTAGCTCATAAGTTTACTGAAGGTCTGATTGGCTGATCTGGTAAACACTACAGTGCATCATCACTGAACTCTGTGCTTGTGTGAGCAACGCGCTGGTTTTCCATGGTCACACTGTGAGGTAAAACTAGAGTTAAAAAAAATTTCAAAAATGCTGATTTTTGTTGTAGAAAAACATGACTAATACCAATTGTTCACATGATTTCACAGCAGATTGAAGTAAGCAATAAAAAATCTCTGACACTGGCATATTTTATGAATTTGTAATCCTTAACAAAAAAAAAAAAACAAAACATAATATTCAAAATAACGTTTGGTCATTTTTATATATCAGAGAATCTCCTGAACTCAACCGGTTTGACAAAGTTAGAGATTCAATTAATTTCTTTGTTTCCTAGGATTTTATTGGTAGAACTGGGCATTTTTGAGAGCAGAAACAGCATTTCATGGTAGGCCTAGATCCAGCCAGTACTACTCCACCAGTGCAGACAGAAGGAAAGATGCAAGGGAACCTCAGCAGATGATCTAAAGGTCCATAGAATGCATTACATTAAAACTTGAATTATTCTAGATTTATGATATTGTTTATAACAGAAATCTTGTTTAGTACTTCCAAATTGTGAGAGTCACATAATTAGCTGTCAGAAAAATGCACTGATCGTCATTCTGCAAAAGATATTTTAGCTCACAGCACAGTATAAATCACAGGAGGTGACACTCATATCCTGTGTCACTGAAGTCAATAGGACTTAATTGATGTTCAGTGGCCTATCTGAGCATTCCTTCAGATTATTGTAGGAAAGGTCATCCCTCACAAACACAGGAGAAAAATACACTGATTGCAGGTCTAAGATTCAGAAGGAAATGCACTAGTAGAGGTGCCACAAATATGTGATCAGCCTCCTACTCCAGTCAGCTTGCTTGCTCTGGGGTAAGAACCAACCCCAAATTCTCAGCAGTCAGAGGATCAACCACTTATCTTTGAGCCAGACACAATGCTGGGCAATAAGTGACAGGAAAATACCATTGCACCATAAGCATTTTGTGTCAAATATCTATCATGGCTCCTTGCTGGAAGATTGGGATGGGATTGAAATCTATGAACAACACAGATACGTTTACTTGAAAATTTACTCAGAAGCATAAGGATGAGAAATGGCAATGACCATTCTTTCTGTCTGGCCTGAGGCTGGGTGAATTCACTGGCCTTCACTGCCAAATCATCTTTATAAAAAGGCCCAAATGGACTTTTCACAGAAACATGTCTTCTACTAAATAGGAAAATAAATTCAAAATTTAAAGACTACCTCCTGTATCATGGAAGTTTATGATAAAATATTTTACTCTATTTTATTTTTTAACAGATTTACAGACATTAGTTACTAAAAAACTGCAAAGTACTTTCATCTGTACTCTCAAAGATATGTTACTACATGGATAAAAAAACCTTTTAGATTTTAACTCCTTTTAAGAACTTAAGAAAGTCTGAAGTAAAATTCAAAACATACTTTGACCCCAGAGTTACAAAGTAATAATACATCATCATCATCATCATCATCATCATCATCATATCATATTAATATTAATAATAATAAAAATACATGCTCTTTAAACCTAGCTCTTGAACAACTTAGAGCCAAATTTCCTAGACTGAGAGCCTAGTTTTCCACACAAATACAGTAATTAGATATGAAACTGCTCATGTACCATAATGTTGTCATAGTGTGGTATTTGGTCTATATTAGGAGGTAAATCAGGGAGCAATTGTGTGGTTTTACAGCCACTATATATTTGGAAAGTGGGAAGAGTAGTTTGGGCTGTCCAGATCATTGCTGAACAATGGATCAGAAATAGGGTTGTTTCTAGTATATATGTGGAGGACAGAATATGACAGGACAATATTTTTCACTGTCAGTTTGTGGGCTTTTAAGAAAAGTGCTTGGTTTGGGTTGACAAGCCATATGTGATAAATGGTGCGTAGTTTTGTAGGACAGTAATTTCTCAGCAAGAGGTAAAGGCTTGTCTTATTTTAGAAATGAAGTGGAATGACTTTTTTTTTGCAGAATGGTGGTCTGATGCCAAGGACTATGGGAGGAGTTGTAAAAATCCACATACGTATATCCACCATGATGTCAACCACTTTTTAGCATTATTAGCATTATTTTGCTAATAATGCTCACAACCTGCATTGGAATGAAGACCACATTGTGATCTACATTTGTTCCTGTTCAGTGGAAATAAATAATGAAATTGGGCTCTTTGCTTACTGGAAAAGGCTATTGTTGCATCTTTGCTGCTGACTCAATATATTACAAATATATTACCAGAGAAAGTCCTGTATAACTGCAATTGCCAACTACACAGTAACATACATGGCTTAATTTATGTCTCCTCTGGCACTGGTACTCATGACTTACACAATACATGTGAAGGGGGCCCATCAGAGGGCTCTTAAACTATTTTAGAATACTAATCAGTCGCTACACACTACAGCTTTTATGTTGTTTACAGTAAGCTACAAAAGCAGAGGCAAGCTGCAAGTGCAAGCCTCAGCCAGACCAGCAGTCTTTAGTCCAGTACCATTACCAGCACCCACCAAATGCAAATTTAAGGTAATTACATCCTTGCTAATCATCAAGTATATGACAACACAAATCCCTAAAATAATAGCTGTTAGTGAAAAATAATTCCTATTGCACGGAAACTACTGCTTCCCTGCAAGACCCCCTCTCCCTAAGCAGCACCATTCAAAAACCCCTCAGTGAGCTCAGCATACTCAGAAGAGCTTGCACTGTGTGGGTCAGAGAGCACCTCCACCACATCCCAACCCCTGACTGTGCCTGGGTGGAGGCACAGGGCCAGGATGTTAACTTGTCAGTCCTCAGAAACTGAAAAGAATAAGTAACAGCAAAGGACACTGCAATATAAGAACAACTGAGAGGCAGACTGCATCAAATACATGTATTGGGGTGATACCTAAAAGATTAGCCACCAACAACATAACTCAAATACAGAGCAGCATGATAGCACAATGAAAAACTGCCAAAAAAAAAAAAAAAAAAAAGAAAAAAGAAAAGCAAAAAAATAGCTAGGTAATTTTGTTATGCAATGCAATACTCCCATTTTAAGGCATGACTGCAAGCTCCTAATTAGGAGTTCTACTTCTTTGGCCCTGGACAAAGTAAAAAAGTGAAGTTTAGCACAGTAACTTTTTGCTTTAAACTGAGCAATGAAAGTCTGATCCCCTGACATAAACGACAAAATCCTCTAGGCTTTCACAGCTTGGTGGAAACGGCCAAATCTGCATTCAACTTGTTTTTCACATTTCCATCATTGTGCAGAATGAAGCCTTGTGGAGCCCAAGGGACATGTGTTTAGCTGCCATTCTGCAGCACTTGTAGCATTTTAACTTCAAGCCTCTGGGAAGAAGCCGCATACCTATTCCTATGGCTTTGGAGTTTAAATTGTTAGTTGATGTGTCCTGTTTATCAAATCCAAAAAACAGTTTGTGCCTGAAAAATAGACCAGGTCCCTGCCAGAAGAGAAGTGGTTTGGCTGGTTGTTTTTTAAATAAAAGCCTAAAGAAGTGGCAGTCAAAAGTAAGTAATCAAGTATTCGTCCCTCTTGTCTGCCTCTGAGTTATTTTACACTTAAATTGACTCATTGCTGACATAATAAGTTTGGCAAGGTACAGTGCTCACCTATCTGACCTTCTGTATGAAATATGCTTATGGGAGTAAGAAGGAGACAGGCTGACCCATTCTTCTTTCAGTGGGGTTTTTATTTCCATGTTTAGTCAATGAGAATAAAAAACCAAACCAAGGCTAGAACCCCTTTCCACACTCTCATATAAAGCTCATTATACCTTATCAAATAGGATCAGCACGTAAAAGTCCATTTTACTTTTCTCTACAGCTATTAACAAGGAAATACATATAAAACATAAAACTGTATTAAGTTTTATATGTTTTTGCAGACAAGTGTGTTTCTGTAGGCTTGGATGGGTATGTTGTTGATTTTCATTATATATATATCTGCCATCCATTTACTGTGTATTTTTTTAGAAGAAATAATAGCTGACTTACAATGCAACAACGGTCAATATCCTTTTCAAATCTAAAGAACAGTCTTCATAACTGAAAGGATTATCATTTTTCAGTTTGTTTTAAAACACTCCTTCTTAAAAAGAAGTCTGTTGTTGTGAATGAGTTTATGTTGGCCAGCTAGACTATTATCTGGGGAACAAATGTTTCCTTGTGAACATGAGACAACTTGCTACAGTTACAGTATTTCAAATAATGGAAAGTAATAGTAAAATTGCTGCAATAAACGAAAAGAAAATCTCGATTGGCAAGTCTGTTATGCAATATGTATTCCCCTCGCTGTTCCCTCACTGGTGCCAAAAGCATGTCACTCAGGTAATTTGTTTTAGACCCTTAACAAGACTTAGAAGCAATTATTATGAAACACTGACACAACAGATCTCACCAACAATTGAAGTTTGACAGCTTGTGAGAAAAGTCTCATGTTTATGTCATTGGAGAGGTGATCCTTGTATGACCTCCTTTTTCACTGCCGTGAATGATAAACTATCGCTTTCCAGTGGTTCACTATAGCTGAAGGCCCAGTGTACTGTACTTGTAAAGGAAATTTTCAGTTGGTTCTCTGAATCAAATAAAGCTGGAAACTCCTTTGGTCCCTTTGACTGATCTAGTTTAGGCTTTATGATATGCTCTAACTGTGTAAGAAGCTAAAAACCTAACTATGTCCACACCGTGCATCCATAAAGGACTGTAGAACAAACACCAATAGAGATATACGTACGGGGCTAACACACAAACACTTGCTGACTGAAAATAGCTTCACATTTGCTTTTCTAAGGAAACTGAAACAACTTCCATGTCAGAGAAGGAAAGGACATGTTAATATCTATAGCAATATATTTATTTGCCTTGTTTCAGAGCATAGGTTGGAGGGATTATTTAATGATTTATGCTCATTCAAGCATCTGCAAGCACCCAAATCAAGTACTCTTAATCCACATTCCAGAGGCAAGTGGAAGATGATGTGGTAAGCAGGTCTACATATTCATGCTGCAAGCATTCCTCAAAACTCACCTGAATCAATTGGAATTGCTGAGGAGCGGTGGAATAGAAATAATCTTCAAGGAGTGAGTTTAGAGCTCCCTACACTCCTGCACTTAGTTTGAACAGCACTAGACAAAACCCATATTACTTTCTTTGCTCTTAGGTACCTTTCTTATTGAAGACAAATTAAATAAAAAATAGAACAAAACCCCAACAAACAAATCAATACCACACCCCCTAAAACAAACAAATAACCATCAACTTTCTGACAGCTTTATATATTTGTGTACTCACATCTTGATTTCTTGGTGTGGGCCATAGAAAACTGTATGCACAGAGTATAGCTTGGCTCCATGTTGTACGTCATGCTGCACTCAATGCGAAGTTCATGAGACACTATCTTCTACTTAATATTGTCACACATTAACCAAACTGCAAGTCTTCCTAAAGGAATGATTTTGATCACTTTGTATCTTAAACATATGCAAGTAAGAAGAGTGCACGTCTTTGTTTAATAGTTTTAGAAAGATCAATATTTGATACACATATGTTCTAGGTCACAAAGGGATTTAAAGGACTTCAGATTAAAATATCTTTCCTTTCATTTGTACATTCTGACTCTTTATTTGCATTGTTTGCACAACAGCAGAAAAACTTGAGAATAAATTTTTTTCCATTTTAATTAGTATATTATGCAGCTGATTATTTATCATGGGTGTTACTTAATTGGTACTTTCACAACATCAATCTAACCCATGTTCAGCAGCTTTAATAATGGTTTCTAATCTCAAAAAAATGGATTTTTGTTTCTATCCAGATTTTTCTTCCCTATTACTGAAAGGAGAACATGGCAAGAGCTTCTTTTTTCCTTTCTATTTTGAGAGAGGAGCAGAAGTGCAGTCATCATGAAGAGTAGATGAAATATTTCTGAATCTTAGATGCTCAAAGTGGTATTTGGTCTCTAGTTCCCACATGCCCTTTTAGCGAACAATGACAGTCGTATTTAACTACTACCACAGGAAATCAAAATATGACCAGGCCCAGTGGATACCAGGGCATCAGTTATAACATGATAAAACTTTTTTATAACCCAATATTTAAACCCTATTTACTTTTCCTTTTGTTTAGGACTACTGATCAGAACACAGTTTAATTGCATTCTACAGAGAAACCATCTGTGATCACATCTAGGACCTTTCAGTAGTACCATATAAGCACAAATAGATAAATAATTATAATGAATTGCCATATTTTTGTTCTAAATATTAGCTGGATCTCATTGCAGAGGGCAGAATCTTAACCTGGACATATATATTGAGACTAGTTGAATATTTTAATTGTGTAAAAGTTGCAGCTGGTAGGTAACGTTAAGAATATTGTGATTCTAGAACACACTGACTGCATTTCACCACATCCTTAAAACGTGCTTAATCTAACATGAGTTAGATTATATCCCAGCTGAGAGTAAACCCACCAAATATGTCAGTTTCAGGTCCTCTCTGTCAGACCTTAGGAGAGCTTGGCCTGCAGGACAGTTAGATAGAATCTGGACTCTCGGAGGTGGGATGGAGCAGGGAAGTGAGTGAAAGACTTCACGTGTGTTCCAGAAATCCATTAGTATCCTCTGATCTTGCTGTGACACCTCAACATTCGGTCATGGTTTCAATTCAAAGTGTAATTCCATGATACTTATCTCTTGGAGCAATATGGTTACAGTGTGCTTAACGAAATCACTCTTGTTCACCCTGGAAAACGAAACACATATGCTGACTATACACCCCACACTCCAATACAAATCTCACTAAACTTGGGGCCATCTGTTAACCAGAGAGGCATGAACTTTTGGAATTATGTTCTGTTTCTCCTTTTGTTTATATTTATATGTATGCAAAGCCCTGCTAGTTGTGTCAGAGAATAAAGGGTAAAAGCAACAGCAAACTCAGCTTGAATAATGGTTATCTAATAATCTGGGAAGTAATAGTGTGTGCCTTCTGCATCAGGAAGTTTCTATGTCTTTGACTTTTCAAGAGTTGACAGAATAGCAAATTGGTGCAAACTATTGAAATTTTCACAAAAGCCCATACAGTACTTTAGGGACAGCCTGGCACACTTCAGTGGCATGTTGAACTAAAAAAAGCACTGTCAGGAACATGAACACCTTGCCTTGAGATTATTTTAGACTTTTAAGATACTAATGCAGTTTTACCAGTGAATTCCTTGTTGGGAATGTAACCTTCTGCTAATCTGGGGTCTTAGCTCTCTTATTACTAGTTTAACATCTCAAAGGTCTGTAACAGAGACTCCTCTTCAGTCTCTAAAAAAGCTTCAAACATAGTTGTTGGGATATTCTCAACAATATTGGCATACAGGTCTGTAGCTATGTTGCTAAATGGGACTGAACATGATTCTTTAGGTGTATATAACTAAAATGTTAAAATCTACAAATCTATACAGTCATGATTCCTCCACATTTCTGCTTACACTCCATGATGAACATTTGATCAGTTCCCCTCCATACATCTGCTCCTCTCCTCCCATTATTATTTATCTTTATTTTATTTATTGCCATTGAAACTGGCAATCTCAAGGATATGAGGTGTTTAATGTCTTGCTCATTACTGCAAAACAAATGCAGGTTTGTGTGAATCACCATCATTAGCAGAAACGAGAGCACTCCTAATTGCAAACAATTACCCAACAAGTGTTGCTCTTCCCCAAGAAACCTATTAAATGCTCACAGTGGAGCACCTGGCAGCCTTCTGAGACTTCAGTTTCCTATGCAAATGGAGGCTGCCATAGAATTTGGTGACTTATATTCAGTTGTTTTAGATAGGTGGGTAGGACTCATTTAAATGTGTCTAGAAAGAATGCTCACAAATGGCACAACTTGTCAGGCTTACCTGCATTCTTATCCCATTTATTCCGAGTGAGTTTATGTTTAGTTTGTTAGAGGTGTGTGTGTTTTGCTTTTTGTTTATAGTTGGGTTGGTCATTTGGCCATTTTTGGGTTGGTTGGGTTTTTAACAATAAAACAAACAAAAACACCCTAGCAATCTATCTTCTGGTTCTAAAGATCTCTCTGCAGAAGTGATAATATTGGCATGTCCTAGTCACGATGCCCTGTGGACAAACAAGGCACCTTGGTCTTCCAGGGGCATTAGCAATCACATCTTTTATCAATAATTGAACCCTGAAACAGCTTAGGTTTCTGTGCAATTTACAATTGCCCCCTTGATCCTAGGTATTTCACATCTGGAAAATTGCATCATAGTATCACAACAAAAAGTTGTTTTTTCTGTTTTTGTAACCCCTTAAGGATACAAGTCATAAGAGCAAGCTTTCACCCTCAAGGTTACAGCAACAGTTGTATTCTTCTTGGGCAGCACCTAAACCAGGTGATGGACACAGCAAAGATTCTGCCGTTTAGGAGTTAATGTAGCTGGTGTGTGTGTGTATGTGTGTGTGCATGCACTAATTATAGATCACAGCATGCACTAGGATGCTAAGGAAGTTCAAAGAGAATATTAGATCTCTGACTCCAGCAGATGCACAGCTCTGGGGTATAAGAAAAAATGTGTGAGCAAATCACACAAGCTTCCCGAGCAGCTAGAAACAAACCTGGAACCCTGCAGGCTATTGTTGGATTTGTAAAATTGACAATAGCCTCTGCAACTTGTAATTTAGTCTTGTTTTTCATTATTATTAAGATTATTGTTTCAGTTTACTGAGCTCATGAAAATGTAAGTAGAGAAGAATGCGGGGAGTCTGCCAGTATTTATGCTATAAAATATTAACCTGTTGACGCCTTGCATTAAAATGGATTCATTTTTAGAGCAAGCATAATAGTTCCATCATCTTTATGAAAGCATTATACCCTATTCTGAAGTGCCTTGAAACTGCTCCTTGAGTTCTGCATTTCTAAACTCAGTTTATACAATATTTAGAATACATTTAACACACACAAACCTTGCTGTTCGAAGACTACCAGATCAGGTCATAGAGCTGATGCCTGCGATGTTGCTTTATAGTTGTTTGGGCAGGGCAGGACAGTTAAGTTTAGAAATACTCAGTGAAGAGTTCTTTCACTCCTCTAATGTAAACCATAGATTTTAAGGCCAAAAGAATTCATTCTGCTATACCATCCAGTTAATCTTGAGGAATTTCACACAGTCAGTAATGGGATAGAGAGATTCATTCCCCAGTAGGGCATCCATTATTGGGCAAAACTGACCTCCTGACTAATGACAAGCCTGTCTTTCATCTTGTTTTCACTGTAGGCAGCACAATAGCTTGGAGAAACACATCTTCCAGAAAGAGATTCAGTCCTGAGCTGAAGATGCCATGAGAAGGAAAAACCACCACTTTACTCCAATAATCTGTTTCAAGGGCTTCTCAGACCTACTGTGAAATTGTGCACTTGATTTCTCAGATGACTTTTCCTTGCCTCAGCCTCCAGCCATTGGTTCTAATTATGCCTCTCTCTACTAGATTAAAGAGCCTTTAGTATCCTCCACTATCTCTCCTGACATTACTTTTACAGTGAGATCAAACCACCTCTGACATTCTTAATACAATAAGCAGAATAATCTTTAATGTTCTTGTAGTAAAATGTCTCTTCCTGGGCCTCAAATAATCGCCATGGGTTTTCCCTCCAATTCTTGGCACCCTTTAAGATGTGGATATTAGTACTGATTGCATGGATATACCTTTGTTCACTACTGTTCACCCTGTTAAGATAGTCAAGGAGCATATTCTTGGGTTTTTGCCTCAGCTTTGCCAATCAAACACTCCACTGTCTGGATCAGTTGCTTCTCAGGATGAGACACCCCTACTGCAGCTATACACTGTGCTCCTTGACATGTGACTCTGTTTGTCACCACCTCCTACCCCCCCAGATGCATCTTTTTCACTCATGCATCCAGACTGATTACTTAGACCCAGCACTGATAAACTCTCTGTTAACCTGCACCAGATTTTTTCAGCTGCAGTTCTGTATGTACTTCCAGATCAAAGTCTTGAGGATAGACCTGGAATCTTTTCTAGATACAGCTCACTCAACAACAATATCCCGCTGACATTTTTGGACTTCTGAAATCTGTGTAAGTTACACCCATGTTACACAGACACCTGGGAGAAGCACAGCCAAAATATGACACATCCACATAGCACAGCACAGCACCAAGCAAAATCTGTTCCTGTAGGTGTCCTGTTGTGGCCCCCAGTCATCACTACCATGTGCAATACTCTCCTGATTAGCACACATAACACTCCTTGTTTTCCCATGTAGCACTTCATTGAAGCTACTTCTCAAGAGGGTGTAGCTGCCTATTCTCACAGAATCAGAGAACCTTTAGGATTTGAAAGGACTTCTGGAGATCATCTAGTTTAACACCACTTTTCAAAGCTAGGTCAGCTAAAACAGGATACTGACCAGCTTCATTTTTTTAGTATCTCTCAAGATGGGGACTGTCAGGACCTCTCTGGGCAGTCTGGTAGGGTGATTATTCACCATTATAGTGACTTTTTTTTCTTATTACACTTAAATAGAATTTTCTGGATTTCAGTTTGTGCCTATCACCTCTCAACTTTTAGTGGATACCACTGAGAAGAGTCTGACTCCATTTTCTTTGCTCCTTTGTATCACACATTATTAAGATTTGCTCCTGAACCTTCCCTTCTCTAGCCCAAGTGATCCCATCTCTCTCAGCCTCTCATATATCAGAGGCTAAAATCTTTTCAACATCTTTGCAGCCCTTCATTGACCTTGCTCCTGCATGTCCAAGTCTCCCTTTCACTGGACATCCTGGACCTGGACACACAACTCCAGATTTACTCTCAGCATGGCTGAGGAGAAGAATCACCACCTTAACCTGCTGGTGAACGTCTAATGCAGAATGGCTACTGCTGGCTGCCTTTGCCACAAGGGCAAATTTCTGGCTCACATTCCACTCGGTGTCCACCAGGAGCCCTGTGGCCTCTCCTGTAAAGCTGCTTTCCAGTCAGTCAAGCCCCAGCCTGTTCATGAGGGTGCCTGGAGTTTCATTCCTCCCCAGGGGTAGGTTTTGGCATTTATTTTCTTTCATTCATGTCTGGAGATTCCCATTGGCCTACTTCAGCAACCTCTCAACATCCAACTTAATGGCAGTGCAGCCACCTGGTGTATCAATCACTTCTCATGTGGAAATCTCCTAAGGGTGCTCTCCATCCCATCATCCTGGTTATTAGTGACTATGTTGAACAGTACTGGCCTTATTACCAACCTCTGGATTAAAGAACTAGTGATCAGACTCCAGCTGGCCTTCATGCATGTGACTCCAGCCCATCCACCTTTCATCTACTGTTCTTTTACCTCACTATTATGTATCATGTTTTCAATGAAGAAGTCAGAGATGGCAACACAGAAAGCCTCACAGCCACTGCTGTCTGCCAAGTCAGTCATCTAATTACAAAAGGCTATCGCATTCACCAAGCATGATTTCCCTTTCCTAAAGCCAGGCTGATTACTCCCAATCACATCTTGTCCTCCTTACGTCCAGAAATATTTTCCAGAATTTTTTCTGCATCATGCTGCACACAATCAGCAAGGCTGATTGGTCTGTAGGTCTCTAGAACCTCCTTCTTGCCATTCCTGAAGATAAGGATGATATTTGCATTCTTTCAGTTGTCAGGAAACTCCCCAAAGACCTACAGCCTTTCAAAGATAATCAAGAGCAGGCTCATGATGACATTGAACAGCTCCCTCAGCATTTGTGGATGCATCCTATTGGGTCCCGCAAGTTTGTTTATTTCCAGTTTATTTAGCATACTTAAGTTGATCCTTCATGAAGAGTAACGTTTTCTTTGTCCAGACTCCCCAGTGTCCTCAGGGACCTGGGATTTTTGAAGCCTAATTTTATCAGTAAAGGAGTGAGGCAAGAATGGTATTCAGTACCTCAATCTTCTCCCTTGATTACGAAGATCACTGGAAGAAGCAGCTATAACCTGCATAAGGGTAAGAAGCTTGCTGTGTCTTTTTCCTTCTTGATTCACCAACCAACCAAATATAGGGCTTGACTTTTGTAAACCAGACTGCCTAACATACTAGAAATATGGCAAAATAGAGAAAAGTATTTGTAATCTAAAATGACAAGTATTATTTTAGTTCTTCTTATAGTCTGGAATGTTCTTAAAATGTAAAGAAAATGAAAATGGGGACTAGCAGAAAAAAATAGATCAGAATTAAATACACAAATTACAGTATTTGTGATACAGTGTTCTGCATTAGAAACCATCCCTAAGCTGTGGTATGATCATTAGAGTAGCAGCATGGCTATGCTAACATAACATTTTTTTTAATTAAGTATACAGTTGTATAATTATAAAACAGTGTTTTGTATTTCCTTTCTTGAACTATTAACACAAGTAGACCCTCATAGGAAAGTATGATGGATTTAAGTCTTAGGAATTAAAGCAATTTTGACTAACCCATACTGAAAATGCTGAAATCACAAAAGGAGCATCAGAACCACCATATTGATCAGCCAATTGGTAATAAATATTTTCTCCAATTAAGAGCAGTAGTGGGCACTTGGCCCAAGTTAAGAAAGGCTGGACAGTTCATTTCTAACATGAATAGACTAAAGTTTCTTGAATGTATTCACCATTTTTTTTTATTCTCTGGTTAGAGTCTATAACATGCTTTTTTGTGTATGTAGTTTAAATCTGCTTTCTGATAATTTCTTTGGGTACCCTGAAAGTATCATACTGAAATGCTGAACGCTTCTTCCTATTCAATCCTCTCCCAATTACTCACAATTTTATCAATACTTACCATAATCCATTTTAGCTACCTCCGTTTGAATCTGAAAGGAATAGCGTCTACTAGAGGTAAGTTGCTCCATTCCTCTGAAAAAACTTCCCTTTCTCTGCTACAGAGACCAAAAATGTGGTAAAACTCAAAAGGAAGACACTGCCATGGACAAGAGGCACACCCTGACTTCTATTACTTATTCTAAGCAGAATGAAACAAAACATCATGTTTTCAGCATGGGTTCAGGTGTATTCAACTTTTTCAATTTTGTCTTCTGTCTTTTCTCTTAATTTATTAATTATTCAAATAAGTGAGTCCATTTGACTGTGTTCCCCAATATCTGGCATGCACATACAATTGGTGGGCAAAGGACATTGTTTTTTTAAGTCCACCTAAAAGTGTAACGTCTGGCTCTAATTCACTATTCTCTCATGAAGGCCATGGGGAGGATTACGTTTCTTTCTTCTCTATTCCCTCTTTCCTAGCTAATGTCTGCTGCTGTCACACACTGCTGATAGCAGCAGAGCAAGATGGGTAAACCAGATCAAAGAGAAATGTCAGCTCCAATTTTTGTCCATAGGATTGTAAAGTAACAAGGAGTTAAACAGAGTCATGCCATTTTTCAGCATTTACATTTCATAGCTGGTACTTTTTTGCCATACATCTAACATTAAACAGCTTCCTAGTAAGTAAAAACCAAATTTCTTACCCTCCATAGTGTCATTGAGTTCAAAAAGGTCTGAAAAAAGGTAGCACAAGGCTGAATTTGGCTCTGTGCTTCAGAACTGACAACCTGGCGTAGCAGCCTGCAGCAGCAGCACATATAGGAAGAATTTCTTTCCCTCTGTGGATTGCTCTTGCTTCTTGACTCAGCCTTTGCACAGATTTTCTCTGGAAATCAAACGGGAATTTGCCGTATGGAACCAATGCAGAATATACAGCTGCGATTTTCAGGTTAGATAACTGAATATAATCAAAGAAGGGAGTTTTGCCTTTCCCTACAGCCAAATCTGCATTCAGCGACAGAAAGGCTGTCCTAGTTGCAAAATACACTGTAATAAACAGAACCTCTCATCACAGCATTAAAAATGTTACTTGATATTCACACACTGAATAACTTCAAAAGGAACAGTAAGGAAATAAAAACAACCTCAGCACCTACAGTATTTAATGGCAGTGGTACTTGACCTACGGAATTCGTTCTTCAGGGGCCTATATAGAGCTTTTATCATGGGTCTGAGTGAGAAATCGTATGACATGCTGGCTCAGTTCTGTTTCTTTTCAGCTATTCTGCAAACTTGTTGGATGATATCTTTCACCATTTCCTTCCATTTACGTATGTAAAGTTTCTTTTTTCCTCCTTGTGAAAACATACAACCTACGCAATCAATTACTTTGCCCTAAGACACAAATTGCAGAGTGCCTTCAGGATTTCCTTAACTGTTTTTGATGAATGCATTCATTCATAATTTTTAATAAAATGGTCACACGCGTTTTTGTATTTTTGACTTGTGTGCCTCTTGTGATTTTAAATGGCTCTTCGATTGTTAAAGGTCGGTGCCATTGCTCTGAGGGGCACATTTTCATTGCAGCTCACAAAGAGTTATGCATGTCAATCTTTAATCAAGATGAAAAGTCCTCCTAATGCTTTCTCCTCATAAGCTCAATGCACAGCAAAAGAAAACTTACAACAGAATAGAAGTTGCAAGTTTCAAAAAAAAATCTGTCGGTATATTCTCATCTAGTAAATCATTAATAACTTCATGATTCATACTGAATTATTTTATTCTCTGAAATCAATGTCATTAACATGAGTAGTTCCTAGAGAAAAGCCTGTGTCGCCATGTCAAAAAATAGTTTTATCATGAGGCAACTGCTTTTAATAAATAAGCTTAGAATGTACTTTATGGCAGCTTCTGAGGAAAAATTACAAATGAAATTATGCACATGGGGATTAATTCTAACTTCCAGGAAAAAAACCATAACTACAGATAAAATTCTGGGATATAATAAAAACCATGCATTTGAAAGCAGCATTTCTCCCACACAAAACCAATAAAGAAACAGACTCTTGATCCAACTGAGACTATGGCTATAAATGCTAATGCACAGAACATCCCATGGAACTGTCACAGGTAACATGTGCATGCAAAAAGCCCTAATTTCATACTGCAGCAGTCCTGTTGATTCAAACAGACAGACCCGAGAACTCTGTTCTTCTTTTCATGCCTTACCTTATCCTCATGTCCATAAATGGATCAAATTTCTTACTTATCTAGGAAGAAAAAAAAAATCTGTAATGGATTCTCAATCAAGAAAAAAAAAATCCAGTGGTTTTGCTTAGGTTTGAAAAGCCAGAGAAACAGAGTATATAGCAATTTTTCTAATTTGACTGATTTGATATCTGTTTTTTATATAAATGACCACAGAAAACACATTTAAAATTTGTTTCCTTGTGTATGAAAATATGCTAGATTAAAATGGATGGGGCTTTTTGAAAGTATTTGTAAGAAGAGAATACAGGAAGTTTTTGAAAAAAGAAAAATATTAAAATGTGTTGAAGTACAGGAGGAAATTTATTTGGACTATTCACCTAGGTTTTGGTCAGATCAGGTTTGTGAAATTCCATTTTCTGTGAGCAAGATAACAGAACATTTAACACAAAAACTATCTGAGGCTTCTTTTAATGTTAAAGTAAGATCCCTCTTGTTCTGACAGCAAAAAACTAGACTATTTTTTTACTTAATTTTTCAATAGGAATATTGGAAAAACTGAAGGCAGTACAGATTTTCAGAGATGACTCTTCCAGCTTTGCTTACCTACCAAAAACTAATTTCTGGCAGCTTTTCTGAATTCATAATTTTGTTCTGGAATAAAGTTACTAATAACAGTCAGGAGAAATTGACTGGGTTTTTCTTAGGTTTTTTGTTTTGTTTTTTTTTCAAGTAGAGTGGATTGACACATATTATGAAATTCACTTACTTCAGAGAAAGAATTACACTTTAGACCATAGCAAATATCAAAGTTAGCACAGTGCAAACAATATTTTTTTAGACTGAAAATATTTAAGAAAATTACTGTAATATGCCATCATTAGATCTTCAGTTTTGTTAAATACGTTTAATTGGGGATGTCTTCTTTATATAATATTTCTTAACCTTCTTCCTAAATATTTGATATTGTATCATGCAATACAAGTATTGAATTAATTTTCTCCCCTGATGCATTTGCACTTCTGTGAGAACAAAATGATTTTTTCAAGTGCCTCACACAGCTTCCGTTGGCTTTAGTTCCCTTTAAACGCTGCCAACTCAGGCTGCACAGATTTGGATCTTCCCTTTTGTACCTGTTATTTTCAGGCTTAACCCTAATTTCAGTGTTACAAAATTCAGAGCTATAAATAATCAGTTCATACTTCTAACTGCAGAGAAGCTCTGTTAATCCTTTGAGGGCCACATCTTTACGTGTCTGAACACTTCTTCAATACTTTATTTCCCGTTGTCAAGCTGTGATACCCAACACACAAAAAATGCATGCAAGAACAAGCAATAAATACCAGTTTGCTAAAACTCTTCCCCTCTCCCTCTGGTAAGAAATGCATGTATCCCGACTGGATGTACATGTGTTTTCCCATGTGAGAATACCCTCTCTAACAACAAACAATCCATGTTTGTCACTGCCATTGAACTGACTAATCCAGGCAGTATAGAAGGCGATTTATATATCACAAAACAATGGGGCTAATTTGAGTGACAATCACTTAAAGCGGAGCAGGCTCCTCAGCGGCATAAGGCAGCACGGGGTTCCAAATTGAAATGTGCCACTGCTTAAAAACACGGGAATAGCAATGGTTAGACACAAGGGGGGAAAAAATGAAAATTAAAAAAAAATAATTTTTTTTAAAAATATAGAGAGAGGGATAGAGATCGCCCAGATAAGAGGAAAATACTAGCTGGAATGATAACTACAGAAAAAAAAAATACTCATCAACATTGCTTTCTTATTATATATATATATGCTCATATATTCTTCCTTCCCTTCTTTTTGCTTCTTTTATTTCCCCCCCTGTATGGTCAACACAACCTTGATTACTTTTTCCTGGGGAAGAAACTCGTTTGCCACTCCTTTCCGGGGCAGATCCCCCTTTCCCGCACGCCACCGAAGCGGCCCTCGCCGTGCTTCTGCGGCGGGCGGGGGTTCGGCCCGGGCAGAGCCGCGGGGGCGAGCACCGGCTGGCTGCCCTTTGAGGTCTCGCTTACACCTTCGGGTTTAGCACGGCGGCTGACGCCGGCCCGACCCGTGCGGGTGCGGTGCCCGCTGCCAAGGCCGGCCTTGGGGGTCGCCGGGCTCCGCGGGGCCACGGAGGCCGCTCCGGGCGGGGGCTGCCCTGAGGGGACGGCGCGGCTTCAGTGGAGCTCTTGCACCCCCTGCAGGCCGCCCGCGGTGCAGCGGGAGGGGACGGCCATGGCGGGGCCGGCAGCACCGCGCTGCTCCCCCTTCAGTGGCGTTTCCTCCGGCCTTTCCTGCCGTCCGGAGCAAGCGCTGCGAGCTTTTATCCGTGTTCTAAATTAATTGCAGGACAGCGGAGGATTCTTGAGGAACAGGCGCGCAGGGAGGAAAAACTTCTGCTGGGCGGCAGAGTGGCTCACAGCTAACCCCGTGCTGACAGGACCTACGAGATAAATAGATGAAGGCCGTTCGCATCTTGATAGATAGATTAGATAGACAGACAGACAGACAGATAGATAGATAGATAGATAGATAGATAGATAGATAGATAGATAGATAGATAGATAGATAGAAACAACCAGTTTCCAAGCCAGTGTCAAGGAGGAAAAAAAAAATTAAAAAAAAAAAAAAATAAAAGCGTGACACAGAGCCAGAGTGGAAAAAAAAACATATGCTGGGTGATATCTGATTCCTAAACAGGCATCTTAGCAGAGCAATGGTCCCACAAAGGATAAGGAGGCTAGTTGAAGCAATTCCCATCCTCCTGGTAAATCCAAAATAAAGATGTCTACAGATGGGGAACATTTGAAAATAAACTGAGTGTCCCATCTGAGGCTGAGCTGGCTGTAACCTGTCTGTCTGTGAGACATCTCTCACATACACACACCCAGAGTACTGAGCCGGTCATCCCTGCTGGGTACCACTGTGGCTTACAATAGGCACCAGTGCCAGGAAGCAGGACAGGCTCACCGGCCTGAACACGACTCCCGGCTGAGCAGCCCCTTTGCAGGCATCCTAAAGCCATTACATCTCTATAAAAATTGGGTTTGAACCGTTTTGTAGCCTCAGTTGCACCGTATAAATCTTGTTTGACTCAATTAGCTGCAGTCAAGTTACTGGAGACTGACACAGATTAGAGTATTGTAGAGAAAAAAAACCATTAAAATAAAAGAAGCAAAGGGAAAGCCTCCAAAGGGAGAGTTCACTGTATGGGCCAGTTTCCAGTTTTTTGGCAAGTAAAATTACAGTGTTTAGTGTGGCCTTCCTGGTTTTGCTCATTATGTCCCATCCCTCACCTGAACAGTAGTTCTTTCTACCATTTTTATTTTATTTTATGTATATCCATTAAAATCCACAAGGATACAATTCAGACCAGAATCCTAATTTTATATGGCAAATTAACAAAATTAGTATTACTTTTGAAAGCTCAGAACAAATCATTCCTCCTATGTCTTCAAATGCACAGGTTTCCTATCTACCAGGTTTAACATAACATGAAAGGAAACAGATAAGATGTCTCCCTCATACTCACTTGTTTCCTCGGGTGGGGGGACTTTTTGCTTCATGATGTTATAAGGAGATTGCGAACCACCAAAACACCTTTACTTCTGAGACAGCTGTAGGGGAGATCCACCACCCTCCCAAAATTCATTTTGACTGATACAAACCAGGCAGGGAGAAAATATCATAAAAGTACCCTGTCTTTTCCTTACAGTCACAAAGATTGGACTTCGTGTAACCATAGATGGAGGCAGGTTTTTTTAACTAAATGGCTCTGTGTACTGGGGTTTTAGTTAAAGCAATAAACACCATCCATCTTCTCATTAAAAAAATCAGGGCTGAAAATACTACCACCTCTTATTCTTGGCTTACTGGTACACAAAAATGTATAGAGGCTTCCTTCCCTCAATTACACCTCCTCAAGATAACATTTCTTAATTAACACCTTAATTAGCACTGAGAGGGTATGGCCTGTAGTTTATTGGATCTATTTAGCTCTCCAAGCAGCTGCATTGCTTTTAATCAGCAGCGATATTTCCCAGAAAGTAGAATCAACTCTCCTTTTCTAAATATGCTGCAATATGTTTCATCATTTATCTCCCAGTCCTATGTAAGGGGAATCCTATGTAAAGGCATGCTTTATACTGGGGCTTTTGCTCTTCTCTGAGTACCTGGCATTGTTTTTTCCTGACTGACAGTAAGAAATTAATTTCAACAGAAAAGGCTTGGGCAAGTGAAAAGACTAACCTCAGTTTTACTTCCTATCCAAAGGTTGTAAAAACTTGGGATATTCAGGTAGTGACTAATAGGGTATTTACATGCTGAGGTGAAGACAAGAACTCTTCAGTGACCTGATTAAAAAATGACTGGAAAAGCATATTAATTAACTGTGCAACACAGCTCGTCTCTTAACTTTTGATTATCTCCAGCTTAAACTGAAGACACACCAATAATATTTTGGTGTGGCCTGTATGAACAAGTTGCTATTACAATTTGGCCTGACCACCACAGAAAACAGTGGGCTGCTACTCTCAGCTAAGCAACTTCTGCTCTACCCTTGCAAAAGCAGGATCCACGCTGCTAGGTTTGACAGGCTGTGCTAGTTCTTAAATTACAAGTGAAGTAGGATGCTGTTGGCGGGGTGGCCATTTTCAGCAGAGCAAATTAGAGTCTGTGTCTGAAACACAGCTCTTCTAAAATCAACCAGTTTCAATGGGAACAGAACCGAACTGTATTCCTGCTGGTATTTCAATGTAAAGACAGCCCCTAATTTTCCCAACCATTAGAGCACTGGTGTTGGAGCATCCTGGTAATTGTCTACTTTTGCAGCCAAAAAATCCCACAAAGTCAGCACAGGATGTGCATATACAGCATACAAGAGAGTAGCAGACAGAGAAGCCTGAGAAGTGCTGAAAACAGTAACAGCTTAAAAGGACTAAATTAATTTTAAAAATTCTTAACCTACTATCTTTTTCTGGGGCTTTCCCTGTCAAAGTGCCTAGTAACTCACTGTTGATAAAAAGCACTGACAAGTGTTAAAATCTATCCAATCATTTATGACAAAAGTTTAATTTCTATTTTTATATTATATTTCAGTATCATTCTTCTTTCACTTTGGCTTACGCCACTTTCATTCACTTAGCAACTGTCCTGACCAAATCAGCGTAAATGACAGAAACCAGGTAACAATTTATAAGGCTGGGTTACTAATCCCATAGGAGTCTTACTTCAGCTGCCGTGCTGAGAAATTACCTCTCAATAGACCCACATCAGAAATACTGAAAATGTGACAGAAAACACCAGCAAGAGGGCAGAAAAGAATGTTTGAAAGGAACGTGTACTGCTAGGATTTGTGGAACTTTAATAGCTTTCCACCTCAATTTTGGCCATCGTGAACTCAAGCTAAGAGAAAAAATATATCTTTTTAATGAGTTTTACAACATGCAAGTTGCTTTATAATATATTACATAATGATGTAAGTGCCATAAAGAAGGTTGTGTGCTGCTCTGTAAAATGTATTAGATCATCAATATTTCTAGTTTCGTACTGAGGAATTAGAAATAATGATGAAGATTAGAGTTACAAGAATTAAAAAAATCCTTTGAATTGAACCATTCAGCCATCCCCAGGGAAATACTAAGGAATTTGTAGGCTGAGAAAATAGGTAAGTTTATAGGTTCTCCTTAGGTGAAAGAAGTCATGTTAACATCATAAGTTTTATACAAACTTTCCATATGCTGTAGTACCCTCTCTGCTTACCCCCAGGTTTCATTCCCCTGCACCCTTATTGTGTAGCCCAACTGGAAACAGATTTATTAAAAATGATCCATCAACTCTTACACGGAAGGAGTTCAAACATCTTTCAGTAGCATGATTCAAAACAAGAATATCCATTTAATCCTCCTGCAAATGACAGGCCAGGAGAGTTTACATCGATAAGAACAGAGGCAAAGAAAGTTTGAAGAAGATTAATCCTTCCACTTAGTGCCGTGTTTTCTTAGAGTCACCCCCACTCTCTCTCACAGCCCACTTCTGTGGATGTTCTGTATTCCAGGAGAGGAATGCAGACACCTGGAGCTGCCTTCCTTCCAATTTTTTTTTTCTTGTTTTTACCTTTGTTCAGACATGTGTTTTCAACTTTTGAAATACCTGTGTGACTGCTATGCACATTAGGAAATCAACAAGCTAGAAAAGAATCTTTACTGAATGGGTCTAGAAAGGACTCTTGTAGAGTTTTTTTTTGACAGTTTGATTAGAGAGGTTCAGTATGTAGCTACTTCTGAAAGGCCAGCTTGGCACATAAGTGCCCAAATGCACTTCAAATCTGACACTGAGCAAGCTAAATCATGCCGGCTGTCAATAACACATAGATTTCTGTGTTCCTTTTTTAAAAATGGGACTTAGATTTTAATGATATTATGCAAAAACCAGGCTGAGTCTAAAGTGATTGAAAGTGAAAATAATGAGCTAAATGCAGTGATTTTCATCATATATATCTCATTGTACACTAACACTATGACCACTGTAGGTGCACAGAAGAAATACTGTCTGGATCTAGGGTCCAGGATCAGGAACCCTAGCAAAGTTGTATTGAAAACTATGCCTACTTTTAAAGTTAGAAAGCAGACTCTACCACAAAAGATTTGTGTTCTTTATGATATAACAAACGGAAGTTGGTGAAAGCATGTGAGGCATAACACAGCCTGATGAAATTATGTTTCAGTCTGCATTGTTTTTATTTAAAATAACTGTGATTCCCAAATTCCTAAGCTTTGTTTGGAGTGAGAAAGTAAAACAACATAAAACTTTTGAAATGCTGATTCATGTGGAAACATGGGAAGAGAGGTCTGAAGTTCTCAGTATCTATTAATGAATAAGTAACTTGATCTGGCCTGGTAAGTTTTCCAATTTTTATAAGGGGCAGAAGTGGCTTTTGCCATATTTTTGTTGTGAGTCCCTAATTTTTGTGGCAAAAGGTGCAAAGAAACTGCAGTAAGTAGAGAAGTCTGACTCATGCTGCAGAAGCCTAAGCATCTAAAATGATCAAGTTAGAGAAAACCTAAAAGGTACAGAGAAGGAAGAAATAAACATTAAGTTAGGAATCAGAGAAATAAATCTCTTTGCTTTCAGCAGGGAGTGCAGTCTCCAGGCTGGTATTAAGCTCAGAAAGATAAGACTGTTATGGATATATTCCTCAGGCATAAAAATTAAAGGAAGTAGGAGAGCACTGAAATGGCTCTTTAATGTCTAGTGTGATTATAACTTTGCACCTGGCCTCACACATTTTCCATCCATCATTCTTTTTGCCTAAATCAAATGCAATGTAACAGCTACATACTGTACAAGCTTTAACTGTCTCATTTCAGAAGAGTCAGAAATTATGTTATTTACAGTTTATTGGAACAGTTGGATCATTAGATACCTTGAGTGATTCTCCAGACAGCAGCTGTTCCATACCTGTTGTGCTGTTCCCTCCCAAAGCGAAATAAGTTTGTTGAATAAGTGCACAAGTTCTTAGATGTGAAACAATGCTGACACTCAGGAAACCCAGTGCTGACTCCATTAACATTATCTTAGTTCATATTGCTTTCTAATGAAAATTAAAATCAAGATCCCCTAACACACTAATATTTTGTCTTGCTACCAAGTAACCAATAAGCAAAGTAGGTCAAGAGCAATGCATTATTAAAATTGTCTGAAATTTCATTTCTTACTTCATGGTTGTAGCCACTTTGATGAGTGTACTTTCAGCCACTAAAATCTCAAGGATTTTTTTTGATGATGTCGTGTTAACCATAGACCTACACTGGAGTTTTGTCAAATCAAGCATTAGGTTGAGCAAGTTCATGAGAGAACTGAGAAATTCTTTTTGCTGGGAGCTTAGCCACAAGCTAATAGTAAAACTGTTCAAGTCTTCCCTGGCATTTTTCAGTGAGTTTTGAAAATGCCTCATTATCTTAAGATATCTTAGGGTTTAATTTTTTTTAATATACCATACTAACTATTCATTAATAGGAAAAGACAGATACTTTAGGGTCAGCTGAATTGCCTCCTTGGTCTCCACTGGCTGTGCAGGCTAAACAGTAGCTCACTAGGGTAGGAGCTTCAGACTCCTGCCGTACCCCTAGACACCTTCTTGTGGATTTTCCTTCCAACACTGAAGAATTTTAACCCAGAGACAGGTCTCACTAACGCGGTCCCAGAGTAAACTCAGCATGGCTGAAGTTATACAGTTATCTTTTCAGTATGGGAATGACAGAAAAACCTCTGAGAACCCATCTGACAAATTATGTTTATATAGTTCAGACATGATTCATGGAATGGTCCTTGTTAGGGGTTCTTTCCTTAAGAGATTGCATTATGCATGGGACATGTTGCATATAAATAGATTTTTTTCTGTCTTGGGAGAGCCAAGAGATGAAACGTGACTCTAAGATTAATAAGAGTAAGTGATATGATCACTGTTCTAGACAGGACACCTTCCACTTTGACAACTCCTAATGGTGCTAAAGCAAGTGCTGAAAGAGTAAAACATTTCTGTCAGAGGTTTCATAACCTGTAACAAAGGAGAAAGGAAATGCAAAGCAAAAAATCCAGACGGCAACAAATTTACAGTAATGGCTTTAAAAGCTAATCAATTAAGTTGTACACAGAAAAGATTTTCTTTTTAAGAAACCTGCCTTACTATCTGTGATATCATGCTGCAGAGGTTGGAAGGCTTCCATCTCAGTAGAAGGGGAAACCAATGTTCCTGGAGACAGGCTGGCTAGGCTAGTCAGGAGGGCATCCAAAATGCAATATATGTACTTGGTCCTTTTAAAGGACCATTTCACAGACCTGAAAATAATTAAAAGACAAATCAGGCTGGAGAACAGGATCAAAGAGAAAAACGTAAATGGCATTTTGGAACTGTTTAACAACGTTTTACTGGATGTCCAAAAACCACTTCCATACCTGACAGAAAAGGCTGTGTGGATTTAGAAAAGAGCCTGATTTAGTGGGGAAGGGAAGGCAGCTATAAAGAAAGGGAACTAAAAGCTAATACAGAAAGAAGATGAAAATAAAGAGGAGGAGAAGAGGAAGACAATGAATATGAACTAATAAGTGCCCAAAACTGAGAGAGAAGCAAAGAAAAAAATTAAGATAAAAAAAATCATTGACCAAAAGACCTAAGGTATAGACAGAAGACCTTGTCTGATATTAGTTTACAAATAAAGGGAATCCTAGTAAAGGAACAGAGCCTTTATCAGATGGCAATGGGAAGTATGTAAATAATAATACAGCAATGCATTGTGTTGGGGGGAGAGACAAGGTGAAGTATTAATCATCTCATGATCATGACATATAGTCCATCCCCATATTAAAGCAAGGAAATGTTAAAAGGCCTCTGAAGTTGGGCATTTTTAGATCAGTAGCCTTAAATATTTGCTTCAAATAATTTCAAAGCATTAATTTTTCTGTATTGTTATCATTGCTTTTAAGTAATTCTTAAAATACTGAGGTTTTCCTGAAGGCTAGAAGAAGGCCAGGGAAGTACTGATATTTAAAAAGGGAAAATTGGATGACACCAGTAACTTCAGGCCTGCTGTCATAATAACACTGATGATAATACAAAGGTGATGGGATGGCTGATAGGAGACTTAATGTTCAAAGAATCAAAAGAGAGTAAAAACCCTAGTCTCAGTCAATATGGGTGTATCAGAAATAGATCTTATCAAGGTAACTTAATATATTTTTAATAAGATTAGAAATTTGGTTGCTAAAGATAATCAAGTTGATACAGGGTACTGAGGTTTCAGTGAAGCATCCCATTTATTACAACAAAACACTTTGATTAAGAAATGAGAGCAGTGCAAAATCAACATGTAATATATTAAATGGATTAAAAACTGGATAAAAAGTAAGTCTTAAAAAGTGCTTCTAAGCAGAAATTATCATTAGCCTGTGCTTCTAAATGGTGTCTGATAAAACTAGTTTTACACTGTATTCTATTTTTATCAATGATGTAGAAGACAACTTTAAATAGCAACCCATAAAGGTTTCCAGGTGGCAGAAAAGCAGCAGGTACAGGAGATAATAAAGAAGACAAGTCACTGCTGCAGAACTATCTGGCTTGCTTGGCAACATGAGGTCATTTTAATGTGGCAAGCTGTAAAAACCTACATGTATTCACAAAGAATGGAGGACGTATTTATGGTTGGGGGATTGTACTACATAAAGTAGTGATGATGAAAAGGACTCTTGGGGTGAAGGCAAGGTCCATGGGAGATAATCAGCTGAACAAGAGTTCCCAGTATGATGCCGCAACAAGACAAACAGAAATTTGATAACACAGCGCTCTTTGATATATCAGACAAAACTATAATAAGATCCAATGGCTTGAAGTTAAACCTTAGTAAGTTCAGAGTGAAAAAGGAAACACATTTTCAGTAGCGAAAGTATATGTATATCTCTTTTAATGTATGTGATTTCAAAGTATTGCTTGGTGACTTATTTTTTATTTTACTCTTTTTTTTAAAAAAAAAAAAAAAAAAAAAAAAAAAAGAGTCAAAAAGGGTGGGTGATTCAGGCATGGCTTATGTTACACAGAAGACCATACAAATTCCTCTCAGTGTTAGTATTATTTCTGAATTTTACATGCTCTAGGCTAATGCCTTCATTCACACTTTTAGCAATGGTGAAACCACTGTCTTCTTGTCAAGTAACTCCAATTAATGCACCTCTGAATAACCACCACAGTTAATCACAAATGCTACATTTTCAAACTTAGGTGGGGATTCGAAGTGTTATCAGTAGTGCTACTCATAGCATTGTTCTAGTCATTCCTTGCTGTATAAATTGAAAATAAAGAAGTAATTGAATTAATAAAAAATGTTAAAACCTTTGGATTTGCATTTAAAAGCTTAGCACAAGGTCTGGGGGGCTTAGTTGACTTCTTTGGTCTGATTCTCACCTTCAAGACCATCCCCAAGTGCTTGAAAAACATGTTGGTTCTGGGCACAACCCTCACAGTAAACTTTGACTTCTGTCAAAGTGCTTTTCTCAGCTTGGAATTCACAAGCCTATGCCATTTGCAGAAACAGACAACTCACTGTCTTACCATCCAGACAGGAAGATCTGGAGAAGTTTGACTGGGAGCAGTTTTCCCCAGAAATGGTAGGATCTTTCCACTCTCTCCAAAAGTGACTGAGTCCCTGCTCTTCCTTAGTTCCTGGGAAATCACAGTGCCAGCCCTGTGTAAAGATAGCAGCTCAAAATCTTTTAGCAGGTTTTCATCTAAAAGTTTGAATTGAGATCCAAATTAGGCTTTTCAAATAAGGAATAAAGTTTTAATCAGCCACAAGTACTCTTAAGTGTTATTAAAAATCATGACCTATTTACCTTATTAAAAACAAGAGACTGAAAGCATTTCAAAGTCATATTTAAGCCTCCTGCTGACATTGCTATTCTGAAATAGAGGACCTTTATTATGTTACTTGGACGAGTGTTAAGGGACATTACTGACATTCTCCATAGTATATAAAATTGAGGAAACAGCTAAAAATGTTTTGGTTACCTCTCAGACTTGCAAAAAGAAAGCATTAAAAGTTAACAATTAAATAAGTGGAATATTTTCTTATTAGAAAGAAAATTAAAGTTGCTCTCGACCTGCTATTTCAGCCTTCTATCTCAATATAGGGTGAGGGGAAATTAATTATTTCTCTGATATCTGGAATCAATTTTAATGGAAAAAGAAATAGAATGAAAGAAAATAAACAATTCTGAAATGGCAGTTAGAAATCAGATGTGACATAGACACCAAACAAGTTTCTGGAGTCTAGCCATACCAGGCCTTCCTCTAGTACAAATGAAAGGTAATCCACAATTATGGGCTCTAATTATTTAATAAAATGTTTATTTGTATTTCTAATTCTCTGGGTGAAATTCAATCTCCTGCACTCATATGAGGCCAAAGTAATTGGAGGTCTATGCATTGGTTGTGTAAAGGGACTGGTGAGGTGAAATTCATCCTTCCCAATCTGAGGCTCATGACTACTCCGTGCCGCTCCAGTTCCCCAGCCAGCTGCTCTCATCTGTGCCTTCGCAATGCTTGGTTGGGAATGGCAGTTGCAATCTCTCCAGGTAGTTTATAAGGCTTGGAGCTGGTTTTGGTGTCCCATGAGTACAGTTCATAATTTCTCTAGCCCTTCTCTGACTAAGTATCTATCTAGAGAAAAAAAAGTGCTTCGTACTGCATAAGAAACTTAAAAAATTCAGAAGGAGGATATTTTTCTGATTGCATCACAGGTTATGCCACTGATGTGGTAATGGCTGGAACATCCCTGATCTTCAGGCATCAAACATAAGAGCAGAGATGTTCTACATTCACTCACTATGGTAAGAAAAAGAGACATCTAAAGAGAAAGGGTTTCTGATATTTTTAATGTTAATTCCTTCTCCATATGTGTGAAAGAGACAGTGTTTATTTTAGTATAAATAAGCAGTCAGCATTTTGTTATTGTAAATATTTGTGACAGAGGAAAAAGAGAGACCAAATCTATTTGGACCTGATTTTGGGTGCATGTGTGTATATTAAAATTGCCAGAGTCAAGAAGAGCTGTGGACATGAATGATGAAACTGAAAATTTCCATTCACACACTCATGTAAGAGATTTGGAGACAGAAACCAAAATCTAATACAAGTAAAGTTTTGGTCTATTTTACTGGAAAATGGGCAAGAGTTAAGGCAACATTTTGGATGCTTTGGTGAATGTAGTGGCCTAAGTCAATCATGTGCTATCAAGCCCACAAATTATGAGACATTCTTGTTAGCTTGCATGCGTGAGACTTTCAGGCCAGTTACTGTTTCAGAGTCACTGAACATTTCCTCTTAGACTTCAAATCCCCAAACAGGATGTGAATGATGCTGTGGGACTGAACAAGATCTTGTTTCAGTCCATGTGGAAGAGTCCTAAATACACACTATGAATGCTTTTGCAAATCCCTGGCAACGATCTATACATTTATATTCTGCAACTAATAAAATGCTTCTATCAGCCCATCAGAAGAAAAGATTCAATTAGACCACTTATTTTAAAGGAGATTTATATGAAAAGCTCTTAACGTGGATTCCCAAATCTTCAAAAAATCCTTCTCCTTTCTCTATTGGAAAGAGTGGAGGGGAAAAAAAAGTGACTGATTACTTTGAATGAAGACTTTGAGCAGGCCCTTCTTAAGGAAAGTTGTTTCTTACTGAAAGCCTTAGTGAGTGTCTAATTATTTCCTTTAGAGCCACTTTGAATTGAACCATAAGATTCCAATGAGTATTGAATTTAAATTCTACTTATGGACTCTGCTTCCTTTGATTCTGCAAGGGGAGCTCCTTACACCACATTAATCATAATATATGGAAGGGCTTCTGTGTTTGCTTCTGCAGTGCACTAAGTTGTCCCTGAAGATAAAAAAAATCCCCTTGGAAGAAAAATCTCATTCTAAATGAAGATTTAAATTGAAATTATTGGAGAAGTTAAGAGGAAAAGATATGCCCAGTAAAATTAGAACAAGCATTTAAATGGAAGAGGGTATCTTTAATTATTTTCTTCCTTGGCATTGCAGAAAATCTCATGATATGATAACTAAGGATACTTTGGGGGGTTAAGAGCCCAACAGCAGAAAAGCTAATGGGATTTTTTTTTCAGATAGAGGTTAAAGGGATGGTGCTGTAAGTAGGCTGTCAAACTATCTCAGCTCACCATCTGCTACATATTAATTTACAATAGAGAGATAGGTGAAGTGGGTGTTACTCTTCAGGAGCTATATAAATGTGTAACTTTCTCTCAATTAGTGTTCATTTCAAATGAAGAATAAAATCCCAGGAAATTCAGACCAGAATACAAGCCAGGCAGAATTATATTTAAATGGTAATAATATTTCTGTAATACACAGCTAGAGCTGCAGTGTATTGCCAAGAATAAAGTCCAAAAGCCTAGGCTAAGCCATTTACCATTAATGTCATGAGATGTCTTTGTTTTGGATAGGTATGCAAAAAGGGATAGAATAAATGTGTGGTTTAATTTTATTTTTTCCCCTTTTGTTTTATTGGATATAAGTGTTGCAGTCTTAGTTTGAAGAAAAATGTTTTTCCTTTACGAGTATTAATTCCCTGTTGCACCAAATCAGATCAAGAAAAGGAAACAGCTACTTAAGAAAAACAAACTCTTTCTCCCATTCCTGTGTGAATCCTATACTAGCTGAAGAGAAAGAGAGGAGAACTCCTAGTTTTTGTGCATAGGAAGCCAGAAGCTACTTGTAAAAGTGTGAACAGGTTTACCTTTCTCACTGTAATGGCAACACGGAGCCCTATCCCATCTCTTGGACATGTGGGACTTCCTCCAGGCTAATTCCCTTTCTCTCTGAATGGGACTGAAAATCCTTTTCTCGATCTCAAAGGAAATGGATCAAACACTGAGTGCAAAAATGAGGGCTGTGTGCAGCTTATAACTCTGTTAGAGATACTCATTGAAATAAAGTGAGATTCTTCTTTGGTAATTAAAAGGTTTGTACTACTATTTATAGAATAATGTGTTCCTTTAAATTCATAGATACTATTTTTCCTGGTCTCTTTAGTGTTTACTGTAGCATGAAATATTGGTTAACAATTAGTAGTGCTTAAGTGAAAATGCTGTTCAGTCTTAGGCTACTCATAGCAGACCTGGCTACGATTATGGTTTTATGTAGAAGAATTTCTTAAATCTTTATCCCAAGTTAGAAGCACATTTATTTTCCTCATTCATTTAATGCCCAAAGAATATATGAATTTTTCACCATGGCAGGGTTTTTTTGTCCCACGACCTGAAGTTTCCCCAAATCTCCTCCTCTTCTTCCCTCATGAAAGAAAAATACTAAATTCAGGGAAAATTAATAGAGCTATGCTCTAGCTTTCAATATTCTGTATCTCCTGTGCAAAGCCAGGGTGGTAACAGTGAGTGAGCAGCAGAAAGCAGGGGACATGGCTGTGACACTGGAGTGTGGGGGAACAGTACCTCTGCAGACCAGAGCTGTAATGGTGCAGTTCACCTCGGAGGCAAGTTTTTTTATAACACACAGCCATCTCCTGCTAAACGTCCAGAGCAAAGGTGGTGTGCTCAGCCATAATTTAAAGGACCATGACATGAAGAAAGGGTTATGATGTTTAAGTTATAGGCCATCCAAATGTTATAGGCCCAAGCAAGTTCCTATTAGCAATAACTCAAGTCCACTGAGGAGATTTGACATTCAAAACTGATGAGCACTAATCCCTCGAGCCTGCTCCGACCCAGCCACACTCAGGCCACTTGGTAACCTGAGTGACCCAGGAGTCAAACCATGATAACCCTCTTCAATTTAAAGAGCAGCTTCTCCCCATCTGTCTGAGTTCTGACTCTGCACAATAAATTTCCCAAAGAGCATAAAGACCCATCTAGTGTATATCAAATCAATATCATTGTGGCTTGCAGCGATATCTGAGGCTACAGTTCACAAAATAAACTAGGCCAGGGGCTGGATTTCTGCCCTTGGCAATCAATCAGACTCACTGGGTCATAGATTTTAGTGTAAATTAACACAGCAGAAACAATCACGCTCCCCAGATGATGATATAATACAGTATTTGCTTTTCTTTTTCCCCCCATTTCATTGCTCATGCTCGGCGGCTAAGCTGTACTGAACAAGAATAATAAAAAGCAATGATTAGAAAGGTGGTGGTAATCATAAAGCAGAATATTAATATTCTCCTGACAAATATATATAAAATGTACATAAAATATATACACAATATTAAAAGGAAAAAGGAGAGGGGAAGTGGTGTTAAGTCACTGATGTTTCAAAGGTGGTATTTTTGCTTAAGAATTGTGGAAGTGATCTTGTAAATCAGTGTGAGTGGTTATCATTTTCTTTCATTACTGTATTTGAATCCAAAGATGCTAAATGCTCTGCTATTGTCTGCACCTACCACTTCCCCAACATGGTGTGGAGCATACTGACAAGTCCTTTCTCCACTTACAATTTGGGCTTTCCCCAACATTTGCCTGAGCATTGCCAACACTTTTCCCCAGAGGAGTTTTAATTTTTTCTCTTTAGTATGTCATTGTTATAGGAGAAGAGGCACCTGGTTTTTCCTGACACCCACCTTTATGCAAATCTCATCTTTTGAAATTTTCTCAGAATGTGCCACATATGAAAGCCTTGCAGGAATTACTATAATCTCTAATTATTCAATTGACATAAGACAGTGTATTGTATTTTCTGTCAGAGCCTCAGGAAGAAATGTCAATATTTTCAGCATTACCAGGACATTTTTTGAATTATAAACACCCATTTTCTAATGTTATCTCAAGCATCTTCACAAAATATTTTACAGAAAGAAAATGTGATACACATAAAGATGCCAGCTGGATGTTTAATTTAATGCAACAGAGAATTATGGTAAGCAACTCTTTCATTCTTTAAGTATTCAAACCTTTACATTACTGTTCAGATAGTGTAATTCTAGTCAGAATGTATTTATTTGCAAAATACCTAATTAGATTGTACAAACAATATTTAGTTTATATATAATAAAATACTAATCTGTGTACAAAAGCTACATGGTATGGATTAGAACTGCATGAGAATAATAACTACCATGCAGGAGTGGTTTCTGTTGAATAGTCAGAATAATAAGATTTATCAAATAACAGTTATAAGCAGGAATTCATTTCTTAGATTAAATTTATCCACTATTTTCTGCCAGGGGCATAAAGAAACAGAAGCTTCAAAGGTAGCTCTCTTCTGAGATGATTGAAGGCAAACTGTACTTCCTTTAGTGACAAATCTACTCTTCTGTTCTCTGACTAAAGAAAGGAGCTGGATTAAGAGTCTGCGGAAGGGGGAGAATCCCTTGTGCGTGCGTTGGTGTGTCAAACTCAGGAAAGCTCTTAAGTAGTTGCTACAGGGTGGAACTGAGGTGGAACTGAGGAATTTGACACCCCAACGATTCAATATGTCCCTTTCCTGTGCAATGGGGATACAAGCTGGACTAGCAAAATGTGAGCATTAGAGGGCTGCACAGTGTCCCTTTATGGTAACTGTGAAGGAACCCCTTCTCACTATCTCAATGCTTATCTTATTTGGTGGGTAATTCCTGTGTGGCTGAGAACTTTTTCATGAAGGGAATAAAATTTCTGAGAAAGACTAAGTGAAATTTACAGGATTAGTGACAAATAACTGAAGAGTTTGTCAGAGGTGAAACAATATTCTCCCCCTCAAATAAAACCTCAAAAGCAAAAAAACCCCACCAATGACTCAGTCTATAGGCTGAAGAAGTGTATTTTCTCTTTCCACAATAGTCCCCCTATGAACGGCTGAGTTACAACCTCTTGCATGTTATTATTTTGGTTTTGAGTTTAGATTTCTCAGGAAAACTCTAGTTGAGAACTACTAAAACAACTGGTGTATTCTGCCAGCAACTAGATTACTCATTTTTCTAAAAGCTTGTGTAGCTCAATATTGCCTTGAGGATGCAACCCTTACGTGTTTGTTCACAGTGATTCTACACTTAATTTAAGTAGTTGAAATTAATTTCCTAATGTCCAAAATGTAGCAATTAGCTCTGTGTTCCATGGAAGTTACTGTTAAAATAAGATCCTGATTTTTTACTTCTTTTTTTTTTTTAAAAAAAAAAAAAAAAAAACAACTTATATGTAGAAAAATGTAGCTGAAAAAGTTCCTAAGGCCCTACCCTCCATCTCAGAAGGAAGAACACAGAAATTGTCTCAACAAATTTTATTTGATCTTTTGTGAATCTGTATTATGCTGCAGACATTAATTATGTGGCAGCAGGATATTTTTCATGAGACTGCTTCTTTCAGAGCACAGGCTGGATGCACACAGGAGCAGAATTAAGATCTCACAGGGTACCATAAATCTCACCTTTCCCCAACTTGCTCTTTCTGGAGTTTGCCACATAAGCATCATTCCTCTGACCTATTTTGAACCACTTTAAAATAAGAACTTTGTTTCCTCCCTATCTTTCCCTGCATTTTTTCTTGGTTTAGTGATGTATACATGAAACAGGTCTGGATCTTTGGAGTGTTGCAATGATCGTACCCCTTAAATAAGGAGCAAGTGCTATCTGTCAATGTGCTGTGTTGTGCAACACCGTAGGCCACATGAGAGGTCTGCATTACATCATTTGTGGACTTTCCAGGTTTGTAATGTCCTTTCAGTGAACCTGAACTGAGTGTTGAGCTTATAACGAAAACTGAAACCCAGGGAGTTACTTGTGGTTTAGAATTTTTGCATAGCTTCAATATACACATACTGGGAGTCATTGCAATAAGATAAAGATGTGTTTCAGCCACTTGTGAGGTAGTAATGTTAATAGGTTAGAAATTTGCTTCCTAACATAAAAAATTTAATTGCTCCAATTTAGAGGTTTTGTGTTGGTTTTGTTGGGGTTTTTTGGTTTTTTTGTTTGTTTGTTTTTCTTTTTGTTTTGGTTTGGTTTTTTGTTTGTTTTGGTTTTTTGTTTTTTAACAAACACAGTACACTTTACACAGGGCATCTGTAATATTTTTTGCAGTTCTTCAGTTGTAGAAAAAAGGCATGGGTTGCAAAGACTATATTTATAGATATTATTCTATAGATGTGTGAGTGTATGATTCTCTGTATTTGTCTGTATGCCTGTGTATAAAAATAATGAAATATTCGCTAGGCTAGAAGAAAGAGGGGAAAATTACAAATAAATCCTACAGTCCAGTGGTCAGGGTACTCCCCTGGAATGTGGGAGAATGCAGTCACAGTCCCTGCAGAGATGACTGTTAATTATGTACTGGAAGTAGAGCACTTCCAGAGGGAGAGATTAAGGGGTACCTATTCACTAGCCCATGGATTAAGGCACCTTCGTGGGAGATTTGTGTTCAGTGCCAATTGGAATTCACTTGAAAGGTGAGCACTTCTAGGCAGTAAAAAGCTCATCTCCATGGTTTGAGACAGAAATTCTCCTCCTGACCACCAATTTTGGCATAGTAAGTGAGATGAGCACATCTTGCTTTTTAAGCCTGTGATGTCTTGGGTTTAAGACTAGCATTGCAGCTCCGGTTAGCAAGACTGTGACAGCCCTTTCTATGAAATTCTGGGGCCTGGGGCATTTCTCTGGTAGAAGCAGACATGTAAGAACTGTAGATACCTGCAACATAAAGGAAGGTGGTGGTGAGATAACATGGAAGGAGAACAACAGAGGAATGGGAATCTGAATCTTGTATTTGACTCTCCTAAAAAATAGATGTTTTTTCTGTATTCACCCAAGGGAACATAGTGTTATTTTTTTTTCTTTCATTTCAAGTGTACACTCCTGGCCCTGTCTTCTTTTCTGTTTTCCTTGCCACAATTATTCCATGCCTGACCTTGGAAGTTAATTGCTTTAAGGGCCATTTTCATGGAACTTCCTTTGTGATGATGCTGCCTTGAAAGTCATCTTGGTATAAGGCCATTCTTAGGTTTCAGTAGGTCTAAGAGCCTACTTTGCTTTTGCTGGCTCCAGGAAAGTCAGAAGCCCATTGAGAGAATTCCCAACATCATGAGCCAGATGACAAGTTGATGGAAAGGGTGCACCAAGAAGAAATTATTCTTTCTCCCACTTGCAGCTGCCATGTGTCAGGGTCCTTTTTTTTCACATTCAAGTCCAAAAACATTCTCTTCTAAACTATTGCTGTGTCTGTGTTTTGTGCTTCATTAGCAACTCTTGAGATCTTTCTCCATGCCTTCCCTAACTGATTTCCAAATATAGCTATAGAGAAACTATATTTAAATCTTATAACACACCTTGATAACTATGTAGAATTTGCAGTCTTTAAAAATAAAAAGATCATTCATCTTTTGTCTTAGATTTGTTATGCAAAGGAAAACTTTATAAATCCAGACTGAAGAGCTGAACAGGAAACACAGTGGAAGTCCTCATAGTTCTACCAAACTACCCAGGTACCTTTCCTGTTTGATTTATCTTTAAATTCACTTAAGTGTTTAAAATATTTAACCTATTAATGAAAAATAGTTTATCCAAATGATTTCTTTTATTTCCTTTTAATCGGGAAAAGTACTTCTTATTTTACAAAAGAAAACAGTTGCCAGACTGTTTAAAGGCTGGTAGCTGTTTAAATCTTGGAAGAAAACATGGTGCTCTCAGCTTTTATTCTTATTTTCAAAAAATTAGTTATATTCAGATAACTCGGATAATCCTTTGGGAGAAAAACAAATGCTATGTTTCTTACAAGACCCAAACATCCAATAAATCATTTGAGACTGAGGTAGTGAAAGCAATGCCAAACTGGGTTAATTTGGAGATTGGCCCCCATAGCTAATTTGACAAATGGCACTGAAATTTAACTGGTATTTTTTCTATGCATGCTATTTTTGTTTGGTGGCTGTAAGAGTTATTAGCATGACTTGTTTCCTTCATGTTACTGCTTTTCATAAAGTTAACTAGTAGAATTGGTGCCAAGAAAGAAAAAAAATTATTCAATTGGTTCATGGTTTAAAGTAATAAAATGACACAGTATTAAAATGGCAACAATCCTGCCCTTACAAAATTAGCTAGTACAAAACTAGATTCGGTTACAAACCGTATGCAAAATATACAGCAATAAAGAGAAATGCATATTTTCCCATTGTTTTACTGAATGTCATAAACAAAGGAAACCAAAATTCTGGGAAGTAATGCTCTGCTTGTTTTTCTAAGTAACACTAAGAAGCTGCTTAACTTAAATGGTATACCATGAGAAAATAATTTCTAATTATTTTAAGTAATATTTAGATCAATTCATAATAATCTTATTATCTTTCATGTTTATGTCAGTATTAGATTACTTTCATGTTTGTTTAAGCGCTTTTGCTTTTTAGAATGTTGGTTTCAAAGGCAAATTGAGCATAGTTAAAATAATCAATGTCCTTTGTGGTTTCAGCCTATGCATAGAACAACAAAAGTTGAAAGGAATCTAGTGCTTTCTTATACAAACTATTAAGCTTTTACTGAAAAAAAATAGAATTATCTAGCTAATTATATCATTCATTATTGCTACCTGCATATAGTTAGTAACTTACAGTCCATTAAAGAAAACTATGGTGAAAGAGATATGCTGTGAGAAAGAATAGCAGCTGGGCAGCCTCAATCCCTGTACAGCATTGCTCAAAAAATGGTCTTTGTTGGCTCATGTGAACGACAGAGAGTAAACAACAGTGTGGCGCTGAAATTACCGGATTTCACCTGGGAAATGTCATACACTTTTGCTCTGCCACAAACTTTCATTATGACCTTCAGCTGATTATTTCACTGTCTCTGAGCTCTTGTGTAGAGCTACAAGGAGCCAAGGTGCTTCCTTTCTCTTGTCCTTTGCCTGCAGCTGGGCTATAGGAAACCTGTGGTGGGGGTTATACCTGTTCCTTTTGTCGTGCTGGTGTAGTCCATAGCCTGGTAGGGCACCTGTCTTGGCTGCAGCCACTCTCCCGGGCTGTACAGTGAGTAATGATACTAATCCAACAGGCCGTCTGTACATGAAAGCACTCATTAGCTTCACTAAGATTTCCACTGGAGCCATAATTGCAGCAGTGAAGTGCTGACAATTTCTCAGCATGGGTCACCTTCTGAAATATTTAATGGGAGTGAAAAATACCTGAACTAATTGCTAGTGTCTTATTCTTTGTTGTTTTTTCCTCACTTCATCCTCCTGTGCTTTGTGCCTTACTGTCATGAAAGGAAAATTAACATTTTGCAGGGACTCTGGGGGCTCCATTGCAACACAAGAAGCAATAGGTGTAAAGGGTTGGCAACACTCTACAGGGTGCTCTCTGCTCCTACTCTCCTCCTGAGGTGCCTGAGGTATGCTGTTGTTCCTGCTGGTTTATGCATCTAGGATTTTTACTGACAGAAGAAAGCGAAGCATAGTAGGAGAAGGATTAAATTCGTGTCCAGGGCACAGCTGAGCTTTCCCCTGATACAGAAACATTATATTGGGACTAGTCTGCTTTTTTAAAAGGTCAGCCTAAAGATATTTGCTGCTTCTCCATCTCAAATGTGAGCAATGTATGTCCATTACAAGATACCAAACCGTCATAACACCAAATCTCTGTGCACAGAGAGCATGCATGAGATAACACATTGATAAAAATATATTAACTGATCCTACTCCATTTTTGAGATGATTTTGTTGTTTGTCTTTTGCAGTGAGAAGACACTTCAAATCGCTCTTTCCAAAATGGTAGTAGAATGTTTTCTTTTCTTAGAAGCCATCTTTTTAATCTTCCTTAACATTTCAGCTGTCTTTGTATAAATCACTCAAAAAATATTTTTACTCTGATAAAAGCATAGAGCCTGCTTTGCAAGACTCACAAGCTGGACTTGCTAAAAAATGACATTTCTCTTCTTAGTACTGGAAAGTGACATGCTATTGGTATGTGGCAAATCTATTGGCTAATTGATCTATATTCAGTGGTAATACTTGTTCCAGTCAGAATTCCAGACCATTTGGTAGCTGGGAAAATATGCAAGGAGAATATTCACCTCAAGGATTTCAGTATGTTTCATTGAAGATAACTTTTGCGTTTGTATCCAATTTGCATCTTTTTGATGAGCCCAGCTGTAAATTGATTTATAGAGTTCAATATTTCCAGAAGTACACTACATAATCACAGGTGCCGATACTGAGTTAATTAACAAATATTTGTCACCTTCTGTTTCTGATTCTTTCTCCATGCAAGGGGACTTCTAATTCCCTGATTATTGACCAGTGACACTTCCTAACACTATGTAAGAATGATACAAACCCTCCACTTTCTTTTTAACAAGGGTATTTATGTGTGCAAGAAAACTACTTGGTAACTGTACCTGTCATTAGCCAAAATGTCCAGATCTGCATCAAATTCACTCTTTCAATATTCACATGTATTCAGATCTAAGGTTTCAGGCCCCACCACTGAAAGGAAAGAGGGAAGTTCCTAAAGTGCAGAAGATTCCCTCTTCTTTTGAGAAGGGTTCTGAAGAAAAGTATAGATTCTGAGTATTCCTGTTGAATTCTACATGGGTTTATTCCTCACAAAGCTGGAAATAAGTGAAGCTGTTAATCTGTAATTAGTGAAGCCCAAAGGACATCATGGTGACACAGGCATATATCAAAACAAATGAAAACTTGAAACACTTAGCAGAAATAAACTGCATGTAAAAGCCAACAACTGTGCTTAACTATGAAACTAAATATGAAAAATTGTAAAGGAGAAGTTTTTGGAAATTGTAATTTCATCCTTTTTGCTGTAATGGATTGTAGGAAAGTTATAATAACCATGAACTACTTGTGCAAGATTATGCAGTGAGACAGAGGTGAAAAAATTAAATTAAACAACCTGAGGAGCAGAATTTTCCATAACCAGTCAGGCTAGAAACAGGTGGTTATTAATATAGAAGGCAGAATAAGTAAGTAAAAACTTTTAATCATAAAATATTTGTAATATGCTAACATAGCAATCTGAAAATCAGGAAATGCTGATTACTTTGTGATATTCAGCTTGCAATTTGAACTTATTTAGGAAAAAAAATGCAATCATACTTAACTTGATCTAGATGTTCTAAGGAAAAAGCCTAGAGGGTAAAATATATACATATAGGAATCAAAAGAGAAACTAGACTTTTTCTATTATTTAACTACCAACTTAGTAGCCAAAAGGCAATTGTGAATCAGGAAACAAAGAAAATAAATATTCTGTTAACTGGTTATTCTATATGATAAAAAGAGGTGTAAAAGAGGTGAAATTTTACCACTGACAGACTGTAACAGTGCATTTGATTGAGTGAGATTCAGTGGGACCAAGAATTTATTTCATGTCCCAAGGAGAATGAACCAGCAATGAGATTCCTTAAGGAAAATTTTCTGTAGGAGAACAAAATTTTTAGGTCATGCCAGTTTTAATAATTGTGTTGCAAATATAGAAGTATTTATTGTCCCTTTCAAAGTTTATGTTCCTGGAGTCAGATGTTTTCCTGAGACCCTCATGCAACAATTGAAAGAAAAAAAAAACAACAAGAAAAAAGGGTTTATGTGTTGATTTTTTTTTTTTTCCTTCAGTCTAATGAATTCTGAATAATTTCATTTCACAATGAGGGAAGAATAAAAGGTCAATAAAATGTTGCTTGAAGAAACAGAATACTAAGAATCCAATAAATGATTAGCATGTAATTTAATAATCAGCCTAATTCCAGACAAGACTAAATAACTGTTATATAATAAAGAAATAACAGAACAGTTGCTTTCTTTCAAACACAAATTTTAAGCAAGTGCAAGGAAATAATTTACTACTTTTATAAGAAATTTTTGGGATTCACTTTGTAGTACATCTTATCCTAAATAAATACCATACTTCTACATATAATTATGATGAATAAAAATATAAACAGTCATTAAATCATAATTTTATAAAGAATACCTTCTGGTATTGCATTAACTAAGGTAAAATTAGGAGCGCTAATCATACTTCAAGAATAAAATGCCCCATTAGCTTCAGAAAGGGCAAATTCTGTTGTGATAGAATTTGATAAGTATAGGGTTTTTTTTTTAAATAAATGCTGAGCATTTATCCGAGTTAACTTCAGTTGCTGAACTGTGTTATTCCTGTCTTCCATCAGTTGTTAAGGAAAAAAACAACATTAGCAATTCTTCAGAGCATAGCATGTGTTAATTTGCACTGTGAAGGTGGTTACCCCTCTCCACTGCCGTGGGTCTGGGTTTCCAGCTTAGAAGGTTTGACTAGAGGACCTCTTGATGTCTCTTCTAATCTAACTTAACCTATGAATTATTCTGTGTTCTTCAGTCACCTCAAATAAGAACCCAATGCTTTAGTTCAGCTTCTGAAATTTCTCTCTCAGAGTTCTCCTCATTCCTGTGCTTTAGTTCACGTTGGAACAGACAACCTGGGTGATACAAAACTCTCCAGATGCATCCGTGGGAGTGCACTTATCCAGGATTACAGTTGCAACAGAGCATTCAGCCCACGGGGACCACACCAGACCTAGTCCAAATTAAAACATGCTAGAAATCCATACAATGAGGATATCAGCCCTCAGTACCAGCTACTGTGCTCTGCAGATCCCCCCCCTATTGCTCTGTTACTTGTTAATGTGGAGACAGACAGGGCTGGCAGTAATGAATCCAAGCCTCCGGGCTCAGTATGCGAATGAATCCACAAAATGCAGACCAAATATTGTTATTATCTGAAAGCGAAGAGTCACTTAAATAGCAATTTAGAACGTCCACTCTGTTTGCCCACAGAACAGGTCAAGCACCAAAATACTCAGTCATTTAACAGAGTTCATAGGGGACAACAGAAATAATTTGGAAAAATTTTGCTAGAGAATTCTGCAGTTTTCAAAAGATTAATTTTCCCTTTTTATTTCTTTTTTCTTGGAAATGTTACACAGACTGCAGAACTATATAAATACTAGAAGTATCAAGTATAATTTTTCTTAACCTTCTAAAACAGACATTATTTATGCAGAGCATAGCCACAATCATTATGAAAAAATCAAATATTGACAGCATTTGAAATAAAAGTGCTTCATATTACCAGCGAGAGTAATTGCTGTTTCTGATGAATCTCCTATTTTTAAAATTACCTAATCTACAGAAAGAGATTACTAGAAATTATGCATCGTGATTGTAAACATTTGAGATTGCAGGCATTCAAGCCTCTTCTGAAAAATTCTATTCTTAGTGTTGCTTTTCAAAAAGAAGCAGCAGTGCTGAACATCTTACTATTTCACCTCTAAAGTTACTGGACTGTGGCACAGTAAGAGCAATCAATATTGGTTAATAGGCCAGATCTGTGTTATTAGTATTCTTTACAACCTTGACATACTTCATTTTATGTACAGATTGCCTATGAAAACTTGGGCTTATATCTTGTCTAGACAATGCCTTACATGGCCATTCAAATTAATAATGTGCCAGAATTATCCTATGCTTAATGCAGCTGTGCTCTGTATTGACTCTGAAAATTAAATTTACTTCATGGTGCCTATTGACAGCTGGGTCTCAAGCATATTTAATGGATTTGAATGGAGTTTGGGCTATGGCTTATGCCTCCAAGCAAAATGTTAATAGCTAATAATTTTCATTAAAAGTGAGAGTGTTTATCTATAAACATTGCATTTCTCAGTATATGAAGTCAGCATAAAAACAACTTTAAGATCACCTTTCAGTTCACTCAAAGCACCCAGAAGGAATCAAGAGAAAATAAAAATAGCCTGTTCGCTGTCTTTAAATGCAATTCTTTGGCTTATTAACAATGTATTTGCAAATGTGTGTTAAGGGAATCCTATTCTAGTTGAGAAAAATAGCTTTAGTTCCAAGAAGGCAGAGACAATACCTCAAGTTGCATCTGAACATAATGAAAAACCTCATACATAATATATTTATTGACAGCCCTGGAAATTGAACTTCTTTATTTATTGACAGCCTGCACACAGCATAGGGAATGCAACTTTCTCTCACTGCTAAGTAAACATACTTTTTACCTGGACAGAAGAAACTACTTTTTCTGAAAGAACTACAATTTATTCACCATATCCAGTTGTTCCCTGGACTCTCTGTGAAATGTCAGAAAGGGCTGTAAGCCAGTTTTCAATTCTGCTGGTCACTTTTCTGCTCTGGATTATGTTCTCAAGAGAAACAGAAATAAATTTTAATCACTACTAAAATAAGATTGACTTCTGTTACTAAATCTACAGTTAGGCAGTTACACATCTAATTAGGTAAATTACCAACCAACTTCCTGTTTATAATTAATATCAAAATTGATTTTTTTGGTTCTAGTGGCTGCCAGGTAAGCAGGTAAAATTGGCAGTTTTTGTCTTCCCCTCTCCCCCGCCATGAGAATTTCTTCCCACAGATCCTTTGTAGTGTTACAGTGGAAATGAAAGTATTTGTTTGAGATAAAGGCTGCTTCCTGGCCTCCTGTCAGGATAGACCTCCATAATGTCAGGATGAAGGACTGCAGTACATTTTGCACAAGACTCTTTGCTAAACTTAGAAAATGTGCAGCTTAGGAGAGACTGCATTGGGCTCTAGCAGAAATCAAGGCAGGCCTGAAATCCAGATAAAAGTGCCACATGCTACAGCAGGGACTGTGATGTTCATTAACAGATACCCTGCCAGTTCATCTTACATGTAGTGAAACCGTTCCTGTTTAGGACCTTCCAAAATGTGTTGTGTGCAGTAAAAACCACTGAAAACCATACATTTCTTTTTTTTGCTTGTTTTCTCTCTTTCCCCACAGACTCTTAACTCATTAAATATAAAAGGCTGTGGTAATATTAAATAGAACGAAGAAAGCATTCATAGTCTAGATGTAATACCTATGTATATATGTAACAGAGAAATGTTATACATGCACACACATATGTACACTCACACACACACACACATATATACACATATGCATGCACATAAACTTACAGAAACATCCATAACCCAGAGAAACATAACAGAAAATGCATTAAAAACCAGAAAACAAACATGACACCTGGCTCAGCTTCCTAGGAACCATCAGAACAACTGCCATCTCTGATATGCATTGCAGGCAGCAATGAAACAGGAAAAAAAAAAAAACTAAACAAAAACAAAAACAAAAAAAAAACCAAAACAAAACAAAAAAACACTAACAAAAAAAAACCCAAAAAGCAAAAACAACAATAAAACCAAACCAAACCAAAAAAACGAGTAGTAGTTTTATGTGGAAGAATGTTAAAATTATAAATCAAATATATTATAGATAAAGGTTAAGGCAATGACATACAGGCCAACACACCACTGAGTAGTAATTGAAAAGAAAGCAAGAAAGCATGATATTACCAGCTGGCATGTACTTCATAGGAGGGAAATCTTGTGTGATATTCCATGGTCTCAGAAGAGACATGTGATGTGAAGCATGTGTACTTCACACAAAGTAGGCTTCACACAAAACAATATAATTTTTCTCTTATTTAGATTGGTTCACCTTTGAGTTCAAGAATTTTAGGGATCAATAATATCTTTAATTGAAAATGGCTTTTTGAAGACAAATATCAACAAAATTCTTCCTCTTAGACTTCCCACTGAATTCAGTCCCAATGAGAAAGAAATTTTGTCTCCTTATAGAAGAAGGTATCAAATACCCCAAGATTTGAGAGATCAAATTGAATTTAAGAGTTTTTAAGCCAGAATCTCATGAGTGCAGCCCCATTTCCTGATGATAAAGCTGACTACAACTGTCTTTCCTTCTACATCATTTTTTCTGCAAGAGACCACGACAATAGTGTGCCTCTCTCTCTGAACAGTCCTTGAGTTGTCTTTTATTCTCTCTGACTTGTTTTGATTGCTGACAGTCCTGCTACAGATTTTGCCTTTCCAACAATCTGCACAGATCTCAGCTTAATGCAGAGGTCCGAAGGGCACAATACCCCACCTCTTTTGTACTGAGGAGCATTATTTGTAACCTGAAATGTATGTCTCTTTCTTACATTAAACAAATAAAGAAACTATTGAGGTCTGTCTTATTGGGAAAGGAGAAACTTTAAACTCATGAAGACAAAAGTGAATTTCTTTCAAAACTCCAGCTAAAACACTGGTTGGACAATGTATTTTCATGCTGATAAAATATTGATATTACTAATGATGTTTCTGGATGCCTAAAGTTTCTCTTCCTGTAACTCTAAGCGAACGAAAGAACAAAGATTGTTTCAGAAATGCTGTCAGAACTGTCCAAATTGTTCAGTTACAGTTTTTCTTTCTTCAGATAAAACCCAGGAAACTCAGCTAGTCCTTCCTAACACAAAAGAAAGTCAGGATTTTTTTGCTTGTTATGCACTTACCTTTAGAAATGCATCAAACTTTTCAAAATTGTTGCCTTTAAATTTTTGCTGATGCTGATGATGGATGAAGTGCATTATATAAAAATGAATATGTGTCCCAAAAGTGTACTGTAATAGCAGCTTCCTCCTCACACAAACACACAAAAGTAATCAGCAGGTGTTTTCCTCCTTTCTTTTCTTGTCCATTCCCTTCTCTCTTCTTTCTTTTCTTCTGATGAAAAAAAAAAAAAAAAAAAAAAAGCCCTGTACTCGTTTGGGTCTTACCTTGTGAAGGACTGGTAAAGCAGGACTAGACTCTATAGATTTCACATTTTTTAACTGAAAATATTTAGGAGTCATATTTTTGGCTTGTGGAAGTAAGCCTGGTTCCTAGATTTTAAACAGCAGCCATAATGTGACACTCTGTGACTTGAAATTTCCATAACATGTATACTTTTTACAGTAGAGACAACTAAGACATTCCTTTTATGCTATTTTGTTCTTCCACAGACACAGAAAAAAACAGCTATGAACTTTTAATTAATTTCTATAATACACATCCTGATAACATCCACTCATGGGCCATTTTTAATTTTGAAATAAAAGAAACTAAATAAAATAATTTCCTAGTGGCTATAATAGACTCCTGCTAGAATATATAATCTAATGAACTACTGACAGCACTGAAAATTTTGGTAATTGTTAGCAGGTTTTTCTTCCTAATACAAACAAGTCATTAAACTATGAAAAATAGTAAATACATAATTCATGTGTATATGGCACAAATTTCAATAGTTTGGGGAGAATGGATGATGCTGTATGAAGCAGCACATCTGAAAAGCAGTGACTAGGACATGTGCTGGTAGTTTGGATTTTCTAATGAAGTGTGCTTTTATATCCCTTTAAATCCTCCTAAAAATTAAGTATATTGTTCATAATTTTACCTGCATTACTTTCAATCTCCAGATGGATTTTATTTGCATAAGAGTTCCCAGGAGGGCTTTGCTATAAAGAAGCCTTGCTGAACACATTACAGAACTAATCATTTCTTTAAACAGACATTTGTAAATAAAATAAAATAAAACATCTATACAATATGTCGTATGTGAAAGGTTACCCACTGTGCACAATAGCAAAATAATTTAGTTTTAAAGAAATGACTTTGTCTTAGTTAATTATGAGGTGAACTGAGCCTCAATTCTTAACATAGTTAAGGAAGAATACTCCTGCCAAAAAGCAGATTGTAAAAAAATATGAGGCTAAAAACACTTTCCACTAAGCCTGAAGTTTCTGCAAGCAAAGGAAGCTCTTCGAGTCAGCTCTCAAGGCTGCTTTGTAACACTACATGACAGGAAAGTGGCGATAAAAACTACAGAATTGACAATTATGTGATTTATTCGACCTTTTGAAATGGTTCCCCATCAGGAAGGAGAGCCTTCAAAGGTAGTAAGGCAACAAAATCAACAGGATTCAATCTCTAACTACTGGTAGGCTTCTAGAGTGAGTTCAACACCACATTTGAGATACCTTTTTTCCAGTAGTACCTGTAGTAGCGCGCACAAGTATGAGATTTAAACCCTAACATATAAATTGATACATATAGGAACAAAAGAATTGACAAAACCCCCCATGAGGTATGTCTCTTGATTATTTACCACCCTGAAACTTCCTTTAAGAATCACTATTGTGGCTGCCATTTGAAACTACAGTCACATCCTGTAAGCAGGTTCACATGTGACTGTTGATACCTCCAGGGACTTCCAGTAAATCCTATAAACTCTTCAGAGAAGCAGAATTACTCATGTGCATAATTATCTGAGGGACAGATAATTATCTATTACTAGTTTCCTTTAAAGCATTAATTTATAATAGTAACAGTGTATCCCTTTTAGTGGAATATTATTGCAATTGGCCTAATATGTGTTTTTTATCTTTTATCTGCTGAGGCCTGAGGGATAGAGGGAGGGAGGAAGGAAAGGGCAGAAAAACAGTAAACCAGTGACTGCTCTTATCTTTGACATGCTGTGAATAGACAGGATATTAGACTAATACCCACAAAATCACAGATAAATTATTATCTTGTCTTGATTATTCCTGCCCTTTAACAGGCTTCTCTTTTTGGCCATCGACATTAGTTCTAATTTATTTGACACAAATTTTAAGGCCTTCTGCCAAGAGGAGAGGAAAAGCTTCATGAAAATGTTCTTAGCATAAATTTGGGACATCACTTGTAAAATGAGTTGATAAAAAGAAAGAAAGGCCTTTCTACTGAAACCAGAGGATCTCCCACCTTAAAGCAGTTCTGGTTTATATATTTTACCATGTATTTATAATAAAGACTTAACTCACCTTTGATGTGAACTTCCTAGCAAAAGCTGAGGCTTAGAGACTGTCTATATTATAAGCACTTAATCATAAAGTACAGGAGAGCACACTGCATACCTTCATATGATTTATTTCCTTACAGAATAACCTTTAGGAAAAAGAAGCCTTTCATTTTTTCTCTTGTGTTTCTGTGCTAATTAATTTTCAAGAAAAGTCAACACTTTATTTCAGCTGCCAGGGAAATTATTTGCCTTGCCCTAGGAAAATGTATCACTATATTATGATACTCCCTTGCTATTGGCGATGTTCCTAACAGCCTGGAATGTCTGTGAATAATGTTAGTGTTACTTTGTTATGTGTATTTTACAAAGCATTTTTTAGATATTTTTGGATTCATTTCTGCTGAGTGATATGTGCTATTCTTTCATGGTTACACAGGTTCAATTTACAAGCTGTTAATTTGGCTTGAGTTTTGTTTGCTTGGTTTTACCATTTGGATACTTCTAATGACGAGTACATAAAAAGCAAATGCATTAAAATGTATATTTTTATTACCAAGGGTCAATGGGTTAGGAGGAAGGTGTGTGCCCTGGATTTTCCAGTCCATCAGTGGATTTGCAGTAACAGAAGTTATTGTTTTCTTCTTCGTTTTGGCTGGTTTCCACTTCATGTCATTCCTAAACAGCTTTGTGTGTAATGAAGCTATTGTTCAGTAACAGGAAGCCACCTTTTCCCTCCTGCCATAGCTTGTTTGAACGCTGGTACCTGCAGCCTTTCTCATGTTCCTGAAATTTCATCTTATAGTTATGGAATAATTTGTGTTGGGAGAGACCCCAGCCACTCTTCTGCCCCAAACAGGGCTATCTTCAAGATTAGATCATGTTGATCAGGGGCTTGTCTGGACAAACTTAACCATCTGATGACTCTAGATTTAGAAAAACAAAAGTAGGACTCCTTGCCAAGACACAAATGTAAGATACATAGTGTCAACTTCAAGATAACTTATTCCTTACACTATGACTTCTGCATACTTATGGGTCTGCCCAAGTCTGAGACAATAGCAACAAGCACTTTAATTAATATTATCTGAATATGTCACAAATACTTGAAAGTAAAGGTCTAGAACGAAAAGACTGAACATTATTAATTGACTAAGAAGTTTTGAGTAGACTACCTGTCCTTTTTTAGCACTCATGAATACTCTCACCAAAGCAATCTTTTCTCCAGAATTAATAAAATATATTCCTACTCAAGCCTTAATTCTGAAAAGACTCAAATTTCTGATTAAATTCAGGGACTGGGAGTAGTTCCAATGAAATAATCCACCTAATAAAATTACCTATGGAATGAAATGAAGAAAATAATTTTGAAACCCTCAAAAATAATTTCTGCTTCTATTCATGGAACAGTGATCTGATTGAAATATAACAGAAAACTAGATATATTAATTCTTGTTTTCTATATTTTCTTTACATGTATACCATGACATTTTCATCTGGCTTCTGATAAAAATATCAAATTTAGGTGTCCCTAAAGTTGGTGAATTGAAATTTGCAGCCCTCTAATTGGAAGCTACCTGTGCATAAGGAGTAAAATTAACAGAAGGGTTATTTAAAAAAAAAAAATCTGTTTAAGATTTAGCTCAAGGATGTATGAGTAAGAAAGGCAATTTGCTACAATTGCTAACAATAACATATTAACATTGAGATATGTCACAGTTAACGACTGGAGTTTTCAAAGACAATTGTTTAACAACTTTGTGCAATAGGAAGCAAGACAGTTTGGAATAATATTATTTATTTGGATTAAATACTACATAAGAGAAATTTGCCTGAAGTAAAATTACACTAAATAGAAAATAGAAGCTGAACTGTTTGACTTCAGTAAATCTAAAGGTTGAACAGTCAAACCCTAACTGAAAAACACAGAGGAAACATTCATCTGATTCTTTGTTAGAGATTCCTTTTAGAAATTTGCCAGAGTAGTCATAATAAGAGGTGTAATTAGGCAATCAGCCTTTTTAGAGATACATCTGTAATTGCAAACAAAGAAGTGTCTCATTGTGGATTATTCTTCATGCAATTTAAGAAAAACAACTGTAATTGTAAGTAAAGCTTATGGTATCAACATCATGTTTGCACAGGTGTGATGTTTTATCAGACTGAAAGTTTTCTTTAACACAAGAGCAGTAAAAAAATACCTTAAGGCATTGCCGGAAGTAATTGAATTATTAACAAACAAGTGCATTCACCTGTTCAGAAACAGCTCTCCATTCTTTGTTTGCAGTTTTTGCACTCCATCACTTAAATCAAAGTGCTTTGCATAAGGACATTATTTTAAGCCTTTTTGTACTAATCTGGCAGGTCAATTTTTTTTGTATTAAGGACACATCTACTGCCACTGGGCCCCAAATATATGCATGGACTGTGAAACCTATGGTGGGAGTAGACAGCCCACATTGTCTCCTTATGTATCAGTGTTTCTGGGTGAGGAGAAATGTTCCTGTTGAAGGAACTGATGCTGATCCCACTCAGGGACCCAGGGAGAAGAAGGGAGCAACAACTCAGGAGATATTCCCAAACAGCTCTCCTCTGTGCTTGTTGGTGTGGGCCAAAACTAGTAAGAAGCTGTTTTAGGAGGAAAAGTGCTTGGCCATCATGCAACCACTCAGTCACATCCCATTTCCAGTAGCACACAGCACCCACTTAATCCATAATATTCCGTGCTTCCGCTCTCAACTTTCTGGTTGATGGGACGCCTGTAGAAGGAATACCTGACTACCTGCTTGTAATTGTGTATACTGCCTTCTCTCCATTTGTCATCATAGAAATTCCCTGGACATTAACAACTCTCGTGGGAAAACAATTGTATATTTTTTGCTGCCTTTTTCTGCTATGGAGCAGTTTTGAGTTTCTTTTCTCATCTGCAGTGGAAGAGCCTGGGGACATGAAAGGGCATTTAGAAATACGAACTTTAGCGTCTGTAATAGCAGCAGGGGAGACGAGGACTATTGATACTTAAGAGAATCTCATTCAGTGGCCAGTGCTGAAGCAACATGGCTTGTTGTTTCAATCTGTGGTCACCATCCTTTTTACAGGTAAAGTACAGTAATAGTGGCAATTATTGTAACTGTTCTTACATTGGGAAATTTTAATTTTTGCAGGATCCTGGCCTTGAGTTTGATGGCAGTAAGTCAATTGTTCCACAAAGGTAAAATAAGATATCCTAAAATGATATATGCAATCTTTCCAGAAATAAAATGTAGGCCTCAATAGTTATAGTATTTACAAAAAGAAAATATTATAAAAGACTAAATAACCACAACAGCATTATACATTCTTGATTTCCAGTGATTAAAAGTTGACTGTCCCTGATCTATGGCAATAAACTGAAATATTTAAACCCCTGAAGTTAGCAATGGTATTTTTCTATTACCTTTATTTTATGTGCAAACTTTAGGCCAGATTCTCAACTCCTTTTCTTTCAAAATAGATTTACTGTTGATAGTATTTTATGACTGCATCCTTAGTTAAAATTGTGTTCTCATGGTTTGATTTGTTTTGTTTTGTTTTTCTTTACATTTCTTTTTACTTATGGGGAGAAGTAGTTGAAGATCATCCTGATATTTTGTTGCTTGTGTCTGATGGTCTTTTCTTCCATCTTTAAAAATATATTTGTTTTAAATTTTAGTGAATTTCATGCCTTAAATATGATGTTAGCATTAGACAAAGACTTAGCAAAGTAAATAACTCTCATGTACTAATACATACACACACGCATACACACAGATATAAAAATTTGCAGCCCTCCAATCTATTACTGCTTTGCTCTCTGACTACCACAGTGCCAAGTTTTGACCAGTTCCAAGAAGAGGTGCAAGTATAATGGGAAGCAATGATATACCTGGTAAGGTTGTGCATTTAAGGGACTCCTTTTATTGGCATTACTTCAGAGCTGAAATGGTCAGGGAAAATTGTGAAGGCCTGGCTAAATTATTTAGCACTTTTCATTTTAAAATTATTTTCTGGTGATACTTTTTTTCTGAGAGTCCATATCACAGATTAAGAACTAAATGAACTACAAACACAAAACAAAACTGCTATTTTTGCCACAAATGGTTTGCAAGAAAAATATTGGACATTCCCCTTGCGGATGCTGAACTGACAGCTAAACCCTCAGTGTTAAAGACCAGCTCTACATTGATCTTTTCAGAATCATTTCTGTAAACAACATGTGGTACATGGTTAAAGCTGACCACATAAAAAGGAAATTAAATACATGTCATTGCATTCCTTGTAATATGTTGATTGATAACTTGCACCTACCTGGGCAATTGAACCCTGAAAATTCTTGGAGCACCAGCCTGTTGACATGAATTATCTGACTCTATCATGTTGTAAGCGTGGCATCAACTCCTAATGTTAGAGTGAGACAAGAAAGGGATCTAAGATATCATTAGTTCAGCCATTTTTTCCATGTTCTCAACACAGCTTAAAGGAATGAAAGGAAACTTAGTGGAGCCTGGAATCTAACATGCACTATGCATTCCTAAACTTGGAAAGTCTCTCTTGGTGGGAAAAGGAGGTGAGAAACTGGAAACTACCTACAAAAATGTTAATAAAATTGTGGAAAGAAATAATTTGTTGTGCATATGTTGTTGTATGTTCTTTTAAAATATTTTAATAACAACTAATTGGCCAGTTAAATTAATATGGGTATACTGAGCCAAAAAATTTCAGGCATGTGAAAATAAGCAGTTTAACTACATCACACTGAAATGAAGAAAGAGTTACTTGCTGCACACCACAAACTATGAAAATGCCAACAGTAACAGAGAGTGTGCTTAAAAGGAACGTGTATAAAGGATCATAAACAGTAATTTAAAAAAAATTTAGTCTACACTGTTCTATTTCAAGATTGGGTTAATTGAATGTGAAATGCTAGTTTAAGGGGAAGAAAAAGTGATAGATTAAGATTCACAAATCCTGAAGATAAGTGAGTTAAGGAATATTGGTATAACTGTAAAATAAATTTCACCCAAGAGCATGCAGATAATCATAAGCTCCTTTATCTTCTGGACCTTTGGGTTTAGTGCTTTATTTTTTATTTTACTGTCTGAAAAATAGATTTTAAAGATTTACATACTTGCCACAGAACAATATCTTAAAAATGTCTGGATAAAATTATGACTTAGAGGAATTCAGTCATGATAGGCCTTGTATTGAAAAATATGCCATAACAAATTTTAATTCATAATTGTTATTGAATAGCAAAGACAGATTTAATTATCTCCATTATTGACCTGTTACAGGCAAGTACTTTATGTTATAAATCCACACATTATTGCCAAAGAGCAGGCTGAATGAAAAAATTCTCTGCCAGTTCTCTCAGCAGACCCTTTATGCCAGAATATTTCTAAAGGAATAAAATATGTCCATCTTCCTCCAGTCCACCTAGCTATAATGCAGACACAAATTGTCAGAGTTGCAGGCTACAAGAAAATTATTATTATTATTATTTGGGGATTCAAGTGGATTAAGTCAAAAACTGAAATATTGTATAAGCCCAATTAAAATTTCAATGGTGATAAAGGGGTTTAGATTGGTTGTGGCACTGGACATCAATTACACAGAAATCCTTCAGCGGATCTGCCATTCACACCTATCCGTTCCACAGCCATCTAAAGGAGTGATGACACTATGTGAAAACAAGTAAAATGTGGGATTCTTTGTTTTGCTGGAGGAAAGAAAAAGGGGCTATAATAGCAACGATGACCTTGGTACAGGACATTTCCCAGGGAATTGATGACCGCCGTGGACCATCAACTCTCCTAGCTAGTCATTAATCCCCAGGAAATGCCCTGTGTCTGCCTTGTTATTGCTTAATTCAATTATTTGTGGTTGTGGCATATATTCTCTGAATATTTTATTGCTCAATCTGCTCTGCGTCTTACCTCTACTCCTCTTAAAGTCCATCTCAGTTGTGCAGAGCAGCTCAGCTCAAGAGCACCTCACATTTGCCAGAAGAGACTATGGTTTGCACATTTCTTTGTGCCTGCTATTTCATTAAGGTATCATACCTTGAATGGAGTAATAAAAATTGTACTCTTCTATTTATCATAAGAGTTTCATAAATTCTAATGTGGATGGAATCAGGTTTTATTGGGCATTTACATTGCATATATACAATGACCATAACAAAACCAATTGATCCTACTACTTGAAATAGCATCATTATGCTAAGATTTTTAGGTTTGCTGGAATAGTAGGATGTTAAAATAAAGGTAAGAAATGGGATAGTGTGATTCTTTTTTGTTAGTTTGTTTTTTCCTCCTGCCATATATCAGTCAGTTCTTGTTTCTAGTTCTGAGGATGCAGCACAACAAAGCATTTAAACATCAGCTTTGCTGTTTTCGCTTCAATACTGTAACTAAATGTTTATTCCTGTCTTTATTTCTGGAATGGGACTGTTCTGTGGGGAACCAGAAAGATAAGGGAGCTGGATTTTAACCTGCAGGGAAAAAAAGGCTCATTTTTAACCCCTACAATCCATTTCACTGAACAGACTGGCTAGGTTTAAGCTCTGAAACCAATTCATCAAACAACCTCACCAAGAGTTGTACCAGCACAATGGAGGGTCTTGTCTGGAGGCAGGAAAGAGTGGTAAGGAGCTAAGGACGGCTTAGCCAGCCTGCCACGGAAAGAAATGCTCCTCTAATAACAGTCTAAGAGTTTTATTCTCTTCTGCACTAAAGGCCTTAACAGTGCTTTGGCTGTGTGAAGGAGACATTAAATAAGTCTAAATACGATCTATGTTTATGTAACTACTAAAAATGGAGCATTAGGACATTTCTGATGGAGTTGAAAAGCACAGGAGTACAAACGGACAGTATTAGACAACATCTGATCACTCAGTCACAACGTGTGCACAGGGGTCCATGGGATCAGATTGGATGTGCGCAAGTGTTGAAGGAGTTGGCCAGTGTTATTGTGAGAACACATCTCTTAAAGCCCACGGCAATCAAGCAAAGTTAATAAGAACTGGAACAAAGTTAATGGGCACTGTAAGAAAGCTGACAGGTACAATAAAAATACTGACTTATTTGAGCTAGTCTGGTGGAGAAACCCAATTGGTTTGCATATGGAGCATGTGACATCTTAGGAGGGGCTGAGAGAACTGGGTTATTCAGTCTGGAGAAGAGAAAGTTAAAGGGAGACTCTATTGCATTTTGCAATGTAATTGATCAGAGCATGCAGATAAAAGAGCCAGAAAGTTGTCAGATGGGAATCATGACAGTCCAGAGGCCACAGATACACATTGAAATATGGGAAATTCTGGTTAGATATACAGAAAATTCTTTATTGTTGGGGGAATTCAAATACTGGTGCATTCTGATCAGAGAAGTAGAGTCTCCCATGTGGGTCTTCAAGACTTAATGGGTTAAGACCCTGAGCAACCTTTATCAAATTACATCTGCACTACACCTTTATCAAATTACATCTAAGCAGGACTTGAACTATATGACCTCAAGTTTTTCCTCTTAACTTAAATTATTCAATGAGTCTGTGACTCCAAAGCCATATTTGAAGTAATGTGAGGACAGCATTTCAAGCACAGGTACCTAAATGGCATGGATATAACTATGTAACATCAGTGGAACTAGTGTCTCTCTTTCCCTTTGTTCACTAAGAGGCCACCCCCAGTGAGAAAAATCTCAACTTATAACATTTCCATTAATGCTGTGTTATCAACACTTTAATGCTCATGTTAATTTTAGTATCTTAGAGAAAGCTACCCTTGTCTGTTTAGTATTTAATCACATTGTCTATAGCAGATTGGCATGTTGGCATGCCATATACTGTAAGACTGAAAAAGTAGTAATGTCTTATATTTGCATTTCTGCTATACACTCAGCCTCCAAAATCATGAGATCCAAACCAAGATTTTTGGAAACGTGGTGGAAATTGTTTTTGCCTTTTTCTTGGTATCATTTTCACACAAAAGAAAAAAACAGAAGTGATTTGCTAGGAACTAACATTGTTTTACTTCAAGATTGAATAATGTTGGAGCACCAAGCTTCCTTGAGGTCCTTTGAAATCGTGCCTAGCCTACATACTTTTTCCATATTTTATTTTTCTTGCTACAGGCAACCCTAGTGATGGTCTCTACTCCTGCTACGCAACCCTTCATCTTCAGAAGAGTCAGTGAACTACCTGCAAGTCCCATCAGAAATTTTGCAAACCCTGTGCAGGTTTATAGATTCAACCCTTATGTTTCTCGTAACTTTATGAGTGATGGATTCAAGAATGACTGTCTGACCCATTCCATTTGAGGAAACTAAACAGACAAAAACCACAGGGATTTCAGTTTTTTCATTATTATCACTAAAAAGGCCAGGCATTTGAAGTATAGGATTGGAACTCAGAAGATTTATACTCTGGACCCAACTCTGCAACTTATTTGTGTGTGTCTTCTTGCAAGTCACTATGCATTACTCAGTTCTCTAGCTTGAAAAAACAAGGGAAAAAAAAGTTGCTAATCCACTTTTATACGCAATCTAGTAGTGATTTTTCCAGTTTTTTAAATGTTTTTATTGTTTATAAACAACAAAAAGGATAAATACACATATGAAAATACTTGTCAAAACCAGTTTGTGATTTGCCTTCTCAAAGTGTTTAAAAATAAATGTTAGTGGCACGTTTAAGTCAATATGAAGTTTTAGACACAGACAGACACGTGACTGCCTGTACACACGCAAACGGAATAGTTCCTAAATTCTTAAATGCTGCACTCCTTTGATAGCATAACCATAGTTAATGTTGTGTCAGGGTTTCCACTATAAACCCTCTCTTTTATAACTAGGCAGTAAAATTTTACCCCAGGCATGAAGTACCAGGTCTCAGCACAGCGGCTGACATTTTTATATGTACACGTTTTCACACACATAAAAAAAAAAAAATTAGTTTAGCTACTTTAATACATGCAAGTATAACTAATATAAAAAAGTTTAAGATACCTTTCAGTCAAGATATATAATGCACATACACACATATACACATATACATTGTGTAACTCCAAACAGCTTGTCCTTGTTGCTGAAAGTGTGCTAGGGAAAGACAATAAGAATCTTCAAGAAAACATGTAGTCAGTCATTACTAATATCTAAAGAAAAAAACACATATGACCAGATATTTGCTTGAAAGTTACTTTGTTCAAATAAATATGAGCCCTCACACATGGCTCTACCCACCATGCCACCAGCATTCCCCTCACCCCTGACATGATACACTTCATTAAACACAGAAGTGCTTTGTTACATTAGGGGGTTTAAAAGAAGTGGAAAGGTAGGCTCCTTGCACTTCCTATGAGAAATGAACATTGACTTCCTCTGAAGAAAATGTAAATGGATTTGCTTAATTGGACTTAGGGCACTGGAGCAATTAATAATAGATTGTGTCATAGTAAGGGCTTTGTTTATATTTAAAGCAATAAATTACATGTATTAAGTTTATATTTATTCCAAGTTAAACTCATTTGTAATTGACATGTTACTTAGCCCAAGGCTTTTAAGATCTTTTAGTATAATTAAATTAATAGAGAATTATAGATCACTGCATGATAAACAAACAGCATGGACTTTAATATGACAGATATGCAGAGAACAGGTCATGTAAGTAGATCATTATTATTGGTTTTACCTTCAGCAAAAATACAACTGAAATAGTAGCAAAGATTCAGTGCAAACAATGGTGAATGTAAGGATGGTTTCTAAAATATTTTTTTCTTTTTCTAACTTAATAGTTAAAAAAACATATTTATCAGTATAAGGGACATATTAGCTAGTGAAGCAAGCTTTCCTATCCCACTACACCATCATTGTCTTGCTTCTGTTCTTGTGCCAAATATTTTGCATTACATTTTTGAAGAGGTCACACCATGCAAGGAATCACTAAAACTTTGGACACTGGATTTTCAAGGGATCCTTCTAGTCCTTTGTCCTCCCTCCCCTAGTAAGCTTAAGCATACAATTCCCAACAGACCTTTGTTGAAACTATTAATGAAGGCTCTAATAGAGGTCACGGAGAACAGTGATGAAGATCCCACACATCTTGGCAACTTATTTCAACATCTAAAAGTCCCGAGGTTTGATATCTAACTAAAAATGCTTGGTAAAGAAACTCTTTTTATTCTTGTTTACTGTAGCCATAGAGAAAAGAGAATTCTGTTTCTTTTCCAGCTGTCTTTTAAGGCCAGCATGAGTCAAACACTCTCCTTGTTCTTTTTTGTGCATGACATACATTAAAGAGCAGAATTCTCAGCCTGTCTGCACAGGATCTGCTTTTCAGATCTCTGACTGCTCTCTTTTTTCTCCTGAAGAGTCTCCCACACTTCTGTCAAAATGCCCCACACAGGACTCCTCCTGAACGCTTACAAATACTGAGCTGAGCAGAAAGCTATACCATATGTTTGTTCACTGTGCTCCTTTTAATCTTCCCAGGATAGTGCTTATCTTTTTCTCAACAGCATGACATTATTGACTTGTGTTCCACTTGTGATCCACTAATACCTTTAAATCCCTCTCTATTGGCCTGTTGCTCAACCAGTTTTTCTAGATCCTGAATTTGTTTGGCTGATTAGGCCTGTCTATCTGCACTGTTTTACTTGTGCCTCTTGAACTGTATTTTGTTTTTCTTCAGACCATGCTTTCAATCTGTCAAGATCCTTTTGAAATGAAATCCCGTCCATCAGTGTAATGCGGTGCTTTCCATCTCAGTATCACCTACAGATTTAATTACTACTCCCTTTCCATTATTCAGGTCATTAACAAAAAAAAAAAAAAAAAATAGTGCCAACTCCTGACAGTTATGTGCAGAATCATAGTCAGTGCTTCCCAGTAAAAATACTTCATATCAAAAATTTTCCTATTGGTTTTACACTATCCTAAGGTACACTTAATAGGAGATTGTTTTATTATAAACATATCATGAGATACAGTATCGTAGTTAAGATTTTACTAAGTCTAAAGTTAAGATATATATGAGATTTTCTTCTTCTACTCTTTCCATATAATTCTTCATTGTCATAGAATAAAATTTTGTGTGCTTCACCTGATTTGTAGTTAAAAAACCCATGTTGACTGCTACTCATCTTCTTGGTTTCTTGCAGGTAAACAGTTTCATTTGTTATTCCAGAATGAGGTTTTTAAGTTGAACAGTCCATAACTCTCTATGTTTCTCCACCCCTACTTTTAAGTTATGTAGCATATCTCTTTTTTTTTTATTTTCCATACCATGTCTGGCCTTGCAGTTTCTCAAAACTGAATGCAACAACCCTAAAAGGGATATTTTGGATTTCTTAAATAAATCCTGACACATTTCAGGACCAAATTTTAATTTTATTTAAAACCATTGTAATTCTCTGACCTACTCCTTCTGTGTACATTCAGCTTCTAGGTTAATCTAATGACTTTTCAGTCCCACAGCTAATCTCCCTCCCCTCTACTACCATGGATGTTGCAGTGTTCTCTCAAATTCTCTCCGAAACCCATTAGAAGAACAGAAATGAATGGTCTCCTAAACCTTTCTGCTGTAAGTGGAGTTTATGCTGTCAGTTTTTAGTGTTGGAATAGATCTGATTTGGGATACTTTACCTTTGAAACTATATGTTGCCACATTCTGTACATCAAAATGTATTATTTGCTAACTTATAAATTCAGTGTTTGATTCACACATTTCCTCTGCTCCATGATAAAGCAAGGAATTCACAAATCTTTTTGATGACGTCTTTCTGCCCAAGAGTTAAAAATGTATGCTATTTATCCTCTAGCTCCAAATGGGAATTTCTCCTTTCCAGCTTGTCTTACTGTTTGTAAATGAAAACTATCATATTTCACATTAAGCCAAAATCCATTTCTTGTTTACCAGTTCTATTCTTGCATACTAATGTGTCTATGTGTAATTATATGGATATGTAAATCTATGTATATTTTTAAATGTATATCTAGTTTTACATATATAGGTTTACTAGCATATGCATCTGTATAAATTGTTCTGTTGTCCTCTTTTTCTTTTCTAAACTCTCCTTTGTACAGCTTGTCCCTTATAATAATTCTTTACTGTATCTTTCTACTACTGCTATCAGTTTAGTTGTGTTGAAGTCTGTATCATTTGTTGTATGATGTGAGTACATTATTTTCAGAACTAATCCCAGACTTGAGAAAGTCTTCCTCTCTTCTGGTACTTTCTCTCCCAAGTAATGACCGTTGAAGGAACAGAAAATTACTTTCTGTGTTGTTGCTTTCTGTTTGGCTAATTGATTCCAAATAACAGAAATTATATCAATTTACTATTTTCTATCAGCCTCATTTGTTTGTATCTGTGCACTATGTCTTTTGTAGGGTTGGGGTTTTTTTATTCAGTAGGTTGCTAATTGTACACTTGTACTCAAACAAATCTTTGGGAGGGGTCTTGACTGGTCATATTTTTGAAGTCAGACCTACATAGATTTTATCAGTATTATTTATTGTGTATATATGTATATATTATATATTACAATATAGACACCTGTGATTTAAAATGTTATTACTATTTGATTTGGAACTAGGTATTTTTTCTATGTTATTGATTTTTGTCACTGATATTTGTCATGGCTGTAGTATATTAATGTATTCCATTCTCAGGTGTTATGGCACCCTGAGTTTTAAATATTTTGTACTAGAAAACTGACCTTTTTATTTGAGGCTGTTTGATCAAGTTTTTATATTGAAAGACTCTGAATGAGGAGATTACTTTAAATGCATCATCACTTCTTGTTGGAACTTTATTGGGAGGGAAGGAAGTGAAATGTCAGAGTTACAAACTTCTTAATTTACTGTGAGAAGATGCTAATCGCAAAGGTAAAATCTTTAGACTGTACCACTAAAAAATAACAGAACATACTTTTATGTCTCTAATTTTATGTGTAGTTTCAATCATAAAATTCTCTTATGAGATTAACAATACTGAAAGGAACGTGTGAATATTCATTTCCTTTAGTTATGAAGCTTTACTAGCAAAAGTGAAGAAAAAAAGACTTAAAAGTAAAGAGATTTATCCTTGTAGATTTATCAACTCCACTCATCATATTGCACATCCATGTGCACTTTTAATTTGGTTATGCGTTGTACTTTCCTGCACATGAGGATCTCTAAATAAGAGAATAAGCACCTTCCTCTGGGATACACTTCTGTCATTCCAGAATAGATTGCTGTCTCACAAAATAATTTCATATAGTAAAATTCACAATGAAATTAAAGATTAAATTACTTTACATTAATTACTTCATGTGTGCCATAGACATCAGTGTTAATTAAATAACTCCTGAATAAAAATATTACTTTTTTAAAAGATAGATTCAAGGATAACAAGTTGCTTTTGTCATGTGCTCAGAAAGAGAGTGAATATTTTCACTTGGTCACTTCACTCCCAAAATTTTGTAATTGTTTTATCTGCCATGTTTAAGTAATGTTATTGAAATATACTCCAGACAATCCTTTGCTTTCAGATCAAGAGAGATGATAACTGATATGAGCATCAGTCTAGAGAGTTTTTTTCTCATCACCACTTCTTTAAAGACAAGCACTAATTCCCTGGTATTTAATTTTCCAAACAGCCATACAATACATTGTTTGGTTAGCTAGCAATTCCCATCTCTTTTTGGCAGTTAAATCATTAGCTTTGGCTAGTATATCTCAGTGATATAGGCTTAAAAGCACCCTGTGGCTAATTTGGTTGCTAAATATGCATTTAGTGCTTGATTTTGATCTCTCAAATTTGAAAATTGTAATCTCAATTACTTTGCTAACCTCATCTTGTGATAACTGTTCTCTTTCTAGCTTACTAGAACTAGACTGGTAAGGAAAAACCTCTTAGATATTGCTATGAGATAAAGACTGACCTGTCTTGACTCTCTAATTGTTACTGGCAACTATGTATAAACCAGTGTCATAAATGAAATTAGACTCAGGGGAAAATTCTGGTCCCTTGAAAGATAATGAAAGTTTTGTCCTTTTTTATTTCTTGTGGTTAACAACATATCCTACTGACTGACTGGAGTTGTAGACATAGCTGTCTCCTTCAAAAAATGGCCAAGAGTGTGTCTTCATGCTCATGGTGATCTTGTGTGAAGCCAGGTTCTGACCTGCTGACATGCAGAGCATGGACTAAGTTTTTTTAAATGTCATTAACAGTATCAGGAATGCTGTCTTTTTACTATTTTGACATAACCTGAGAAAGGCTGCATAATTTGCTGTAGGACCTAAGGCTTAAGGAGCTGGTCACTATCCACACTCAGTTTGATTCTCACAAGGTCTATAAAATTTTGATACAAGCAAGATGGGAAGAATGTGTCAGCTGTGAAGTTACACATCACTGTGTCCAAATGGAAAGACTTGCATTCATGCAAAATCCCAGGTAAAACATTGCAGGATTATGGTAGACCCTAGAAGTTAAGCAATTTATTCTCATTCTTCCACTGAAATGGTGCTATAGGCAACTTTTTACTGATATTTTCTTACTTATGTTTTTAATGGAAAGATATTTTTAAAGGCAAGCAGAGAACAAACAAGATAATTTTTTAAAGTATTGCCAGTATGCTTCTGACTCCATCTTGCAGTAATTCAGTTTTCTAAATAATTCCAGTTGTACTTTTTGGAGCAAATCCCTGCAGAGAACAATGGGGTTTGTTGTTCTGTTGACTGCAATTGTTTTATATGTGGGTTGTTTCTCAAACCTCACTTTTGGGCAGGATAAGGAGTGGTTCAGAGAAGCCCCTCTAATGAATGGGTAACAGATGATTGTAAACCACAGGTATTAGACCTTTTCAGCATGGAGCTTTAGTGACTCAAAATGCTAAAACAAAGACAGAAGAAAAACTGTGAACATATCCTAAAAGCTCAATGAACTAATTGTCTCAAATTAGGCAATTTGTGGCCAACCTCAATTTGGATTTTTAACATATTTGGGAATGTGGGTGAGTTTGTGATGCAGAAATAACCAAACAATCTAATATCAAATGTACTTCTTGCAAAAGATATATTTGGCTGTGGAGCTTTTCAATAGCACAGTGTCTTAGGATATACAATGATGATTGCAACATTTTCAAGTTTTTAACAATCACTTCATGTAGCAAAAGGTACATGGTAAAACAATAAAAAATAATTAAAATAAGGAAGAACACATTGCAATAAAAGAGTTGCCTTAAATACATTTGCTTCCATTCATAGTTGTGTTCAACTGATCCCTTTTTCTTGATTTTCATTCAGCATCTCCTGACTACTATAACAGTTCCTCACATGCTATAAAGTATTTAATGAATTTCATGCAGTTCAGCATGATCACAGAAGAGCTAATCCAAATATAGCTCTAAGAAATAAGGTATCTTTTCTAGCAAGGTCTTCATGTGAAATAAAATATAAATCTTTATAATCACTGCTACTGATTGACAATTTTAGGGGAAATCAAATCATGCAGCAAAATATCCCTGGGATGCTACTCATACTTCGGTACACTTTGACAACTTAAAATTAGGTAATTAGCTAGTTTCTACTCTGAAATCTTAATTCCCTGGTGAACGTTCTTATAGAGTCAAAGGCAAATTTTAGATTAAAATATCTGAGATATTTGTCCCATTCTGTGCTTGTGGAGGGAGGCAAGACAACAGCTAGAAGATCCATACAGTACATTATGCTTTACCTGTCTTTCAGACCTTGCAAACCTCATTAGATGATCAATCCATAAAAATGTCATATCTTTTTAGCACATCTGTATGTGCAAAATTACTTATTTTCTTTTTTATGCATTAAATTCAGGAAATATTGAAATGAAGAATCACCTCAAACATCAAGGAAATTTATTTTACAAACGTCAAAACACAATGTGGGGCTTTACATTCTTTTCTTTCCTCTAAAGCTCCAATTTCATCAAATAAATAATGAACCAAAGAAACATTTCTCAGTATCTAAGATTTGTGTCAATCACAGAAAGTTCTCCTGTGGTTCTTTGCATGGAAGAAAGTTCATCCTATCCTCTCCTAGCCTGATTAACAGAGTAACTAAAATGTTCAAACATCTTAAGGAATTTGGACACCTAATCTCCAGTTATTTTAAGTCAACTGATATGTCCATGAGGGCCATAACTTACACATGATCCTTTCCACGTTTTTCTTGATTTCTTTTCCCTGTGAAAACAGAAAGACTAATACCTGGAGTAAACAGCAGGATTAGTGGTGCACTGTTTGAAAGGCTGCAGCACACTGCAAGAGTGTCTCTTTTGCTTTTCTCTGTTAGTGGCTAATAATTGGCCACTGACAGCTTCTGTCCCAGTCTCCCTTCATCCAGCTGCTATTCTCATACCCGCTTCCCCTGGACTCTGAAGTGCACTGTAGTGTCTGCAGATGGGCTGTACTGTATGTTCATCTAAAGAACTCCCCTAATATTCTTTACTGCAGATGGTAGAGTCACTTATTTTTGCAGACCTGGACTTTGTTTTTCATCTTTTGCGTTCTCTTGTTGTTTCAGTGTGTCAGTGGTGACTTCCGGGACTCACAGTGTTATGGCTGCCATTCTCTCAAGTGGACCCATTTCTCCCATTCCAGGACATGTCACTGATTAGCTCCATTGATTGAAAGCCCATACAGAGTCATGAATTCACTTTAGTAACCCAGTCACGTCTTCTCTGATGCAGTTTCAAAGTTTGTGTATACAAAGGGTATGAAGGCATCTCTTTGCTTTGGTTGATGAATACCTGGCAGGATGACCAAGCTGAACTGAGGGCTGTGCGTACCATTTTGATTCACACATCAACATTTTTCATGCTGCTCTGAGTGCCTTTTGAACATTAAAATTAGAGCAGTAACCAACGCAAGAACTTGAATTTCAAAGCAAATTAAAATGACCATCATAGCATCCTGTTGGATATCGATGTGTTGATTTTTTCCCCAAGAATTAGAGAAGCACATTATTTCCATCATAAGCTTGACTTGTGAATCATAAGCCAAGTGCTGTCATAGAAAATTCATATTTTCCTGTGCATAGCCACAATTTCTTTGCTGCAGTTGCATTCTCTTCACAAGGTAACAATAGGAAGTAAAGTGCCCATGCCGTGAGGAGTGAGTCCACAAAAGAAGTTTGGGGAACAGAGCATCATGAGGAGCACTTTGCTAGGTCTCTGACTGGCAGCAGAATACAGTATTTGCCTCCTATTTCAGCCACTGCTCAGCTGGCCACTGCAGGGGCAAGGCATTTGGATGTCTGTCTGTTGCTCCATTTGTGTTGCCTTGTATATAGGTATAGCATCCTAATTCTTGGCTTCATCCTTTGTGTTCCATTCCTCCCTTCCTTCTCTTTCCCTGTACCTTACATCTTCACACAGCCATACAGACTCCTGCCTTACATGAATATTAAATCATTACCTTAAAATTATTTCCTTTTGGAATTAATGTTGTTAATTCTTACATCCTGTGATCTACAATGGAATAATGCTCTAACTCGTGAATCTTTAAACAAAAGAGATATCACTGCTCTGCAGAGAAGGACTGCAGAAGCAGAAATAAAAACTCCCCATCCTAAATCTTAATTAAAAATTTTGTTTGTACAACGCAAAGTAATATTTCAGTAGTCCTCTATTTGTTCAGAATCTGTTTATACAGGTTTTCACAGCAAATTAATTTGTGTAACACAGGAGGATTTTGCTACAATTGTGACTAGACTAATGTCATTTTGGATAATCTTCATAATGTCTAAAACTTCAATCACTCCCTGAAGAACAAAAGCAGCAGGAAAAAAGCGAAACTTCTCTCTCCTGTGGCTTATGGAGCTATTTACACTGGTCATATTAAGCACTGCAAATAATTTATTTGGTGAAATTAGCCCATTCTGTTTAAGACATCAGAACCCAAAACTTTCATGTCTATGGCCTTGTGTTAAGGACACTTTCCCAGAAGGGAATGACAGGATAAAAAGGTGCAAAGGAAGGTAAAAATGAGCACTGCACCATTTGGCAAAGCATTTGACAGAGAATGTACTGTAAACAGATGTTACAGTCTGGATCTGTTACATATCAAGTAGTTCACAGAGTCTGCATTCATACTAACAACTCGTTTGATGGCTTAAGGAACACATTGTGTTCACTAATTAGGTAATGCAACCTTTACTAATTAATTCCACTTTCAGTTGAATTAAATAATTGCCATCAAAAGGAGCATGACCAACATTTTAAAACCACTAAGATATGCTGTGTCCAAGGACTGTAGGAATGTTTCAGCTGTTTTCTGGTTGTTTATTTCCAGATATCTGACTGGAGGAACTATCAATTGCTTGGTCTGTCCTGCTTTTAGCACAAAGTTGGATTAGGATCCCTGGAGTGTTCCTTCCAATCTGAATTATGCTATGATAATATGAGCTGGTAGTAGAATATCGTTCTATTAAAGTTACTGTAGGATATGCTAATGATCCATTTTTATATAAAGATAAATATATATATATAAACAGTTACTATCTTATGTTAATTCTCTTCTGACTGTTAACATATTTTGCAGCATTCATTAGAAATAGCTAAGAAAATGTAACCCTTGATCAGAAGAATTATTTACCTTTACAAGGATTCTTATCCATACTAAGAATTTGTTAGAGGTCCTCAATAAGGTCTAAAAAGAATGAATTATATAAATCCTGTAGTTTTTGAAAGTAATCTCTTTTAATTGTTTGAGGATTTAAATAGGTTGTTAGGATATCAATATTTTTGGAGGCTAGAAATAACTCTCTGCACCCAAACACTGCAGTAACATTTATTTTTAAATACTCACAATCCAGTAACTCATGAGAACTCTGTCAGCTGGGAACTTCTCAGTCTCTCTGAGACTGGTGACTAAACAAGATGTTTACTGAAAATTAGATCTGTGTCATAAAGCATCTTTTAGAAAGGATTTCAACATCGGCCTCTCCTGCCTATTACTGATTACTTGATTTAAGCAATTGTTGTCTTTGAGAGGGAACACAGATACTGTAATTTTACTAAGAGTTCTAAAGCACTGCAGTTCTTTTGAAGCCCTCAAAGATAGGTTTTTCTCTTTCTTTTCTTTTTACTTTCCAATCTAAAAAAGCTGTTTATCTCTTCCTTTTCTCATCTGGTTCATCTCTTCTGCAGTAGCTGCAGTGACTGGGCTGAAGTCAGAAGAATTTAGCTAACAGAGTTCAACAAGTTTATAGTGTTAACAACAGGAAACCACCACACTAATCTGCAGATTGCTTGCATTCACATACAGGGCTATTCATGAAATCGTACTGCTGTTTTCCTGCATTTCAGAACTTCCATTGTTTTATATGGGAGCTTGGAGGCTGGTTTAATTAAAGTGATCTGAATAGAAGTACAGTATGCCAGATGTACATTAAAAATATAGAGCAGGTTATGTAATGGTAAACCATCAGGAAATATATGGGAATGGTTTGTGATAACTCATTGTTAACTAAATATAAATCCTAATTTATTTCACTCTTTTAAACTTACTACTTTTTTTTTTTTTATTTTTTAACTAGCACAAATGAATTTTCTTTGTATTTTTAGTTTTTCCTATTTTTACTACAGCTATCCCATGGGGAAAATCTGCTTCAAATTAGTTCCTTCTGGTGAACAGGTACTATTCAGTGTGAATAAGAATTGTAGCATTTGGGCTGGATCCACAGAGAGACTAAAACAGGGTATGCTGTTGTTACTTCTGCCCACAACACAGGTATTTTAAAGCAATGATTCAAATGCCACCTAATTGGCATAAATACAGAGAGAAATTTATTTCAATATTTATGTTCTTAGCATCTTCAAAGAATATAGCCTTTCTTCAAAATATCTACTTTTCATTATGTTGAACTGTTCAACTCTGTTGTTCCATGATTCACCAATTAAGTATTTCCTCTCCTAATTTACCTCTGTGGCCAGATCTACAAAGCATTTTCAGTATTCTTGTGACAGAAGAGGCAAAGATAGTGAAGTTCTCATTCTTACCTCTTTTTATCATCTTCTTTCATTGCTGAAGCCCCATAAACGTACCACTGCAGTTCCCTCTCACTTTCTCTTACTGAAGTTCACTGAAACAGGCTGTGTGGAAGCCTCCATGCCTTGCATTTGGAGGCAGACTGCCTCTTCATGTCACATGCAAAAAGGTTTTGCAGCCCTGGTGTGGGACATTCAGCATGAGCTTTCACTGGTTTCAAAGGCAGAATGAAGTATATATTCTTCAGGAACTTGCATACTACCATATAAACAAAACTCAACCCAGAGAGCCAGTTACCACACAAGTCAGAGTCACAGATACATATACATATGTTTTACATATCATATGATACATGTGTTTTACATATGACTTATTTTTTTTTATTTTTGAAAGCCCAAGAGCAACTCATTAGTCAACTGTTTTCAGGTTTTGAACTATGCTAATTCCTAAATTATTATACTTTTTGCATTTCCTTTTAGACTGTGCCACTTGACTTGCATGGAGGCTTTAAATGTTGAAATAACTTTTTGTAAGCCACATTTTGTATCTAAAAGGAAATATTTCTGAAAAGAAACATGGTCCTGTATATTCATTCAGTGCTTTTCCTGTCTTTTGACTAATTAACAATTTCACCTGATAGGCATTTTCAAAGCTGAGTGGACAGGAGGTATAGAGCAGACAAGTCCCATGGTTTGCTAATTAATTTCTCTCTTCTTAAGATCACTAACAGAAAAATCAATGGTCATCTAGCACACGTTCTTTATAACCTGGAGTGGTTTACCATATTATGTTGAGAGATTACCCAAATGTTATTCACAAAGAGGAAAAGATATCAAAAGGTCACTACAAGCATAAGAGTAAAGAATAAAACAAATATTTCTCCAAGTGTGGAATTTTCTTTCTGAAGAATTTACTTCACAGAAAATATGCATATTCAAATTAGTTAGGAACCTCAAAATGTCTCTATGTCCTTTTTCACTTCTATGAATCATCTCAATTGCAAGGAAAAAAATGTCCCCATCCCACTGTCTTCTAATAGATACAATTCAATTTATATTAAAGCCTTTTATAAGGCATCGCTGTTCTTTTTAATTCCTCACATGGTAAAAATGGGGGGGGAAATGGAATTTGATGTTCAAAAAGCTAGAAATGTGTTGTTTTGGATAAACACAGTTTCTGTCATTACTCCAGGCAGCTGTGAGGTGGGCTTGAGCAGCTCTGTCAAAACAACTAGGGCAGTGAAATTCTACAGGTCTTCACAAATGGGGAATGATGATGAAGTCAATCCCAGGCTATTTCAGCACATTGCTGCTGCACACTGCAACCTCTGCCCATGCTGATACAAACCATTCAACACCAGTCCTGCCCAGCTTGATCTAACTTTGAAAATCTGAAGGTAACACCCGCTTCTGCCTACACTCGTGATTTTATTTAGACAACTTGAACAGGTTTAAGTACAAACCACCTCCAGAGGCTGCTGGGATGTGCACATTGCAGTCACCAGCTCTGGGCTCACAGTGATGTTTCAGAACTCTCTGGGAAGTCATTGATGCATT
>JACBWW010000003.1:4439259-4999890 GCA_020086605.1 Lanius collurio
TCACAGCATCTAGCAGTGAGCCAGCCTCTCACACTCAGGAACAAAAAGTTGGTAAAAGCCAGATAAACAGTTGCCTACTTGAATATTGATATACTACTATAACACAGGTTACTCTGCAGCTATGATATTGTGAAAGAAAACTGAAGAAAAAAGCAAAGGTGTGGATGTTGCCTAAAAAAAAAAAAAAAAGTAGATTGAACACTTTGGTTTCTTTTACCGCAGCTAAACAGAGTTCTTCCGGCTCCAAAATTGTCAGTCTCTGTGTCAACTGCAGCATCTTCTCAGACTACAGAATACATTTCTTTGGAACACTTTAGAAATTTTTAAACTTCTTTTTCTGAGGCCTTTTAAGACAATTTATATCCTCCTTCATTGCCCTGACTCAGGAGAGAATACCTTTCCTTTTAGAACAGCAATCTTCCTAGGGAAAATATGTTCCTTCAAAACTGAGTTATAACTTGGAGCCACAGCCTTGCAAAATTCATCTCAAAAGAATGCTTTGTATCCCAACACAGGCACGAGCAGGGTCCATGACAATGGATCCTCTCAAGGTCATTTATGGTCAGAAATGTAATTATGTAATTATAGAGATGTTATTATGCAATTATAGAGATGTTATTATGTAATTACAGCACCTTCTCTCTTTTTAGCACTTGTTAATTATAGTTGAAGAAATTATCACTATTTCATATTCATTCATATTCTACTGATTATTTCTTTCTTATTTATGTTATTTATCAGCTGGCCTTAGGAACGATGACTTAAATTGCAGTATTGCACTGAAGAATTTGCTAAGTCAGAAGGGACACAGCCCAAAACTTGCACTTTTACATGTTTGCTTCTTCTTGTAAGCCTGAGTTTGAAACACTCCCTTTTAATTCCTGACAAATAAACTTGATATGACATTCACTGTAACATGACTAACTCTGATGAAATTTTCACAAAGTCACATTTGGACTATATCTGTACTTTGTTTAAAAAAAGAAGAACTGCAAGCAGAGGGGAGGTTATCATATAGCATCTTGAACAAATTTATAGCATAGAAAACATGATTAGAAAAAATTCGGGAAAAATTCCACGACCAAGAGAGATAATTTGTTCTGATCTATGTCTGTGTCTAAAGACAGAAGTTATGGAGATGAAAAAAAAGACTACACATTTTCCAGCTTTATTTTTTTACAGTTTTGAATTCTCTAGTTAATAATAATATTGGATTTTCTTTCTCTCTCCTCCCTCCCTGCACTCCCTCCTCCCTTTCATCCCCTCCAACTATATTCAGGCTGCCTGATCAAAACAAATTACAGGACAGCCTTATAAATTAGTTACAGTAGACTAATGTCTAATGGTGACATGTCTGTTTTGCCATGGTGATGCTCATCCTCCAGAGGTAATGTCACCTAGGTTGTCAGACAAGCAACAGCATTTTCATAAATAATCCATGTGATGCTAATACAGGATGATTTGTGATGCCTTATGAAAAGTTTGGTTGGGTTTGATTGAGTTTCCCTCAAGATACTCTATTCTTAACATTATGGCCTGATCTGACTTGGTTGATTCTAATTTCTGAAAAGGCTACTCTGAAATCCTGGTGTATAACATGAAGACACTATGTTACCAAGCACAGCCACTCTAGTAATACACACAAGATTGTATGTAATATTTTGCATGTATTTCTGATTATATCAAAAATTCATGAGGGCATTAAAATACCTATAGAGCTTAAAAATCCAGCTGGCATCTTTCAAGCATGAATTTATTGGGTAAGGAGAGAAAACAAAGGGAGCTGAATCTCTTCCCCATGATAACTATGGCCTCATACAGTTTGCATGCTTCAGTTCACATGACACTGACCTGTCATTCAACTGCATAACCTTCTCATATCCCTCCTGCCCTACCTGAGCATGGCTGATCTGGACCAAATTTCACCTTTCAAAAATGCAAAGGTCCATGCCAGCATTAAACAGCAGCTAAAACTACAGACGGAAAACACTTTGTGATTAATACAATGAGGCTATATACCTTAATTGTAGAATATCACCTCCTTTACAACTAATAAGGGTAATAGGGCAAAAAAAGACAGTTGTAATATAAATGAGTCTCTAACTGGTTTACAAATATGAGTCAGATGCTCATTATCATACTGGAAAAATCTCAGTATGTTCCCCTATTGATATATTGAGAGAGAGACTCCCTTCACATGTCTCAACACTACTAATTTTAATTTCACTGGTTGATTGGCTGCTTTTGGTTAAGAACATCCTGGTGTCTCCGTAAACGCTGCGGTTACTTCTCCACTTTTGTTAATAGGACATGTTTTGCCAATGTCTTGACATATTTCCCAGGAAATTACAATAGCTTCACTGTTGTCACACAAAGTTGGCCAGTCCTGTGAAACAATGTGGTTCTTAAATTGAAATTAGTTTTAACTATAAGTCTGATGCTTAGAATTTCTTCAACACTTTTCAGGATATGATGGATGTATGGTATGTTTGAATATTTAGCATTGATACAATAAACTAACTGGATCTTTAAAATCCAAGTCGTGCTTTCTTGAGAGACAGATTATATGTGTGCATGGACATGAGAAGTTCAGACAGCGACTGAGAGGAAAGAAAAAAATTTGAAGCAAGAGGGAGGACAGAGAACAAAGTGCTCAGCTTAGGAGGAAGAATTTACTACAGCCCATCTGTACAAAAATATCAAAACTAGGAATATCTTCTCAAATTTTTTATATTCTCTGTTTTCTGCAATGTGGTTGATGATACAAACACTCTAATACTCGTCTATAGAAATCAAAGAGCTTATTGAAAAAGTGTGAGAGCTCCAGCAAATATTGCATCCCCCTCACTCTCTGATCAAAGCAACAGTATAATGCCAGAATGAGACAACAATTCATTAATGAGACTAAGTCATAGAATGACATCCAAAGATGCAAGGTTCAGCTCAACTTTAATAGAACAGAAAGGCAGTTTTAATATTACTACAATCTGATCTCTTGGACATGCAGTTTTCTGAGATGGTGGCATACACATCACAGTGTTTTGGTTGTGCAATTGCAATTGTTCTCCTTTAACCTATATGCTCCACAGCAACTTCACAGTTGCAGCATCTAACTGCATACCTGGAGAAATGGAGACTCTTCAGTAAAGTGTTGGTGAAATTTGTTCTCTGGAAAAGTCAACACTTTTTAGAGTTCACAGTTTTTATCCCACATATTCCCCTCAAAAGCTTTGTGGAAACAAATGAAGCCATCTTGGTAAATAAAGAGGACTAGAGTTTCCAAAATCTGATTCTATCATGTCTTCCCTCTGACATTATTAAGGTGCTACAAGAATATGGAGATGTCATAAAGTAATTCTCAAGTTGATTCCTGCGAATCTCTGTTCTTCCTCAAACCTGAAGTGCCACTTCATTTGACGGTATCTACATCAAACTCAAGACTATTCAACTACTTTACCTCTGGCGAATTGTCCTGAAGAATGAGTGTGGATCTATGAAGCAGCCTGTGCCTCCAGTCATCAGTGCATATCTTGGAATTTTAGTCAGGACTTTTGTTTACAGCCATAGTGAGAGAGGTATATAAGTTGCTTAAGCCAGGGTCCCAAATGACAAAGTATCTTGTCTTTCACAGCAGTGCAGAGCTTTTGTAGTGCGGAATCCTTTACAACATGTATAAGATAGCAATGAACTTGGAAGGAAAGATGAAGCGATATTTCTGTAGATGTTCAGGGATGATTTATTCCTCCAGCTGCATGGCTGGAGTTCCCAGGCAGACCCCAGTCATGGGACCCTGCTCCCTTCCCAGGCCCCTGGCACACAAACCACCCAATTAGGAACAGGTATGGGGCACACGTGACATGGGGACAGGGACAGAGGCAGACCCATACCCTGCAGGGTCCCTCCCCCAGGATTTCAGGGGAAGGCACCTTCACAATTCAACCTTTCTTTTTAAATAAAATGACATTAGAAACAGTTGGATAAACAACAAAACAATCTCAAAGGAAAGGAAGCCACTATCTTGAGTCCCCAGATGTCCAAACAGATTTTCTTTGGAGCATCAGAAGGGAGACAGGACTTGAGCACGCTTCAGATAGAAACTGAGGAAGAAATTTTCCTTTTTGTACCTGTTGGAATCTTAGAAAATTATGGTTAATTTCTTCCCTCCCTCCTTTTCATCGCCCCCATTGGCAATGCAAAGGGATTAATGGCATATGAAAAGGACTGGTTTTGTGAGGGGAACCAGAAAGAGAAGTTTGGGCTGGGCATGTATGGGGGAAAAGGGACATGGGATAAAAGGGGAATTGTGGGATAGGGGAAAGGATAGGGATTATGGGGATATTGTGTAGCATATCTACTGCCTTTCACAGGGACACCCCCAGGGCCTGTAACACATGCGGCCTGTGGGCCCTTCCTTCCTTGCACAATTTTAAATTCTACTCTTTCTCCTTCTTCTAAGCTTGGAACCTCACTTTTGGGGTTATTTTTCACAGTAGTAGATTTATGGACAAAACTACTTTCTCCAGTATCGTTTTTCAATAAGAAACCGTAATTTTTCTTTATACCATTTTACATTTCCAAAAACCCTAGCTGCGATAACCTTTTCATTTTTCCAAGTTACTTCATTCTTGCTTTCACTTACAGCTTTTCTCGCTCTTGTGCTGGAGTTCTGCGTGACTGCTCCACGCTTTCCGGGCTTTCACGCGGCTGCTTGGCCGCGCCCTGTGAGGTGTTCTGTTCCAGCATGCGTGCACTGCTTTGAACCACCGCCACTGCCGCCACTGCTGCTGCTGTCGGCTGTGTGGCTGACGGGCATTAGTGCGGTTCCCTTCTTGCCCCCACGCCGCTCCGGCTCGGCTTGGCGTGGCTCACCGTGGTCGCCATAGCGACCGCCACACTCACCACTGCCTTTCTCTCCACGGGGCTCAGACCATCGCTCGCCACGTGGCACAGGGCGGCCATCGCCAGGTCACGCCTCGGCCGCCACTGCCCTCACCACTGCCTCAGGGCAAACACCGCCAGGCCCGCACTGTCGCGTCATTCGTGGCTCCACTCCCGCTGCCACCGTTCTCGCTGCTGCCCCCGTTCCCGCCGTGCCTGGCCTCACTGGCTCTCCCATGCGCAGGAGCTCCCTCACCGCCGCCCGCAATGCACTGGGCGCCCGCAGCCAGGGCTGGGCAGTGTCCGGCGTGATGAAGGAGCCCGCTGCAAGGCGCGCGCTGCTTGACCACGTGTTCGCTGCTGAAACAGCAGCGGGACACGGCCGATATTGCTCAGCAGTCTCTAAATCAGGTAATATTCATGGAAATAGTGCTGTATTGGCACGTTTTTTGATTCGGAAATTAACTGTGTCCAAACATTCTTCCAAAAGTCCTTGGTAAGAATCAAATCCCAAGGAACATAGAAGTTTTTAAACAGCCATGCCAAAAAGTTAGTTCTTTCTGAGTTTGAATTAATCTAAAATCTACATATTGCTGTTCCAGAACCTTTTTAAGTTTAAGGTAAATGTCTCTTTGTGGTTCGAACAGCCATGAGTTCTTCCATGGGTCCTGCATCATTCAGAGATGGGACAGCAAAACAAAAACAAGAAGAGATATCCAGAGTTTACTTACGAATCACCAAATTATCTTCTCCAGGGATCATTTGCCAGTATTTCTCTGCCATTTGTTGTAGTGTGGAATCCTTTACAACATGTGTAAGATAGCAACGAACTTGGAAGGAAAGATGAAGCGATATTTCTGTAGATGTTCAGGGATGATTTATTCCTCCAGCCGCATGGCTGGAGTTCCCAGGCAGACTCCAGTCACAGGACTCTGCTCTCTTCCCAGGCCCAGGCACACCCCAAACCAACCAGTCAGGAACAGGTATGGGGCACACGTGACATGGGGACAGGGACAGAGGCAGACCCATACCCTGCAGGGTCCCTCCCCCAGGATTTCAGGGGAAGGCACCTCCACACAGAGCACTTTCTCTAAAGCAACTTCCCTTAACTTAAGCAACATCTTATGCTACCCTGGCTTATTCATATAAAGCCATTTACTCTTCTCAAAGGACACACTGGCGCATCAGAAAAACAGCCGCTGAAGATTTTTCTTGGTCCTCTCTGGGCAAACAGTCACACAGGGTGTGGGTCTTTTACTTACTGGGCTGTTTTACAGCTGTAGACTCTGTTCCTTCAAGGCATTTTGAGGCACCTTTAGAAGGGTCTGTGATCGATTTTTCATTAACTGAGCTTTCACAATAATGACTTTTCTCTTGACCTCCTAATTCAGTACAGCCTGTAAACAGCTTTTCCAGACATCTTTTCCAGCTGGATATTTGTGGTTTAAGACATTTCAGCAAGCACACTGCCATAGTCCTTTTTTCATAAGAGTTTTATTAATATGAAGACCTTCTGAAACCAAAATTCTAGTTTTAATTACTTGAAGAGAAACTTTATGCCCTAATTAAAGGCATCTTTAATAGCAGATGTGCTTTCCCTGTTCCAATAAGGATATTTAACTATAACAAAGGAAAGCAATAGCTCCATAAATGTCCCATTCTATGATGTTTTCAGGCAACCACCTTTAGGACAGCAACCATGACAATATCAAGCAAGCTAAAAAAATCACTTCCCACATATGGTGTCAGTGTCCTGAGGCCTTCCCACACCCTGACTTATGCTCAAGTTTTTCCTGGCAGCTTTGAACAAGAGGCTGGAAGATGAAAGCAAGCAGTCACTATTTCTAAAAAAGAAAAAATGTATATCAACATCTGTATCTGAGCAACATAAGCAACAGAGCTCCACAAAGCAGCTATTAAGCCAAAGGACACTCTGCTGTTTCCTAGTCAATGATCATTGACAATGGATTTTCTCTGTTCACCTAATTTATTTTTTTTTTAAGAAAAGTTGGATGTTAATCATGTTCTCAAAAAAAGTGTTCTCCCACCCCTCGTTAACACCTGTTAATGAGATGCATGTTTCAATATTAGATTTGCTCTGCCAATTTCATCAGGGCTCTGCTTTCCCATGACAAAACTCGAATATGTACCAGATGAACACTAAAACACTACTATTTTTTTCTTTTTTTTTTTTTTTTTTTTAATTGGCTTCAAAACATTCTGTTGTGCCAATTAATAAAGTACACTAGAAAGAATCAAAATAGCATCTTTCTTCACACCACTTGTATGGCACATATGCAGACTGCTGCAGATCTTTTCTTCCTTACTTGGGTATACTTTGGATGGGATGCTGATTTCTAAGAGATATTTTTTTTCAGACCTTCTCAGACTGAATTGAATATAAAGGCCCAAGGCCCTCAAATTATCCAAGCAGTTCATGTCTTTGGAAGAAACACAGTACAGAATTAAGGTACAGTTTACTCAGGAAGAGAATAGTGGCTGTGTTTCACAGGAAACTCTGCTTCAGTAAATTTTATTTCATATGCCAAGGTTCACTCTGTGTGGAATATGGCAGTTGATCTGCAGAATGGGATAGAAAGTAGAGAAGATCCAGCAAAGCAAATTTTTTGTTTCAAAACTGTTTGATTTTGAGAAGGATATAAAGAGTGTCAGATCACTTTTTTACAGATCAATGGTTCAGAAAAAAAATTTATCTAACATTTCTGAGCATCCTCATTCAGACTCCACTATCAGAGACATTAATTCTTGAATTTTATTGACATTTTAGGTGTGCAGATAGATGAATGGATGTTTTCTGACTTTGGAAGTGCAACCCCTGTATACCAGAAAGCCCAGATTTTCATTGCACTTTTCTGAGTGGCCCTAGAAATTGTTACATAGTTTTCTTAATCCTCTCCTTACATTTCTGTTTCAAAGTCTGCAAGATGGTTTCAGTGAGACAATTTCAGGGATCAAACACCTCTCAGTATGAATGTGGAATCACCAGAATTATGTTAAGTGTGAAGGTAAATAAGATCCTATATTATACTACATAACAAAATGTTGACAATAAGTCTACATAAGAAAAATCCCAATATTTGTGAAATCATATATTTTCCTAAATATAAACATGCTTTCACATTAATATCCAGAAAAAAAGATCATTTTGGTATTTTTAAAGCTATCAAGTGATGCCACATCTTTTTATAAGAAATCAAAACTGAAGATAAATATTATGCTTATTATTTACTTCCTGAGAGGAATAAAGCTCACGCAGATTTGAAAATAGTTTGATAAAGATAAGGAAAATAAATACTAGCTTTTTTTAACTGACTTTTTAGCAAATAAAATTGCATGCCTTTTATATGAGATATGACTGGATAAAATTGCTCCAGGCTTAAGTATTATTGTCATTTGAGAAAGCAAACAATAGAAACCTACTTTCAGTAAGTTGTGAGCCTGCAGTTGTTTCAATGATGTAACCATACCTTCGATATTCATGAGTGAAGATAAGCACAGAACATTCCTAATCCTTCAGTGAAAAATACAAATCACAGTCTCCCTCCTTGTTTATGTTCATCCCTGCACAAACACAGACAGCTACTCTACAACTGAAGGAAGTACAGTCAATTGTCTTGTTATGCTCCTTTTGCATTACAGATGCATTAGAGCTCTGCTTAGATTTCATAATTGAGTTATAGCAATCATCCACATATTAGATTCTAGGCTGAGCTTTGGCAAGACTAAATAATATAAATAAATTATTGCTTACCTACAGAATTCCTTTGCTTGGGAGGTAAAGCATATCTATCAGAAAAGCTGTTGGTTTTTTTCCTCAGGCCTATTCAATAAATAAACGTTACACCAGGATTCTTACACAGAGTATCTTTGAAATGGGTTTTGTATTGATTTTTATAACTACCCTGTTAGATGACGTTATCCCTTAGTGTGTCATGTTTAGATGGGTCCGCCCGGAGCAGGTCACTGAGGTGATAACTGTCATTTGGAGGGACAGAAAAGCAATCATAGCTTTTTCATTACTTACTGTTTTCCCCTGCAAGTGCAGGATCATTTGACATATTATGGTTTCTGTGATTTAAGCTGCATTTTGAAATTAAGTGCTAGAATATCAAGCTGTGGGTTTAGAAAAATAAACTTCATGTCAAAGGAACCACATGCCCTGTAGGTCATAGTCATAACTAAGATCCAAGAGAAGTGACAGTCCTCAGCATTTTAAGAAAAAACAAAACAAACCCCAAACATATACCCTCCAAAAAAATTGATCAGAAAATAAATACATTTTTGTAAGAGGCAAAAGGATCCAAAATTGTTAAAGTAATTGTAGCCTGCACTTCCCATGTAACTGAACAATTGAAAAGCAATTTACAACCTGATTCTCCTCATTTTCCATGCTGAAACAATTGTAAAAATACCACCAATTTCTTAAAGCATTTAGGATGACAACATCAGAAAAAAAATCACCAAAACATGTTTTTCACCAGCCTTCAAAACACTGGTGCACTTCCCTCAAAAGTGATCAAGTTTCTAAGGCAAGTTTTATATCAATCCAAACTCATTCTAAACCAAATCTGTATTAATGCATAGTTGCCAAGAGAAAATATAGAATGTCAGAGCTACTAAATTGTCTTGATATAGAACAAGGACAGTTGTTACACTTTAGCTGAGCTTTCACAATTTTTAAAAATTAATGAAATACCAAGCTAAAAAGTTATTTAACTAATAAACTATTCTTCTGTCTCAGATGTGCAAACAGGTCTTTGGTGTATTTTAAAAACAAGATGCCAAAGCATAATGCCAAAGTGGCCCTTCCCCTGTTAATCTTGAACACTTACTGTGTAAGAATTGTTGATGTACTTATGGGATAAGCCCTTAAACTGTCACTTTTGGTTTTTTTTTTTTTCCTTTATTCAGGATCTTAATTTTTGAACAAAATCATACTTCATTCACAAGTCTGTTCATGCTTCCCTTACACAAAACTTATTTTTACATCTCTGTAATTCTCTGGAAGCTCCTATAGTACTATAGAATTTCAGTATAGTGGTGGTCATCTATTATATAGTCATTGGATAGAATGCAAACACTAACCTGGAAGCAAGGACTGGCAAAATGGTATTTTAAAATGCTGGAGAGCCACAAAGATAATCACAGGGCTGGAGCACTTCTCCTATGAAGACCGGCTGAGAGAGTTGGGGTTGCTCAGCCTGGAGAAGAGAAAGTTATGGGAGACCTCACTCTGGCCTGCCAGGACTAGAACTAGAAATTCAGATCTAGTGGATGGCTTCCCTGTCCTGGGTGGGTGGTGTGGAACCAGAAAATCTTGAAGGTTCTTTCCAATCCAAGCCATTCTACAATACCGCGAAAATATCCTACATAAGTGCCAGGTTACAGAACTTGCTTTCTCTTGTCTTCTTTCTCACTCTTTAAACCCTGTGGACATGCAAGGTTTTGCCATGTGTAGGAACAGTTTCAAGGCTATTATTGTAGTCAGGTGGTTCAGGTACACTCTAAAGGGCAGAATGTCTTGGTCCAAATAACTTGAGGCTGAGGAATCCCTGCCACCACACACTGCGCAGAGGTTTTAACCATGAGGTTTTCTTCTTTACTATATTTTCAAGGAGTTATTCTAATCTATTTCTCCAGAAGAAAGCTTAAAATTCTTTTCTATGATTTCAGAGTGGGTAGGGTTCCCAGAGCCTAGAAAAAGACAAGTACATGCTCAAGCATGTCTGTCTATGCTAGTTCTCAGCAGCTCCTTCCTTAGCAGTCAATTTGGATTTCAGGCTGAAAAGCTTAAACAAAGATTAGTAAAATAAGCCACCATTTCTTTATCTCTTCTCTTTCAACAAAGTAAGATAAGTAACTAACAAAATAACTTTATTGGGTTTTTTGTTTCTTTGGGTTTTCTTAAGAGTAGGCAATCATTACTTTTATATGCACTGAAGTGATTATGGACATTGTCTTCCCAAATAATAAATATATATATATTTATATATAAAGTATTGTTAACCTTTATTGACCTTAGAATGCTCTAAAATAGATTTGCAGTCTTGCAACTAAAATTAAAGCCTCTGACAGATTCTGATTAATATTTTACATATGATTCTATTAAGTAATACTTCTTTTGGATTACTATCTCAGATCCTTAAGAAAAAACTGACCATAAAATAAATCAATTCTTTTTAAAATGTGCTCAGAAATTATCTACTTACTTGGCCATAGAAATAAAAGATGATCAAGTTACATACTTCTCTTTTTGTCATATATTTGAACTATGGTTGGATATCAGCACTCTTTAAAAAAACTACAGTATACAATATCTAAAGAATAAGTGTTGTGTGAAGTGAAAAATAACCCTTCGACAGATCTCAAAACCAAACACATTAAAAAAGAAATTGGTGGGATTATTTCTAGAGAATAAGTCTGGTCAGTGTATTAAGTAATTCTACCACTCATAAGAAAAAATTTATCAGATTTATTGATGACAGAGGGATTGGTTGATTAAAAATAATGATGAGAATAGACTGTTTATTCAGAGACATCCAGATCACATGGCACCATGGGTGTATTCAAATAGCATGCATTTTAATATACATTTAATACATTCAGTATTCAGCCAGAGGCATGTTTTGAGAAAACTCAAATCCAGGTTTCTGATGGAGTGCTAGTCACAATCTTATTAATTATGAAATATTATTTTTTCCTATTCAGAGGACAGCCTTAAATTTTTCTATTTAGGATGTAAAAGAACTTTTGCATTTTTCTTTTTTTCATATTTGCAGGAAATTATATATCACTGGAAAATATTCAAAACCAGTTGTTTTCATTTCATGTTTTTTCATTGGTTTTCATATGCAAAGTCTTCTGGTTTCTTGATGTCATAAAATTCAAATTGCAGGCACACATTTTTCCCTTGGAAACAAATGAAATCATCATAACATTGATCACTGCCGTCATTCCCTGAGATTCTAGAGTAGTTTAAGAATCTAAGCTTTTTCAAATTATTCAAATAACTCTCACTAGAAATATCCACTCTTAATTATAAGGAATTAATAAAAGTTGTATGTTATTCTTTTCAACAATAAATATGCTTCCTCCAAAGGGGAGCTAAGAGAGTATTGTGAAGCAAACCTTATTGTCCCTACAGAAATATACAACTGTGGGTTAACTGTCAAGGAAATATGACAATACTATCCTTTTTTCACTGACATTATATTTTGAAAACACAGAATATTAAATCAGGATACTATCAGTTATTCTTCCTTACTTAAATTCAAGTCACAAAAGATAGTGAAAATTGAGTGAAATTGACATTTTTTAACTTCTCAAGTCTCTTTCATAATAAAAAATTAGTTGAGATTTTCTTTATTATTTTATTAAGAATACTTTCTTTTCTCCCTTACTGGGTCACAGACTTGCCAAATGACTTTACATTGTATCATCTTAAATATGCATTATTGTCTATCATGTCAACTTTCAGAGATATAATCCCAAAAATGTATTCAGGTTGTTTAAAATCCATACATATAATTCTGATAGAGAAACACTGCAAGAATCTATTGTAAAAAAACCCCCATTCAACCACAATATATTTATAACTTGTCACAGACTATTAATATGCATCATCCCAACAAAGACTCTCTTTGTTCCAAACTGAAGTGGAAGAACTGAGTGAAGCTAGGAGGATTCTTGATCCACCGGCTTCAGTTGCTCATTCTTAAGCCAGCATGGCTCCTTTTTCATGGATATACTTATTTACTTTGTCTTCTTTCAGGAATGTAAAAGGAGTTTAAAGTAGCTTTAGCTGGGCTGCAAGATTGGGTTAATAAGATTAAAGCAAATCTTTTCAATTCTTCAGTCATTTTGCCTTGGGTTTGACTATATGGTCTGAGGAAGCCTTTGAGCTTCAGCTGAAACAACTTGCACATTTCTCAAGATGCGAACTTCTTAATTAACCCCAATCTTCATTAATAGAAGGCAACTTCTAGAGAGCCATTTTATATTTGCCATGAAATTGTTGCAGCTGCTTGGTAAGTCTCTTCTGTCTCTGTGACTAAACTGACCAGATGACCCCGGTAAGTCCAGCTGCTTTCAAGGAAAAGGCCAGATAGTGAGGCAGCATCAGCACAGTGTACTGATGGGATTTCTAGGTGTTCCATATGCTGAGGTGGCACTACAGTTCTGGGAGCTTGGATCAAAGGTTAGGTCACTCATTTCTTCTTCCTTGCATCCACACAGTTTCTAGTTTACCCTAGTGTTAAGCATGTCACATCCTTTTCCCATTTTCTGTCAGATTTTTTTTCACGAAAATAATATAAACCAACATTTTCGAAGAAAAGTCAAATATTTCATGGAAATTAAGTAGCTTTATATCCTGTTTGCCCAATATTGTCCAACAGAAAAATAAGCCAAAAAATCTGAGAAAAAAAATATTATAGAGTCATCATTATCTTTCTAAAAATTTCTTTCATTACAATACAGTGACATAACACCTCTGTGAGATCTTCTATTAATACAGCATTATTTTACCCTTTCTAGCCTGGACAAAAATTTCCACAGGGGAATTTGGCTGAATACATGACTTTTTGTAATAAGAATGTTACATTTTAGAAAAAAAAAAAAAGTCTTTTCTAGAAGTAAACAAGATTCAGTGCGCTTGATAGAATAAGATGAAATAAAACTGTTGGAAATTCAAGAGCAGTGATTCCAAACACCAATTTACACATCTATATTTAGCTTATGTCATTTTTGTCAGGATTTGTGATCTATAATACCAATTTCTAAAAAGTGTAACTGTCTGCAAATACAGGATACCAAATTTTTTAAATGGCTCCATTGGGGAGATGTATCTGGGGAACTCCAGATCATTACATATGGCACTAAACTTAGGTAAATCTGTAGAAACTGTTACTAAAGTCTAGAAAATGTGGGTTCAAGGAAACGTGTGATTCAGGGGGGAAGAAATAACCCCGCACTGATAGAGAAGCACTGTGCTTACAGTTGATTCATAATCTCTGTAGGACTGAAGGTGAGTGTGATATGGTTGAAATGCTATATCTAGATTTTTACAAAATTATCTGCCACATCTATTGTTGTAGGCTCTCAAACTAATTAAAATTCTAAGGTGTGAATCAAATAACTATTTGTATATTATGGAACAAAACCAATGACAAATTTTCATTCTGGAGAGGTAAGTCAATAATGCAGGTAGCAGCCTGCACTAGCATCTGAAGTGTTGAAAACAAGCTATCATTGCTAAGTTGTTCAGCATTTTCAAGTAGGTACATGGAAAGGCCTAGGACAAATGTTAACCATTCTTTAGGGGGAAAATAAAGAGTTCAGGTCACATTCTTGTCCCACAGAAAGTAAAACAGCACTTGGAGGGGGAGTGAGAAGGATCTGTGGCACAGTTTCTCTACAAAGAACTGTAAAAGAGAAAATAATACCATATGAAAGAAAGATAGCAGTCTATAAATAGATTATGAGAAAGCGATATAAAACCAGAAGCTGCCTGGGTGAATCAAAATATTGAATTTAAAGGAGTCATATCATACCCCTTAATGAACAAAAAAAGCAAAAGTAGAAATTCCTGGATATGTTCTCAGAAAAAAAATCCTAAAAATCACCATCTTTGACTCATCAAGTCCACATGCTGCTCACAACTAGGAGGGTGCACAGAGGGAGTTATCACTGCTTCCCTAGGCATCTGCTGCTAGCCACCGATTAAGAAAGGAAACCAGGATAAGATGGACTCTTTCATCTGATCCATTAACGTTTTTATTCAGGAGCCCCTGGCATTAGAGAGGCAAAACAATGTCAATTAGCTGATTAGCAGTATCTTGCAACAGGGAAAAGCAGATGCTCTTAAACTAAATTGCTTTATTTGGAATGCATACAGGACTGCAGCAGAAGTTCCCACAGAGAACCTGCAGACTGGCCGACTGCAGTCCTTCTCAGCACAGCTCCATGTCCATCTTGGGGGAAGTAAGGTGGGAGGGAAGCTTATTGCATATCTTTTTGATATACCCCTCCAAGCTCACTGTAGGAGCACTTATTTTAGAAGCAAACCAACCACACAATTCTGGTATTACTTGCTTTTTGTTTTAAGTTGCTGACACCAAATGCACAAGCTTTTTGAGATCCAGGCTGTCTGAAAATTTATACACGTGAAACAGACAAACGAGAGTGTCCACCCCTCTTACTTTGCTGGGTTTGGTTATGTCCTCCATTTATGGCCCTTGTAAAACTAAAACTGCTTTGTCCCTTGCGGCGCTGCAAGTGGCAGCAGCCACCCTGACCGTGGAGGGCACTGCCAACACCAAAGTGGGGCAGTCAGGCACCAAGGTTTAACAACTCACTCTGTAGGCAGGGTGAGAACACATAATCCCCCAGTTTAGTGGTTTGCATACTTTTGTATGATTGGTTAATGTTTTCCCCTCCCTATTTTATGTATAGAGTTGTTAATATTCATTTCCCTTCATTGACTATGTATGTACCGTAAAGTTCTGTTATCCTCGACACCCCATTGGTTCCTTTGCTAAGTCCCACCTTTGTATTAATCCCATTGGCTTCCTCACTGTTAACTCTGCCCACTTTGCCCCATCTTATTGGCTGAATCATTTATCCCTGCCTTTCCATTCCCCCCTATAAACCCGTGGACACCTTCAGGTTTTTGGCTCTTTGTTCCTGGTACCTCCACAGTGAGCTTTGTGTGTGGAATCCGTACAAGGAGTCCTCGCCCTTCTTCTTTACCTCCGCCCGTGTGCCCTTACATCCAGCTCGGACACAGCTTCCTCAGGTGAGGAGCTCACCCCCTCTGCCCCTCTTTTTGTGAGTAAGCAGCCTTGAACCAGAGGGGTGCAGCTAGACCTCTGGGCTCTTCTTCAGCTAGCATGCAAACCCTCAGACCCCACAGAAAGAGCCTCTACTAGAGTCAGAATTAATACAGATTTCTTTATCAGTCAACAGGAACTAAAAGGGGACAGAAGGAATCTAATGTCTTTAAAATACTTTTAAATGTGATTTGGTTCTCCAGGTGCAGTACCCTGAAATCAAAAGGTTTTCAGCCATTGTGAGGCATCATCAGAGATCCAAAGAAAAGTCTTTGGAGTGGTTTGTACTCCAATACTTTTGAATTTCTCTTGACTGCAACGAAGGCCTGAATTTCTTTGATTTAAGGATAGCTACATTATCACTATAGTGTTTTATTACCATTAAATGGCAGGTCCACTTTCAGCTGTAATTGAAGTTTTTCTTGTGTGGTAATATAGGATCTGGTTATAGGACTTTAGCTAAGAGCCACTGCTTGTAATTCACAGAGCACTTTGAGATTTGCAAATAGGGTCTCATAATTCAGTTTAAAGAATAATAATGGAAGGCAATGGAATTAAATTATTAACATTATATATTCACTCAATTTCATTTCAACTGGCTTTTCATCATGAGGACTTTTCTTGACATATAAATATGAAGCTGTACAAAAGAGGGAGCTTTTTTTGGTTGTTGTGAGAGAATGAGAGTATTAAAAGGAAATTAGTCACCTGGATAAAATACTTCAGCCAGTAACTGAGTAGTACTGCAGGCAAAAGCAGATAGTCCTCACAAGGACTGTGCAAAATAGACAACTCTAATAATCTGCATCTTGTTGCTTTTAGGCATAATCAACTGAAAAGTGAGGCATATTTTGTGGGGGTTATGCAAACCACACTATTTTGTGAAGATCACATTTCACAGCTGAACACAATGGCTGCTGAAGCTTTTTATGTATGCCCAGTTTTGCGATAGTCGCCACAAATCCCCACCACACATCATGAATCACAAAATCATCATACAGAAAAATACCTGTGTCCCAGAGATATTGCCACCTCATGGCCAGATCCAAAGAGAACTAGAGCTGACAAAGTGGAATATAGGTAAATTTAGTAGCCTATGTCCAAAGCTGCAATCCTGAAACATGTGACTGTTCAGGAGCATCTTCTTCACAGAAGAGAAAAATTTCCTATTTATTACTCTGTTAGCTCTGTTCTTCTCTATAAGTGAAAAAAATACTATGCTTTGGTATTCAGTACACAGTGCTATACATAATATATACAATTCGGAATGTTTTGTTCAGAAATAATTCTGAAATTTGTAAAGGTAAAATAGTTAAAATATAGTAAAAATAGGTAAAAAATATTTTCTTCATTACATCTAGGTAGTGGATTGCAGAGTCTTTTTGCTGTCTCCCAAAGGAGAGTCACCATTCCAGAAGACAGGGTATGCTGGAGATGACATTCAGTAATCTCTTTAGAAGACAGTTACCAGGTACCAGTCTCTGTGTGCAGAATCTCTGACCATATCTCCAGCTCATTTGTTTTCAGATTATATTTAACTCACTTAGAAGTCTTTCTCTTTTCCCAAACAAATTATTCTCCTAAGGCATTCAGGGTACCAGAAACGCCAAGACATTTAGGCGAATGTGAATAGTGTGAAACATCACCTAGCTCAGTAAAACAGAGCACAAAGGAGAGGACAGCAAAATTTCTCATAGCACACACATCCTTAGCTGTTGTGGCAATGTGACACAGAGCATGTGGCACAATGGAGGAGCCAGTGTTCCCCTCAGTCCTGCCAGTGGTGGAGAAGGACATGAGGACTTTATCAGCTCAGTGGGTCAACAGTTGGTCCTATGAGTCAGCCATGGGTCTGTGGTTGTAAAAGAGAAGAGGAAAGGGTTATGGGGGAGAACTCATCAAATTGTGCAAATGCCTAAGGGAAGGATGCAAATAAGACAGAGACAGGCTCTTTTCCATGGTGCGTAGTATGAGACCAGAAGCAATGGACTCACACCAAAACAGAGAAAGTGCCAGCTGATAATGACGAAGAACTTTTTTACTGTGCACTGACACTGTATTTTATCATTACATTTTCTGGTATGAGTGCTTTGTAATTTGAGGGCATGGATGTATTTACAAAGCACCTTTTGGATAAAAGTTACTTTCCTTGTGGGTTTTTTTCACAGTAATGAAACACTGGTCAAGAATGCTCAGAGGTGTTCACTGAGTCATAAACACCTCACCCACTTAGAAATATGTAGAAACATTTCTAGGACATTGTCTAAAAATGGGGCAGCACAGTAAGCTTCCCAAAGCTGTTTTTCAGTTCTGCTAGCAAGACGAAAAAGCTGCTGTCAAACTCCATTTTATTTGATGGAGGATGCCAGTTTCAAGAAATATGCTAATTTTTACAACTAAATTAGATTACAACCATGTTTAATGAAAAAACAGGTCTCCACTGATGTTCCTAAAGCTTTTCTATTGCATAAAGAATAAGCAGAAGCCCACACTGTTATCTGTAACAGAGTTTATGAACTGTAAGACACAAATAAGTTAATCATATCTCTGTTGCCTCAATAATATGAATTAATCAGGTGTTGAATGGATTGTGGAATGAATTTATTCTACTGAAATCACATTATACTTTTGTATGGAAAAGAGTGAAAATCTACTTTTGAAGCCAAAAAGAAATTGAAATTTTAATAAAACTTGCACTGTAGCTATTATTGGTGTTGGAAGGGACTGAACGACCATCTGATTCCAATCCTCCTGCCTTGGACAGGTACACCTTCCACTACAGCAGGTTGCTGAAAGCACCATGCAACCTGACCTTGAACACTCTGGGGGATGAGGCATCCACAACTCCTCTGGGCAACCTGTTCCTGTGCCTCTTTACCATCTGAATAAAGAATTTCTTCCTAATATCTAATCTAAACCTGCCATTACCATTTGTCCTATCACCCTTGTAAAAAGTCCCTCTCTATCTTTCTTTAGTACCTGTCTTTATGTACTGCAAGGCTTTTGTAAGGTCTCTCCATAGCCTTCTCTTCTCCAGGCTGAACAGCCCCAACTCTCTCAGCTATCTTCACAGGAGAGTTGCTCCAGCTTTGATGATCTTCCTGGCCCTTCTCTGGTCTTGCTCCAACAGGTTCGTGTGCTGGGACACCAGAACTTAATGCAGTGCTCCAGCTGGGGTCTCATAAGAGCAGAGCAGAGGGGGAGAATTGCCTCCCTCGCCCTGCTGGCCTTGCTGTTTTTAGTGCAGCTCAGGTTATGGTCGGCTTTCTGGGCTACAAGTGCACGCTTGCCAAGTCATGTTGGGCACCAATACCCCCAAGTCCTCCTCGCCAGGGCTGTTCTCAATCCATTCTCCACCCAGCCTGTATCTATGCTTGGGATTGCTCCAGCCCAGGTGCAGGACCTTGCGCTTGGCCTTCTTGAACTTCATGAGGTTTGGACCCACCTTTCTCGCCTGTCAAGACCCCTCTGGGTGGCATCCCTTCCCTCCAGTGTGTCAGCTGTGCCACACAGCTTAATGATATTGACAGAATTGCTGAGGGTGCACTCAAGACCACTGTCCACGTCGCTGTCAGAGATGTTAAACCATACTGCTCCCAATACTGACCCCTGAGGAAAGCCTCTTGTCACCAGTCTTCCTTTGCACATCCAGCCATTGCCTTGCAAAACTGCAAGTGTGATCATGCAGCCAATTCTTTATTCTCCAAGTGGTTCATCCATCAAATCCACATCTCTATTTTAAATACAATGTTGTGTGGGACACTGTCAAATGCTTTGCTTGAGTCCAGGTAGATGACATCAGCCAGTCTTCCCTTAACCACCAACATCATAAGCACATCATAGAAGGCCATCAGAATTGCCTGAGTATGTTTTCCCAGGCAAACACCTCTGTTGCTTCCTGTGTAATTCTACCATGATTCTCCTTTGGAAAGAAGACACAGAGATGTCAATGAGGAAAGACCCCTCCAAAGGTCAGAAGATGTGCAGTTCATGGAGTGGTTATCAGCCTCACAGTACCAATGCAGGCACAAGAGATACAACCTTTAACAACTAAAGTTGGTGACATATGGGAAAAAAGGGAGAATTCATCTACAAAAGCAGTAAACATCCCATACTGCATACCTTATGGGGTGGTTTGACACAAACTGAAACACCCTGGTTGCATCCCTGTATCTTTGTGCCCAGGGGTATGCTTTCAGCAGGCTCTCTTTGCACAGAAATCGTGTTGCAAGAACGCAGGAGATTGAATCTGGATGTTGTTAATTAGTATTACTTTTTATATACTTGTTTTATTTGTGTCAGACACTGTGATTTCCATTACCGTTTAGCTCAAGATTTCTTCTAAAAAGGAAAGTCTCACATATGAACAAGCAAGTTAATATGAGATGCACAGTTTTAAACCAGCTGAGAATCTGGCCCAGAAAGGGTGTCCAAAACTAAAAGTGCATCTTCTGAGGCACTATTTTCCATAGCTGTCCATAATAATTTATTTTCTACATGGTTTTGTCATTCTATATAGGCACAGGCATGGATGCACACAAACAACTGTGTGGATGAATTTCTGGTGTGATATCTCATGCCTTTATCTTTGGTCCAAAGTTCTGCTAGACCTAGTTGAGTCTGAAATAAGTGCTTTCAGGAAGCGTATTGGAATAACTTGAAGAACATTTCTTCTGCTTTTACTAATAAAGGAAAGGATTCAAGCCCCATCTGTAATGTTGAATTTTGGAACAAGGTGTGCTTGTTCTATCAAGGATATGCCAATAATTCAAGGCAATCAGCAGGGTACATTACAGTGGAAAGTCTGAACCAACAAGCTGTACAAACAAAATAACAATCAGAAGATTTAATGCATTTCTGATGTACATTTAAGGCATTGACACTGGGCCACAGATGTACATGTGTAGTGTTTTATCTTGTTGAGATATGGCTTGTGAGAACCTATTACAGCACATCATCACCCACAAGTACTGGGCACAGCAGAGGAAAAATTCCATCACACATTACTCCTGCAGATATATTAGAGAAACAAATTGTACTTGGAATTGAAAAGTCACAGGCTTATTCTGTCTTAATAAATTCCTGCCAAAAGGCTAAGTGTAAAACTAGAAATACTTCCCAAATGTTGTTACTGTATTATCATCTCTGACATCTCAAGGGCTGCTCGGGGATCATCTAGATATCATTTCAGAGTTCCCACAATAAATCTGGCTTTTTTAACCTTTTTTTAAATCTGCTTGGGTTTATGTAGACATTTTGAGTTTGCTGTACTTGAAATTTAGCACCTCCTTTACCAAAAGGCAAAGGCTGTTTTTGAACAAAATCTCTGACACACTGGTGATGCGATGATACCATGCACTTTTCAAAATCATAGATGCACCTTCAAATCTTACTTTAACTTTGCCAAAGACACAGCCTGAAATTCTGCGATGCATCTAAAGCATTTTAATAGATCTCATTCTGTCCCTGCGCTGCCATCTTTATTCTAGATTGTACATTATATTTTGAACGTTTTTTATTCTGTTCTCAATACTTGCAAAGACTCTGGATTGTTTTCTATCATACACACCTTGTAACTCATCTAAATGTCACTGTAGTATATAACAATATTGTAAAGTTCTCCATTACATTTCTGTTTTCTTCTCTTATGTTTTCATTTCTTTACCTCTCTTAATAAATACATGAGGAGTTTATACTCATGTACTGGTATGAGGAGGACTACACGCACTAGGAAAAAATGCACCAGGAAAGAGCACTTTTTAAAAAATTATTCAAAAAAAAGCAGTCTTTCATGTCAGCCAGGAAAAACGTTTTGTCACATTTTATTTCTGCTACAACTAAACATAAAAAGAATCAAACTAAACACAAACAAATCAACTAAAAATGCCGAGAAGTTTCCTGGGATTGAGCAATGTGGTCCTTACCCTCTCAGCACCCAGGCCTGGCTGAAAACTTACGTAGGCATGTACAGGGATGAGACATCTTGCCTGTTGTCTATCCCAGTCTTCCAACACCTTAAATTCAAAACCACATTCATCCCACCCTCCTCTGCACATGGTTCACACTCTCAGCATCACTTTACTGAAGAGAAATGGGGAGTGATAGAAAGCAGGCCTGCAACTATCTCTATTCCAATATGAAGTTATATGAGTTCAGAAATAAATTTACAATTTCATAACTGAGTCCCAACAAGAAAAAAGCCCTCTAGATCAAGAAGAACCAACCTTGACTGGTGCTTCTATCTTCCCCATGCAAGGCACTGGATGGCCTTCAAGTGAGAAGACTGGGACATGCTGTCTGTGCTTGTCTAGAGGAACCCACCAGGGCAGTCCATGAACAGGGTTATGAACAGCAGCTGGTCAGAACTGGGCCTTGGTGTCTTCAATCTATAAACCTAAGCCAAGCCATTCCAAGTCAAGTCACACTGAGTCATGAATCCCAGCAATTATTGGTACAGTGTGGTGTGATGGAAAAATAAACTGAAATTGTAAAAAAAAAAGAAAACCATTATTAAATTTAATGCTTAATATGAAACAGGAAATTATGTATCCCTTGTGAGTAAAGTTTTCCCTTATGAAACAAGAGTTGTGGACTCTATCAGTGTGCTTACTTTGTATGTTTAATACTTTTTTGCTCAAATAATTCAAGGTTCTCTGTGTTAAAATAATAAATCATTTTTGGAAAAAAATGCTGCCAAGAAGTCCTACCATGTTATTCATACAGTAGGAGAAAAATATAACTAGCTATGGTCACCTTGCTTTTCCTCAACCATGTATCTTTTATGATTCCATGCTTCCTTCCTAAAATATTCCAGCACTTTTATACAAAAACGTGGACAGCTCTAGATTTGCAATGTCATTCCTTCACAAGTGAGGCTTCATGAGATAACTTTCTCACCAGTTCTTCACCTTCATTCTTGGCCCTGTCCTCGTGCATTCTTTTGGAGGTGAGGAATTAGCAGGCCACTGTGAGTACTTTGGGTAATGAGGATACTTTATCAAGTATCTTGCTTTTTGGGAGGGTATCATTTTTTTCTTTCCCATAAGTGTAATTTTTTTTTACAGTTAAAGCTGATATGGCTACTGCTGAACTTTATGTGAGTCCACATTTAGTGCTTCAAGAGAACTCCAAACCTCCTCCAGCACATGTGCCTGCCATCCAGTATGTAGTGACCAGGCATTTCTGCTTCAGCATTTTGCAAAACCAGAACAGCAGTTTGCATTGCCTGTGTTCGGGCTCCTCCACACGGCACCTTTACTTCAGCAATCAACAGGTAGGCCAGCAAAGCACAGGTCTTGAAATAATGAAGCAGCAACTTGTCATTTCAGCTGTGATGGAAGTCAACAACTGTGGTGTGAGATATGAAAATGTGCAGCAAAGAGTGGTGATCTTGTTTCTCTGGCATCTGAATAAGACAAAGAAGACAACTGGGTTTCACAGTTGCACATCAGTGCCTCATAGTTTAAAACCCGTTAATGTTAACAGGCCCTGGTAAATGAATGAAAAGAAAATTGATCATTAAATGGTGCGATTAAATGTATGAACAAGACATCCAGATACCAGGAGCTTTCTATGTACTGAATGTAGCAGCCTTATAGGCAACAAGCTTACGATGTACACCTGCAGATTCCACTAAATTGTTTAGATTGCACACTTTACTGTAGGTCAGGGCTGTTAATCACCAGAACGCCCCAGGGCAGCCACATACAGCCTTATTTATGGGCAAATCAAGAAACTGAAATACTGAACCGTGCCTGATTAGCTGCACTAATATGCTACTTGTGGCTAATTTCTGAGCTGCTTAATTCGCAGGTGTTTGCCCCAGCCAATAAATCATGCTTTCTACCTCCTCTTTGCACTCATGACCTGCCATGCATATGTGGAGCCTGTTTAAGTGACAAGCAGGAAATAATTGATGGTGCATTAAATCACTCTGGTGTTTAGTGAACTGGGTCTCCTTTGAAACAGGCCTTGCTATGTTCCCACTCCCAGGCTCGTTTCAGATGTTATTGTAACCCAAGTCTTCTGCGCCACTGCTCTCAACCTTTCAAAGGTACAATGTGTACATTTCCTCATTTTTATTTGTTTTACTTGTAGAGCACACGATTTGCATAAGCCATCGCTATTAAATTTTCCACAACAGTTAATCACCAGTGCGTTGAAACAGAACAAAATTCCCTGGACTGAGAAGTTGGAAAGGAACATACCAGGAGCCTTAGCAGCTCAAGCCCTGCGCTGCACTAGAAGCTGTCACCTATCAGGGGTTCTCAGTCAAATTTACATCAATCATCACTGAGTTGGTCACTCTGATTTCCTTCCTTCAGATGAGAAAAAGGGATCTGAAAGCTGAACTCATAGAAACAACTCCTACCTCATTCTAAGTCTCAATGTAACAAGAGTCATGCTCTTTTCCATATCTTGACACAAAATCACTAAGAAACCACAAAATTTCCAAGCTTTAATTAAAAATGCTGTTGAGGGTATATTGAAAGGGCCAAAATAGGAAAGACTGTATTTTTTTCATCTATGTTATGAATCATCTCATATTAACATAGAGTTGAGTGAAACAGTATTTATTTTGGGGGGATTTCTGGTATTCAGATTGCATTGTAGCTGAGGTGATTGTTCCTCAGGGAATTCTGGGTGAATCACAAAAATCTTTTCGTTAGGGCTTATGGAGAATGTCCTTTGGAGCAAAGGATAAGAGGGAAGACCTAATCAGTTCTTTCTACTTTAAGGAGTAACTTTTACCATTCTCCATGATAAAGTTCCTTAGCCTTTATTCTGACATCTAAATCGAATAAACTCGAAGTAAAGGATTTCAGCAAATGGGTAAAGATTCTGGGGTTTGAACATTTTTACTGCCTGTTTATGACCTATTCTGAGTTCAAACAAGAATCAAAGCTAATGAGTAATGAGGTCTGCTTATTAATGTATCACACAAAATTTAGTGGTAACCTGCAAACCACAATGCTGCTAGAACCTTTGTGGTGATAGTTAAATTGGGGATTTCTTGAGCTATGTTTTCTAGGGGTACTTAAAAATTACAATATTAGCTTAGCAGAGTGTTACATTTTTTAGTGTACATTTACCTGGGAGGACTTTTGCTGTAGCGATGACCTGCAGAAAAAAAAATCCCCCTTCCATAACAAAGGCAGCTAATTAAAAATAAATTAAAAGAAGCGGGAAAAAGATTACAAAATGCCTACAGATGATACAAAAATTTTTAAAGAGCATGTATAAATCATTCAAATTAACAGTTAATCAATCCTAACACCAAGAAATATTTCCCACCTGCTTCTCTAGGAAAACATACAGCTGAATAGAAAAGGTAAAGAAAGCAATAGTAATTCTAAAAAAAGGGAATTATTCTCATTATTCATAGCCAAACGTAAAAGTTTTTAAAAAGCTAAAATTGAGACAAGTTACAGAAAAAAAACCCCACACATCAAGTCACATAAAAAGTGGAAATAACTTTTAAAAGCATGAGGAAAAAGAGAAAGTTTAATAACAAAACAAGAAACTGTTTGTTTGGGGGTTTTTCCAGGCTTGATAAGTAATCTATGAAGAGAATAGAAGGTCAAAGTTTATAAAGAGAACTTAAATGCCCTATAGAAGCCACATGGGAAGTTGCAATACTGAGTTATATGACCATTTAGCCAGACCTAGTATGGTAATTTCATAGTTTTGTCTTCTGAGATTATAAAACTAGGGTTCTGCTGTCAGAGTGTAGTTTCCTGCTCGTATACACTTTCCTTGAATGCCAAGAGAATGTTTGTTAACTTCTAGGGAAGCTATAAAGCCATGTTCTGCTATAGACTTGCAAAAGAGTTGGGTTATGATTGGGATTAGGAGTGGTTTTTAACAGATTTTTAAACTTCAAGGCCAGAAATAGCCATTATGTTTGCCTAAAGTAATTTCCTTTGCTATCCAGTTATAGCATTTTTTCCTGAGTAGTTTCTGAATTGGAAGGAATTATTCTTTTCTATTAAAAAGGAGTTTGTTTAGGTTTAGACACTAGTAATTTAACCTGGATTATATTTTTATAATTTGGCATAGTTCTTCCAATTTTTAATTGTAGTTAGATTATAAAAAATAAAAACTATATTTGAGATAATTATCTCAAGCACCCTTATATAAAGGAGGTTATTAGTACCAATATCTAGCACATAATGTTGAGTCATAATGTCTGACCTGAACACTTTAGGGGATCTTCTATATTAAATTATCATAAAACACCTAATCAACTCTATTATGGAGAAACAAATATTTCACTATAAGGGCATGACATTTTTACACTATTTCTTACTGAAAATTATGGTTTGTTTTGATGCCTAGTTTGCTAAGAATCCTACTAGAGAAAAAACATAATGCATGCAATTAATATAATTTCAGTATAACAGACTGCAGTGTTTTGGCTAAAAATATGTTTTTTCCTTTAAAATGTCTTTTCTTGGATGTGAATATTTGGATTCAGGGTTTTTGTTTGGGGGTAGGGGGGTTGTTAATATAGACTTTTTTTTCTTCATTGCCTAAAAATTTCATAAGCTTCTTATTAAATATTTTTATATGTTTTCTCAGGGATTAGAAAACTGCTATTGAACCTAATTATTCAATTAATTCAGTTCAATCATGGATTTATTAAAAAAAGAGAACTCTTTCTATGATGTGTTCAGTAGACAATTCAGGTAAATAACGCTTGAATAAATAAGTGTTACAAATTTCAGCTTGATGGTAGGTCACAGATAATAATATGACTGAAATGGGGAGTAAAAGAGTGAACAAATTTTTACAGAGCTTCAATTCTTCATTTATAACCCGTTGGAAGTGTATCTAGGAATAAATTACTTTGTGGTCAGATGATGTCCATGGGAAAACACCAGATGAATTTGATGTGGACACAGATAGATAATACACACACACACACACACATAGACATTATCAGTATTTCTATTCTGACTTGATATTCTGAGTATTTTAGGATTTTTCATGCCAATCTAGAGAAATCATCAAGATGCTTAATGTTCATTGGCTCAGTTCTGTGTCCTTTTTTAAGTCCAGGACATTGCAAACATGATGCATTGGACACAAAAACTGTTTTCTGAAAACTAATCTTAACATTATTTTGTTGTCATTCTTGTAATTTTTGTGGTGTTTCAAATAAAATTATGGAAATGTTCATTAGGATTTACACAAGGCTCTGATCAGGATAATGAAATAATATCAGTTATTTTTGTTTGCATTTTCCTTTTCTTTCCCCACTCACTTTATTTATAATATAGATAAACCTATGCCTCAGTCATGCTGACTTTGTGTTTAGCAGACACAAAACAAACTCTGATGCAAGGATCATAATTGTGGATTTCCTGACCAATTTTTCATACCTCTGAAATAGTCTGAAAAATCAATCTAAAGGTTCTACTCTTTCAAAAAAAAAAAAAAAATTCAATAAAGTGGAAGGTGTTTAGAAGTTTCTTTAAACTGTCTTGATTTTTATGTGGGTTTCCTTTTACCAACATATTTTTCCTAGCTTGAAATTCAGTGAATTCAATAAGGAGACCTCCCTGAACTTTCAAGGCTGCAAAACAGTCGCAAGGTGTTACAATAAATCCTACATGTATGAGCTGAAAATAAAACAAGCTCCTAAGTCCTGGAGGGGTGTATTAAGAGAAAGACTAACGCTAGGTTGTGATCACTATTTGGGTGTACACTAGTACTGTATTCTGATAGCCTTTGCTGAAGTTTCTCTAGTTTTCTCAAAGTGATGAGGTAAGCAGAGAATTAAGATAGTTTGGGTTACCTTAATTGCTTCTCTCCATATTCATGATGCTCTGACTGTTTTAGAAATGAAACTACTGTATGTCATTTTTTTGCTTTAAATTATTTCTGATTTTTGGGAGTAACCCTGATAATACACTCTAAAGACTTCTGTGCTAGAAATAACCAAAAGATATTTGCAGTTTAACCCCATATTAACAAAGGTACTTATTATTATTGAATTTGGGTTTTGTTTCCTTCATTGCTCTTGAATTACTTTGTCAGTTGAAAATTCATTGTCTCTTTCTTCATGTTCTGGATCAACATCAAAGAAATAATGTATGACAATTCATAAAAGGAAAATGGAAAGGTAAAATGCAACTTAGTAACCCAATCCAATTGTTATATTGCTGAAATGTAAGCCTGGGAGGGAGATATGGGAATGTCAAGAAGTGTGGATTCTGTATTTAAGAATTGAAGGTGTGCCAGACTTTACTGTCAGAATACACTTTCAGGAGGCAGAAATGAAAGTTTATATTACAAAGGTCACTCAGAGAAGAAGAATGTCACAAAGTTAAGTACATCCAGGGAAGACCAGATAATAAGGAATATGTTTTTCAACACTAAAACAATGGATTGCAAGAATGGCAAAATAGGGCACATGGCAGATAGAAAGAGAAATAGAGACAAGAAAAAATAAAATAGAAGAGTAATACAAGTGAAGCTGTAGAAATCATAAAAGAAACACTTGGAAACAAGAGTGAAACTTATTGAATAAACTAAAATTTATTCAGAACATTCAGATGGCAAGATTCAGAAAAATAGCCAGCAGAATGGCATCTCAGCTGATTGAAAGATGCTTGACGAATACATTTTTAAAAATTGTCATGTGTTTTCATATAGTTCCATATGAATAATTTAACAGCAATGCCAAGATTTATGGAAAGAGTATTATCAGTGAAATTTTAATGCCTGAGACTAGAAATTGTGGGGGTTTAGGGTGACTGTACAGTTCTAATTTATAAAATCTTACACCATTTAACATGGACTTGAAAAACTAGGACAAGATCTTTTTGGATTTCTATCATATTAGGAAAGATGAAAGCTTGATGAAGTTTGGAAATTCTGTGCTAGTTATCATTTAATACAATCTTTGGCAAACAGAATATATATAATACTTTCAATGCCATATTTACACAGAATAGCAGTCATAATTATTTTTCATTTAATATTTCTGCCTCCTTTGATAAGCTCATCATAAAGTTACCCTTTATACTGAAAAAGAAATTCTGTGATGTCATTCAAATGTTACCAACAAAATCATTATGTAATGTTCGTCATTTTGGCCTTGGGAAACCTATAAAGAAGAGCATGTACAGGCAGAATTGTTTTGGTTGCTTGCACCCATGGTCTCAGCATGAGACAGAGTGTTCTGGTTTCCTGTGGCATCTGTTGCACCTTGATGAAGAAACCCCTCCGTGTTCACCATCTTATGCATTCATACAGCACATCAAAATGCTGTTGAACAAGCACAAAGTAGACAGGATTCCACCACTTTACCTGTGCAGCCCTCAACTGCAGGATTGCAACCCTTCCACATGGGAAGCTGTGGTGGAAATCTCCTGAGGGGGCACAGGTGGGTGGGGTACAAAAATACACAGTGTCTCTTTTAAATTTATGATGCCACAATCATTTTACAACTTCATCTGCCTTAGTGTCTCCTACAGGAAGAAGATAGTAGGCTGAATTTCTATGGTTTCAATAAGTGTACAGAAAATCTGATGCTCAGTCACTAACCCAGTGATGCTGAAATCACGGATGGTGAGCATAATCATTCTCAAAGAAATCCTACTGTCATAAGGAACAAAATAATTTTAAGCAAAATGATTTAGACAATGCAAGTATGTATTGTGACCAGAAGAGCACAGATTATGTATTCAACCCTTTAGGGCAGATGAGGCTAAGGGCAACCTTTCTGGTAAAATCTGTTTAGCTATCTGTTCCTTGCAAATATACCAGAAGACAGATAGTATATTACTCTAATAATGTGGTGTTTTCCCCTTTTCCTCTACCAATATTAAAAATTTGCTTAAAGCTAAAAAAAAAGTCCTGCTAAAGTGCAAATACTCTTTTGATCAACAGTTATTAATAAAAAATCCCTATTTCCTCTTCCTCCATTGGTAAGCTAAAGAAATACTGTCATCCCTACATGTCATTTCCTACCCACAATCATTTCTGAATCTTCCAGTATTTTATTTTAATTGCATGCTACAACATCTTTTATATTGACTAATAGTCATTTCTCATCTATAGAAAGCACATACTTGATGAACATGGTCCTCTCAGAAAATGTTCAAATCACTAAATTTGTGTCAGCAATATAAAACTTATATATACATTGAGACTGGTTATAAAGTCTGGCCATGTTCTGGACCTTGGAATACCTTCAGTTACAGAAATACGAGCCTTGTGCCAGCCAAAAAAAACCCCATCATGCTGTGGACATGGTGACTCCAAAATATTTGAGGATACTGGGGTCAACTCATTACCCCTTAGAACTATAAGAATTGACAAAAAAACACCCAGAACAGTCTTTTCAGTTGGACCTCTTCTCAGGTTTGATTGACATTAGAGCAAGAAAAACTACAGAGAGGAGAAATATCTATGAATCCATGGCATTACCTCCAGGAATCTTCAGCTAGGATCAGCTGTATTTAAAATCCAGTTCATTCTGGACTGGAACCCAAGCTGTGCTGTTTACTCTGCAAAAACAATTGTGTAGTAGCAGAGATTGTACATGAGAGAGAAATTGATTAAGGCTTCTCAGCTCTGAATAGCATGAAATCTCGGGCTGTTAATCTTGTTTGACCACCTAAGAGATTTTTATGGGTCAAAGTATTACCTGAAGATGCTTCTTAAGCAAGTTCACTTAACCAAGAGAGATGAGTTGGGTCTTACTGCAAAGTTTTGACTTTTGCAATGTATTTTTGTAATGCATTTTTAAAGAAAATTTTTCATATTCATGCAGATGACTACACAGGTACATTAAGACCATAAAACAAAACAAGAAGATTCCTTCTGTATTTTAATCTCTGCAGTGAGGAACAGTAGAAAATTTCTGGTTTCTGTTCTTCAGACTGCTGTATATCACACATGATTATCAATATCTGTTGTGGCTATTTTTCTCCTTCTTTTCCTACTTTTTCAGTACATTGTGGCTGATTTTGAAAAAGCTCCTGTTTTGAAACTGTAAACAGATGTAGACTCTTAGTTAAAAAATAAGTTTTATCAAAATGCTATACTTACATATTGCAGTGGTGTATGATACTAAGGGTAGGACTGAGACTGATTATATAGCTTCTTTACATTTCCATGGATTCTTTTCATCAGTGTGGTATGAAAGGTCTCACAAAAGCTCTAATTAGGCCTCAGGGCTTTTTTTCTTTTCTATTAGTAATTCTCTGCTTTCAGAAATCATGATTGCCATGATAAACTGTACAAGCCGCCAATTTCTTTGGTCATCTGTTCCCACACAAGTCACAGCCCATAGGAAAGGAGGAATTTACAGGATCATTCCATCCATGTATCAGCTGAGGACCACCTCTACTTCCTTCATTCATAACAGAGACATACTCCAACTATTTTTGGAAACTCCTGTGCAGGAGATCCCACAAAACTCCCTGTCAGAACCATGTACTTGTTACTTTCAGAGGAGGGTTTATTTATTTGTTTGTTTGTTTTAATGCAGAACAAGTACATTTTTGCTGAAAAGGAAAAAAGTTTATTCCCGTCGATATAAAAAAAATGTAGTTATGTCTGTCTTTCTCTTAGCTAAATAGCATTAGGTTAAATAGCATTATTTCAATCAACCTGTTCTAACAGGTCACATTTTCTAACAAACATTACATTACCAACTGAACATGATGTGAAAGCTTGGGCCATTCCAACACTGAGCAGGGTATAGTCACAGAATCAGAGTTGGAAGGGAGACACAAGGATCATCAAATCCAATTCCTGGCGCTGCACAGGATCACCCAAAGAGTCACACCAGCTGCCCGTGAGTATTGTCCAAATGCTTCTTGAACTCTGTCATGCTTGGTGCTGTAGGTCACATGTTTTCAGGGTATATTCTTAAAAGCCAATGGTGTCAGTTGTCTTTTTGTGACACCATTGGCAAGACTGACTCATTCTGGGGCCTCTTACAATCCCACAAGATTCTCAGCTTCAGCCCTCCTGCCTAGTCAGCTTGCATTTGTTCTTGCAACTATTTATTCTTATCTAAATATAGTGCTCAACTGATGCAGTATCTTTATCTTTTCAATTTTCAGAAACTGTTTTTCTATTCTAATCATGTCTACCTATGCATTTCATGCCTTGTCCCATCTAACAGTGTCCTTAAGCATCTTTTCAAGTCCTTTTCCCAATTCTCTAGTGAAAAATTCAAATGACGACTGATCTCTGTCAAGTCTTATTCACTGCGTTCTCCCATCTTGAAAATGAACTGTTAATAAACTAGTAAAGATTTGACCTTAACCACTTTTGTCAAGCTTAATTTTAAGACCACAGTGCAAAATGTATTAGCAAAATATACTGTCAGCTTCTTCCTTTGCCTGTCATGTAATCATTTTGATAAAATTTGCCCCTCACAACTCCCTGTTGGGTGTTTATTCCTTTCTGTTATCACTTAGATGCTAACAGATTCTTTCATTAGGTGCATGTATTTTTTCTAAGAATGGAAGTTTCTGTAACTGCCTTATATTTCCTACATCTTCCTCCTTTTCTTGTTTATATCTGCAGATATTCTTTGCTTGTTTCTCCTTTGTGGAACTTCCACAAGGTCTCAGAGGAAATGGCTTCTAGTCTGAAGCTGCTTCATCCAGATCTGTGATCATAATGGGGTGAATTTTACCCAGCTTACATGAATTACAGTACTTACAGAGCAGTTCTTTCCCCGTTGTAGACTGCTTTTTCTTATTTTTTACCATAAAACTGGTCAGTGTTGACTGTGTGATCACAGTCCATCCTTTTGGAAAAGATTGTAGCCTGCTGCCTTGTGGTACACTGCCATACTTGCCAGTAGCCTTCATGCTACAGCACATCTGCAAGCAGTAAAAGCATGGAAAAGCAGCAGAGCGAGCTGTTACCAAACTAGGAGAATATATTTAACTTATTCTAATTGACAAGCACTTAGTTTTACCTTATCATTTCCTGGTTTTGGCCTCATACATTTCTTACAGATAAAGGAAAGCCCTCTCCTTCTCCGTCTCTTTCCATATGTCTGCCTTTCCCTTTAATTCTTGTTCTCTGTTATCTTGCAGGATCTAATGAGATGAATGTTACAAAGTGAGAATGGGAAGCTCTGTGCTTTCACTGAACTAATCTCTACCCTGGTCTAAGGGGCTTATTTGCAGCTGAAAGTCCTGGCAGTCTAGAAATAAATGCCTCATAAAGAATTACTTAATTTAGTTAATAATGTTTGAATCAATTCATTCTTCATTTTCCATAAAACTAGAATAAGCTAGAAGTAATTCAATTATTTTTTACAAGTACTAATGAATAAAGTAAATGTGTAATTTCCAATAAATTACATAGTTACTTGTGGTGTGAAATATTGTGCACTCAAAACAAGTAAAAAATGTGTCACTTTTATTTTTATAGTATGTCCTTTAGAAGAGATATTAAAGCACTGTTTATTTTATCCCACGGTACTCTATAGAAAACTGTAGATTAATGTTCCCTCAGAGAAGCCATATAGAATTTCAACCCTGAAAGAAAAAAAAATGCCTTCGAGAGAATCATTCAGGTACCTTGTATAAATTCTTCAGTAATAAGAAATAGGTATTTATGCATTTCACATATAGCCTGTATCTGTTGAGGAAACATGTTCTTGCCCTGATAAAGGGAAAATTTGGAGGTTTTTTTTCTGAGTGTTTTTGTCCCTTTTTAATTAAAATGCAAACTTATGTATAATGTATAACTTATGTCTGCACTCTTGGACAGTGTTCTTCTGTTTTGAAGCATGCAGTTAGACTTGAGTTTCTCTGGGCAATAGGGAGGACAGAAGAGTCATGAATGGAAAATGAGTTTAAATACCCCTCATGCTATGCCATCTCTCCTCTTTTTCTCTCAAAGCTCAAGAAAATCTGTACATGGAAATGACAAAGTAACTTCATATTTTCAACTATAAAAAGAGGCAACTTAGAACAGTACAGTATTTCTAAAAATGTAATTACTGTAAGCTGGAATCCCCCTTGGCATAACATGCGGGCACTGCCTGCAAGTAATGCATCCACTGATTGTGCTGCTACACTGGGGCAGAAGGGGAAAATAAAGAGATTCACAAAATACATATCTCAGTAACTATAAATGAAGCAAATCCACTTTAGCTTTGCTGTGACCTCCAGGAAGCAGAGCATGAAGTGCTTTGATTTATCTCAAAATTGGAGCTTGCATCTAGAAATGTAAGTGTGGGATCATTTACTTAAAAGCTGTAGTCATCACCATAATCTTTAAGGAGCCAGATCCTGAGGCAAATTGCTGATGTGCTGATGTACTAAGGCCTAGAAAGCCAGTCAGACTTCCAGGCTACTTTACAAATATGGCAACATCGACAGGCTGTAAATTGGTTTCTTTGTGCATTCTGTCTAGCTAAATAACTCTTAAGGAAAGCGTGATAATAGCATAAATCACCCAATGCATTTCACCAGGCCTCTGTGCAGATGTAACTCCTCAGGATAAAATAAACCAGCCATGCTAGTTTTGAAGACAAGGTGCTGTTACGTAGTTGTGAAATAAACCACCACCTGGCACAAAGCAATCTCCTCCTCTGGGATCAGCTTCATCTACAGGATGTGAAACCAGTGTCTTCACAGGTGGCACTGGCTCCAGAGCAGGAGCAAACAGACATGGATTTAGTGAAGAAACGTACTGACAGCTGAAATAATCCAGGTAAATCAGTACCACACATTGAGATATGCATAGAGGAAAAAGATCTCTGTGACCTGCAAGATCTGTATGCTTCTGGGCTGTGGAGGAGAACACAATCTTTGCCAGAATTTCTTGAGACAGAGCGTCCTTTTGGTCGGAGTGTTTTCACTTCTGGTAGGAAGAAGTTAGAAAGTGACCCTTGTTTCAGTTCCACAGACCAATGACCCATCATCTTTTCCAAGTACTCTACCTCATTCTGTGTTTACAGCAAAATTACATAAACAGAGAACTGTTAGTAAAACATTAAGTTAATGCTGAAGGGCGTTAACTTTTTACAATGACTATCTAGTGTCGTCCTTTGAATAATCTAAAGAGCAACAAACACAAAGCACACAGTCAACCAACTTTTAAAAAGGAAGTAGGATAACAGAACAATAAAATAATTTTTGAAATTAAATTGTTTAGGTCTTTTTTTTTTCCCCATTAAGCTGATCCAGAACAGAATCTTCAAAAATAAAAAACCCATATGATCAGTATGTGCACAGATATGTGCTAAGAGTTCGTATAACAAGTGCTTCTTACTGTTAGAAATGCCTAGAGAACCTTATCTTCTCTGGTATGCTAATGACATGGGCTGATTTCCAAAACAGCATCCAGCGTGGGCTAACTATTGGCAGATTTGAAAATATTTACATAGATGAACATAACTGTGTATGGTAATATACTTGCAAATTTATCTTATAGATGTCATTTTCAGACATGAAGACATGATGATCATTTTCTTGCTAGCTCTAATTAGTTGCTACCCTAAAATGCTGTAAAAGGTTCCCAAAAACATATGTGAAAGCATTTTAGAAAGATGTACCTGAATTTTTCAGTCAATGTAGAAATGTGATATTTCTGCTATTCATACTCCTCCTGAGATTTGTTTCCACAGCACAGACTATACCTAGAATGAACTAGATTAGATTTTCTTTTTTTAAATATCAGTGCTTTCCAAGTTTCCAGTAAATATTTTCTTTTATATTTATTTGCCTGTGGGGAGAGAAAAGGATCTGCACGGCCGTTTAAAATGTATTTTTGCAAAAAGTACAACAAAGTAAATCAAAATTGGACCATTCCACTACTCAAAATTAGAAGAGTGGCTTATATATCCTGTATATATGGAAAAAATATTATAACAACTGCTTAAAAATTAATTCAAAAATTCTGGTAATTGAGCAAGGAAGAATCTGAGCTAGCCAATAAGAAATGGTGAGAACCATGATGCACCCAGGCCTCGGCAGAAAAAAGATGAGCCCTGGGTACTCAACACAATGATCCCAGCAACACCCCTCTGCCAATACAGTTCTCAGGCCCCGTGCTACAAAGCCATGCACTCTCTTGCATTCACTTTCTCTCAATGAAAGGATTTTTCATTCATGACTGCTCTTGCTTCCCAGTTTCAACAAGAAAATGGAGAATCAGTCCTTTCCAGCCACCCTCATGAAGCCCATTGGTTATGCTGCATTCCTATATGATGAGAGCTTTGAGCTTGAACCCATTCAGACCAAGTCACCTTTTAGTTCACCTCAGTCAATTTTTTCTAAAGCTCAATCAAGGCAATTAAAACAGCTCTGATGGATGTAGAAGAAACTCAAGCATCTAAAGCAACACACTGAAATGTGTTCCTGAAGTAATCAATGTCATATTGTTACTTAATATGTGTTGTAGCGTTAAGAAATCCTTTTGCTATTTTTTTTCATAATAATCTATTGATCCAAAACGTCCACTTTCAGTAACTATATTTTCAGAAGATAATCCAAAAATGTTTGGTGTGTGTTTGTCATATTATGTTCATGGAGCATAATGCTTTAGCATGTTATTATTTTTGTTGACTTAAAGATACAAAAACATAGCATTTATATCAAGATTTGTGCAGATACATGGTAGGAGAAAGTATGTCCAATATCACTGGAACTGTTTTAAACATTAGTAGGACTTCTTGACACACAGTTAAACTTAGCTTATGAGGGCTTATGAAAACTGACAGATCTGAATTGAACAAAATTTCTACTAGAATAAGGCCATTTTCTTGTGGAAATTGGCTTCATATATTTCTCACTTATTCCTTTTTAACTTGGTTTATTATTTTTTTATGTGAAACATTTGGGGGAAAAAGGCACTTTTTTTACCTTATTATGGAGTTGAAAGACTTCACAAATATTCCAATTTAAAAACTGTAATGAGTAATGCCAGAAAAAAAAATCACTTGACCACAATTTCAACACACTTTTTCAACATTAGAAGCACACATGACTTTGGCATCTGTACTTGGGAACTTGGCTGGGGATTTTTGTGCAATTTGTGCAATTTTCTCAGAATATTTAGAACATTATGTAAAAATTCAGAAAACTATGATGTTCTATTAAAAACTAAATAAGTGTTCCAGCCCACATGTGCAGTATGGAATTATGTGTGGAAGTAGTTTTCACGGTGAAAACGTGCGTGAATTCCCTCTCTGATTATCCATATGGAATCTGAGCACCTCTGAATTTGAGCAAAGTGCATTGGTAGCCCTTGCACTGCTCAGGGCCATTAGCTGCACAAGGGTAGGAAAAAGAGACCTCCTAATTCTTCCTGTGAACCGGGAGTAGTATTTCACTTGTGCTGCTCCATGCCCACCTCTGTCAATTTGGTGATGCAAATTGTCTGCTGATGGTGATTGAGCCCAGCAGGCTGAGGAAGCTGCTGTTATTTCTTGGGAAATAACAACTAAAGTGGTTTGTTCAGGTATGTCCCCAGTGCAAGAGATGGAGCTACCGGGAAGAGTCCAGAAAAGGGTCATGAAGATGTTGCAGGGACTAGAGTATCTCTCCTGTGAGGAAAGGCTGAAAGAGCTGGAACTGCTCGGCTTGGAGAAGAGAAGCTCAGGGAAATCTCACTGATGTACATAAATACTTGTGGAGGTGCCTTCCCCTGAAATCCTGGCAGGAGGGACCCTGCAGGGTACGGGTCTGCCTCTGTCCCTGTCCCCATGTCACCTGTGCCCCATACCTGTTCCTGGTTGGGTGGTTTGGGGTGTGCCTGGGCCCGGGAAGAGAGCAGGGTCCCAGGACGGAAGTCGGCCTGGGAACTCCAGCCATGCGGCTGGAGGAATAAAATAATCCCTGAACATCTACAGAAATATTGCTTCATCTTTCCTTCCAAGTCCATCACTGTCTTATATATCGTTGTAAGGATTCCCCGCACTACAACAAATGGTGGAGAATGCGGGCAAACGATCCCTGGAGAAGATAATTCATGAGTAACTCTCGATACCTCTTCTTACTCCCCACACTACAACAAATACCCGAAGCACAGGTGCAAGGAGGAGGCATCCAGGTTCTTCAGTGAAGCTCAGTTACAGGACCAGAGGCAACAGGTACAAACAGAAACACAGGAGGCTCTGCCTCTGAGGGTGACCGACCATTGGCACAGGCTGCCCAGGGAGGTTACAGAGTCTCCATTCTTAGAGATATTCAAAAGCAGTCTGGACATGTCCCTAAATGAGCTGATGGGTTGGACTGGATGGCATCCAATTTCAGCTGTCCTGTGGTACTGTGAAATCGAGTCTGAACTTCAAGTCAGAATTATGGATATGTAATAAAAAACAATCATTGTATGAACCTCTTCTGGACACACCCAGGAGGCCATCAGGACATAACACAGGATACTTCACTGCCTTACTTTCCCCTCCCCTGAGGACTTTTCCTTACAAGGTTATGTGCTCATTCAGTGTTCCACTGAGTTCATATTTTTTAATGTTCTTAACAAATGGTCTTTGCATCCCGAAGACTTCTGTCCATTTTAGAAGGATGTCCCTTCCAAGTTCTCCAGCTCATTAACACCCAGCATTCATAATTTCACTTCCTGAAAGCATTCTCCCTGAAGGCTGATTTATGATGAGAGTGTTCTTCAAGTTCTTCTCTTCAATGATTGAGGTTCCATGTTTATGGAAGGAAAAAAATCTTTTGAGAGTCTCAGGGCACTGATATCTTGCATCTCAGCAAATTGCCGTGGGGTAGAGCACTCTGGTGTTATCTGTTAATACCAGAAGGTGCAGTCTTAAAGATTTTTATGTTAAGATGCAAAACAGTGGCACTCGGTGACTCCAGCTCCTTAAGGAGAAAGAATATTTTTGTATTGAGTCTGTTCCATTCCTGTATTCATCAAGTCACATTGCTGAGCAAGAACAGATCAGTTAATTTTTTGGCCCAGCTTGCTGCATAGCCGTATTAATTGGAATTTTCCATGAAGGATTTATAGGGCACAGTTAAAATGAAATGTACTTGCTAACACCTCTGCAGAGGAGGTTATTATAGAAAATAGATGAGAAGTAACTGGGTTTCCTTTAGAAAACAAATGTAAATGTATACTCTGTACATTGCAAACCAGATAACATACATTGTTCAGAGTATAAATTACACAGGAAAAAAAATAAGGTGAAGACAAGATAAAGATCTTAAATCCAAAAACTTCCAGTTGTCTTTTGCAGAAAAATAATAATGCAAAATATTTTTCTGCTTGTTTTTTCCCCCCACAAACCAGCTATCTCTCAGCCACCGGGTGGTAAAGTTTCACTCTAAATAAACCATTGATAGTATGGAAAAACAGCTGAAAAAAACCCCAAATGACAGTCAGTTCTGAGTGTCAATCTACACATTTAATGAGAAACTCTGCTCGATTTAATGAATCCTGGTGCTTCAGTCTACCATCACTTTAAGTAGAGCCTGCATACACAACTATGTAGTGTCAATTTGGGGTGTATATTGTGGCAGTACAATACACCTCTGAAGGCAGAACTTCATTTTCTGAACTACTAACCATATAAACAGTTGTTACTAATTTACTGTGAGAAACGTGTGTGAAAATGTATGTGCACATGATTGGCTTGTTGAGACAGCTTGAAAATGTTTAATCAAGGCTGAATAATTCTGTGTCTACAGTAGCAGTTAGATTAAAAACAATCAAAAGAAAAAATAATACTATCACTTCACCAGCGTGTCAGGGGTGAAAGTCTAATTGGATTGTAGTTGAACATAAACTAACTTCACTGTGAAATGAGCAGTTGAAATCTGGGGGGGAGGGTCATTATTTGGAGCTTGACCTCTGAATCCTAAGTCTGATAAAACCTGAAAAGAAGGACCCTTCTTTGGAAAGTGTATTCCATATGCGTGAGGTGGGGGAAAGTGGGAGGTAGAGAAAGACAAAAAAAAAAAAAAAAAAAAAATAAGAAAAAACTCCTTGGAAGCTGCTATTTGACATCAGAACTAGGTGGCTGATTGCAACATCTCGGTCAGGATGGTTAACTCCTTGTAATTATGCAGATATAATACATCCACTAACAAATGCTGACATTTATGCATGCATTTATCAGCCAGAAGGGCCAGCGCAAACAAAATGCTCAGATTATTTTAGGAATCCCTCTAAAAGCCTGCTCTTTAAATTCTGCACAGAGATGCCAGTTTTAGCAATGGTGCTTGAATGCTGGTTCTGAACACCAAACTCACTCTCATTACAGCCACGAACAAGCCCAAACCTCCCCACCTCTCCCCACGCTCCCTCGCACAATCCCTTCCTCTCCCAGCTCTAGTGGACTGGAGCCCAGTTCCTCTCTGCGTGAGGCTGAGAACCGGCTCATGTAAATACAAGCTGGAGAATTTAGGTTGTGTCACGTAGCAAAAACAATGAGTGGAACAAATGAGCCGAGCAGCTCGGAGAGTTGGAAATCTCTAATTACCAGAGCCAGTCACAGGCAAACACTGAAGGAGGGGCGGACTATTTGCACCTAGTGCCACTCAACCAGGGTGACAATAAATTCATGAAAGGTCAAAGAACTTTCCATATGTAAAACTTGCAGCGGGAGTGATGGGGGCTGTCACCCAGCCGGGACTGCCAGGGCTGTGGCGATGCTGCCACCTGCCGATGTCTCACCCTCCTCTGAGATCCCTCTCCAGGCTCTGCTCTGCTTTTCCAGCCTCCTTCCTTCTGCCGATAGCTTACACTGGATTCGCTCTCATCACCTGACAGACTTTCCAGTGACTCATTTTGATTATAACACTTACTTAGGATGTACCTGGAGCAATCTGGCACTTTCTCTGATGAGATCCCACTGTCCTGAGTGCAACTACAACATCACTTGCTGGAAAGGCAAACATAAATATTAGACAGATAGTACTTGCTTTTGTTAAATACAGCCTCCTTTTCTAAACAGAGCTTTCACTCATAGCATTTATATTGCTGTGGACTATGGGATACTTCTTGCCAATATGTCGTTTATTGCTTAGTTTTCAGATTGTGAAAAATGTTTTTCTTACAAAAAATGCCTCTCCCATAAATATACAAAAACTTCCACATCCAACTGTCTTAATAAAAGGCTCTGTAATCATAATGAGTCTTATTTATAAAATATACACAAAGATGTATATAAATGCATACAAATGCATCTGTAAACATCCAGAGAGAAATAGGATAAATAAAAGAATTTTTTAAAAACACAAATATAATCTAATCTTATTTGATACATATGCTCCCTCTCTGAATTCCTCCAGCTACTTTTTTTGACAATTTATCTAGATTAAGTTAAAAAGTGGGTGGGGAGGAGGAACCTTGCAACAGCTTTCTCACGACAGGCTGTAAGGGACATTTCATTCTGCAGTGTCTCACTCAGGTCATTCCTACACAGTTCCATTGCATGGGTTGGTCCACATTGCCTGGTGGTCTCTTTGTGAAGAAGGATAAGAAGCAAAGTTCTTTTCAAAGAATTGTTGGAACAGGGAAACCTCCAGTAGAACTTTCAAAATCAACTTGCCAGCTGAGTGTGTCCTGTGTGTGCTGCTCCTTCCCAGCACATGCACACATGCACAGGCACACAGACACACACTTTCAAGTAGCTGTTGAAAAGTGTCAAAAGGTGTTTGGAAGAGCTACCTTAGTCTTTCTCCCTCAAAATCTTGGCTTTGTGTAATTTCGTGTTTGAGACTACTTAGGACAATGGTATCCCAAGTTTCCTTTTGGTTCTGAACTGCAAATATGTCTAAATTTTCATGTTCTGATGCTGCACATGCCATCATCATGCCCTCTTGTGCTGCGATTGCAGCTAGGCCAGCAGTCTCATGCTGTACTGATTTGAAGCATCTACAGGAGACAACTAATCTCCACATGCCCCAAGCCTTCAAAAAGCATTTGGAAAACACTCTCAGGCACATGGTGTGATTCTTGGGGTGGCCCTGTGCAGGGCCAGGAGTTGAATGATCCTTATCAGTCTCTCCCAACTCAGGACAAGTGAAGGAAAGGCTCCTTCTAGCTGTGCAAAGGCACTCACAGACTTGTGGCGACCACCATGATCAAACTCCAGGGGAAGCATGTGGTAGTGGCATGTCCTCAGAGCAAAGCCACCAGCTCTCCCACGCTGTCAGCCCAGAAAAAAACATAATTCTTGTTTATTTGTGCCTGATTAAGAACTCTGCACCTGAATTTTAATCATGAGAAAATCGTGTCCAGTACAGAGAAATAGACAGAGAGAGGGTGCCCTTGGGAGGACCTTCTGTAGCAATTATTTGGCCTGAACCACTAAATTTCTTACATTATGTTTAATCATTATAGGACAGATAGACTTAGGGTAACAGTTCCAACAGCAAGCCCTGATGGTTAGCTAAGGTACCTAAGGCTGCGCATTTTACCAAACATTTGCATAATGATGCAGCTGTTTAAAAATTACATAACAGTACAATTAAAATGCCAGAATGGCACAGTGGAGCTGCTGCTTAGGTTAGCAGATCATGGATCTCTCTGCCAGCTGCTTTCTTCTCTGAAACGGCTTGTCCACTTAAAATGTAAAGGCACGCTCTTCCAGTGGCTCCCACAGTTTTCACTCACATATAAAGTCTCTGGTGGGCTGCATGGAGTTTTCTCAAGGAAATATTTCATACCTAGAACATACATTAGCAGCCTAGGATTTGCCATCAAAACAATACCAGCATTTAAAGATCTCCTTTATCTGCTGTTATGAAGTTGTTGCCTAATATCGTTTACAATTATATATGATAAAAATAAATATATGCACACAGCAGTTTTCCTTCTTAAAAAAAGCCAAACATAAACCCCACAAAATACCAATTATCCTAACCCCCTGCTAAGCTTCCAATATATATCCTAATTGTTTAATTGACCTCTGGGCCTCACTGTTAACATTAATGTGGGTGTTTTTCACTTCAACTTCAGTACCACTACATATGATTTAAAATATGCATTTAAATTACATTAAACTTTGACATCCACAAGTGCTGAAGAGAATGTTCATATTTTTTCCTTACCGAGAAAATTCTTTCTAGTCCAATATTGTAATTGAGCCATGAACAGCTGGCATGAATCTTATCTGCTTTGACAATCACAATACCAAGTGGAAAGACATGACTTTCCTTGCCTATGATTTTAAAGATTACAAGGGACTCAGACCAGAAGTCCAGAACTTAATATTTCCTTGTTCAGATAAGAATGATTTGTGAGATCAACCCTGAGTTTAATTTATGTTTGGGCCTCATCCCAGTTCAAGACAAGTGTTGCCGGGAAGAATGTGGCAAGCAATATAAGCCCACTCTAAGCTGAATTATAATGGCATTTCCCACTTCTAAAAATGAAAATATAAGAATGAAATTTTCAATTCTTGACTGCAAACGGCTGCAATCCCCCTTTTTTTTTTTTATCACTGATGTTTTCTAGGAAATAAATTAAAAATTAGAGGAAGGTAAACTATCTCCTGCCTGTGTTTCAGAGGATTAAAAATACTGACCACTGAGAAGCTTGCCTCTCTTTAAATACTAGGCTTCCTCTCATCTATTTAAAGTTATGCAAGACTAATTAAGAATTATAATGAAAATAATCTTTCAAGAAATTGCCAAGCAGCAAAATTCATTTAAAAAAAACTGAAAAAACATAACAATTTTTTGTAAATAAGCAATTGTTTTCAAAATGAAAAGCTCTTGATCTCCCAATTTAATTTTGCCAAAAAGAACTTTGCTACCATGAATTCTGAGCTGCTGCCAAGATTATTGTAATGAGGAACTCCTCATTTAGTATTGGGGATTTATTCATGCTTTTTCTAGAGAAGTTGCAAATTGAATCAGAAACATTGTTTTACTTTGACTACCAAATGAATGCAGCTTCTATGATGTGCAAGAAACATCTTACAACAAGCATACGTCAAGCTGTCTCCAGCAGATTTTCTCCAGGATAAAAAGATAAACTGGTTTTCACTTGCCAAAAAATTGCATTGTTGTTTGAAAGAAGTAAATAAATTATAATATATATATTTTGCATTTACAAAACATTCAGGAAAGCAGAATTCTTCCTCAGCAATAAGAAAATAAATTGGAAGCTCAAAAGCAACTTCCCCACTCCAAAAAAACCCCCCCACCCTTTATGTGTTGACTGACATGCCTTTAGCTTATTACTGGTGTTACACTATTTATTGGCTACTTGCAAAAATGACAAGGCGAATCAGTTATGTATAAGGAACCCTTTTTCCCACTGTTACAGACTTGTAACTGTCCAAAGAGCTTCAGTTTCAGTAGAAAAAAATAGAAATAAATAGGCCTGAGGATTCCATTAGAAGGTAAGCAGACATTTCACAAGGAATACATGGCTGCAGGTAGAGAGAAATACAGAAAAAAAAAAGCATTTGCATTTCTTTAAATCTTGGAAAATAGAAATATTTTATAGCCATGTCGTAACCACTGGAAAGTCACATTCACACAATAGTTTAGAAGAGAAGGTTGTTATGCAGGGAGCTGTGAGTGGGTCAGTGCATTTCTTTCTCAAAGACAAGAGAACTCTTTCCTGAAGAAATGTACAATGGTACATCCATCGGGAACAAACAAGAACTTTAGGCTTTCTTTCTTTCTTTTTTTCTTTCTTTCTTTCTTTCTTTCTTTCTTTCTTTCTTTCTTTCTTTCTTTCTTTCTTTCTTTCTTTCTTTCTTTCTTTCTTTCTCTCTTTCTCTCTTTCTCTCTTTCTCTCTTTCTCTCTTTCTTTCTTTCTTTCTAGAAAATTGTGACGACTTATTTCCAAAGCCACACCTGCATCAGAACACAGTGAGAGATGGATCTTGAGTGCTTAGTAACATCTACTGTATGTAAATGGTAGGCATTTGTCAGTTGTTTGAGGTTTGGGACTGCTCATCTACTGCCTTAGATAGGAGAGAAGGAGCACCAGATCAACCATGTTTTTTACATATCATAATTCTCCATATATTTTATATTTGCTTGGGCTGAAAGCCAAGAGCATGGTCCCTTTTCCTTAAAAAAAATCAAAATTGCTTTAATTTTTTTCCAAGCATTATTACTTGAAACTGAAATCCAAAGAAGCAGGACAGTTGCAGGGAACAGAAGTGGTATTGTGCCATAGCTCCAATAATGATAAGCACAATAAACAAACTATTTTATTTTTCTGGACATTAGACTTAGATGCCATGAACATAAAAAGAACAAGGTATGTTCCTCTAACACAAACTTATACTACACATAGACAACAAAAGGTTTGCAAGTACATTTATTGCTCTGAACAGAGAAAAAATTTATTAAGGGAGCTTGAATGCCATTTATTCAAACTGAACCATACCATTCCTGTGTGGACAGATTGATGATATGTCTGTTAAAGAAACCAAATGCTACATCCAGTTGCAATTGCACCACTTAGTTGCTCATCTCTGATACATGTAAGATAATACCTTATGAGTGATCTATGTAATGTTTAAAACAGGTTTAACATAGATATTATTGGAAACCAGATACAAATAAGTCAAGAAACTGGATTAATTAGTTTGTTTTGCAGGAATCAAATGAAGGGAGAATGAGCTATGATCAAAAATGTTCTTGTTCTGCCAAAGAGAAGGTGATTCTATGCAGTGTCTAAAGTTTGTTCAATACTGTGTTATGTAATAAACTGTTATGTAGCAATACAGATCTTGCTTCTACTTGAGGTGTTGTAAATCACTGTTGATTTCAGTGGAGGTAGGATCAGGTTCTTAGAAATGGTAACAGGCCAATTTTCAATTTTCTCATATATACCAAAGACAGTTGTCATCTTTGACAAAGGTGCAGCAATGGCAAGGAAATCTACTCATGTGCTTCGAACACTGGCTTTTCAGAGCAGAACAGGTATCAAACAGCAAAGTTTACAAGCATATGCAAGAGTGGCATTATAGATGACTTTCCTGAACCAAGGCTAGCTTACTTGCAAGGCTTTTACTAAGCTTTTGAATTGTAGAGAAACAGTGTTAAAAATACACCTGTTGTATTGTACTGACTGGGTTTGAATTAAATTGCAGATGTTCGATATCCCTGAAAGACTACTTTTTATTAAGAGATAGAGTACTCCATTAAACTTCTGTTTCAAATCACACTACTTGTCATTAAACAATCAGAGCATGTTTTCTCTTTCTTTCGACCTTGGCAATTAACATATAAACTTTCAAAGCACTGAGCTCAGACCTCTGAAAAGAAATATGATATTGAACACAATTAGAGACATAAAGATGAAGGAGACAAATAAAGGGTATCTAAATATAAAGAAATTTCCTAAAAACTCTTCCTGGAAATAAGACACTGTTATTAGAGAGCAGACAGTTTAAAGTGAAAAGACATCTGACATTTGCACTGATGCTGTAGTAGTGTAGCTCTGACTTGCAGTAGGTATAATTAGAGCACTCAGTCTACAGAGAAAGAAAGACCTGTCACTCTGCAGCAAAGCCCCGAGCGAGGCAGGATAGCTAACAATGTCTTATCCTTAAATTACGCTTCTGATTTGAAAAAATATTTTAAAAAAACAAGGTTTGAGGTGGATTGTGTAGTGTTAGTAACTAAACCTTTCCCCACTTCTCTGTTAATATTATTACAGCAAGTTATTACATATTTTTTGAAGCCCAGAGGACAGCTCAAGATTCATCTGCTTGAGTAAATGCACTGATAGGATTATTTTGGAAAAGCATGATGTAAGCAGACTCTTTCTAATAGAATGAAACCCCCTCAAGGTACTCGTAATTAAATTGATTAATTTGGCTTTTGAAGGTGCACTATGTCATCTGATTTATCCAAGAGATAGAATATCAGTGTCTTCTCATTCCTTTTTTATTTAGGGTTCACATACTACCAGCTAACATGGGAAACATCTCAGACAAAAGCTACTTTTCAGCCCTGCTGATTGAAAGGAATTGGAAATTTCAATTTTCTCCAGTCCTGGACAAGAAAGAAATTCCATGCATTGTAAATAGCTTTGAATTTTCTGAAATACATGAAATGCAAACAGTCCAATCGCTGCTCAGCCTTGAATAGATCCCCTGCAAACCCCACTGTTGTTAAAAAATCCCCCTCATCTACTAACAGGAGTTTAGAAAAAACAGATGAGTTTCTCACGTCTACAGAGCCAGAGATAGAGTGGATGATACCTACAGCAATGCCTTCCTCTTTTCTTGCAAGGAGACTGATCTTTTTGTCAACTACCCATGGAGATCCACTGTCACTATTTCATCATTGCAGCACTTGTCAGGAGACAGAGAAGGGACAACTTAATGCTGCTTTCTGAAACACTGATCATAGAGACTTGATGGAGACCAGATGCTGGAGAGTTTTGTGAAGGATAACTGACTGCCAGATAATGGCCTCATACCCACACCTAAAGCAAGCCATGAAGGTCTTGTCTCGCAGGGATCCCTAAATCTCCTCCATTTGGAAGGAGCAGTAGCTTTCCAGGGAAGTGCGAATCAGTACTAAAAATTATTGACAGTTTCCATTTCTAGGGATGCCCCTGGCTACAGTCACAATGAAAGAGAATTATTTTGGCTTCCCTTGCCAAGTTCAGGATAATCCATAACTGAAATCCATGCCAGCAAATGAAATATAAGACACATAAGCAAATCCAATGAAATATATGAGAAAATCAGAGCTATTTGGCCAGTAAACACATTAAGATTACCAAGGAACAAGGCAAACTGGATCTTCAAAGCCTTTCTCAATAGCTCTCCTGCTTCTGTTGAGTAGGCACTGCATTAACTTGATCATCATTTGAACTACTTATGAATAATTGATTCAGGAATAACTTCACTGACAAAAATCTCACAGTTCAATTTGTTCCGGTTTGTGGAACATATTTATATTCATTTATAACAATGCTAATCGACAGCAATCCAGACTTTGGAACCCTTAAAAAAATTAACTGAACGTTACAAACTCAAATACTGTCGATCAACATAATTTAATAGAGTATCTTCCATAGATTACCTAACAAAGATCAATCATAATCACAGGACCTTCAACCATTTCTATTTTCTTGTGGTTATTAAAATAGATGGGATTTTCCAGTATGTCTGAAAGATTAATGAAACAGATTTCTGATAGATCAGAGTGAGATACTAAATTAGGAACAAGTAGTTCTCCAGAAGAACCCCCACCAGTTGCCTGTCTCCACATTTCATTTTCGTCAATGGAGTTCCATTGGAATATCTTTGTTAGTCACAATAATAGAAGCATGTACCCAGGATGCAGAATATTTAGCACTTCTAAGACTCACAGAGGGCAACTGGAAATACACTGCAAGATGGAAAAAATAGCCAATGACAATCCTGAAATGATACATGTTGTCTTAATACTTTTTTATTTTGTTGTTGAAATTGATGACTGAGCGTAACCTAGTCAGACTTTTGCTGTAGCCTTGGTGATGGACATGCAGATGGCTGTATGGAAAATGCATGTGCCCTGCAGAGCTAGACTGTCTGCAAGCATACACAAGGAGAGAGGAACTACATTTAATGCTCTGTAACAGCAAGAGAACAGGGAGCTACTGCAGTATCTCTGGGTTTCATGCATCTCTACATGACAGCACACCAAATATAGGGTGTCTTTCCAGGTAATATTAAGGTTTTGTTGGCTTGAGGTGTGTGCTTGTGTGCATGTGTGTCCCAAAGGAAATAATAAAAAATCTTTTTTTTTTTATGTAAGAGTGCATATGCATTGTTCTGTTGGACATGAGGACACTCAAAATAACAACTCACATGCAAATCCAGAATCGAAAGATAAGTAGAAGGGTGACCAATACAAGAACTGGTAACAGCACATAATAATTTACACAGTGAAGGGCATGGCATAGGGTACCTGAGCTGACAAAATACAGGGTACTGAGTCTTCTTTTACCACCTGAGTAAGAGAGGTAATGTTCAGTGATAGCAATACTCTTCCTCCTTATAGAGTCTTCATGTGATGATGAAAGTTTATCAGGCATAAATTCTGGCTACAAAAATATGACTGAAAAATTTCTTTCAATCAAAGAAATAAATCCCTAAAGCGAACTTAATAGAAAAAAAATCAACTTTGTTTCTACTTTTTAATTTCTATCCAGTCTGCTTTCCCAGACAATTTTTCAGGTTTAATACAGGGCTTTATCACAAAAACCAAAGTGTCAGAGCAGAGTGAGCATTAATTTGCAATATACCAAGGAGATATTGGCATGTTGTTCTTCTTGTCCCTTTTAAGATATTACAAAACCTCTTGAGCCGAGGAAAGTAGTGCTGAAACAGTCATAACAGTGATTTAAGAGGATCATCTTGAAAATGCCAGATTTATACTGATGGTGTGTTCTCTTCCTGTGAGGAGTTTTACCATTTCCTTTGGTGAAAAACCCTTTGGTTTAAAAAATGATCTAGCTTCTAGAACCATAATCTCCAGTAAAGACATGGCATGAAGCTGAGTAAGTATTTATAGGATGCTTCTATCACATTTTCTACACACACAAAGAATGCCAACTGTGGCACCTACATATTCCCTTTCTTACTGCATCCTGTCAGCATTCTCGTGATCTGGCAGTTGGGTCCAATTTGGTAGGACACCAAGGGATGCTGTTCCAGGAAACCTTTCAACTGTCTGTGGGGGGTTACAAGAGCAGTGCAGCACAGGTGTTGCCCCTACCTGACATCCTCCAGAGAAGAATCTTGGGGTGAGAATGAAAATAGGAGGTGCTCAAATGTGGCCCAGGCAGAAGGGAGGACAAACTCACTGGCAGGGAAGCACGTCCTAAAGCAGGCCTGAAGATACCACGCAGAGAACACAAGCTCAAATTTTGCAGCCTCTCTCAACAGGCCCATTCTTTACACATGAGACTGAGGAAGTTAACCAGAATGGATACACACTGCAGATAAGAGGTAAATAAATTTTGTTCATTTGCAGTTTCATTCATTCATTTGCAGTTGTTCTTCATGCAAGTATACTTTGCTTCACAGTCACTCAGAGGTTTAATGTTATGTCACGATTTGCAAAATGGTAGGAGTTTCATACTCTTGTTTTTAGAAGGGGGAAAGTAGAAATGAACAATTCAAGAAGTTGTTCAGGGAGTAATATGCACTGGCATGGAAAACCAGGAGAAGACTTGGATTGTAGGTTTATCTGTCCCCTTTTATGGGTGACCTTGAAAATGCTTAGAGAAAGCTAGAGAGAAAAGCAATTACATTTTTGAAATTACACACCACTGTACTCATTCATCTTGATAAGCACTTTTAAGGAATCCAAAAAAGGCTAGAATATTGCTTTTATAAAAGTTGTAGAGGCCTTGGTTCTGCAGAGCCAGATTTAAAATAAATTTAGATGTACAAAGATGAATTTTTATTTCCTTTGTGTCACTAAATTGCTACTTTTATAATTTAAAAAAAAAAAAAAAAAAAGAAAAACCCTGCAGCCCTATACTGAGGCCTTTGGCAAAAATAAAAGTGTGCAAGATCTTTTTTTCCTTGCTCTGGAAAGATATGCAGCAGCTCAACCTGTGTTGTGCAGTCATCCCTACTGTGCCACAAGCATCTGCATTCACCCTTTTCTGTGCCTTTATAAGTGTGATTGAAGTGTTGATAAGAAGCTGCATTTATAAAAACAGGACGTTATGCAAACAATAGGCACCAGATCTTAGTTATTCTTATTCCTGCTGGTTAAGCTCCCCTGTGTTCATTTAGGCATGATCTGTCTTCGTGTCTCTTTTACTCTCATTATTATCTTGCCTTACCAATTAGGTAAGGCACTGAACGGCCTGTTATTCCAGCCTGGGAGGGCTGGGGGTCAGAAGGAGTCATGCTTAATGTTAAGTGGCTGTGAAACGTTAAAGCCTGTAAATTCATCAGGACAGTTGGCCTGGCCCACTGCAGGGCAAGGGGTGTAAGTACTTTTCTGCTTGAATTACGCATGGAATAGCACCGGCTTTGAAACGCCAGGATCCACGCTGAGCTCAGAGAACGCTCCCCAAGTGCGTAGCTCCATCCTCAGCTCTAATAGCAGGAGCAACAGGGGTTATTTTTGGAAGCTCTTGGCAGACAGATAGAAAAAGAAACTTCAAAAATCATTCTGCCTTTTTACTGAGGACCCCCTTAGGAGTACTACTGGGAAGAAGTCTGTCGACCTGCCACAGCTAATAGTCACTCAGCAACCCGGCGTAACCAGCGCTCCAGAATCAATGCGCTGCAGCTATTCAGTAGTACCACATCTGATGCTTGAAAGGATGGAAAATACGATATGTGACAGCTGCTTAGGAGTGATAGTGATAGTGAACAAGAAGCCTAACGGGTACTGGAATGTCCCCGCCCCGCACACAGAAAGGACGCGGAAGGGAATGATGACTTTTCCTAGCACTGCTGCACTCTTCGGCAGGCACCATCCTGTGTGCCAGATTGGCAACTCCAGCAGCTCAACAGCAATTATTCACATGCCCCCTCTGAGGCAGTGGTTTGCTACTCACTGTATCCCTGCTATATCATCTACCAGACTGCTGACTGCACATCAAGAGGTTTTTCATTTCTTGGACAAGGGAATAAGAGATCAACAGACAGAAAAGGGTCAAATCTCTGAGTCTAGAATTTGTACAAGGAAAGCAAAGAACTATTTGTAAGCAATACGGACAAGGTTAAAATCTAAAGGAGGCTAGTTAACTTTGGAAAGAAGGAATTTCTGATGCACCAAAAAAAACTGGCAGGGTTTGTTACTATGGTGTTTAATACTGGCTTCATTGGAACCTCAGTTGCATATTCTCTTGGTCTGCTTGAAACTTAACACTCAGCAATATTTAAATAATTTCTGGAATTATGGATTATTTCTTGAAATACAATATTGTCTCATTTTGATTTAAACTAAGATATTTCTTTGGCAAAGGCAACTTTGCTTCTGACTACTATATGGCTTAGCACCTCAAACCTTTATCTCCAATAATAAATAGTTACAGTTACACCTCATCTCCATGATATTCACTCTTCATTGTATGAGCATAGCTAAGATTGGTATTTACAGAAAAAAAAGTTCCCTTGTTCTGAGAGGAAAGCTTTTTTTTTACATAGCTGAAACATTTTAAAATATGTCTCAAAACAATTCTCATAAACTAATAATTTTGGCAAACTTCTATAGAAAAAAGGTCTTCAGTACAAAGCAATAATGTTATTACTAGCACCCAGAATGATAGAACACCTCCTTAAAAAAAAAAAAAGGACAAGAAGAAATTTCATCAGGAGAGAACCTACTTATTAAAGACATTGTAAAAGTAAAGATGACTCTGAATTTGGTGTGTAAAGATGAGTTTGATCAAAGGTTAGTTTAATCATTCATCTATACAAGGAAGTGCTGCCCTGAGTTGCCAGTAGCTCTTCTTGACCTATTAAAAGTCTTAAGTGAATGTATTTTGTAAATCTCAATTGGAAAGACTCCCTTAATAACTCAGGTATGAAAACAACTTTTTAATATATATTTTACTAGTTATTTTTTCCTGCAAATAAATATTTCCTGTCATCATGTTCAATTTTTTACACTGTAAGATTTTTTTATCTTGCTTTAAGATAGATAAACTCCCTTTCAAATATTTATATACCACCAAGAAATATTTTCAAGACTGCCTCTGCTTGTGATTTTATCTTCACACTAAGGGACTCAAAAGGTTAAGATTTTAATCCACTGCAAGGGATTTGCTGAATAAATATCTTGTTTGTAAGAGCTGTATTAGGACAACACACTAAACCTACTCCATCTAACTACAACACACTGAATATTGTCAAGAAAATAAACTCTTCTGTTTATCCTTACTTATGCACAGAGTTATGAATAACTCTTATAACCAGCTAGTGATCCTGCCTACATTATCTTGTCTGTAAACATGCCCTGCATGCTGAAACAGCTGAAAGGAACATACAGGATTAGGAAAAATCACAGAAGCTGAAAACATGTTTTGACGCAACTATGGGAGAAAAAAATCCTCTGCTCCAGGTGAAAAGCTTTATAGTCTGTCTCATCTCCCCTTATCCTCACATTGCCCAGAACTGCCTTACTTTGTCAAAGAGAAGCTATGATGAAAAGCTCCTTAGAGTGACCCAACTTGAAGGAATGCCTCCTTTTTTAATTTCCCTAGGAGATAAAACAGTATATAAGTGTCTGCTTTCAAATGATTGTTTTTCAAATGGTATACTAGGAATGGTTAGAAAAAAAAAACTTTATATTGAGCAAAAACACACACTTCCAAAGGTTTGGTAATCTGTAAATCACTGCTTAAACTTTGAGTTTCAACATTTGATTTTTAACCTGGGAGATCCCAAGCATGTCACAAACCTTATCAGAGATCCTGTTTATCATTAATGTATAAATTATTGGTGGATTGTTTAAGAACAGAATCTAGCATTAGCCTGCAGAGGAACAGCTCTTTAATAACATGAAGGAATTTTTCACTATAATTGACCCAGGTGGCCAAGAAGGCCAATGGCATCCTGGCCCATATCAGGAATAGTGTGACCAGCAGGTCTCAGGAAAGTGATTCTCCCTCTGTACTTGGCACTTGTGAGGCCTCACCTTGAGTGCTGTGTCCAGTTCTGGGCACCTCAGTTCAGGAAGGACGTGAAGGTGCTGAGAAAGGTCCATAGAAGGGAAATGAAGCTGGTGAAGGGTCTGGAGCACAAGTCCTGTGAGGAGCAGCTGGGGGAGCTGGGGGTGTTTAACTTGGAGAAAAGGAGGCTTGGGGGGAACCTCATCACCCCCACCTCACAAAGAGGCTGTAACCAGGTGCCTCTTCTCCCAGGCAATTAGTGACAGGATAGAAGGACATAGTCTGAAACTGCACCAGAGGAGGAAAACATTTAACTAGCTACCTGGAGAGCATGGACTTGAAAAATCTAAAAAATCAGTTTAAGGGTTTTTTCATGTTTTCTCCTCAGATTGAAATGAATTCTTTTGAGAAGTCCATGGAAAGTTGGAATTACAGCAATGAGAAAATATTTCAGATGTGAGTCTGCACAACTTAATAATATACCTGTCCAGAATGTTTCTACCTAAGTGCATAGAGAATGATTTCCTCTAATAGCTTTAAAAGTTTAAAAAGTGAACTCTATTTTTTTTTTTTGTAATTCTACTTTTACACCTAAATTTTAAGTTGTTTTTTCCTATGAAGCCAAAAACCATACACTGCAACTATCTCCAGTTCTCCCTAACAAAATACATTTTGCCATTAGGTTTCCTTAGAATCAAATTCAGAGAAAAAATGTTTTTACAATTTTTTTGCAATTTATAAGTAAAACAAAACAAACCCAATGGTTCTTGTTGCTAATGAAGGCAGCAGCCTCACTCTGCCTTAGGAATTTCATAAGGCACTGCATGATACTAAATAAGTTTCTTAAGTATTCCTTTTGCATTATACAGTTAGTGGTACACAGATTTGTCTGGTAAACAAGTATATTTTACTATTTACACTTTATTTCCACTATAGAATGAAAAAGAATGTGTGACCAGCAGAACTAGGGAAAAGGACAATAAAATGATAATGTGGTGTAAGATTTGGAGCATCCCAGTCAGTTAATTTGCTTTTCTACAGGAGGCGTAGCTATCTGAATTTCCATAATATAAAACCATTTAGTCTTCCACAGAGTAGGAAAAAAACATCCCTGTGGCATGGTTTAAGGTCAACTATTAGAGTAAAACATTCATTTTCATGATACATATGAAATAAACATTGAAATATAACACAGAACCTTTTCTTGCATCAGCAGTGGTAAAAACAGCAAATAGTTGGTTCAGCAAGGAAGTTTTACAATTATTTGTCAGGATTTTTCATTTTCTGGTCAGAAACACCAACCTCTTCTCTATGAGTAAAGATATAAAGAAGTGAACACTGCTTGGTATTCACGGATGCTTCTATAAGTAAAATTATAGCATGGATTTATTCATAAAATAAAGAATGCATTCACTCCACATATGTCTTTGTTTTATTCTCTAATAGTTTCACAGGATCAGCAGCCTCTTCTCTTTAGAAAAAGACCACTCTTACTAAAATAGGGAAAAAATTATACTGGTGATGAAAGACACACAGAGCTCATAAAAATGAATCACTACATATGCTGGCTAACAATGTCTCAATTTAAAACAACATAATTCCTGAAAGTTGTGTGGCATAAATAATTTCTTTCATGTGAGCAGTATTTATATGGATTTGTCAGTATTACCAGGAGAAAACAAACAAATTTTAATGCTGTCCTAAAACTCACACGTGCAGGCATTCACTATCCAAAAACTGGGATCATAGCTAACAGCGATAAAAATGTTAATTTATTTCTAATCCTGTAGAAGTCTATTTTCTCTAATAGTTACGGAAATGGAAATGAAGAGGTGTCTAAAATGAACACACGTATTTTGCTTCTTCAAAGACCAAGAATTTCAACTGGGTACTTTTGGATAAGCTGTCCGATGTATTTTGTGCAAGACATATTTGGGACATAAAAAAATGAGCATCCTAAAGGGTGTACAATAATACACTGGATAAGGCCTTATGAATCAAAGTGTTCAAGACTTTTTAAGAATTGCAGAGGTAGGATTCCCTCCCTTGGACCACATGACCTTTCACATATGTTTATGTATGTATTGTGCTTATTCTTCAGCATTCAGTGTATCTGCACTGACAGGTAATCCATCTGGTGTTGGCAAAAGACATATGGAGAAGTCTTTTAGAGTGAATGTCCTGCAACCTCTGTCTTCAGGAGAGGCAGAATTTTTCCTCATCTTTCCCAGCTATTACAAAAATTATACAAATCTGTGGACAGAAATGCTACATGTTACTATCTGTCTACATATCCCCATACCTTAAAATGGGGATTTTTTTCCTCAAATGTATAACTCTTTCCTCCCTCTAGAAATTCTACTGCTCTTGTCTGAGGCAGGGGGCCCAATATTCATATTCAGTATCAAAACTGAGGATGGTCATTTTCAATCTAAGTAATAGGGGAACACTAATGAAATCACAGAATCGAAAATAAATAAATAAATAAATGCATTAGAGAGAAAAAACAAATATCCACAAAATCCCCAACAATTTTTCTGCCTAAAAGGTTATTGAACAGATGAACAGATTGCTGAATTACTTATGCTCTTCTATAGGTACATATACATGCTTTAAATACCTAACGACTATATTAGTTTATAATATGTCCATTGTGTCAAAATTTCCAGCTCCCTGAAAAAAATCCACATTTTACTCTTGGAATGTTTCTTCTGGTGTCCTTCATTAAAAATATTACACAAAAGACATGTGGCAATGCTCTGATTTAAGGTAGGTCAAGGCAGAAATTTCACGTCATCACTCTGAGAAAATGGGGTAAGAAATTTAGACAGTTTGCATGCACAGAATAATTCTTTTGGATCCCTTCATCTCAACTGTCTTTGGTGTCAGCCCAAGAGACGAAATGCATGTAACTGAGCAGCCTTGTAATTCTGGCACCATTAAGAAGACTGCCCTCCCTTCTCTCTTCCAGACCTCCTGACATTTGTTTCTAGTCTGCATTGTCTGATTAAGCCCAGAGTCTGAAGGCCTTCCTTGAAGATCATACTTACCATGAGGAAAGACAGACTTTTCCCAAGGGCTGGAAAAAGAAGCCACTTAAGAAATGAGGACTGAAAAGCCACATTTGTGATGGGTTTTATTACCTGAACAGGACTGCATTTTACTTGTGACCTTCTCTTGGAAGATCATGTAGCATCTTCCAACCACGGCAGCACTTCAGCAGACTTTTGCATTGTTCTGAGCCAGCTGCTACACCCTCACAAGACTGCAGTGGTGAATTAAGTCTAGTATCTGTGTTCCATTTGTGTGCAAAAACTTCAAAGGCACAAATAAATTCCACTGCTTATTTATGAAACACTTTGGAGCTGTGGCAATGAACAGATATTGATGCACAACTAGTTTGAACTGAAATGCCAGTGCCAGATTTGGAGAAACACTGAGATGAAGGCAACAACTTGAGAGAGTGAACCTCACCCCAAACTTCAAAACATGCCACAATGCTGTTGTTTCTGGCAATCTGAAACAAGTCTCTTGAAGTTGTTTTCCTAGGATCCACATCTGTTCTCTAGTGTTAGAAAGTCACAGTGGGGAGGAGGGTGAAGAAACAAACATCAGGCAAGGGAACTTTATTTAAAAGGTACCAATTCCCTACCTATTTTCATGCTCTTCTATTTCAAACTTTGAAAGTATAACATGATCCAGTAATTTGGGGGTATTATCAACTGCCTCAAGCCCAAATTGCCACTTCAAAATGTGGAAAGCGTTTCTGAATTTCCCCACAGCTTTCACCCTTGCCTAAAACTATTCTATAACACTCACTAATGTTCTAGTTTCTTTGTCAAGGCAGATGCTGCTAAAGACAACCTGAACTACCTTATGCCAGAGGATGGAGATATATTAGCATTTCCAGGCCAAGACAATCAATTAATTGGTAATAACTACTAGAATAAATCAGCCTTGTCTATCTGGCTTCATTACTCAGAAACAAAGCACCAGCATGTCTTTTCTGCTGTCACTTCAATTCATTTTTTTCTATATATTTTGCTTAATCTTAGACGGCATCATATTTGAATTTATTTAAAAGTCATGCCTCATATTACTTTTCAGTATCTCTGCATTGCCCTGTATCAGCACAACCTATGGAAATTGGGTGCTGTGCTTGCTGGGCTGCATTTTCAGGAGGAGAAAGTGGAGGTGGGAGTGCTTATTAAAAATACTGGGATGATCCAGTGTGGGTATGGCTTCTACCTTTGCATCTGCAGGGATGCTGAAAGTGTGTCCATAGACTCTTAACCATTCCTTGTCAGCCCAAGAGCAAATATGTTTTTGCATAGGCCATCATCAGCCAAAGTCAGAGGTTTGGTAATATTACCCTAAATGCTCAGGTGAAATCTGTGAGGATTTAGGAGAAAATAAGGTATCTCTGCCTCAAGAACAGAAACATCCTTCAATTAGGGGAGACTGGGCCTGTACAGTTTCAGCTTTGCTGTTGTTACCTACTGCTGACTGTTTATCCACTTCCAGGATGGAAATGCAAGTACCATATCCACAAACGTGGACCAGTTGGTGACATTTCACAAATATTCTCAGCCAGAAAGGTTTCCTTATATGAATAAACTCTAAACATCCATGTTGAACGTAAACCTAGTTGACCAAATTCAACTGTCCAGTCCTGACCTCCTCCTTCATGAGTTTTATTTTCCAGATATTACTGTTTGAAGCCTTTCCATAATTTATAGCACGTTACTCCACACTTTCTTTAGTTTTCAAAGCCAGGTCTAAATAAAGACCAAAAAACACTTCAAACAACTTAATCCTTCCTAGAAAAGGCTGTTAGCATTCAAAGATGACATTACATCAAAAGCAAAGGTTAAACTCCAGAATGCATTCTTTGAATGAAGTAACAAAAGCTCTATTATAGCCTTTGATCACTTGAGCTCACCTGTAGGAAATGTTACACCTTTTTATTAAACTGTTGAATTGTCTTTGCTGTACAAGCTGGAGACATTCTTGACAGGCTTAAAGTCGTTAACACCTCTGAGGAATGCTCAGCAGAGCCTATAATACTCTCTCATGTCTATGCATGTTAGTACAGCAACACTATAGTTTCCTAACAGCCCAGGCACTCTTTCCTTTTCTTATTTCTGCAACAAATATATTGAAATGAGTGAAAAAGTAATATATTGACAAAATTATCCATGACCCAGATGTGCACAGCAAATTATTTGATGCTATCAGGAAATAAAGACCTTATCACTAAATTAGCAAATGTACTGAAATACCATGAGAGAATTTTAAATAAATCACCACTGAATTACTGAAAAGAAAACCAAACAAATGTGCATTTTTAATTGGTGGCTGGGCAATACATTCACCATTGTCCATTACCAACTGCTGTACACAGAGTAAATTTATTTTTTCATTCAGATAGCCCGCATTCACATTCTCACACAAACTGACACACACATACCCACCATACTTTTCCTCCCTCTCTCTTGCATTAACTACTTGTATATAAATGTAGTTGCATGCAACTGTGGACCATGAAAATAAAGATCAACATTATATCTTTAATTTCTCTTCTCTTAAAGCTTGCTGCACGTTTATTTAGTTTTAGAAACACTGCCAAATATAAACACATCTTCTCTTGAAAGTAAAAATAAATAAATAAGCTTATAAGGATGTTGTGACAATCCAGACTGCTATTTAGTTCTAATAGCTTTAACAATGAACAGCTGAAAGCTATTTTCCCCCAGCCTCTGTGGATCCTTTATTTTCCCCTTTTATTTCTTCTATTCTTTTGCACAGCTCATCTCTTCATACTTAAAGATTATTTTTAATAAAAACTAGCATTCCTACATGGATGCACCCTCCCAGACACACAGAGAACTAGGAGCTGATTATGCTTTTGTTCCCAAGTTGTGCTCTATATACATTACTTCTTACATGTCACAAAGCTTTTGAATATTCCTAATACATTTTACACTTCAGGTTCTGAGACGTCTTCTGCTGAATAAGCACTCACATCCACGAAAGCTGACTTCCAGACCATCCCTGCATGCACATACAGAAAGAATTCTTACGTAGAAATGTATGCTATGAAACAGCTGAGAAACACAGGGCAAACAACTACCAAATATAAATGATGATTGATTTTTAAAAAGAGCACATATCCTTCAAAAAAGGAAATAAGTCTGCTGTCTGCACTGTAGCTGAAGCCTCCCACACAGCCTCATGCAATCAGCAAAAAGTAAGTTTACATCTTTCTTTCCCACTAGATCTATGATTTTCTTAGAGAACTTCTGACTTACTCATGCTTCTATTTAGAGATAACTATTCAGTGGAGGCTTACAGTGAGCTTCTGGATCTTAATCCTGTTGTCTCGATTAGTCTCTCTAATGATTACACAGTTTGATTGCCTCAGAGGAAGGTGGAGAAGAATGGGGTAGAGTGAAGGGAGCAGTTTGTGTAGTCCCCATTAGCTCCTGATTACAGGAAAAACAAGATAGTGTCATGTTGTCTGAGTTCAGTGGGGAGGAAGGTAATGTGCCTCAGAATAATTCTGTACAATCAAGAGATTAGAAGGATTAAATGTAACCAAACCTTTCCTAAAACAGAAGAGATGAGCAATATGCTTTTAAGTAGTAAACACTGACTAATTTGTTGACTCATTTGTGAGGGTCTACCAACACAGTGAGAGCACTAGTGAGAATAAAGCAGCTGCCCATACCTGTTTCCATGCTGAATCACATGGAATGGATTTAAGATTGCTGTGCCTGTATGACTTTACTCACTGAAGATTTCTGTCTTTCTCCCTTTTCTAACTCAACTGGGCAATAAAAACTCAGTATTTTCTAAAACTATGAATTTTTCTATACCTTTGGGTGACCAGAACAAATGAGTAAAAGCCACCTCACTTTGAAGAAATTTTCATCAGCAATTTCTTCTTAGATATGAGGGATTTAGCATTTGTATTTTTCATAAAAGTTGAAAATGGCTTTTATAACAATTAAATCAGAAAAACAACAATATAAATTTATTTGCTAATTCCTTCTGAAAAATTATACAATACAAAAACATGCCTAATAGACTTTTCATTTTTCTACTTTTGATCATTTCCTTAATTAACAACTAATGATTTTCTTATTTCATTTTATGAAAACAGCTCATTATTTGCAGTGACATACAGAAATTCTTCATCAAATATCTTCAGTTTCTGGAGAACAACTTAATCTTTTCTGCAATCACAGTCCTGTCAGATGCAGAAAGCAATATTCACTCTGCACAGAAAAGTCCTTTTTAGTCCTCACAAGACTGTGACATTACTGTGTGGTAATATTCACAGTAGTGAAAACACAGGAGCATATCCACATCTTTTCACTCTTCAAAGCTTGTAGACAGTGATGGACTAAACTGAGAACAGCAGCTCCTCCAAATGGAAAAAAACGTATCCCATCCTTATCAAGAAAACATCGAGTCTGTGCTGCTTATTCTATTTTAAAAGTCAATTATCCCCTAATGATAGCCTGCTCCTCCCTTCAAGGCACAACATTCAGAAGAGAGGAGTAACTGCAGTGAAGTATGAAAGCAACATGTTCCAAAATGATATGGAAAGCAAGTGCAACTCTTTCCTATATATGCAGTAACACCAGAAGAGTGGAGGAGCTGTGGTCTGCCAGTTGCTTTCCTCACAACAGCAAAATAAAGGTGATAAATAAAACCTTAGAAGCAGTTTATGGAATTGGTTTAAGATTATGTATCATGTCAAAAGAAATTAGTAAGGAGAGAGACTATATTTTATTGGGTTAGGCAGTTTAACAGGAAAATACAAATTTCTGAAGTCCTTTATCAGATGAAATGCAGAATCTCTTGGTTTCCAAAAATATTTTAGTTCATGTAACTCCACTTCCAACTAACTCAAGGATCTGAAAACGAAAGTAACAGCAGAGGAAAACTGAAAGTTTACAGTTCATGTAGACACATGGGCTAAAGCTCACAACAAACCCAGACACAGCCTGGAAAAAAAATTGAATTGCTCTTGGCTTCAGATACCTGGCCTTCAGTCACCAGGATGAATCTCAGATTAGCTTTCCCAAATCCATTTTATTCATAAACCCTGTGCTTATCACAGAATCATAAAATTGCCTGGGTTGGAAGTGACCTCTAGAGGTGATCTGGATCCAATCCTCCTGCTGTTGGCAGGGACACCTTTCACTGGACCAGGTTGCTCAAAGACCTGTCCAATCTGGCACATTTCCAGGGATGAGGCATCCACGTCTCCAAGCAACCCATTCCAGTGTTTCACCACCCTCACAGTAAAGAATTTCTTCATTATGTCAAATCTAAATCATTCCTTTTTCAGTTTAAAACCATTACCCCTTCTCCCTTTGCAACAGGCTGTACCACAAAGTTTGTCTGTTTCTCTCTTCTAAGCCCCTTTAAGTACTGAAAGGCCACAATCAGGTCTTCCCTGAGCCTTCTGTCCACCAGGCTAAACAATGCCAACTCTCTCAGCCTTTCTTTATGAAGCAAGAACATCTATCTACACAGACTTTCCACCAATGCCTAAACTGGACAACTCTTTCCCCATTTGGAGTCAGAATCTGAGGTTACTCAACTTGTTAATACAACATAAAATGAGTAATGGTGGGGAAAGAGGTTTACTGACACTCAGAAAAACTCACAGAACTGAGTTTTCCAAATACAGGTGGTCTTCTTGCTGGAAGCTCAGACTCTTTGGGAAAAGTACAGGCAATAGCTGAATTACAGATCTGAAATAACATGTTGACATGGATGTTTTAACAAAAGAAAAATAGTGATTTTCAAATAGTCACCCCCAAACTGGACTTTTTTTCAGATCACTTGTTCAGTAACCTTGGTAATCATTAAAGGAGTTTAGGGATTCTTTTGACACATTATTCATCACAAGCAGAAGCTAGAAAGTCACAACACTAAAAAAAGAAGTTGGTTGCCCTAGGCATGTTTCAGCTTACTGTCAGCTCAGTCTGTTCTAGTGTTTCACTTGTAATAGCTCCCTTGCTGTACTTATGACTAATAACAATAAAATATTAACAAAATAGTTTTGCTTGGTGGTGACTCTAGAGACAGGAATGAAAGATGTTGTTGTGTCCTCTGTTTTGTTTCTAGCCTGACAAGTAGTTTTGTTCCCATTGCTGCTGTAACATTTTGATGCCAAAGGGATCGGTGACAGCAGTACTGCTGTGTTCATCACACAGAATGAACAGCCTGGTGTGCTCTCCTCACCCTGAAGAGAAATTTTTGCATTTAGTGCTTCTTCCTTCTCAACTAGAACTTTCTAATACCCTCCAACTTCCTCTAGCTTTTCCCACTTTCTCCCAAATAAATAAAAGTCATGGTGATGCTTTAGGTCCTTGAGCTGCCTTGTTGCCCATGTTGAGCTCCCTTTCATCTCTTCCAGCTCCTTCTGCACTCGTTCAGCTGCAGACCTGAGAGCTGCTCCAATTCCCAGAGCCTCCAGAGTGTTGCTTTCTTCAAAATCCAACTCTCTCCCCCTCTGCACGGCAGCAATGGATGGGAAAGGTTTGCCAGTTCTCAGAAGGCTCCCTGTAAAATCACCCCAAAATACGCAAAAGATTAAATCTGAAATTTTTAACAATGTATTTTTATTTCACTGTAATTACTGCTTGTTTTTAAACATGCCTACAGGCCCCAGGTGAGGTTGGGCACTACCCATAGGAATAAACAGCCCTCTATGCACTTTGCCATATAAACCTAATCAGACCAAAGATAAGGGAAGCAAATACTATAATTCTTATTATTCCATTTCACTCTGAAGTACAGTTGAATTTGTGCAAAAACATGTGGCAACTGCAGCAAAAGTGTTCAGGCTGTACTATGAACTTGGTACTTTGTACACTGAATTCATTTTCTTATCATTTTCAGGGTTTTTTGCAAAAGCTTCATGTGGTTCTAGGACTTACAGTATTATGGTCTATTTGTTCCAGCATCAGTGCCTTATGAACAAGGTATCTGTTAAGGGTTTCTCAAACATCTCATTCAAACCAAACTCTGAAGAAAATTTAGTTTCTTTAAACCAATTAAGGTCTATGTTTTTAATCCCTTGGGTGATGTCACATGAATGTACAATTTTACATGCAAGCTAGGATGGATTCTTAGAATAAGAACAAATAAAATTTAAGAGAAAAAACAAAATAAGATAAGAAGATAAAATAAGCTTGAAAAAGTCAGGCACTAACCAATAATATCAAGGTTGACTTATGCATTGTCTGTGTAGATTGTAGCCTGTAATTCAAACCAAATGATGCCTTTAACATATGTTTTGCAAAGAGTACGACAAGATTGGCAAATACTTGTGGTCTCAAAAAAATTCCCTTTTGTCCTCATGTTGGGATTCTCACCTCTTTGTGGTACACCCACAGTTTGCCTCCTCAAACTCTTTTATTCTGATGCCTTTTTAATGCTAACACCAGTCAACTCCAGATTGCAATATCCCTTGGCATTGTAGTGGTGATATGATTCACATTACCACTGGCACTCTATCCCCTGATAATTGCATAATTAACTTACTGTGCAATCACCACTGTTTCCAGCAACTTGTTACATGATTGCCACCTCATTTCCACAAAGCAGCACATCTTGGTTTTGACATGGCCAAACCATGTGATGGTTGGAGACTTGTGAACTTCATCATTCCCAGAGGCTTGAAAGCTGGTTTGTCATAGCTCATATGTGAAAGCTGAGTCAGCTTGAGGGGGGCCATCATACTTCCATACTTAGGTGGGCAATGGCAATCTCTCTGGAACCGCCATACCAGAAGATTTCTGTGACTAACTTAAACATTTGCAAAAATAAATACATTCTAGACACATGGAAAGTTCTATCAGTTAGCAAAATTTCAACACAAATAGATATGCTAAGCACTGCATATGTCACAGTATGCTGGGGGTTTTATTTTTCTGGATGTCTCTTTTATGTACTACAGTCTCTACACTTTTCCATATTGTCTGTTCTTTGCTTCTGTTCTCAACACAATTATTTTTTCTTAAGGTTGCTACTCCATTTCTTTAAGCCCTTGCATTTCATTCACTTATTGAGAAGAATTTTTAAACAAGGTTTTCAAGGCATTTCAAGAAGCGGTAAATGTGGTCTTCTCATTCCAGGCTTGCACAAAAAACAGGAAAAAAAAGTGTTCCCAGTTATCCGCTACAAACATGGCACCTTTTAAACACTAATTGTTATCTTCATTTTTCTTATGCACAGGTGGACTGCTCATTTTTGTTCCACCTCTGTTCAGTTTTGATAAATACTAAAAAAAATCAGGAGCTCCTTGCTGTTCAAACTGACAAATTTTCCCCAAATCTTAGGATTTACAAGCATTTAATAGCCTACAACCAGACCAAACATTGACATAAATGAGAATTATGTCTGCAGATCAGTAGCAGAAGCAGAGTGGGACAATTGGGCAATCTGGGAGCTAATCAGTGGGGTCTAATCCAGCATGTGACACACTCTTTGCTTCAATTTCTTAGGCTAGAAGCCAGGAACACCTATTCTAAAAGAGCCTTTTGAACTTTCCTGTGAATGCCAAATATACTAATATATTACACTGTGTACAACCACATTATTGTTATATATAAATAGTTGGAATTGAGTCTGGATTCAGATGAGACCTAAACCACTTTTTCTATTGAAGACTTCTCCACTGAGACAGGCCAGAAGGGTGATGTTCACTATTGTTTAAGTATCTGCCAAACTGCAGCTTTAATATTAATGGCTTATTCAGGTCATGCCACTTCTTAACGGGTTTTTTTGTATCATCCTCTATGATATTTATGCTAATGGCCAAATGCTTTCAATGAACTTAATTTCCAGCTTCAGTGAAATAACTTCTACACATCTAATTTAAAAAGTAGAACACTTAATTTAAACAGAATATACATAAAAGGTTTTTTTCTCTTTTGCCTTATACTGCTATTGTTAAGCCTGAATCAGATATGAAATCTAAGCTTGTTACTGGGAAAAAATACATTCACATTCAAAGTTTAATGTTACTCAGCTCTCCTTACAATTACTGCAATAACTCTTTATCTGCCTATTATGAGTGTCCTTGACAGAATGTTCGCAGAGCTAATCATTTATAGAAAAAAAAATTAGAAATGAGGGTAAGAAGATATGTACATATTTTTATATGTGTCTGTATACAAGTATATATGCTCTTGGAGCTGATTTTTTTCTGCTCTGGACATTTGCAACTTCTTACTGAAGTCGCAAGACTTCATATAAGTCACTAAAACCTAAGCAGGGAAATAAGAGCTTCATGATTCAGTCATGTTTATAAATTCTTTCAATTACAAAACAGTTTTGAAATTCTTAAAACAATAACCATTTTTGTATATTGATTCATTACCTTATTGAAGAAATGTCGTTGTCAAATATAATCCTACTCAGTGGTTATTATGGTGAAATCATATACCCAAACAACAAAAACCTTCAGGAAGGTATGGTATGATTCCATTCAAGCATTTACAGTTGCTGGCCAAATACACATTCGGGTGTAACTTCTATTTTAACCTCCTAATGAAACCTAATACTGCAGATTGGAGTCTATCTCCTCAAAACTGCAGCTTACAGGATACCTTTGTGGTGCATTAATCTTTTAACCCCTTGAGGCATACTGAACATCAATTACACAGTGCTGTTGCCCAGAGGTGAGATATGTGAGCTGGAGCTAAAGACAGACTACAGCAGCAGCATCTTACACAGAGATCATGAGCAATCCATCTTCTTCAGGGTGTGGGGGCAGAACAACTTTGGAAAGCCATCAAGGCGTAATACTGTATTTGAGTGTATTTGCAGCTAAAACTAACTTGTCACACAAGGAAGAGCTCGCAAATCATCCTGACCCTCCTGACCCCGTGCAATCTGCTGCTGAGGAGCATAGGCTGTTAAAGAGTCTCACAAGGTCCATACAAAAGAAGCAAAAAGGGACTCTTATAACTACCCTGGATTTCTCAGAGCATCCAGTTTAGGAGGAGGATGGAAAGTAAATACCATCACTAAAATTGAGAGTAATCATTGGTATTGCTTAAAGACAAGATGGGTGCACTTTGATAAAAAAAGGGAAAAATTAGTTCAAAAAACACAATATGAACCCCCTGCTACTGAGATTTCTCAGCAGTTGCAAATACTAAAAACTGAGTTTTTCCTACATCATAAAGCTCCCATAGAAATTACAGCAACTACAGGCCTGCTCTCGATTTCCTTTCAAGGCACTAAGTTTGTCCTTAACGTGTCACATTAAGATAGTAACAGTTTTTATTGCTTTAGGAAGTATAAATCTAAAATATACAGAGTGGCTATGAACTTCAGCTTGGTCAAGGATAGATGGAACTGGTATCACCGCTTGTAAGGTACTGGATGGTATAGGCCTAGATGCCTGGGTCACAAATACATGTGTACCTTTTACAAGCAGCCACCTACAGCTTCATCAAGGCTTGCCTGGATGCTGTGGCATGTTGCTATCTATTGAAAAACTCAACAAAACAGTTGGTTCAAGAAACTTCTAAAACATTGATTAAAAGATGCATTGAGTGACTAAAGACAACCGTATATTGAATAATTGATGTGTCAGAGGATGATAGATGCATATTCCAAAGATTTTCAATGAGTCATCCTGGGGCTGAAGAAAGGGAATGAGTAGCCAGGAACCAATGGTGGGGTCAGGATCCAAAACTAAGAGTTTCTTACCTGCTTTTTTATTGTGCCTTTATTTCTATTTGAAAGAATAGCATGGAAGTAAAGGAAGTCTGCATTTGTCTGTGTTCAAAACTGTACATATCTTGATGCTTATTGCACAGCTAATTAACTATCAAAATCAGTGCACATTACTGGATAATTTCTTTCTTTAGAAACACTGGGTGTACCTCTTCCTGTGGCAATTTTTTTCTTGAGGTTGCTATTTACTGCCTGCTCAATAACTTCTGTGAATTTCTTCTCTAAACTTCTTATTATTAATTCATGTTTCATCTGACATTGCTATTCACTGTGTTTCAAGAATATTTCCCATTTTAGAGATATCCTTTAATATAAGAAGTGATCTATTCTGGTTAAATGTGTAAAGGCATAAATATTTCTCTAGAAATCAGATAGAGAAGCTGCTACTGTAAAAGTCTATTAACTCCTGCTGTTTGTCCGACTGTTGTCTGTGACATCCTTAAGTCAGTCAAGGCTGTCTGCTCCTGCTCACAGTCACCAACATCCTTCACAGATGCAGGTTTTTAATAAGCAAAGCAGTTTCCATTGGTCTGTGGACCTGCCCAAAGTTCCTCAGTAGCACAGGCACAATTGAATTTGTCAGCTTTAAGATAAGAGACAAATAACTTACTTTTTTCCTACATAGGGTGGTAGCATTCATTTTTTTACTGCAGCAGAGCAGGTGCCATTTTCTACTCATGCCCAGTCTCTGCTTAAAGATAGCTACAGTTATCTCTATTTGCCTACCATTTCTACTCTTGCCTTCACTTGCAATACTATCAGTATTTTAAATACCTGAACAAAAGCATGAAATATTTAGGAATTTGCTTGAACTGTATAACCAAAGAATTAAATGCAGTAAATAAAATGCTCACTTTAGTAAAGTCAAACATTACAAACATTGTACCACTTCCTAGAATTAGTATGTTGCATCTGCAGAAGCTTGCTGTGATGGTAAAATAACTTTAAACAATCACAACCTTTATTCAAGGGAGAGAAAGACTGGATTGAAGTGGGGTATTTTGCACACACATAAACAGACTTGAACCTGGCAGCGGAAGTGCTGGGCTTGCTGAATTTTTTGGAATCGCTGATTTTAGTAGGGCTAGAGTCTCATTCCTTTTTTTTTTTCCTTTTTTTTTTTTTTTTTTTTCTTCTTTTCTTTTCTTTTTAAAGTATTGGAGGGGTTGGCAGCATCTTTCATTAATGAAGATGTAAGGGAGAATCTTAACTCAGTTAGATCTTTAACTTCTAGATAGATAAAGCTAATCTAAAATAGGCTCCCTCTAGGGTTAATGGATGCAGATAGACATCTCCAGAGGGTGTTTTATCCCACCTAGTTTTGATGTACACCAAGGAAGAACTGCCCTCGGGAGATGCATGTCTCTCTCTGATGATTATAGAGAAAATAAAAATGACTAGTGCATTTAGGTGTGTAGCTTTCAGATAGATAACTTTACATTAAACAAATGCCACTTTGAATAGAGATTTAGAAGTAGGTATTTTATAAAATCTAGTGATCTCACTTCCAAAATGAAAATAAAAATGCAGAATGAAGAAATTATGCACTAAAACTGCTGTAAAGATGCATGTAATGAAGTTAATGTGTCTCTCCCAACACTATTAAACTTCCCATAACATTCTAAATAATCCTTATTTCTTTGATTGGTCTGAGTAAAGTAGTTCCATGTTATATACCACACAACAAGAGCAATACTCATTGCCTTCATACATGGACCCTCACATACCACCTTCTGTATTGGCTCTCAGAATGTCTTACAAACATTAATGAATTTAATTCCCTTTGAGCAAAATAGTTTTATTGTGCTTCCTACGTAGCTGTTGAAACCACAGCAGCACACATGAGATAGATTCTAGTGCTTGAGAATTACAAAGTTTCATTTAGTGCTCAACTTATGAAACAAAGACACTTGAAAGTTGCTTTCTGGAGGAAATTATTCTTGGCAGCAGTGCCAAAATTACAACCATCCCTCATTTTTGTGCAACCTGTGATTGGCAATTTTCTTATAATAGAAGACTAAAATCAGACATGCTGAGGTATTTAAAATTTTGTCAAATGAATAAATATATTTCTAAGGCAGTTTGGAGGAAAGTTTGCAGCTTACTATATGACATATTCCTTTCCATCAGAGTACACTATACATTGTATGGTGAGTGAATATCATAAAACTAGTTGGGAAAATGGTATCATCATTACGATTGAAATTCTTACCCCATAAACACAGTGTTTATTGTGAATTAGAATAAAAATAAAATTTATCATTTGAATATTTTTTAAAACATTTTACCTGTACTTATGGAAAAATTGCATTTAATTTTATATATCAAAAGCCCCCTTATAGATGTACGCTATTAGGTAATCATGTATTCTATATATTATATAATGTGCATGTTGACAAATATATATGCAGCTACAAAGAGGTTCAGAGGAAAAAGCCACTAACATTGGAGACCATGATAAATTTTTAGAAGATTGTGGTTTATTATTTTGATTGCTGAGAATTTTTTTAATACATTTTCATAAGCATATAACTCACTGTGGAAAGAAAAATTCCAAGACTATTTCATAACCTTGTTCCTTGACATATCACCAGTGCTTTGTATTTTGAGAAAGAAAATTAATCACAACAATATTGACTAGGCTGGAATGCTTTATTTTTTGAATGAAAACATCAGATCTTTCTGTCACTTACTAGAGCAATACTTTAGCACTTTTGATCATTAAAAGGATCATTCTCTAATTTATGAAAGCAGGTGACTAGGCTTTTTCATATGTATTCCTAATATATATATGTATAAATGCACATCTATATGTGCATCCATATACCTGCATGAACACAGAAATCACAAGCACTTTGCAGTATGCTTTATACTCTTAATTATTGGTAAAGAGTACACAAGATCACTTCCATTATCTACTCTGACTGTCAAGACATGTCCCATTATTAGGAACAAATTAGTTGCTCTCTCTCCTTAAAAAAACATTACAGGACTTCCTTCTAAAGATTCCCTATGGTCCAGAGGGAAATCTGCGGGCCTCCAGGGATCACTGCAAACTTTTTGGAGCCATCCTTCTCAGTAGTAAATTAGATGATAAACCAGCTTGTGCCAAAATAAAGGTGTTGAGCCTATTTGTAGATAACATACCTAGTTCCCATTTCCAGAAAGAAATGAGACCTAGAAACTAATTCTGGATAATTTTGCTCAGCATCTCTGCTGCCTCACCTCACTCTGCCCAAAATAATACCTCGCTCAGGTTTTTTGGGTGGGGTTTCTCCCCTTTGAGAGGCAGACAGTCCAGAGTGGGCTGCTCTTTCTCAGGATGTGAGAGTTCTTGCCTTCCAGTTTATGGGAGAAGAATAGGTCACACTGGCTGAAAACTCTCAACAAAGAACTCTGGGTGTCTGAAGCATTCAAGGAGTTACAATACAGGACATTTCTCCCTCTCAAGTCAGCAGTCGGTTGCAGCCACAGGGCTTTTCTCAGCAGATGAGCTTACCTGCCTTAGCACTGCTTTTGGATCTTGGTGCCAGAAATACATAGAAAAGTATCTACTAATTATCTGATAAATGTGTTTGTTCATGTCTGAAGTGCAGCTAATCTAATTGCCAGTGCCCTTCCTATTTTCCTCTAAGGGGTGGGTTTAGCTGAGAATTCTCCCAAAGAGCTTGCTTTTCATGTGAGTAATTATGTGCTTTGCTTGCTTCGAAGGGATATTCGCTCATCTGCCAATGGCAGCAAAGGGAAAAAAAATAATCTCAAGGAGATTCAGATCTAAAATAATGCAGAAGCAAAGAATTTTGGATTTGTGGCTTTAGACCTCATTAAAATTAACATAAAGCTATCAGTGAGGCTTGCTAGAAAGTACTAGAAGATCAGTGTTACTGGAAATGCTGTCTTAAGGGCATAAACTTGTAAGGCCAGGTCACTAATCAGTTTCATACTTGGGAGCCAGGAGATTGGAAAGTTAATAAAAACAATCAAATGAACAAGAAAAAAATAGGGGTTATTAAGAGTGTAAACTCTTGCAAGCTCTTGCAAACTTTGTAAGTCTCTTGGCAGCCACTTCTGAAACTCCCACTACTTTCTGGGTACTAGCAACTTCAAGGCCCAGATGTCCCTTTTTTTATGTTTTGCAAATCTTCAGGAGCTACAAGCAACCTGCAAAAGCCAGAAAATGGTTTAGCTTCTTGCCACATCTACTGGACTTAGAAGAACAGGAGAAGGATTCAATACATTTCATAGGATATATAAGCACTAACTTGCCTGGAATATGGTTCAGCTTATTTAATAGAATAGAAAGCATTAATCTGGATAATAATGATAACTTGTAATATATATTACATACAATTTAAAATAATATTTGCATTTCTTATTAGAACAATCATGTGGCTGAAGGAGAACATTTATACAGTTAGACAGTTTTATAGGTTCATTTGAACATAACCTTCCATCTTGAATATTATTCTGATCCAGGCAGATACAACCCTTTCTGTCAGCACATATAATACATCCTCATCTCAGCAAAACACAGCAAAATTTCCCTGAATAAAAAAATAGCAAGACTTGTAACATTCACAGAAGGCAAGTAATTATAGGAGATCAATGCATTGTTATTTTATTTATCAAGTCACCCTAAGTGTTCTCACACATCCAGAGAGAAAAATGGATGAAATATAAGTGAAACAAAAGTATGGCAGTGTCCAACACATCTTAATAGAAAAGAAGTAAATCTGTTTCTCAGCAGACTAGACTCGTGTAAACTTTCAGGTACCCTAATCTGACTATAAGTTTACCATTCTTACACCTTATCATCCTCCTTATGATTTTTTCTTCTGAATAAATTGTGACTGATGTCTGTAATGCCCACCAAAGTGGAAAAATCGATTAAATAATTATCCATTGTTACAAGCATTGCAAAGAGCTGCTACTCCTATAGGAATATACTTTCAGCAAGACAGTGCAATTTGATGTGGCACTTTTGTTTGGAAGATGTGCAAATTAACCATGCAAGTACAGTATTCCCATCTGAGTAGAAATATCTACATCTACATTATTTTGATACCTTATCAAGCAGATACCGTACTACAACAGATTTCTCAGAGCAGAGCAGCTTTCCCTGCAAACACAGTCTTGTAAGAGGGGAGCCTAATACTGAAACACAGAAAAGGTTCCATTTCATAGGGATCAGAACTTCAGTGATAATTGTTGTAACTTCTCAGAGTCTCCTAGCTTTTGAAGAAAAAAAAAAAAAAAGTGCAGACAAAGATATCCTAAGTAAAATAGACTACTGGACTGTTACTGCTAATAATTTTGTCTCAGTTGCACACTCCTCTCCAAAATGAGATAGGAAGAAAGTCAGTTTTCTGGTTGAAGCACTATGGAGAAAAATAAAAGCAATGGTGCAACCAATTCCTTTGATGCTTCCACAAACAACTTCAGGGAAGTATGAGGATTCAATGGCAAGATGGCACAGAGAGATGTTCAAAGTTCCCTGATACTGTTATGAAACAAGCAAACTCCTGCAAAGTACTTTTTGCTTTAGTGCAAATCTGAAAAAAAAAAAAACCTAAACCAAAGACTGACAAGTAGCCTGAAGGAAAATTATATAAAAGATCCTTTCCCTCTTATCTTCTAACCTACTCCACTTCCTGCCTCCTTTATCACTCTACAGCTCCCCCTTCATCTAATCATCCCTGAAAAACAAAACAAAAGTAAATAAGGCTTTTTCATATTTAAGAGCTGCAATGGCCCTCAAATACTACCACCAAGTGGATGCCCTATCCTTCTTGCTATTATCTGTCCTATCTTCTGTACTAAGGTCATGCCTTCTTTAAGCAGGGAATTACATTTATTCCATGGTGCCTAAAACAGCCTCAGGATTCCCTGGTTCCTCTTACTATATCAAACAACAATAACAACTAGAAAAGACACCAAACTGTATGATAAATAAAATTGTGAAGCAACACACTTCTTTCAGCTGAAATGTTTGTCCTCACCCAGTATAGTTTGGGAGGGACAATGAAGAAAAGGTGAAATACCTGGTATGATTCCCCCTCACTCCTAAGTGCAGTTATTTACTGTGTACTTACACTATTTAAGTGAACTGAAGCAAGACCAACAGCATCTGGTCAAGAATTTTTACCCTTTATCAAGATCATCTGAATAAGAACAATTTTTATCAAGAAAAAGTGGGATTCAAGAAATAGATAAATCCACAAATTAATTTTACCCCAAATCCTGTAATAATTGACATCCTGATTTCCTCTCAAAATTTCAGCACTTTAAGTAAAATTACCCAAAAAGCAAGTTTTCTTATACATATAAAGTATCTGCAGATTCTTGTTGATGTCATTTTGTGAGTTGTGAAGAAGTACAGAATTTGAGTCAGTGATCCTGAGACTTGGTTCAAAAGGGCTGACATTTCTGACTTATTTACCAAGACCTGTTTTTATTTACATTAGAAGAGTTTCTCCTGTATAAATTCAATATGCTGCTTGTTTTGTAAGTCAGTGACTTTGTTGATTCTCTGTCTCAGACATTCATTAACCATTTAACAGCTGAAGTAAACACTCATAGCCATGATAGTTTGAGTGGGATCCTTCTGTTGGTTTAGATTTAGGAGTCTGTATTTAGTGAATGAGCATCTAAGTTTCTGTCAGTGAAGACAGATGTCTCAAATCAGTTGTCTAAACACAGGCATATAGAGTTGTTTGGGCTATCTGAGATGTTTGTAAGGCAGATATGACACAGGTCCTATGGGAAAGTCTCTCTGGGATGGCAGCAAAAGCAGGTTGGGATACATTAGCTTGTCTGCAATGACAAGACAGGCCTTTTTTAGGTGAATGAATTAAACCTCAAATCAGTGCACTGAAGAAGCCTTCAGTAGATATCTACTTTTTGTCAACTGACTTGACTCCATCGATAAGATCAAGGACTTTCTTGTCCTCAGCCCACCCTTGGTGGTGGCAAACTTTCCAAATGAAAGAGAATTCACAGCAAGTTTACATCACTGGTCCACTACAAAACACTTAAATTTTGTGACAGAGATCCAGTGGGTAAAAATGCAAGATTCCAGCAGGGATTGTTCAGAACAATTCTCTCACTTTCAGAAATTGCTGGAATTTTGAGATCAAAACAAAATGTCACACGATATTGAATTATTAGATTATTAGAAGATGTGGAGCAATTCTTACAGCAATGCTATGTAGCTAGAAAAAGGATGAAATGTTTCCTGCTTCTTTCTGAGAAACTGGAGCATAAACTGATTTGTGTATTGAGACTGATGTCCAGTCACTTCAAGTGAAGCTTAAGAGACATTCTGACTGACTCTTATCATTCAGATTATCAAATTGCCACAACCCACTGTCATGAATGAAAAAAAAAAAATGATATTTTGGCTGACCAGCAATGGCCACCTAATTTGCAGGTCTTTAAAAAATAATAATTTAAAAACCCTTGTGCAGATTAATATCCAAACTTCATTGAATTCTAATAACATTTGGGTGTCTAAATACCTGAAACTACTTTAAAAATCCATGCATAAAGCTGTATAACTTCCCTGCAGTTGCACTGACTGCTGAAGAGAGATGTAAGTGCATATTGCACTATCCAGCACCAACACCAGAACCAGCTTAGACACAGCATCCTAAATGTTGTTTGCAATTAATTTCCTGAGTTTTTCAGGCAGGCTTTGAGCCTGCAATGCTCAAGGCAACTGAAGTTATGTTACTTAGACTAATTGAAAGAGTTGATGCCACAGTTAGTCTAACATATGCATAGTACACTCTTAAATTTCAGTAACAAGTTTCAACTCATAAACCTTAACGTTTTTAAATCAGTAAGCACCAGAGATGCAAATACAGTTAGTTAAATTGTTTCACCATAGCAATACAAAAAAACATAACTTACAGTGTCCACGCTTTAAAAAGTAGTTTGAAGCCAGGGGCTTTTCCTGTGATGGTAATTTACAATGTCATATGAATCTGTCAGCTTCTCTAGATTTAAATTTACATTTGTCAGTTTTAACTTCAGAATTCTCTGATTTAACATAGATTTAGACTTGACAACACCTAGCAGACTTTTTATATAGCCTCAAAAATATGTTATAAGCTGTTTTGAATATTCAAGGTACTTAACTTTTCATCATTGAATTCAATAAAAACTTTGTTATGCAAATAAAATAAATCAGAATTAGATTCTCAGTGAATATTTAATGGATGGCACTAATAGGGGTAGTTGTGAACAAACACTACTTAGGAAAACAGTTTTCAAATCAGCTAAATGAGTATTCAGTTAAATCATAGTTTCAGATTTCTGAGTTATATTCATTACTTTCATGCAGCCCATAGAAGATACAGTTCCCATTGTACCTTCCAGTTTGACTGCCAAAGCATTAAAGAGCTCAGAAAAGCAACCATAGTTCATTCTGGTATGGGATTTGGACGTGTTTGCCTTTTTAAAGTAATTTTGACTCTATTACTTAATTATTTCTTGTTACATCCTGTCTTAAAATCACTGCTTTTGCCACTGTAAACATGAGCATATAACAAATTTGTTATAAATTTTGTTCTAATTAACAATCATAAAGCCCATATTTCATTGAAACAATCTGCATTTGTGAGAAACACGTTAAAGGCCAAGCACCCTGAGCTGCAGTTATTCTAACAGCATGTCTTAATGCTGTTACTTTGTTGCTTTCAATGCAAGGAAGAAAATTAGGTTGCCACTTCATAAATTTCATATCCTTTTTTTACAGCAGAATTTGAAGTTGGATCCCAATCTATTGGAATATACATGGATTGATTTTCAAATACTTTGATAAACTTGCCAAGAATATGCATGTGCTGCAATACAAGTTTAGCTCCTTTGACTGGACCTAAAAGCTTAATCCTGTACACAATGCTGGACTGTGCATGCAGTACTTCCATGATCTTTTTCTTTTCTGCTGCCTTCAAAGTAGATCTTCCTTACCACTGCAAAAACACACTTCCATATTCACACACAGACAAACATAGATACACACAGTTACCCCTTCTCTTTTCTCTATACTTTCTCCTTCCTTGAAACCCTCTTCCCATCTCTATAACTAGTGCTCCCTTCTAAGGAAAAGTTCAAAGACTGAGAGATTTAGTACTATTTGGATAAGCATGAAATCTTGTTGCTTATCCCAATTACACAAAACCCCTAAGTCTTTTGAACTTTTTCTTTAGAAGGGAGCACACAAAATTTTATGCTTATTCAAGACACCTGGATTTTCAAAACTGAGCTGGAATTTTATGAGGACAGTCTCTTTCTTATGTTTTAGTAGAGGTACGAGAGTGAATACAGAAATAAGAGAAAAAAAACTTTTCCAACCATCCTCCTGTCTCATCTTCTCTTTCTGTAAGATGAAACAGATTAAATTACATATCCATCACAAGAAATCTGTCAAGGTTTTTAATTCACAACCTATTGCATATGCATTACTTTTCAGAATGAACATGATATGTTGTTACCTTCTTAATGTATTTCAGCACCAGAAGTTCCAGACTGAACAGTGCAGAAAAAGAGGAAAATAGTGTAAGGAGATTTTTTTTTGTTTATGTTAACAGTAGGAAACCTGTATCTAAATTTGTCAGCATTTAGGTTTGCATATATTTCATATATTCCATTTTTCTTATGATTTAAGTTCTGACATCACAAAATGACATTCAAATTTCCCTTTATTACTTTGCAGGTTGAACAAAATCCTTGAGATTCTGATTTTGCCTTTTACTCTTGAACCAGACCTCCTGCTCCTTAGCAATAACATCCATAGACTAGCTCAGCACTTCAGCTTAAGCTTTCTTTTCTATAGTTACCACTGTTGGCAAAAGCATGATTTTGAGGATGACATTAGAGAGTATTATTGCAAGGCAAGTTCAAATGGTCAGAGTGTTGGCCCACAAGAAGGGAATGACAGAGACAGCAAGGTGTCTGCCCTTCTGGTGGCTCCTGTAACAGGCTTCTTAGCTGGGTTTCTTCCTATGTCCCTGGTTCAGACAGTGCCCTCAGAAATATTTATGTTTCATACCAGTGGTTCCTTGAGAGTGCAGCAGACCCACAGTAAAATAATGAAAGTGGCATTATTTAACATTAAATGTCATAACACTTGACAGGTTCATGTAAATGAGGAGCTTAGTAGGAAAAAAAAAAAAAAGAATGCTTCTTTTTTCTTTAAAGAGAATTCAGGACTAAAACAAAAACTGATGCAGGCTGGAATCCACAAACACGGTGCCTGTGACACACATAGACACAAATTAGCTTCTCTTAGGCTCTCTGCTTTATCGGTCAAGAAAGGCTATGATATGAATTGCATAATTCTCAGAAAAACCTTCTCTATTTTACCCTTTTTTGGGCTGTTAGGAAGACAGAAGGAAGAGACAGGGGAAGGGGAGGGAGGCAGAGTGATGAGGGCTGGGCTGAGTGGCAGCACAGAAGAGGACCAGAGATTTGGGTCTCTACCTTCCCTCCCTCTCTGTCAGAAACACAGCAGAGGGGCTTTCAGACCTAAATGGAGAAAGTCAGTGTGTTCCCCCCCTGTTGTCACAGCAAACAGAGCAGGTCCTTCTGATGTGGCTTTCAGCTTTCTCATCTTCTTGCCTTGTCAGAAGGTTGCCATCGTTTAGAAAGGTACACAGCATTTTGAAAGGATGAGGGTATAAAACACAGTTCTATCCTTTAAAAAAGAGAGAAGGGGAAGGGGAAGAGGGAGCGGACAGGGAAGGGGGAGCGGATGGGGAAGGGGAAGGGGAAGGGGAAGGAGAAAGTGTCAGGTGCTACAGAGTGATTGGACAAGGACAATGTGCACAAATAAAAATAGCGAATTGATTGAACTCCTGTTCCTCTGAAGCAGGGACAGAAAGAAATGATACATGACAAATACAGCTAGAGCAAAGCAGGAAGAGAAAAATGTAGTTTATGACAATGTGTGAAGGCAAAGGATTATGCATCATCAGCAAGGGAAGGTTACCCCCCCAAAAAAAGCACTAGTTCTACAATTTCATACTGACATGGAAAGCTTCATCTTTACTATTAACTGTAATTTAGGTACATACATTTACAGTAACAGCAACAAAGGCTGCTTATATACTGTACTGCCAAAGCCTGACAAGGTAGGGGTTTTTTTTCCCTTTTTAGCTTTTCTTTTAAACTTCATGCCAGCAAATGCCCTCAAATAATCAGGTTGCCCACATCTTTTCCCTGCACAAAAATTGTCCTTGTATGTAGGATTTGCAGCTTTTCCTCTATTCTATTCCAAGACAGGTTTCACCTTTATTATTTTTGTTTTGTTGTTTTTACTGTTTTAAGCCTTTTTGTTGTTGCTGTTTAATGCATCTAATTCACAAAACAAAGAAAAATCAATTTTTCTTAATATTTTCTCATTTTTGCTCTGCCTCTATGATAGCAAACACCATTATAATTCCTAGAAACAGGACTACAAAGCCCTGGCACTACTGAAACCAGTTAATTTGTTAATTGCTGAGAGGAACTTTACTTAATGTGACAATGGCTGCCCTCAATCAAGAGTTTCAAAAGATTTTTTTGTTCCTAAATGGCTGTTATGGAAAGGATATTACCTGACTCAGAAATTAGGAGGATGTTGACAAGCTCTAAGTTCTCTGGGCAGAGCTTCAGTTGTCCAGCTAGATTCTTTTATACACTGTCAGCAGCTACTTGGCCACAACCCTATTGCATTTATCCTGGAACAGCCATGACCAGTCTGGACAAAAGTCTGGACAAAAGGGAAGAAAGTAGTGAGCTAACAACTCTAAGTTCATGTTGCTCCATAAATTGCTCTTGTCTGTCTGGAGTATGATTTGAATCAATTATGTGAAGCATGTGGACAGAAAGCCCACAGTACTGAGCCAGTGTACAACACCCCCCAGATCTAAGAATTAAAGGAGAAAACCCTGGTATTGCCATTCTAAATATATTCACAGCTATTTAACTGCTGAAGTTGAAATAACCAGTAAGTTTAAAAGTTGCTATGAGATGGCTGTATTAATTAAGAAAACTGTAACTTTTATCATATAAATGGTTTACAATAAAAAATATGTGATATTATGACCTAAAACAGTCAGTGGGAGAATATGAATGCAACCCATCATACATGGGTATCTAAATCCAAAAGCAGACATCATAATACTCATTGGAAAGTTACAGGTATTCCATAACTTTTACCCATTTTATGTAACTCATGAGAGCAGATGGAGAAAGTTACTACTGATTATAATGGAAATACAGAATCTTAATCAACATAATCAAACTTAATTAAAGACTAAGAAGTAATGAATACAAACAGATGCATAATTTTGGCCTTCCCTGATCTCTAAGTTAGTTACCACACTTCTTTATCATCTCCAGAATGTGTATTTTCATCAAGTTTTAAAAAGGCTAGCTGTCTTTCAAAAGAGAAGTTTTAATTATTAAAAAGATTATTCAGATAATAACAATTGTGCATAATCTGGACTAGTAATTGTTTTTATCCAGGTTAAGTATTCCCCACACTTGGTTTTGGCACTTTTGGAATAAGAGGTTTACACACCAACTGAGTTTTCTTGGTTCAGTTGCTCTTATTTTCTGACGTGTTTTCACTCTTGTCCATGATTCAAAGGCCAATAATTTCCAAACAGGCACCACAGTGATAGACCATTCTCTATTCAGTAGCTGTAGAAATCTTTAGACAAAAGTCTTTTGCCATAAGCTTTTTACATTGAAACTCTGAGCTACTGGAGAAATTAAATCTCACACTTTGGATCATTTTGTATCATATTTTTTATCATTACTCATGTGTCATCTGTTACCTCTCCCTACCAAAACCATTACATTGTGCTTTAAACAAAATCAGCTCCTTCAAGCTGAGAATGACAGTCAGTCAGTGCATTGCACATTTCATGGTAAGTCAAGAAAACTTTGTCAAAGACACCCAGACTCCACTTTTTTTACAAAATGAGATTTATAATGAGGTTGTAATCTTCAAGCAGAGCTGTGCAGGATCTCAGTCTATGAGGTTTTATCCTAAAACTCATACTGAGAATTTCAAAACAAATTTGAAAAGTCTGCAGAATTAAAGGTCTGTAAACTGACATGCAATGGATATGCTTAGCCTACATCAAATATATGTCAGCAATAAGGACTGCCACTCAAGAAAGAAATTTTGCTGGACGTTGCAGGTTGTCATCTTTAAGGCTGCAGTTCTGATGCAGACAGCTCATCTATTATGCTCCACAAGTCTTCAGTTTGTGGATATCTTAGTACAGAACTATCCAATTAATTGCTTGAAGCTGTAGTAATGTTATGCATGACAAGCAGGAAAATTGCTCTGATTAGGCAAAAGTGCAGAGTCAGACCTCAGAACAATGCAGTTGTATTTCCTTGTGAATACACAGGACAGAAAAACGACGACAGCTCTTTTTTTTTTTGGAGTGGATGTGAAATAAGTACTTGATGCTTTCATTAAAAATCAAGTAAATAGCATTTTTATATCATCACTGTCACAGAGGGCCACCAGACCCCTTTTACTGAAGGAGAAACATCTGTCTTTGAATGGCATTCTTGGAACAACATTTCCTCTTTCCATTGGAACATCAACAGAAATTCTCTCTATTGGGAGTACATGAAGAGAAGCAAGCATACCCCAGCTAGTATCACTGCAAATATATTGCCATTTCTTTCTCTCCTACTCCTGAGAATATTAAATATTTTCTTAGGAATCCCTCCAAATATGTTTGTAGCAGAGACACAAGCACACCGACCACTTCAGGAGAGCACAAATTTCGGTCCAACTGCAAAAAAGGCATAAAAACTGAAACAAGTGAGTAATTAAATATGATAGAAAGAGAAATAATGCTAAATCAGCAAAGTGTTCTACCTTAAGACAAAAAAAAAGAGGAAGATCAGACATTCCATATGCCAAAAATAGCAGAGACAAATAAGATATCTTGTGTTCTAGTTTCACAAGCAACCAGTTCTAGCAGCAAGGCAGAGGTCAATCTCAAACCAAAGAAAAAGTTAAAATAAGAAATTAGTAAACAGAAGAGAAATATCATTACTAATGGATTAATCTCAGAAATCATTAGGAAAAAATAACATACAAGTAATTCAATGCAGCTCCCTACATTTTGGAATTCCTTCTAGGTAAAGGACATTGGCCTCAGGCCATGAAATTAGCAGGGAAATTGCCTAAATAAGCTGAAAAGTCTTAGTTAAAGCAGTAACATTCACAATTTTTGTAATCATTTTTCACAGTCCAAGTAAACCATTTATTTATATTATATTAAATTGTATTTCATAGTTTGAACAGGAATACACCACGTGTCAATGTATGCATTTACACTAAAAATGTACAGTTGTGCTCTGACATCCTTCATACATCAGACCTGTATGATAAACAATATATACATGTAAAACACTATACACATAAAAAGTACATAAACAAGAAATATGAAGAACATGAGAAGTAATATGACCTAACCTTGAAGTTATATATGCCCTTAGCAAGAGGTTTCACCAGTTTCCAAAGTTCCCTTCCAACATTAACTGTTCCCTGGTTTTAAGGTGGGGTGTTTTTTTACATAAACTACAAGCAAATATCTTGCCTTGTGATGCACCTTGTGGTTCCCTGGTCGAAATCAGTTTTGGAAAGCAGTAGCTGAGGCAAGTTGTTGTGACAGTTGGTGTGGCATGATCTTGCAGTTGTAGAGCTGATGGCAGCAACGATTTTCCCAGCACCCAGAGGCCAAAGCTTGAATCCAAAGAGCCTTCTGTCTTCTGTCCTACTACAGATTTCTTAGGTACAGTGTTTTACATAACTATTAACTTTTGCAATCACAGTAGAACAAAACAGTCTGAAAGGACAAAAAAAAAAAAAAAGAGTTAAATTGCAGACATGAGGTGAAGCTCTTGAGAAATATAATACAAATGAGACATACCTTAAAGTTCATGCAGAGTATTGGGGTTACAAAACAGTTTACAGACATGAGCAAGAAGAAGGAGTTTTTTCCTAGAAAATTTTGAAAAAAGTAGGAGAACTCAGAGTATAGATAGAAATGATAACAGCCATAGTACTTAGAGAGAGTTACAAAAATTAAAGATAATAAATGGAAAGAACTGGAAACAGATCTCAAAAAACCCACCCTTCAGTGTATTTGAGTTTCAAATAATTGTTCGGTTACCAGTTTATTATAAAGTGCTGAAAATTTTGGAGACTATTCACCAGGGTTTTCAAAGAAGTGGTAACAAGAACTAAATAGCACATTGCTTCTCATCTGTGCCATAAAGAGCCACACAACTCCATTCATGCTGAGAGAAACTACGTGCAGCGCTGGCTTTGCATTAAGTATTTGGTGTGTAACTATATATGAACCCTGTATTGATCACTTTCCCCTTTCCCTGTGATAAGCAACACTCCAGGTGGACACAGAAGAGCTGTCAGAATTGGCATGCAGAGACCATGCACGTCTCTTGCTAGAGGCCTCTGTTAGGACCAAAAGCAGCTCAGAAACACTAAAGAGAGCCGACAGCGGGTAATCCTGACCCTCTGCTGAAGTCACATTAACTACTTTTGGGTTTGCAAGGCAGAGGATGAGATAGCACCAAGACAGCTAGCCTGGGGACAAGCTTCAGGTTATTAAGACAGCTACGGGGTTAGCCAGGAGGGATACAAACTTCGGTGAATTTTCCTGAGGGGAAGGGGGAAAATGGGAGTTAAGGCCAACCAAGCAGCGTGCCTGGTAGCAACAGTTATACGATGGCAGCCTTCAGCTAGCCAGAGGCGTCCATGAAAACTGCACAGAATCAGTTCTGAAATCCAACAGTAATGTCCATTTGTTGTAGAAATTAATTCCCCAAAGAAGTGAGCAAAGGAAAAAAAAATCAAACATAGCAAATTTTTCTGACATTACAAAATGAAGTGCAAGTCTATAACCTTCTCAATATACTATCTCTGTTAAAGTAAGGACTTCATTTCTGATGACAGCCAAATCCCCAAATATTAGTACCAAGAAGCATTATTAGATATTGAACCACTGCAGAAATACTGTGGCAGAATAAATAGCAATGCTCCTCTATTTCTTTGAACTAGATTTTTGAAACAAAGTGTGAGTCTTTCTGTAAACTACACAGGTGTGACAGAGAAGCAGTATGACTGAATTATGGAATAAAATGTTTCCCTATCAAATACATTAAACCAATTAATGCAGATGAATAGGTACTGCTCACTTGGTTCCCAGTAGCATTGCCTTGCAAATTATTTGCAAGAGGATGTTAAATTCTCTCTTTGGTATAGATCCAGCAAAACCACTGCCAGATCACACCTCCTGGGAAATCTGGGACTTGGCATGGGATTTGGCACAAGACTTTACAAATGTCAGCATTCCTGTAAAAACATCAGGTCCGTTGTCATGAAAACATCAGTTATAAGTAATTTCTTTTCTTAATATTACTAGCCAATACAAATAGAGAGGGGAGGAGATGTCAGTCATGTGCAGCCATGCACTCAGAATTGGATTTTTGTAACAGAATTGCCCAGAGTAGAAATATGAATTTTGGATTTTGAAATGGATGTCCGTATCTTGGATCAGTACATGTTGTATTTAAAAGTATCTCTGCCCTGTACTTCAGAATGCCTGTCATTATGAAGTGACTGACAATTAGCAAACAGCATGAGCTAGGTATTCATGTGTAATCCAGAACTGCTGGGGTACCACCCCATTCCTTTTTCTTTCCAGACATTTGTATCAAAGTTATGATTTTTTTTTTTTTTAATTAATGTTTCTCAATAAAATAAATCACTAGAGAAAAGTTAGGATTTTATCAAGATAGTCATGGCAATAAATTCAGCAGTCTGTGATGTTATTTTACCAGTCTGGCCTGCAATGAGTTGCACTATAGTTTTACTGAATCACTACAGCTAAACTCCTGGCACTACCAAATTTACATAGTTATTAGTAACTCATTTTAATATAGTGACTAATCTGTGGGAAAGCAGGGAATACCTGCTCCAGGAAAATGCAAGTCACCTTTTGGAAGATGGCTATTAAGTCTGAGGAGCCAGAACAAACTTTTGGGCTGAATGGACTTCTTACTCCATGCAGCACTCCAATAGATCTTGGTCACTTCTGTATCTATCAATCTGCCAGAACATAATCATTCAGCCCTCTGAGTCACACATTATATTTGCACTGGAATCTCCTCTTGACAGTGATAGCAATTATACCTGCATCTTAAGAAAAAACACTGCTGAAGATCACAAAATTAGAATTTTCCAAATCATCATCTTTTCTAAAATTCCCTTTTTCAAAAAAAAAAAAAATTATTTGATTATACATTTTTATGTCTAGCCTTTGAGTAGAGCAATTATCCAGGAAAAAGGACACAGAACAAATCTCAGAACTAAAAGCTTCAGTGTGGGACCAGTGTCAAAGTAGGTCAATTTTTAGGACTAACAGCCTTGACAGTGTCCCTTTAATATGTTGATCTGTTTCTGTAAAGCACGTTAAGAAAAGTTTAGCGTGAAAGAGGCTACAAATGTGTTTGATATGATATGGCAATAAGTGTACATTTTGAGCATACTAAAGCTGCCAAAGTACATTTTAAACTGCTTTTCTTTATTAGCTAAGGGTCCAGTTCATTGAAAAATAAAACCCCAACTTCTGTACACTAGAAGCTGCAGAAAATGTGGTTTTCTGTAACATCTGTTGCCCACTGTATATATTTTCAAGGTGGAATCTACATCTTTCTTTGAGAGATTATGGATATTATTTGTCCCTTTGAACCCCTGAGAAACCTCAAGTTGAGATTGGGAAGCTGTCCATACAGAGCTAGACAAAATCAATTGCCTTGAGAATTTAAAAGTTATGAGTACTTTGTTTTCAAGAACACTTCTGAATCACCTCCTTTGTTGATTTATGTTCCTTCTGATTCACTTCTTAAGTCCTTTATACACATGAAAATCTATTTGATGAAAATTTGATGCTGTAAGAAATATAAATATACATCATATTTACAGGTATTGATAAGGAAAACACACTTGATATGAAAGAGTGAGAATTTCTATCCAAAGAGAACTCACTATTTATTCTTGTTTTCTGTTTTGATTAACACAGACATTAAATCAGTGGTCAATGCATACAGAAAATGTCTTGTACAGATAGTTCAGGAAGCTGTTCTCTCTAAAAAAGGGTAAAGTATAAAAATCTCAGATTTTATAATTAACCCTCCCTAAACAAACTCAGTGAGGAAAATCCCTTAATGTTTGGCTTCATAAGAGAAGCAATTACTGATGTTTTAAGTTTACATCATTTTGACTTCTTCATTGTTCCCACTGCTGTCCACTATGAAAATAAGACGGAAGCATATTCAGTGGGTTTGCTTTATTTCTTCAGTTGTAAATGTTACCCCGTATCTTTCACCACTTTTGTATCACTTGCAGTAAAGGATACAGTCATCACAAGCTCTGTTTCAACATCTTTTATTTTGTTGCCTACTGCATCTGAAAAGGCACACAGCTTTTCCAGCTCATGAGCCCTTCTTCAGGCCTGCAAAGGGAAACAGCCAAACTTTAACCAGCACACAAGTTATACACACATACAAGCCTCTAACGTGAACACAAATAAACAAATGAATTTGAATAGCACTGTGTTCTAACCATCTTCTAGGAAGATATCTGGAGTTACTTCCAAAACATTTTTAGAAGTGTAAACACCTAAGGAAAGGCATTAAAATACATGGCAAAGTAATCTACTTTTAGAAGAGGCTTAAAAAACTAAAATTCCATCACTAAGCAACTACTAAGGCTAAATAAAACGAAGACTGACATTCTACAAAATATCAAAGAATGAAAAGACATAAAATATACATTAATACAAAAATATATTTTCAAGGAATATACACTCTACTGTTAATTAATGGCAAATGAGGATCAAATAATTTTCTTGTGCAGAGCCACATCTACCAAAGTGTAAAACATGACTCATTGTGCAACATCAATATAAAAACAGTCAGATCAACAGCAGGCACTTGCTATCTTCAAGCAAATTAACTCCCAAGACTTCAACCATAATTTCCTTATACCAGCTTTGATTTATGGGAACATAGTGTTGCCTTTGAAACAGGGGGGAAATACTCCACAGTTTCATAGTTTTATGGTAGAGTTTAATCTCTTTGTATTCATTCTCAGCACAACTGGGTAGAGAGCTGACAACAATATTTTAGCTGTCAACAACTAATGTTTAAGTTAATTTTTTTCCTCCTAAAATTATAACAATTAGAAACATATCCCTGCACTGTTTACCTTTCCCTGAAACATGCCTCTTACATTTGGCACAACTCTTACATTGCTGTCCTGATGGAATCTGAAAAAAAAATCATACTTCGAAGAAAATAATTTTTTAAAAAATATGGTTCTTATGCTAGCTTCCAAAACAATCTACCCACTGAGCAACCCTCTGAAATTCTTATCTGCAGAAACAATGGTGGCTGGGCTAGTTGTCACAAATTCTCATTACACAATAATCTCCTTCTTTTTAAGATTCTTTTCTCTTGGAGAAGTAAGTTTCGCCTAGCCTTTTTTCCTTTATATACTTTTCTTGGTTTTCCACATTTATTTGTTGTAGATGACACACCCTCTATTTCATTGCTCCTTTCTCCAGATACAATGTCTATAAAGAAACTTTTGGGTTAGAATGATGAAGTAGGAATATAAATTATTAAAGACAGTTATTTCTCTAGAATTTCTTCAGCAACATCTTAATTAGCAACAAAGGCAAAGAATGGGTATGTCAAGATTTTGTGCTACAGGACATCTGAAAATAGCAGCCTGATCACCTTATATTTTTTTCATATTAGACAACAGAGCACAAAAATATTATCAGAACAAAATTCTTCACTAATCTGATCCAACCCAGATAAGCATAAAAAACATGTGCTTCATCCTTGAAACAAAAATCCTTCTGCACTGAAACAAAAGTCTTTCTGCACTGAATAGATAAGATATGATACGATAAAATGCATTTATAAGCAAGAAGTGTTTAAGTTTTGGGGTCTTTTTGTTAAATGTTGCCTAGATGCATCTTACAAAGCAAAACAAAATAAAAAGCTCTGAATCAAAATTATAAAGTAGTTCTGTCAGCCACTGCTGGCATGTAAGAGTCAGTCCTGTAGCTGAGAGTGCAGAGAAAGAAATTACAAAGCTACAGCAGCAGTCTGCTGCATACACCTCCTCCCTACAGCTTTGCTAAAGTGCAGCCAAGCCAAAATCACCCCTCAGCCCTGCCCACCCATAGAGCCTTGCTGTGCACATGGCTGTGTCCAAGGACTGGTGAACTGCAGTCACGACAGACTCAGAGGAGTGGGAGAGACTGCTTGAATGGATGCCACATCCTAACAAAGCCTGCTAAAGCCGAAACGCAGCGACTGTTCTGCAATGCTGACAAGCAGCTTCGAGTCAGCTGGGAGGAGGAAGCCATAGCCAAGTGCTGTTTGACTTGCAATGCCAAGGAGGTATCTGAAGTAATTCGATTCTACTTTTCTTTGGTAGCAGCCACATACTGGTGGAAGTAGAGCTTTTTGTAAAAGTGTAAGTTAGTGAAAGAGTTACAGAGATGCAAATTGCTGAGGTACTCAGGGAGGCCTCTCAGTTCAGTACCAGTTCAGCCTTGCTCTAGAGACCACACATCTCATCCCCTTACACAGGAAATTCCATGATCACAGTTTGAAGATTTAGTGCAAAACAACAAATCTTGTTAGATAAACTCTCTGTGCTGAAATCATGTGAATTGATGCAAAACCAGCTTTGTACATGTGGCAGCCAGGGGCCACAAGTGAAAATCCATAAGTGCATCTAGCCAAATATTGCCAATTAAGTGACAATCACCAAAACTTCAAAAAAATCTTTTTCTTATGTTTCTGTGAACCATCTTTTAAGTATTAATTTCACCATTCATTTAGTATGAAGGTAACCCATTCAGATAACTTACAGTAAATAGGGAATAGCAGATTGGAGCAGACTGGAGAGACTATGTACACTGTGTGCACATTTGCTATCTGCTACCCCAATCCCATACAAGAGATGGGAAATAAACGTGTTTCTTGTATAATATTGCTCATTTCTCCCCTAAAAGTATATCACTGAGCCTGGGCAAACAAGAAAAACAGTCCGTTCTTAAAGGCACTGCATTGCAGAGTTTCAAACAGCATCATGTAAAAAGCAAGTTCCTAAAAGGTGGTGCTATCTCAGAACACAATACTTAGTATTTGAGCACACAGAAGTACAAATAGGAGAAAAGAAAAGAGCAGAGTGGTCAGGTAACAGCCTTCAATGAAATCAAAACAATAAATCAGTGAATGACAGCAGTAGCAAAGGAGTGAACTATTCAAGACTAAGAATGAAAGAAATCTTCCATTGAAAGAGATCTTTCCCAAATTTATATGAAGACAAAGTATTTAGGATTAGACAAGATAAGAGATCAAAAGGCTGAAATTATGTTTGTTTAACTGGGTTTATGAAAGGGTATATTAAGAGGTGAGCTGCACAAACAAATTAAGTTTATGTAGTTTTGACATATCCAACAAAGGGTAGTGAAAACCACAACTACCACCAGGAAACAGCAGTAGGTAGCCAGCTCCAGCAAGGGAGGGGTTTGGGAGATGAGAAAGTTGATACAGATCACTTGACAAAAAGGGATTGGGAAGAGCAAAGCCTTGAAGTGTTGTACCCTCTGATAATTCAGATTTTAGCCTTGTCATGGTATACTATAATCAAAATTCAGGTAACAACATGACAGAAACAGAAAGAAAGCCTGAGGTTATTTTCACTTAAGACAGGGGAGGTGCCATGTAAATTGCTGAGAACTATTTGGCCTCCAGAACTTACCTGGTCTCCTTTCACTCTAGGAGTGAACAAGACAAATCAGGCTCCCACCAGGTGTCTGGAAGTACCTGCTGGAGTCAAGGCTGCAAATATTTGGTAATTTTTTGTTTTCACAACACTGTTACTACTTGAACCCCTCTCCACCCCACCCTGGCATTTCGCACTGACCCACTCTGCAGGTGATGCTCTACTTACGCAAAAAAAAAATTTCTTTCCCAGGACAAAACCCCTTCAGCCTATCTCCCCAGTTACTGGTCAAGAGTGTTGCTGAAGAGATCCCAGTGTGTGCTAAATTCTACACTTACTCCAACTGCTTCATGCACTATGGGTTTAAGAATACCACTGTATTGCTCAGTAATAATACAAAACATATAGTTAAAAGTTTACATACATTTCCAAGTGCAGATTGATTCAACTGGCAATTCCTAATATTTTAGTGATCTCAGATGAAATTATTCTAGCTATTAAGTGATCTTTTTGTACCATTTTACAGCAAACTCTTTTAATTTTTTTTATACACATATTTAGGTGCACATAATCACATGTTCATTAAGCTGCTCTGAGGTCCAAAATGTTAAGTTTCATTCTTTAACTGTTCTTTTTAAAATCTTATAATTGCTTAACTTCTTGACAAAAGAAATTAGGAATTATTTTTATGCATAATATAATATATACCATTCAGTTTAAGTATTACAATTTGATTAACAGACAGAGAAATAAATTTACTGAAAAATATGTAAAAAAGTAATGCTGCCATTTATATAGCTGATTTAGGACAAAACATTCTGAAATAATTTCATAGCTTTAAGTGCATGCACTTCAATTTTCTTCCATTTTGTATATTCTGTAGCTATAATCAGGATTTATCAAAGTTAGCACTGAACAAAAAATTAGTCTGTCCTTACAACATTTTTATAGAGTAACAGTAATTTAAGGACTGCAATTAGCTAAGTTTATGGTCTTGCTTTAATTTATTCCTTTAATTGCAATCAGCATGATCTCAGTCTGAAGTATAAGACCTAAACTAAGACTTTGAAAAAGCTGCAGGTGGTAAGGACAGAAAAGAAATGGATAAAACAAAGATTTTCATTATTCTTTTCACCAAAATATAATTTTTGAAATGGTTTGGGGTTTTATCTGGTCCATATCTCTTTTCCAGATGTAAATTATACTATTTATATGATACTTTTTCAATTTGTGTTGTAGCAAAACAAAAGCAGTTGAGTGCTGCCCTCTGCAATGGTTTAGTTTTCTCCTTTCTGGTGTTTTTGGTATTTTCAGTTCAAGGAAGTGATTCAAGTGATCTAACTATTCACCTCTGTGTAAATCAAGATTCTCCAACCCCAAAAATTCAATATATTCTTAGTGTGAATTTCCCTTACAAGAAGCACAAAAGGCCCAGCTTGGTCTGACAAAAATTAGAAGCATAAAGCACAAATAAAAATAAACAAACAAACAAACAAAAGCATGGCTACAAAGTTATCCCATAATATGTATGAGGCACAGCACCTGTAACCTACTAATGTTCATGATATTTTGAGTAGTTTAACATTTTACCATCTGTTTTGCTTTTTTTGGCAGTTGAGCCCAACAACATATAATTGGCCATAATTATGTCTGGACCAATTTTATGATGCCTTTAAATTTTTCATTCATCTTTCCTTTTCTACATTTGGTATGTAATAAAAATGTCAGCAGTCTTTCCCACAGTTCAACATAACAATGCTTCAGGATTGCTACAGAAAACTTTTATAAGCTGAGATCATGAAGATGTCTGCAACACTACTGTCTGTGTTATCACACAGCCATTAATTATTAAAAATGCCCTGAAAACTGTAACCCTACTTTGAGCTTCTGGATATTTTATTAATACTTTCAGTGGAAATTAGACAATTATCTTTATTACTTTAATATCAGAATTTGCAGCTGATATTTTCCAATAAAAGTACATTCTTTAGCTTTGGAGAGAGAAGGCTAGAGGCAGGGTGAAAGGATATATAATGATATGTATTTACTGCTTTCATTCCATAAGAAAAGACAGCAAATTACTGATGGAAAAAGCAGCACTTCATATGAAAATGAAAAAGACAGAATGAAGTAAAACCTGAGAATCAGAAAAACTGTTTCTTTCTGCTTCACACATGATACAGGAGTTATCTATCAGCAGTATGAAATATCTACTTTCCCCTTCAAAATTATTTATACTTTTAAAAATGAAATACAACTAAAAATCATTTTGTCTCATGGTAGCCTCTGGGGTTTATCATTAATCCTGGAATTGCAGTTGCAGATGGAAACAAGTGTGGAAGAACTATTAATTGTCAGTGATACAGTTTCACTGCTCAGGAGAACTGCAAGAAATCACACTAAAAGTTCTAGAGGAGAGTTGCAGGATTTTTTTTCTCCTCTGGTATTTGTTGGACTCTTAAACAATTATTTTGATTACTTTTCCTTCTCAGATTTCCTATAATTATTTGCTACATGAGTAAGATCAGTAAATAGCAAATTATTTTTTCATCAGCCATATGGTCACCTCAGAGATTTAGGAATCTAGTTTAGGCCCCATGTGTACCAGTAAGAGTTTTCTGGCAATGTCAAGAACTCCACTCTATACAGAAGTGGACACATAGCAGAGGAAATCTAAATCTGAGGTGACGCGGTGCCACAGACAGTTTGCGTATGGATCCCATCTGAAATGCTCAAATTCTGCCCTGGGTCTATACATAAGGTCTGACATATTATGGAAAAACAGAAATTCACAACTTGGTTGATGTAAGGAAAGGAAGGAACTTCTAATTCATATTAAAATTTACACCAATATGAAATGGTCAGCAGAAAAAAAAATGCCTTTCACATAGCTATGTTTCCATGTCTTGATATAAAGAAGTTAATTATATAACACTACCTGTGGAAAGGAGAATTGACTTGAATAGTCTCTGAGATGGCAAATTTAAAATCAGAGCTCACCAAGTTGCAGCATCTTGGGACGAATCACTAAGCTAGAAATTATATCTCAAAGGCTGGGTTTCTGTCTGAATCTGACATTGAAGGAAGTGGTTAGGAATGGTCTCTTGAAAAAAAATCATCACCTTTTCTCTACCCGATCAAGTTTGCAAATAAGGATGTAGATTTTATACAAACCTGTTCATTTTGGAAAATTCTCCCCTTGTTTTTGCTCTCTGTTAGAAGCTGGAGGAGAAACAGTTTTTAGACTGCTCATGATTGCTCTCACTGATTCTGGGCTAGACTGAAAACATGAAGGAAAACATAAGAAATAAGGTTTTGCTCTACTAGAGTCAATAAGAAAATAGGCTTTAGTTTATTCCAAGTATTTCATAAACGTGCAAAAAGATGTCTCCAAAAAAAATCCCAACAAACAAACAAAGAAAAAACTTTATATGTCACCATTTCTCCATTTTCTTTCACTGAAACACTGTGAAATGAGTACCCTATTTTTTTGTTGTTCTTTCAAATCTTAGAAATTCAGGGAAGAATTGGTATAAAAACCATTTTCTCCTTTTAGATAGCATTTGTAAGTTTAAATGAAAGACCCATTACACTCACTGAATGACATCTCACAATGAAATATATGAGGTAAGATAGTAATGGTAAAATTAAAACTGGCTGGAATTTACAGTGATACATTTTAAAGCACTATATATAAGAAAGAGACCTTTCCTAAATTTTTTGCACATGCTCTCAATTTTCATGAAATGTTTATCAAACAAGTGACCAAATTTGGGGAGGGGAGTCACTATATTCATGTTATTAGTACAGTCACTAGTAGTATAGCAGTAGCAATAGTATAGTCACTACTAGCAATACAGAACAATTAAAGTTTATTTCAGTGGGATTATCATGGTCACCTGCAAAGCCATAAGGTTTTCAATTTTAGATGTGGCTGACCACAGATTGACTTTTACATGAACTACTTGTCATCACATATCACACTTAAGGAAAAAAAAAAAAAAAGAAATGAAACCAGAAGTAGGTTTCTATCCCCCTTTCAAAACTTTAAAAACAAAAATATATTCACGCTATGTGCATGCTGACAGCTGAAACATCAACAGTCAAGAAATAGTAAACAAAGGAAAAGCAGAATATCTTCACTTAAGTTTGGACCAGCTCTAGAGCTGCAGTAATTTAAATGTGCTGTCAAAATTGGTAGGGAGACCCTACTTCAAAAAGCAGGCAAACAGAGAGAAATACCAAAATGACAAGGCCATAGGTGAAACTCAAGGTGCTTTTCACATGAAGGTTCAGAAATGTTGCACTGAAGTGCGCTGATCTGGGAGCCAACTTTATTGCTTATATATATGAAGCATCACCCTGGTGAAAAGGTCTTATAATTGCATGTGCTAATTCAGTTAGTTGGGCACTGAGTTTCAGACAAAACAGTGTCAAGCTGGGAAGAGCAACCTGCAACACTTTTTCCATTCATGAAGAAGCATACCTGAAAAGGGTAAAGTCCTTTGTCTCTGTGTAGTTTGGAAATTATATAAAGACATCAGACTTTGTGACATCATAACAACCCCAGATGATGTATTTTAACAATGCAACTTCCAACCATCTGTTGCTTGCTCTTTCCTAACCATTTTATGATTGCATCTCCCATGTGAATCTCCATGCATGTGCATGATTGCATCTGCATGTGAATCTCCAACCTAAGCCAACAAATTACCGTGATTCCATGACCATGTGTGATTCCATCTCTCACATAGTCTGGTCAGGACTTTCTTGTGACAGAGGAGTACTATCTGTGTATGCTGAAAATAGGTATGTGCAAGAGAACCTGTCTGACTTAAATTCCATCTGAATGTTTGACATCTAGTCAGGGACAGTGTTCTACACTATCTCATATGACAGTGGTAGATTTACCCCAGGCATCTTTGATCCTTTCCTGAAACAAATCATGCTCTATCTCCTGACTACAGAAGGAGCTTAATGAACTTAAAGTTGACACAGGAATCTAAAGTGGGTTAGATAAGTCCCACCTATGCATGGTTCAGCTTTCTTACTCAAATTCTGGATCTTGTTCAAGGCTGTTGCACAGTAGATTTGGTATCCTGAGCATGATGCTCCAGGGCTTCTATGTCAAACTCTTTGAGAAGAGAAGAAAGAGGAACAGAAGTACTTCATTCATTCATGCCATAGATACAAATAAAGACAAGGGCAGATGATCTTATCATTTTAACAAGCAAGAACAAACCTCAACTATGCTAGAGCAACTAAAAAAGGCCCAATCTTCCCTATACAGAAATAAGCTTTAGGCAAATTGAAATTTTTAAGATTGTTCTCACTGACAAAGAGTTTTTCAAGATCTATAAAATGCTCCAATGAGGCAGGTGCTGGACAGACAATACCAACTCCAGATCTCTGAGTTGAACATAAGGGGAACATAAAATCTAACCTCAAACAAGATGCATCTGTGTTGTACTTGTGTTGTACCAGCTCTCACAAAATAGAATGAAAACAAAGACTTGTTTTGCTTTCTTTTTGGATGCTATGGTTGTTGCACCTCTTTCATGTTGAAGAATCTGTGCACTGTATTTAGCATGTAAGTACACTATAAATTTCCTATTTGTTAATTTAAACTTACTATTTAATTACAAGTAAAAAGAAATTAAAAAGAAATCAAAAAGAAATATATCAAACTTAGGGCAAAAGACATTTTAATGAGCTTTTAGCAATCAATCATTAATTGATATTCATCCTTGAATTGAAAGGATGAAGACAAGTAGATGGAACTATGTCACCCATGGATCCAAGAACAACTGTCACAGTGTTTTCTTTTTCTCTTTATTTAGCCAGAGAAGTTCCATTAGAAAAAAAGAGAAAAAAAAAAAAAGATTTGTAGTAAGCAGACCAGAAAATTTACCCTCTTTTAATGAGCATGAAAACTGCACAGTGAAAAGCAATCACATACAAATACATTCAAGAGCAATGGAATGCTACTAAATGTTATATTTCAGTGCACCAGGTGGTAACAAATGCAACACAACTATAAAGGTGTCCTTTTGTAACAGAAAGATTACCAATAACTTTCAAGCCTCCTGAGATCTGAGAAAATAAACTATACTACTCTTGATTCCTATTGCTTTACTCTATCACTTCCTACTAATTGAGTTAACAATAGTAAGTTTATCTTCCCAGTTTTGTTTCCATTTAAAGTGATAAGGTCTATGTCACCCATTATTTTGAAAAATTCTTTACCTTACAGCCTCAGACATCCAGAAACACTTGCACAATTCATAGAGCTCAAATGCTAAAATCCTAAAATTCTATGCCTTCGTCAGTGAGTGAGATATTCTCAAGCAAGGATGAGAAATGATAAACCAGGAAATTATATGTAAAGGCAGATCTTCAAGCAACAGTCACCCAAGTAAGGGTTGGACAGCTAAGCGTTAGGCCTATTTTTTCACAAAAATCAAGGAAGAAATACAATTTCATATAAATAAGCTGGTCATCAAACCAGGTTGGAAGCAATTTCTGGAAAAGCAATTCCTCTCTTCTTTGGGACTTTACCTAGGCTCCAATTCTTCATTAAAAATTCTTACAAATAGAGGTGTGAATTTGTAATGGGAAAGCTGAGTACCCATCCAGAGCATACCAGGATTAATGCCAAAAGCAAATGCATAAGAAAACACAACTGACAGAGCATGAGCTCTTGCACATCCCTCTCGATTTTATTTCATCACTAATGTTGCACATTGTTCAACTTTGGCTGGGTTACTATAGGATGGGAAGAAATGGGGTAGAAAACTAAACTATCTTTCATGGTTTAAGAGCTGGCTGCATCCCTCTTCCCTTCCTTATTTCTCTCAATATACCTTGCCCTCTCCAAAGATATAATTCTCTACACTATCCACTTTAAATAGATCACTGTACAACATGTGTTTGTCTCCGTCCTTTGCCTGTGCTCTGAGCTGGCTGGACACAAAAAGTCAGATGAAGTAGCTGGGTATCCATTAGCAGAGCCCTGAGCCTCACTTGGTAAGTCCCATGAGAAACTACTGGCTCCTGGCTTATATCCACCTGGGTAGATACTTCAGCTCCACCTCAGTCTACAATATCCTGTGCATCAGCTGCTTTTGGACAGCCTGTTAAGCTGGTATTAGTACCTATGATATATCTGTTGAGAAATCCATGAGCAGCAGTAAATACGTCAGATCAACCACCTTATTGTTTAGCAGTGCTTTGACATATGAAGAATAAAATTTAGGTAAAGGATTTGAAAGTGAGAGCTTACATTCCATTCTACTGTAATTCAAGCCTTTATATTTTCACAGTGGCCAGAAAAAGCTACCCCAGGTGGCTCAGACCTATTTCCTCTACAAAACTTCCCCCATCATAAACTGCTGCAGCCTTGCTGATCATCAGACCTTAAAGTCTACAATCTAACGTCAGAAAGAAGTCTCTTCCTGGACTAGAGCAGAGCTGGCAGTTCAGTCAACTTGTTAATGTCATCGAAGAGCTGCCCAGCTTGAACAACTGTTTCCCTCTAAGCAAAACAGTTGTTTCCTCAGTTGGCGTCTCTGCTGATGCCAGTGGATAGAGGTAAAGACTAAAGGTAAAGACTAAAATGCCTTCCTGAGCTATCAGCAGACAATCTGACTGACAGGAAATATGGCCATCCTACCTTCCCTTTCATTTTTATCTTCCTGACAAACCTTCCTGTTGAAAGGAAACCAGTGTTTGCACACATCAACTGAACCACACAGAGCAGGTGCAGCTCTGTCCCAGCACTACTTGGAGCTAAAAGCTGGGACTGACTCATGTCTCAGCATTGGTTTCCCTCATTTCCCAACTAAGGTTTAGGTGAGGTGATACCTAAAACAGGATTCTGAGCCTACCTGTCAATGTCATGATTAACACTAGTAGCAGAAATGGATTTTGGTAAGAGAATTGCCCTGCTCTATGCTATAACTAACTTCACATGTAAATTATATTTATGGCCTAAGCTCTTAACTGATCTTCTATGTTCAAGTATTTCAATGCTCCTGAGGAGCATGAGCTGGTCTGGTGGCTTCAGCTACCATCCAAACTGACAGAAAGTTGTTATGGAACAACAAGAAAGTCAGAAAAAACTCACTAAGGTAATGCTGTAAGCTCTTCAGCTACACATCAAAGCAACCATCTCATATCTCAAATTAGCACTGAATTTCCATATCCATCAAACTTTACCAGGTGTTGCTTCATGAAAGAGATTTTACTCTGGTGGGGAAAGTGGGGGAGGGAATGCCTACTACTTGCCAAGTCTTCTCATGGTCTAAAAACCCTAAAGAAAAAGGTGAGACATTACAAAAGAACAGAAAAAACAAGCTAGTCCATTATTGCCTGTGATCAGCCCACTGTGCACTGCTGCTCCAGCTTGATGTTTGAAGCCAACAGAAACGTGCTTTGCCCATTACAGAGGCCCGGACAGGATGACTCGTTAGGGGTGGGGTTATCACAGAGTAATCACACCCTTGGGTATTGGATACACAACCACATCTCAAGTCTTGTAACACCCCAGAGGTGTGATTATCTGCTGTCATGCTTTAATTCTTAATTAAAACAAGAGCTGCAGCTCAGATAAGATCTGTGAGAGGATTATGGTCATTCTTGGTTAGAAAAGGAGGAACGTGTATCTTTGGAATTAAAATTCAGGTGCTTGGGTGAACTGTGCTTGAATCTGCCTCGTCTTAGTTTTCCCTTTGATATGATTTAACCAGGAGGTAGCACAGACACAAAGCTGCAATTTCCAGGAACGAAACACTGAACAACACAATAAAGTGCACAGAGCTGCCAGCATTCAAACATTTTTGTACTTTAATAATTTCTTAGCATTTTAAGTTAACTAAAACTGTAAACTCTAAGTGTGCTAATGATGCTAGAAGACTAATTCGTGTTACTTAACATTAATACAAGTCACAGTAGCCATAAAAACACTGGAGGAATGTCTTGAAATGCGTATTAAACTACTCAACTTGCACATATAAAGATGGATATACAGCCTGGGGAAAAAATGAATATAAAGCACTTTTGTGATTTTTTTTAAAATCTTATTTTTAACAAATATTAACCCAACTTAAGGTCTCTTTTAAAGGTTACATTTGCATTTACAAAGAACTTTCAAGCAATTTAACTACAATGAATTTTAACAAGGCGCTTCCTGTTCTCACTGCTTGAGTATTTTTAAATTTTATGAGACTCTTCTGGCAGAGTTTTGTAGCCGTTAAGATGAAAGCCTGGATGCATGCATACTTGAAAAGTGGAGGAGGAGGAAAAAGAAGACTAAAAAGAAGAAAGGAAAATAATCAATTTGGTATCAAATTTATTCCAAAGCCGAAAAGTGCATTTTTTTCTGATTGTGAAAGAAGACATGCAGGGAGGTCAAAGGTCAAGCAAAGAGGAGACAGTATTGTGTAGGAACTGTCACGCATCACCACCTATTTTGACATGCACAGGGCCGTTTGTTGTCTGTCGAACATGCAAATTAAGTGCCTGCTGTCATAGCTAGCCGATATCTGAAAGTGGAAAATGAGACCACCTGTAACCAGTGAATGGAGTGATGGACAAGCATTCAGAGCTCGTCATTTCCAACGCCATTCACACCACCTCCGAATTGCATATGACATGTAAAAATCTTTTCTTAATATTCACAACCGGGAAGTTTGGGGAATTATGGAGGCTTCAACTGCTGCATCTAATGGGTTCTCCAAGCAGACAGCTGTGACTGTGAGCTGGCTTGATAATTAGGTGTCCAGGAAGATTTTATGCTATGAATCAGTTAAAAGGGAGAAAAGAAAAAGAAAATAATGGCAAGCAAAACTCGCTGGAATGGAAATTATATTAACCCTTGCATGTCTTCCTCGGCACTTGGCTTTTCCAATTCCTGTGAAGTAAGATTTGCAGAAACATACACATAATAATTTGTCTCTGAGCAGCACAGTCTTTCTACTCAGAAAAATTGCACTCCAACTCTGTTTGATGCTTTGTTTTCCTGAAGAGAACTTAGAAGCATTAAATCAAAATATGCCAATCCCTCTTCTATTTGAAAGTAAAGGCAAGGCTTTATTTGAATTTCTAGTTAATATGGAGCATAGGATTTTAAGAAACGGATTCATTGTGCTAAATTCATGTCCTGTCATGTGCCTGTACATATGAAAATCAAATAGTTTAGCTAGCTCCTCTGTAAACCTTTGCATGTTCTGTCTTTGTGCATGGGATGCCATAAACACTGCAGGCAGTGTAACACCAAGAAAAAATGTGATCTTCCTGATTCTCACTTCTGCTTGATAAATAAATAAAACTGCTCCAAAACATTTAGGACAGGAGAGTTTAGATGTGCCCAGCTGCACAACAAGCTCACAAAACCTGTTATTTTATTCAAGGCCTAACTAATTAATGCTAGTATATTCCTAAATAAAAAATTAAGCTCTTCAGTTTTCAACTTCTGTGCTGCATTCTGAAAGCCATTCTGATTGTGTTTCCAGACATAAAAAACACATGCATATGGTATAGTCAGAATTCAGGAGGATTATTCAACACAAAAACCAGAATTCAGCTATGGAATACTATCCAATAGTACTTCCCAATATAACTACAGTATTTGGGGAGGCTGTCTGAAGTCCTGCAGTCCTGCTCCATACTCCTCACAATTGAAGCCAGGCACTCAGAACAGAAGCAAGCAAGTTACTAATATATTAAACAAGCTTTTATGAGTCAGGGCACAGAAAACCTGTATTTAGATTGGGTTAATTTTTTTAAAGCTTTTTTATTTCTATTGTGCCGAATTGTGAAACACAGTAGCTGTTCCAACATTACCCACAACCTGCATTCACTGCTGCTCTGGTTTAGGTCTCCAGTGATTCTATTTTCCTTCCTGTGGAAGTGAGAGTTTAGAAAAGCTGAAAAAATACCTGCTGGCTCCTCTGGAGCAGAGAGGGAATATTTGAAAGTGAAGGAATGAAAAAAACTGGTGAATAGGTACCCAGGAGAAAAGGAGCAAAAAAGAGACTTATTTTAGACCTGTGATTTTTCTCAGAAACACTACTTCTCTGTGTTTCCTTATCCTCTATGAAGGTACAAAAAAGTATAGGTATCTCAAAGACTCCTGCTTTCCAGACACAAGCCAACAGGCTCCATTTGATGATTTACATCTCTAAGACTGCTGGGACAACAACATTCAGGAGAGCCTGTATCAGACACCATTCAGCCAGTACTACACTGCTGGGCACAGCTGAGAAGTGTGCAAGGGCATACCTAAGCACAAGACTGAAATACTATCACTCTGTTCCTTTGTTTCTCTCACATCTTAGTTCTCTGCTGGGCAGACAGAAGTGAAAAAGTCAAAAAAGGGGCACGCTGTCTGTCTTGTTCCTCCACGCTTGCTTCAGAGAGTAGCTTGTTTCTCTGTGCTTGAAATCAAGATCCACACAGGACTTGAAGACAGGAAGCACAAGACTGGCATTTTAGCAATCACGTTCTAATCTACACACAATAGAAAATCTAAATCACTGACAGTTAAAACTATCCAATGTGTGAATTTCCACAGAATAAAGGGTTTGGCTACAAAGCCAGATTAAATATTTCTATTTCAAAACACCTTCTCATTACGATCCATGTGCAACACACCCACATGCCCCAGCAGTGCCTTTGTAACTGCTAGATTGTCAGTGGGAACAGGATTGAAAATATCCCTTGTCTTTGAGCATATTCCAGCCTTTTATCTTTTTTAACTCTATATAAAATGGGAGAATAACTCTCTGAGCTTCTAATATATCCCTGAGCCAGCTCACTTCCTGCAACATCTGCACTGACACAAGCAGGAAGGCAGCACGCTGCCATGCCAAACCAGCACCCTGAAGCTTCAAACAGGACTTAAACTGGCATTGCTGATGAAGGACTTAGTAACAGGCACCTACAACCAGGGCCACAGGGTTTATCTGCCTAGTGGGTAGCTAGGCTGGAGTCTGAGAGCTTGCTCTCCGCATCTCCAGAAGGGCCCTAGGCTGTCAGTTCACCTCCAGCAGCTTGGGTACACCAGAGCCCTGGTGCATGACTCCTTCTGGAGGATAACAGAGATAGTCACCAAAAACAATTTGATGTATACATATTTTATTTTGTTGATATTATAGGATTTAAAGCAAGCTTAGTTTTCTACATCTGAACTATTAAAATGTGACTACCACTTTCAACATCTGGCAATGTATTTCTCAAGATGGCTTGCTCCAAATTTCAAGACCTAATAATTTTCAGAGGTCAAAAACAGGGTGTCAGGTAATATGGTGTTGTTACATCCCTCACACAGAAAGTTAGAGAGAGATCAAGTCATCAGAAAGCTCTTATACAACTGAGGAGAAAAATGGCCATCATGCCTTTAGGTCAAACCAAGGAAGGACATGGTCATCACAGTTGTACCACATTGCCATGAGACTACTAAATTCAATTCAGGCTAGACTTATTAATCTACCAGCATATTTCCAAAATTTCATTTTCATTGAAAACATTTCAAGCAAGTCACAAGGTGGTACTAAAGGCTGTCCCAGCACAAGTCTGAGTAGCAGGGACATGAGGGAGTTTAAAGGGAAACCTGTTTTCTAGCACATTAGCAGGAACCTGAAACAATCATGTTTGAAATGTCTGCCTGCAGTAATTTAGGCCATGTTGCCACTCTTTCCTTGCAGTAAGCAACATACAAAGCAGAACACTTGATTTGCCTGTCAGCACAGGTAACTGTGGAAGAAAGATCTCATAACCAAAATTTTTTCCGTGTTCCCATTCTCTGTGGCAAATCACAGTCTTTGGAGCAGATCCAGGAAAACAGTCCATGGGGTAAGCTGTTAAATTGACAGCCTTTTTTTAACTTAGACATACCCAGGGTGATGCAAGCCACCAAATACTCATTACTTCTGAAAATTCATCTACTACTTGCATTCCTTCAATAAGTATTTTACCACAAAATCTAAAAATTCGTGTTTCCACAGATCTTCTAGCAGAGGTTTTATTTCTTTTTCCTAATCTTTTTCATGTGCCTACCTTGAACAGTAATCCTGTTGCCAGCAACACAACCAAGGACCCAGAAGTTCTCTTTATTCTGGAGAGACTTATACATTGTGCAGACATATAAGGCCTCTCACTTCTGTATGATTTTTTTATAGAATCTGCTTATTCTATAAAAAGAATCTGTCACTGAGAAGCAGTGTGACTGAAAAGGCACAGTAGCTGACAAACTAAACTTTATTGAACTAACTTCAGCTTTAAATAAATCAAGCCAATAGTTCTTTCTATATGAATTAAATTTGCCCAAATGCAAGAGCCATTTACCATGCAAACACAAGTCCATTTACCCCTAATGCTAAAAGCTAAGTGTGACTTTAAAAAGGTGTAGGTACACTGAATTTTCCCTCTTCACCAGGCAAACTTTTACCCTAATTAAGAAAATTAAACAACAGAAACTCTCAAAAGATTTCTAGCAAAATTTTCAAGTTACATTAACTGCACATTATACTGTTATTAATATATGTTTAATCATTTTCTATATTATGGAAAATTAGTTCTACAAGAAAAACACTTTGGTGCACACAATAATTAAAATATTCAGTTAGGTTTAATATTTAAAAGCAGCACCATAAAATTTTATCCCTGTATTACTATGCACATGGCACTTCTTTTTCTGATTATATTCTTCACTTTCCAAGTTAATATACTGAAGCTTTCTACCAAAAGAATTTGCAAGAATAGATTGTGATGGTAATAAGGAAAAAGAAAAGTACAAACATGCCTTTCCACTCACTTTTGAGATCAGCTTCATTTTCCATATATTTTTTTACTTGATTATCTTACAAATATTTTTCCATGTGACTTTATCCAGGTATTTTAGATATACCCTCTTACCCTAATCTCTTACTATGGATTTCTGAAATACATACAAGAGCAAGTTAGAAGAAAACACAGCATGACTCTAAAACATTCTATCAGAGGAAGAAAACAGCAACAAACTAAACAGCACACAACAAAACAAGTGAGCACCACACATTGTGATGAAGTCCTCAAACTGGAGTTTTATGATGGCAGCTTAAAGTTCCTTACATGCCCTTGTGTTGCAGCACAGAATAAGCCAGGGACAGCTGCACTAATTCTCCACAATTAGTCAAGGTCAGACAGTGGAAAGGGAGGACACTCACTATTTGTCAAGAGAACAATGGCAGGAGGCTCAGCCTTTCTCTGACAGGAATGACTGTTCGCTACACACATTCAATCCATGGCAAAATTATGCCTGGCCCTTTTGCTGTATCGTAGAGAGGGGCAACCTTTCCAGACAATCGAAGTGTAAGAGCTAACAAGGCAGAGCAACAGCACAAAAACGAGCTTGTTTTAAGTACTGAAAGCATATGTTCTTGACACAAATTAATGTTTTGACACTTGTGGAGACAAAGGTATTAATTTCTACCAGCTTTGAGTAAAAAATACTAAACCCACTAAAACTTGTTCCTTCATACTATTATTGGGCTTGCAGGTTAAAAAAAAAAAAAAAAACCAAAAACATTTTGACAAGTTACTAGCAATTATTTTGCTCACTCTAAGAGGTTTTGTGTGTTTTGGTTTTTTTAAACATGTTTTTTTTTCATAAACCCAGAAACATATTCAGAAAAAAGAGTTAAATTTTGGGCAAAGGCACTTCCCTTAATATTGGTAGGCAACCAGAGATGGAAAACAACAATTCAAAGTATCTGCCCCTAGCAGGAGAAACAAAAAAACAGAACATTTTTAACAATAAGATTTTGTTTCCCTGTTTAATTAGGTGCACTCAGAGCTGTATTTTGAGTTTCTTTATGACAGCACAAATACAGAAAAGACAAAAAGTTGTTATAAATAACGGATATGAAGGAGTAGTTTTGATACTGAACTCTCACAGTACTGTGCTGGAATAAATGGATTTAATTGTGTAGATTCTGTCACTTGTGTGAACAAGTGTGGGGATGCAGAATGGGCTGCAATTATTAGGTGAAATCATATGAAGACCTCCTTTTTAAACAGCACACTATATGTTTAGATATATTAAAATTATTCATATTCACTGCAAAGAGTATTTAAGCAAGGTAATGGCAGTCTGAATGCTAACGTACTTTTAAGGTTTTATCATATTTGCATTCATCAAAGGCGAACAATTTTTAGATACTTAAGGCAAGAATTCTTACAACTAAGGAGTTTGAAAGCATTACTTAAAGTACATGTAATTAAAAAACATCAAAGAGCAAATATTCTGTTTCTGGACACCACCTGAAAACTAGATCGCATTAGCTTTGGAAGAAAAGAATTTCTCCTTCAGGTAGTTTTTGCAGCTACCAAAGTGCAGAAGCCACACCTGTAGTTGGACACTCCCATAAAAGAGGGAAACATGGAAATCTATGAACCATTCTATCAAATCCTTCCTCCCCAGTCAGAGGAATAAGATCAGCCCCAACCATACTGACCTCTTCCTCTGTCACTGTCCTGCAACACATCAGGATGTTTGAAAACATCTCTTTTTTTAATGGTCACCATCTGTTTGGTGTTTTTTCACTCCAAAATACTTTTCCCCTGTGACCTGAAGCAGCATCAGCCCTGCAGTTAAGAAGCCATCTGCCCCAGCAGAAAGACTGATTCTGGAAAGATTTAATAAGAGGAGGAAACAGGAAAGATTTTACCTCAACTTCACATTCTAAATATCCTACTTTCATAATAAATCTCTACTGAATCATATCTGAAAAACAGGGTTTTAATATATTAACATTAGAACATCCCCTTTCACATGGAGCAGTTTAGAGAAATTCTGTAAATTAGCACAACTTTAATTCTTCATATACCTAATAAAGACTGAGATTATATGTAGGAACTGTGCCTGTTAATTAAGACAAGAAATTGGTGCACTACCTTCTCATTCTAAATCCTTAATGGCACTTGGCTATTGCATTGTTTACAAAGCAAAGCATCCTTGACTGGTTTCTTTATCACATTTCCGATGTCAACTGAATAAATTAGAACAGGAAAATGTCAGACTACAATGTACCTTTTCAAGCCATTTGGCTTAGTGAAGCAGGATAGATTCAGGCAAAATTGCCTCTTTTACAGTCTGGTGGCTTTGCAGGAAGTTTTCTTAATATTTAGCAGTCTCTTCCCATCCTCTCTTTCTTTAGAAAGCAGCTTTGGGTGGCAAATGACATTTGTAAATAGCAGTAACCATTTAGGTCACTTTCAAGTGACTTGTCATACACCTGCTCTACTGAGAGGTACAGGTACTACTTCCTGTGATGAGAATTTAAACCTGAAATTTGTTCATTCTAATCTTCCTTTCCCTTCAGAAGCTCTGCACCATCCTCCCCTCATTGGCTCTCATCTATGCACTAGAACTTGAGGACAGGCCCCATGTGTGAAAACAGTGCTGATCAATGGAAAATAGTCAATGTCATAACACTGAAAAAGGAAATTATTAGAAAAAGGAAGACATAATTTCTTAAGTTATTCCAGTCTTTTCACTAAATCTATCATAAATCAAACGGACCAAAAACCCTTCTTGGGAATTACTAGATCTGAGAAAGAACTTATTCAAATGAATTCATCTAGCTAAGGGCAACTGTTATTTAACTGCATATTTTGAATTTTTCAGTATGAAAAACTATATATTTCTATTCCACATTGAGTTTTCACGTATTTGGATGGCTGAATTTTGAAACCTCAGAGCACATTAGGAAATAATTTTTTGTGGCATTATTGAGAGGGTTTTTTCCCAAATGTGTCTACTGCCATATCTGGTATCAGTACCTTACTAGTTTGAAAATTTTTGCACATAGCTCAGAAATAGAAACGGATAAGTATTGCTTGAAACTTTTATCAGGTATAAACTAGGAAAGGGAAAGCATTTTACATGAAAGTTTCACCCACAGGGAATGAAAGAATAATAAAACCTATATTAATGCTGAATATCTAGTAGCTTACAAGATATTTTTACATTATTTTAAAGTCACTATGTCACCTTTTCTCCAAACATTACTAAAATCCAACTAGAAATGTTTCAAATTAAAGCAAAATCTTTTAATCTTGTTCTTTCTGAACACTGTGGCTTTATAATGTTCCAAAAATACCTATTCAAATACACATATTCGTCACAAAGAGTTAATAAATACTTCTTATATGATAGAAAAGTGTCTAAAATTCCTCAGTTCATTAGCATAACTTAGTGATAGACACATATTCTGCTTAAAACTAGGTCTAAATTTGATGGATATACAGTTTATCCACATAGTAAATAAGAGTACAGCAGCCCCAGGTAGTTTATAAAACAGAAGTCACCAGTGGTAAATAAAATGCTATAAACAACATTCAGAACAGTACTGACCTGTCATTTCCATAGTACGTTTATGCATATGACAGGGACTGTCTCTTCCTAAAGAGGTTAATAGAGCCACACTTATGTATCACCAAAGTTGAACTGATCTATACAGACTGTCAGGAGAAGGGCAGATGGATAGGTAAATGAGAAAATACTAAAATAACTTTCTCACTGCTATAATAATGAGGGGAAAAGAGGAAGAATTAGGACTCTGAGAATCATTAACTCCCTTCTGATATCGTTCATCATGTACTAACTTAGGTCCCTATCAATCCAGAAAGCCTGAAATAAGTCACCTAAAAAGACCCAGGCAAATTATAAATAGATGCACAGTTATACTCCAAACACACTCTTAATGCACATTTCTATGAATTGTAAATATCACTGATTGCCAAATTAATTCATTTTAAATTCTATGCTGTAATGAAAAAAACTCTGACATAAATTGGCTTGGAAAAGGGCAAATTAATCTGATATCAAGGCATTATGGACAGATCAAATAAAACATCTTCATTTCAAACTAATAAATCTATGTTTAGCTTAACAATATTCATTACTAAGAGACAATACTTGTCCAGGTAAAAGGCAGTTCACACAAAATTTACACCATAAAACAAATTATCATTGGAAAAACTAGTGTTCTTTAACTATGCCAAGAGTGTCCATATAAAATCCAGAAAGTAAAATTCAAATATTGTCTGAAATTTGATATGAATCAAGATCAGAAATTCCACCGTGAACCAATCCAATTATAGACAACACCACAACAGTTACAGCATTGCTACATAGTTACACTGAACAGCTGCATAGTGTAAAGCTGAAAATAAACTTTTATTTTCATAATTCAATTCCTGAGCATGTATTACTGGACTTTCTGCTACTATAAATCCTATGTTTTGCAGAAACACACTTTTAATAATTTCACTCTTATCTGTTAGTTGCCTTGAATACTTGCCAGAAAAGAAGAACATAAAATAGGTGCATCCATCAAAGCATCTAATTTAAAATTCAATAGCTTAAAACAAAGAATTTTGAATCTACATTTACAGACTATTGCCTCTAACATCTGCTAAAACCAATGACTAAGATAAGACCTCAAGTTTTGGTATTTGATAAAAGGGCCTTGACTTTCAGAGGACCAGTGCTTGCCACTTTCTGAATCATTAAGTAGAAAATTAAGGGCTGTGTTCCTTCATCCTGGCAGAACCACACCATATGATTTAGGTGATGAGTCACTGAGCTGGAATTTCGATGATCAAATATTCACAATGAGATCCTTGAGAATGAGCTACAGACCAAGACCAAGAATTAACCACAGAAGTTATCGGGTGAATAGTTTTGAATAACGAGCACATATGAGAGTCTTTGCTTATACAATCTGTGAAGAAAAAAAACACAATTGTGGAATAAATTATAAAATTAAAATTATATATGTGTCTTCAAAACATTTTTGCTACATTGTAGTGAACTGTAACCCTGACTGTAAAGGGATTGCCCTTTGTATTTTTAAGTGCAAAGTTTTCACAACAGCCATGCACAACAAGAATAAATGTCTGAATGGAAGTGATGGTGCAAGTTTGTTGTGGAACAAAAAAAATATATTGCTTCTTTGATCAAAGGTCAGACCTAGAGTAGCAATGCAAACACACACAGTCTGGGCATAGACGAGAAGTATTTCATAAATCTAGCAGAAGTGAAAGCTGTCACTAGTTTCTTTTTATGAGCTTGTTTGATGAGAGTAGCCTGAGGTACCAATTAAAGGGAGTTACTTTATGACATTATTAGTGCAAAGTGTGTTCAAAGGTGAGCCTATTTGTCATGCCTGATTAGCACCAAGTATGGGAAAAAATTAAAATGGTAACAAACCAAGTAAAATCTGTTTTTAAAAAGATCCAGTCAAATCTATTTGACTTTCACTTGTTCAAATACAAATTCTAGTTGCTCAGAGCTTTGTTTTCTTTTGTGGACTTTTTGTAATTAGTGATTCAGAATACAAATTCCTATCAGCCCACTGGCACCATGACAGATATTAAATACTATAGTGCAGCTAATTTTACTATTTGGGTAGGAGGTTTTGATTTACTGGACTTTCTAAGCACGCTGTTATTTCTCATTCTAAGCCACTTGACTGATTCTCTTACCAGCCCTCGACTGAAAAAAGAAAGACCATATAAACCAAAATTTTCAGCAATTATCCTGAGTGACAACAAGGCATGCTAACCACATTTTGCACAAAACTCAAAATTTCCTAGAAAAATCCGAAGACTCTCTCTTCTGGAGAGTGTAGAACAACATTTTTCATGCCAAAGTCAGGAAACCATATGAAACTAACACTAGAGCTCCTATAAAAATAACCTTTTCCTCAATTATAATAGTTAGTGGGATTTTCCCATTTTCCTGCTTCCTTAACTAAAGTTTTATTAACAATACTCCAAAATTCCTGATTTTGAAATCTGAAATTAATCAAAAGGCATTGATTTAATTAATCTTCCCCTTTATTAACAATCAACAAATCTTTCCTCTCATCCTAGTATGGAATCAAAGAAAAAGGTACAATCAAACTCAATCAGATTTTAGAAAGCTCATGGGGATAAGATGTACCTGTTGATTTACATACTAACCTTCATTTTTTTTTATTATTAAGTGCAATCTAAAAACAAAAATGTATTAAAAAATCGCCATTTACTCATAAAATTTCTTACAGTGATATCTAGACTTTAAACTGTGAAATCAACTTCTCTTGCCCTCTGTCCTAAATAGGACTCAACAGAAGCCAAAAACACCCAGCATCAAACTTTCACAGTTATCTCCCTTCCTCCACAATGTTAAAAACAACTTTTCATTTTGTTGTGAACCCTAAATATGTGCCTACATTATAGAATTCAGTAAGGTGAGTGGCATCTCTGAGACCGTGACATTCTACCTGAAATAATGTGCTTGAACCTAGTCCAATAGTAAAACAGTGGTTGTACCTAATTCATATTAATTAACCAGGAGGATGCAAATACAGCACATGCATGTCATGTACCAAGAATTTAATCTCAACTGGTGTGCAATGCACAGTGCCCTACAGATGTGCAGACCAAGCACACAACACATGCAACTGGCTGGCACTCCCTTTATTGAGGGATCTCAACAAATTGAGATTTTCTGAATTACATTTTGTGCCTGCCCAATAATTAGCATTGAGAAGTTTGTTTTCTACTTCTACACCCTTCTAAAAATGCACAAGGTGCTACTGTTTTCATTAAAACTACTACAAAAACAGACTCCTGACACTGAACTGCATATGCAGCTCACGTTCTTTCACAGTTTCCAAGGGAAGAAATTAAGGTATGATGCAAATCAGATTCTCAGCAAATTTTTTTTCCCCTAAAAAACTTCTGGACATTAAATGTGCTCTTAAATATTCACTTTGTCTGCCCAAAACTAAAATAAGCTGGGATTCCATTTTAAGACAAGAGAATTTCATTCAACTGCATTTAAAAAAAAAAAAATCTGAAGCCGAATAAATAAAACCCAAGTCATCAAAAAGAAAAATTTCTCTCTTGACAGAGAATAAATAAGCAATGTTTATTTTAGATTTAGCAAGTCAAACCACATTTCTTAAATGTATACCTATGCATTTTCATGGGAGCTTTTCCTAAGTGTCTGACAGTCATTAGACAAGTAAATCTGCAGCAACTTCCTTCTCTTTCCTTACCCTTTCCTTGTCACGAATAAGTTGATCTGATACTTTTAAAAGTAGCATAATTTCTGATCTTTGTCCCCTGTTTATGACTCTCCCTTACTTTATTTATAATATATTCAGTACTATCCATTTGTCCTCCACTTTCCAATACAGAAGTTAACAACTTCTGCCTTTGTACTAAGAATATGGAAGTCAGAAGAGGTGCTGAGAAAAAACCCCACTTTTCAGCTTCAGCACATTAACTACAAATGACTTTCGGCTCCAATGTGGGTGTGAGTCATGAAACACTTCTTATTCTAATAATAAGCACTTCTTACTCTAATAAGAAAGAGAAAATGAAATACAGAGAAAAACTTGGGGGCCAGGTGAAGACAATGTATAGACAAGAAAAAATTAGTAAGGAATTGTGGGTGGCCTATGAAAAACCAAATAAATGTTATGGAATTTTACCACTTAATTAGGTCAGGGCATGAATGCAAGATGATGAAAAACAGGTAATTAGAGTATCTTGTAGAAAGTTATCTCTTCTAATAGAAAGGTCAACCAAAAAGGCAATAAAGTAGTAGGAGGGAATCCCACCTAAGTAATCTTAATAATTAATACCAATGGTAAAAACTCTTTCTTTCCTAAAAAGATTGGATTACAACAGCCAAAAACTTTACAGACTGTGAGAAGCAGCAAAGTGAGAGCAGCAGCAAAGTAATTTCTCATTTTCCTTCAAAGACTTACTCTTATTATTGTTTGCAGAAGATTGACTATTGACCAGCTACTTTAAAGAAAATTGAACTAAGAAAATTAATATCTCGTTCTGGCCCGAAGCTGTGGAATTTGCTGCCATTCTTGCAGGAAGAAGCCAAGCTATGATCTGTCCCTGGCTATTACCAGCTCTGCCTTCAATGCTTGACACTTCTGCTATACTTTTACAGCATCTTACCCCATCACCAGGTCTGCAATACTCTGACATGAGCATTTTCCTCCGGTGATTCAAAATTTGTCCTTTTAGTAAAATACGTGAGTGTGTTGCACCAGCATCAGAATATTATCCGTTACAAATCTTGGTGTATATGTTGGTATGGCAAAAATATTCTCAATTGGAAACATTTATTAAGAGAGAAAATAAGATCCAAAGAATGAAAAGCAGATTGAGACAGAAGTTGTTACAGAAATACTGAAGTAGCTTGTTGAAAAAAAAAAAAAAAAAAAATTCAGAGTTTCAAGAAGATCAATAGCAACCAAAAGGTTTGGGATGCATTAAGTGTGAAAATGTTGGAATGAGGTTAGTCTTTTAGGGTCTGGGCCATATTTTGACCTTTCTGCCTAACCTAAATAAATACTTTTGTATTATTACCCTGTCCAGAAGATGTTCTGAACATTTGTTGTTCTGTGCTACACTACAGCATGAATTCTTTTCCAGGGCCAATAACCTGTAGAGCTGGAAGGGACTTTTCTCCCCCTTCACTGTCTATGTTGAGGTCAGGACAGGTTAGAAGCATCAGACACCATCTACTGCTCAAGTCAGGGTAAGCAGAAGTGTGACAATGTATATGCTGTGGTGAACACTGACCATCATTGCCTACATAAATGTAACATTTCTTGATTATTATTAGTATTAAGGGTTTGTAGAGAAGGAATGAGCACCATTATCATCTGACTTACAAGACTACACAGCACAGAAAAATACAGTGATCATTTGGAGGTATCTTGACTCATCAGTTCCTAATATTGCTGATACATTTGGAATTGATATCCCAGTCACTTGTGTTATTTGCTCAACATATGCAGAAAGGTGCCAGAGAAACAAATATTTTAGTAATATTCCCACTGTGTTGTGGACTGGATAGCCGGGGAAAAATTATTACAGAATTCTGAGTGCATCACTTGCAGATTTCCCAGAACACAAAGAAACTTGATTTCAAACTCAGTAACATTTTCTGTGTCTCAAAACCTGTGTACATTGCCACCCGCATGCCAACATAGAGGAAGGACTAATGCAGACTGAATACTTTAAAAAATATGTTCTTCTGAAGTGTTATGTATAAGACATACTGAAGCAATATGAATTACTAGTCCCCTTCTTACACACTCTGTTTAACCACATAAAGGGACAATCAACTAAACTATGTCACTTAACTATAAAACATTTCACTGCCCTAGGGAGTCAGTCTACTCAAAAATAATTCTCAGACACCTAGCTCTCCATCCATGCTCCCTTCATCTATGTTTCTGCACTTCAAAAAGCCAAAACTTCTCTGATGATTTATCTTAAAATGCTAAATTGAAGCACTTGGGAATTAGCATAAGATAAAACTCCACACTCTTATCTTGAAATTAAAAAAAAAACAAGTTACCACCCAAAACTTACCCCAGCAATGACTGCTGGCATTACAACACAGAAAAGAACGGACAGCTAATTTTGGACTTGCTGGTGTTATATTCATTTCTTTCAGATATTTTCAGCTCTAGAAGACCTACCTCTTTCTTATCACTTGCAAAATATCACAAAATTCTTGCTTAATGCCTGTTAACATTTACTTTGAACTCATCTTTTTTTTTTTCCACCAGACTTTGTTTTCCACTTTTAGATGTATCAGTCTCAAAGACTGAAGAGACATTTCTCTTCATGGAGAAATCAAGAGATGTAAAACATAAAGAAAACTCAAAATCATCTGTGAACTTTCAATGGGGTTTTTTTGCTTGCTTTTTTTAATCTAAAAGGAAGGCTTCTGAATATATTCTAATCTTACAGGATTGTGCAACAGAATTTCACCAGGAAGCCCTTAATATCCTTTCTGCAATGGTGATAGTCAAGGTGACAGAAGTTGTGCTTAATTTATTGTGCAGTAGTTGACCTTAGTCAATGTATTTATTACTTCTGTGGAACTGCAATTCAAATTTAATTGTTCCCATTATATTACAAACTCTGTTTGTATACTAAATGGTAGCAGACTATAACTCACATAAAGGGATGTATTTAGAAAAAGAAGCAGTCTTATGGCTAAGAATATGTAATATCTTCTGAAACCTACTTACTGAAGTTGGAAAATGTTTTCAGACTTTGAGGAATATAATTGGCAAGCTCATCTCACCTGGTGAAAGTCCAGAATCTTTAGGAAAAACAAAGAACTGTTTTACAACAAAACATTAGACCATCTTCTGTCCTTTACAGCACAGGTTTATAGAGGAAAACACAGAAGTATCCTGACTTTCCATTGCTGCATAAGCCACTTTGCTGTTTAAAAGCTGGGATATTGAGTAATATTTTAACCAAAAAAATATTCAAACATTTTCAAGCGTATTCAGGAAGTAACTAATTTTTTAGTATAGGACAATTTTTACACTGCCTTAAAATGAAATTATCTGTGTGTATTTAAATAAAAACAATAGTGAATGTAGCACAATGGAAGAGCCATTTAACCTGTGAATTGCAAGGTTATTTTTGTGGCTATGTCCTGTCTAACCACTACAGCACATGATTTATGGTCTCCAGCAGAGCTTCATCATCATTGTTCTCACCTTTATTTCCATCATAGTTAATTAAAGGGAAGGTCATTGTCACCTTATGTTTTAAACCTTCTTAACATAATATATCACCCTGGGTACGCCTTAATAAGGGGAGCTGTGAAGGAATGCTGTTATAGGAAAAAACCTTTAGAGCATAATCTATCCTGTTAACAATTACAACTTAGATTTACACATAATGAAAGTTAATAAGCAGACAGAATGAAGGCTACATCTTGATACTCATTCAAATCTTGATTAATTGGCTGTGTGATCTCATGGAATAAACAGTAGTATGCTTTTCTTGACTTCAGGCATATGTATGAAGAGTGAGTTTCTAAAGCAAAGATCTTCCCTTGAAATAATTTTAGCATACAAAACACTGTGCCAGTGGGAAAGAAAAAAAAGAGACAAAAAAGCAAAGCACATATTTTAAATATTACCGAAGAAACCTCTTTTGATCTTAGATGTACAAAATAAACCACCTTTAAATTGAAGATTGGCTCAGACAGATTACAAAATATTCAGACAATGAAGACAATGGGTCTTAATACAGTTTCAGTAGGTGTTAACATTTTTAAAACCCCTAAGGGAAAAATTCAAACTGACTTATAATTATCTCCTAAAGAAAAACAACTCTCTAAAACACACATAGATCTAGGGGGGAAATAATTTAAATACATATTTAAATATTAACTCCAGAAGAGCTCAAAAAATCTTCTGTGCTTAATCTACACTAAACATTTTTTTAACTAGTATGCTGTTCATATAATTGGCCAAAATGTGGGCCAAACATAGACGGAAAATGGAGTTCCACAGCACTACTGCACTAGTTAGCTACAGTCAGTCACAGAAAAACTGAATGCTGACCACTTCATGGCTTCCCAAACTTATGTGCATTCTAGAAGACAAAGGTGGTTTTTATTATAGTATTAGTGGACTGTATTACAAGCCCTTCAAGATGCAATGCACAAAAGTATGGTCCTTGTCATTTGCACTTATAGTGCCTCCTGTCCTCATGTTGTAAACACAGCAGACTTCAACTTGCCTTTACGGACACAACTTGCCTAGCAGGAGGCAAATTTACACCTCAGCCAGCTGGGCTATTCAGGTAAATCATGGACCAGAGAACCAATCTGTCTACTGATAGCTAAAAATTTGGATCCAGGCATGAAAGTCTTATCAGCTTACTTGGAAGTGCTAATTTTGTCTTCCTTACTATACAAGCCAGAACTTCTCCATCAGTGAAGAAAGCAACTTGTCTATTTATGATCAAAACTATACTGACCCAGGACCTCCTCATCATGGCTGCAGCACTTTCAGTGCTGCCTCCAGTATGCATCTCTGACATGCTAATACACTTTTAGATGGTGGTTCTAAGATTTAAATAGTGCTTCAGTGTTTTGAGGAATCAGAAAAAAAATTCATGGTTGATCTGAAAGAGACATTTTTATCAATCCCTTCCAATTACTTATTTGGAAATAGCAGAAGCACAGCTAACAAATGGCCACTTGGACAACTTGCCTTTGACATCAGCAATACTTTTGAAAGGACATTTCTCCAGACCCCAGAAATAGGATATTAACAGTGGCAGGAGATAATATAAGTACATGATCTCCCTATTTGTCCTGACTTGTCTTCTGGCAGCATTATTGAAAGCCCTAGATGTCTGACATACAGACCTGTGAGAAGTTCCAAGGAAAAGTCACAGAGCAGGTATGGACAGTATGAAAGAAAAGGGCCCTACACTCAGCACCACGCTGAGAAAATCGTGGCACTTCAAGACAAACATATTAGCATATTCATGCAACAACAAACTCCTGCATGCACATGGTAGTATGATGCTGTGTAATTGTGTGGGAGGGGGGGTTAAATAATGTACACTGTATTCAGTAACTGCAGAAGTGGCATTCACTCCTAATAGTCTGATGCAAAATTTCTCTTAAACACCAAAAAATAATTTTGGCTAACAGCATAAATAATTTACTGCAACAATGCTGATCTTTACATCACATCCTATGCTTATACACAGCCAGCATTTCAGGAACTCCAGACTCAGCATTCTTCTTCCTATAGAACAGCCAAAAAGAAAAGCAGGGAAGTGAGCAGGGATGAATTTAGCTCTTACAATCCCTCATAAACAGCTGTTTGACTGAGTCTGCTGTAAAGTTCCTAGTCATATTTATTAGAGCAGTTCATTTTGCTTCAGGAGAGAAGTATACCACAAAACCTAAAACCAATGTTAGTACTTTAAATATCCAGCCAGAAAAATGTAACAAAGACCTTTCACCATATACATTCATAAAAGAAAGAACCCTGGCACAAAACATAATCTACTCTACTCTTGAACAGCTGGAAACCTGAAAAAAATAACCAGATGTTTTAGTTCATGTTCCAGGCCTTCCAATTGTATTTCATTCTTGTCTGTTAATTGTACAAAATGAGATGTTTAGCTAAAGAATATCTTTTGCATAAACGGTGTATTGCTTTAGCTCCTCTTGAGACATGAGGAGACATCTTAAATTTTGAGGCCTTAACATTTCTCTCTTTATACTATTCTTAGTCATCTTAAACACTTAGATGAGTCAAAAAAAAAGAAAAAAAAATCATGGCCTTGATGCCAAAATACCACTGAAAAAACTGTATTTCTTTTACATCTTTGGCAAGCCTTCTGACCTCCCATTAAGGAAGGTGTGTGCAACTCACTGTGCCAGCTCTGACTGACATACAAAGATAAACCTGGCCCCTGCTTTAGAAGCTCCTGCTGACTAACATATTGTATAGAACTTACAACATCTTATCAAATCTGAACTAATTAACAAATTACTAGCTGCATGAAGCTTCTTGGCTCTTCATCCGCACATCAAAGATCTGTAATTAATACAACCTTCAGAGTTCCTAATAGCTTTGCACCCCTCTTTGAGCAAAATATTCACTGCTCCTGCAGTTTCAGGAGTTCTCCATTATCCTCTTTTCCTCCCCAGACTTGGCTTGGCACTAATGGGAAAAAAAAGAAAAGATTACCTATACTTGCTTTGTGCAATGACCTGCACTACCCATCCCTTCCACAAAAGCTGAGAAACTGAAGGTGCCAGGCAGTCAGATGAAGAGTCTTTCTAGGCATGGAGGCTGCTGCTTCTCTCTTCTGATGGTACCCGCAGGAGAGTCTAAAATTAAAGTTATGCAACATGTCGACTCTGACAGACATCCTAGCAGCTGAGAGAGACATTATGTTAGCAAATACAGAGTCTGCCTCTGAAGGAGGGACAGTCTTATGAGAAGCAGCTGTGGGATCTGGGGTTCTTCAGCCTGGAAAAAAGGAGGCTCAGGGGAGACCTTATTGTTCTCTACAGCTACCTTAAGGGAGAGTGTATTCAGGTGAGTGTCAGCTTCTTCTCAAAGGTAACGAGTGACAGGATGAGAGGAAATAGCATCATTTGTGCAAGGAGAAGTTTAGATTGGATATTATGAAAGATTTCTTCATGGAAAGTGTGGTTCAATCACTGAAAGAGGATGCCCAGGGAAGTGGTGGAGTCACAGTCCTCAGGTGAGTTCAGAAAACATGTGGATATAGCACCTAAGAACATGGTTTAGAGGTGAACATGATGATGATGGTGGTTGGAGTTGATAATCTTAGAGGTGTTTTCCAATCTTAATGATCCTAGAATTCTACACAGCCATGGAAATTCCTGTCTTCAGCTCATCTGAATTTTGTCAACATGGATTTGTTCTCATGTGGTAAAAAAAATGTCTCCTTTAAAAGCAGCTTTGAACAAATTTACAAGATTCACTGCCTACACACTTGACAACATTTTAGTGCCTCCACTAATCTGCAATATCCAATCAACCCTGACATTGATTATCCAGTAACAGCTCCAGCTTGTCTTCCCAATAAGTCTTGCATGGTTTCTCAACACAAAATATGTAAATGAGAGAGATGTCTGAAAAACGAACCCTTGGGATCCCCCTCATACTGCAACTGTCCTCTACTCAGGTGAGCAATCCCCTTAGTATCACCTCTCTCCTGACACCTGGCAATAATTCCAGCTGCATAAGGCAACTCCTTAGAAAGGAACAAACAATCAATAATGTAGTAAAGCAGCAGTTTGAGCCTTTAGAAGCAGCAGAGAGGAGGCTTTCTTAAAATCTCTTCCAAATTCCATGGCACCATCCAAGTTTCCTTTTCCTAATTTCCAGAAATTAGACAACAACTAAATATTAACTCCCTCAAGGAAGACCTTCTGTTCAGGTGGTCAGCAGCAGCAAGAATGAGATAAAATACAAATGGTAAGAAAGGTGAGTCCTAATGTGCCCTAATTTATAGTGGAGAAAAGCATGAGCTTTTTGGCCTCAGGGACTTGGAGTCTTTACTTGACACTGGTATTTAAAGTGACAGATGATTACCCAGAGATGGAAATAATGTGACATTAAAATATTCCCCAAGATATACAACATTTGATACCCTAGCTCAAGAAACCTACTCCAAAATAATAATAATAATAATAATAATAATAATAATAATAATAATAATAGTATTCAGGCTGGGTTGGGGGGCAGCATGGAAAATCTGGCTAAGTAAAGCTTGTGAAATGACCCCATGTCTAAGACCAAGATCTGTTCTTAATGCCTAACAAAGCCATTTAAGGCTTGGGTCGAAATCAGTAATGAGACTGACATGGGAACCACAGAAAATGAACTTTACTTACTGACATGCCTACATACCCCCGCTATAAAAGATCTTATGATCAATACTGTACCAGTAGCTGTATATCAGTCCACAGAGAACCAATCGAACATTATAAATACAATACATTCTCAATTAATAGCAAAAAAAAAAAGCACACTCACAACTTATGACCTTCATAAGCTTTGCACCCCTAAAAATTATGGTTGTTTTCTGCCCCCAGCCTCTCACCCTGAAAGCACACCTTTTTCTATTTCCTCTCAAGACCTATGAAATTCACACTGTTCGAAAGTACAGCCAAAGAGTTCTTCAACACAGACAAAATATCACCTGTCAAAAAGCTCCCATATTTTCTATATTTTTATGGTTTAAAATATGACAACAATACCACCTATTAATAGTCTGAGGCTGTATTTACACGACTCTTTAATTTATCCTGATTGTTAGGTTATAGAAATCTAGCTGGTCTCACAGTTGCCTGCCAGTTCAGTGTGCCCCTCTCCAATGTGAGTGATTTGCTGAAGACAAAAAGTTAAACATTGTGAAACAAGTTCAATTCTCAGCATTACACAATGGGGTTAGAGAATAGCTAGCAATAAAAAATATATACATTTCAAGCACTGTTTACTATTTATATCTTTATAAATCATGTATAGCATCCTGCTCTATTCATATTTTTACAGCATAAATTACGTAGGTGACAAGTTGTGACAGTCATACAAAATCTGATTTTATGACATTTTTCCACTTGCTGTCTTTGGTATTAAAAAAATCAGGGTAATGTCATTCTGCTTCGTATTTATAGTTCCTATAGAATGACATGGAAAAATTTCAGAGTAGGTTAGTCACATTGATATGCATTTGTTTTCCTACATAAGTGAGATTGCTTACATACAAAATCAGTAAATTTACTGTAATCCATGTCTCAGCAAGCCAGCACTATTTATACTAATTCATATAAAAATCTTGTATACTAAGAAATGTCTATAAATATTCCCTTTGGGATTTCTAAATTCACCTGCCTCTTTCAAAATTATTCCTGTTTCTCTAGTGACTCTGCAGAGAAAACACTGAAAATATAATGGCCTATTTCTCCTGCCCTCAAAGCAATCATCATTGTGTCTTACTTTAGTGAGAGTAGGACTACCTAAAACCTTTCTAAGTGGATGTAATTTACAAATCAAGACTAATCAGTTAACATTTTTTCTGACTTCCCTGACAAAATCTCCCCTCCTGTAAAAAAAAAAAAAAGGGAACACCAACAAACAACATTAGTTGTCTCATATACTAGAAAACACAATATTTCTTGCACTCCCAACACCTCCATAATAGCAAATACAGGCCCATACTAAAGAAACATTGAGTTTTATTACTTATATTATGGCAAGAAACACACCCAGTAGATTCTTCAAATTATGGCATGAAGTTACAGAGAAAGTGATGATGTAGTTGTCTGGCAGACCTGAACAGCTTTCTTGTTCTCAGCACAAAATTGGAAAGAAAATTATTTCAGGGTCTATCAGAGTTAGTCAACAAAAGACAAGAACTCCTTAGAAAAAATAAATACCATTAGATTTGCTTTCCACACTGCACTGCTTTAGCACAGATGGTGATTGACCAAAATTTCAGTTATTACACAATAAGATGTCCCTGGGCATACTAAAAAGGAAAAATGAAATTCCCTTTTGTTGTAACTTTTTTCCCTTTTTTTAGTATTATTATTGTTATTTTATTTGGCTGATTTGAGGCTTGTTTTCCTTTGGCTTAGTTTTCGGAGGATTTATGAATATTATGGTGGATTGCTTGTTTGTTGGATTTTCCAGTTTTTAATATTGCCAGTCCATAATGCACATTACGCCCCATAATGCATGATACTCCCTGTCTGGAAAGCAATTCCTGTTCCTTTTGCCCTGTGAAAAGAAACAAAAGTTCAGGATTCTGTGCTAACAGGGTTTTAAGACTGATTGTCCAAAATAGGGTAAGTGAGAGGAACCCAGGACATAGACCTCCAAAGGATCTGTAGCAGAGGCAAAAAAAGAAACAAATAAACCCTTCTCACTAGCAGAAGGTTATAGAATCATTTCAGAATTAAAATATTTGTCAGATTTAATTTTTTTTTATTTAGCTCACTAAATGTAGTACACTTTTTTTTGAGGTTCTTTTTTATTAACCGTTAGTTCCTAAAAAATTACTTAATATTTTGATAGACCTGAAATACTGCCCAGCACTGCAGTAACATTTTTAGCTTTATACCAGTACATTGTTTAAACTCATCTGCACATATCTTTTCCATTTCAATTTTTGTCATAAAGCCGTCAGGCTGTTTTTGAAGCCAATTTGACATTTCTTAAATATCTGCATGAAGGCAAAGCTTACTGCTTAACAAATGCTACTAACGCTTTACTAACAAATCATTTACATTTTTTTGTAAAAATTGCAACGTGTTTCTTGCATCTCACATTTTCTTCTGCCAAAGAGCACTCGAATGGCATGCTCTAAGGGAGCTTGCAAAGGCACAGGCAAACACGCAAAAACTACTCCCAATGATGGGAGGCCAAAAGATAAGATATCTTAACAAATCTATGCTGCTTTACTGTAAGCTTTTCAATAAGCCTTAGCAAAGAACTCTTTTTTAATCTTTCAACAGGTTATTTCTGCCTTTTCATTCCAGCCAATGGTGTTCCAGCCCTCCCAACATGTTTTCCAAGGAATATGCTGGAACATATCTTACAGCACACATCACTGTGTTTATTAGAAGCCAGTCCCTATTGAGTAAGTAAGTACCTGGGAAGAAATGCATTAAGTAAATGCAAATGAAACTAGTAATGACTATGCAACACGTTAATCTGAAAGAACTACTATCAATATCTCATGTTAATTCTGTCTCAGAGGAGCACCTTCTTGTATGACTACCATATGCTTTTATCCTTTAAAAATGTCGACTCTCTAGTGCCTATTAGAAGGATTTCTCCCAGGCTTTGTGATCATGTTTCAAGCCACTTATACTCTTGGACAGCCAAGGGACTGCATTTACTCTATCAGAAACCTAATGCTGAATACTCAGTACTTCAATGTGTCAAATTTATGTGTGAGCATGAATTAAAAAGCACCAGGCAGTGAACTAGCAAAACTTCAAGGAAGACACTCAGCACTGCTCCGATATAATACATGTATCTCTGTCAAGTTGCCATCTTTCATTGGTTCAATGCAACATTACGTGTCACAAAATTTGAAACATACTGCATTGGCTCCATAAATATTTCATCTTCATGATCTTTAAATAAAACTTAAGTAAAAATTAGAAATTTATATTTCCATTATGTCAGCTTAGAAAATGGAATTTGAACAACACTGGATTGTTTTTTTAAAAAAACTTCAAATCTCTTAGGAATTTCTTTTCTATTTCCAGGGAGAACATAAAAATACAACATAATTTAAACTGTCATATTTTAAGATGCATAACCAAGCTTAAGCATTATGTAAGTATGTGGATACTCCCCCCAAATTCTTGCTGGGTTATGCACACCTCATGCACGGTGTTTCCTAGAGTTTTCCTTTCTCTTTCATTGAGCACTACATTATTTCCTATCCCAGCCCCAGACCAAGCACAAAAGGAAAGATTCAAACAAAATTTCCTTCTTCTCTTTACTGTGAAACTGCTTCACTCATGTCCCCTTTCATGCTGGTCATAGACATCAACCTTTCAGGCCTGGGGTGAGACTTCTGGCAGAAAGGAATACACAGGACAGAAAGAGCCTCTCTCCCAGTCCACACAGAGGGCATGAAATCCAGGTAGTCAGCAAGAGTTTTGTCTGCCAGGCCAGGATTTCACAGCATGCCCATAGTTGAATGACAGACACAAAAGAACTTGAAAAGTGCTACACTCTTAAGATAGATGTCACGGCTGACAGTTATGGTATGGAGCTGTCAGCTGGGAGCAGAAATACATTCACTGCCTAAATATTATTCTCTCTTTCCACCCCAGGGCTGGTACCGCCCAACTTTCAAATAACTGCAGGCCAAGATTTGGTGCTTAAGCAACAGTTCATGAAAACCCCTATCTTCAGATAATTCATTCCTTTCCATGGATCACCTCTTCAAGTTTTGTGAGCTCTAGGCTAAAATTACAAGTTTGGAGCATGCTTTGTCAAGCTTGTGCTGATCAAGGGAACTGACAACATAATTGTTTTATCAAGATGAGTATCTTTTTGATGTTCTTTTAAGATTCTGCCCAGCTGGACTGCTAAGCAGAAATTTATGAGGTTTTAGAACAGATGTAACCAAGTTTACAGCTATGGGGATCCTTTTCTTCCTCCAGATGCACATGTACTCATGTATAAGAGTTTCATATTTAGTTTCATCTTTCTCTCTCCTTCCCCAAGCCACCTACTCATTTCTTGAGCTGATAATGCCATGGACATTTTAATTAATCCACAAAATGCATAAAATAATTTAATATGTCTGCAGCAGTGAGGGAATTAAAAAAAAAAAAAAAGAATAGTATTTTAAAATACTTTCAGGCCTACTATATATTGTTTCAGACCATAGTTATCTCCTAAAGATGCTAGCAAGTTGCATAATCTTAACATCTACCAGTATGCAGAATGCATGAAAGGAAAGCAGTAATTTATGTTCCTAAAACTAAATACAGACTATTTAAACAAGTATTAGGTAAAGTGCATTTCACTGTATGGCAATATTAATTAGTCCAGAAGAGCAATTTATGATGCACAAAGAAGTGTGCATCTCAATGCTATACTTTTAATAAAGATATCTGAATAATTTTCTCTATGTAATGACTGCAGTCAGCCTAGATGCAGAGAAAGTTAAAATCACATTGCCATTAATTTTTTATATATGAATTTAAAATACTTTACCAAGAGAATCCCTTGGAGGAACATTTAAAATAATTGCATGCCTTCATTAGTTAGTAGCAATTCAGAATGATCGTTCTCTAGTACAGGCTCTGAAAGAACTTTTATGAAGTTAGGATGAAAGCTTTAAATTCATCACATGTACAACATTCACTGAAGTTTAATGCGATTAAAGGAAATTATTTAAAGTTATATAAATAATCCAGTATTATATATATTTATCTTCTGCATGATTCTCTTCCAGAGAAACAGAAGAAAGATGATCATGCTTGGAAGAGCTGTAGGATGGGTTTTATGACTGAGCTTTGATTGCATCATCTTTGTCTGAGATATAAAGGATTAGTCTTTAACCAAGTAGTTTACCATCCAGCAATCAATGGGTGATAACTATATAAAGAAACCACTCAGTGTAAGATTCAGACGCTCCATACAAAATTCTACCTTATCAAGGTAGACTTCCAGTTAACCAAATACAAATATATTCTGTGATAATATTAAACCCTAATAATATTGGTAGTACTAAATAATAATTTTAAAATATTAAAGGAATTATTTCTTTATTTAAACAAATTCACCTAAAGTATCTGCACTCAAATATTGACACTTTAATTCTTAAACTCTTGCATTCCTTCCCCATAACTTTTTCCAGAAATAAGAGATAATTGACTCTGGACATTGTTGAAGTATTGGACTGACTGAAATATTGTCTGACTCTGGGCACTGCTGAAGTATGTTGAAATACTTTATATCTGGTAGGATAAATTTTACACTACTAAGGTCTAGAGTTCTTCCTAAAGCTTTTAACACTTTTAACCTATCAGGGAGTTCAACTGTAGCTGTTCTGAACAGCTACAATCTGAGAAACAGTAATTTTGAAAGAAAAGCAGGATTATCCTAGGTCTGAGACCAAATCCTGGACAGAGGTTTTAATCCTAATTTAACAGTTCTCTACACCTTGAACGATACCTTCAAGAAATTTTGACAGCATCCAAACTGAAATCAGGAAAGGTGCTCTTCCAATGGGGGAAGCTACGACTAGCAAAGATGCAGGGCTATAATCAGATGAAACATTTCAAATCACAAGGTAGTTGCCAAGTTCTATCTCCACAAAAATCAAAGGGGTCTTATTCAATCTCTTTTTTTATGCAATTTTTGCTTGTTGGAGTGTTTTCTTTTTTAAAAGCAATAACAAATAATTTACCTCATTATCTCTGCTGAAGTTTTTCTTTAGCTCAATTAAACTCCTGCTCTCCTTCTGTCTTAAATTTTTCTCACCCAAGACTCTGCCATTTCAGGAGCTTCAGTCTTCCAGAGATGCCTCTTCTCATTACTGGAGAATCTCTTTAAGTGACAAAAGAGGATTTTACAGCCCAAACCTCCCACATATGAGAACCAAAATTCTATATTCCCTGAGCTCCCACAAATAAGAGATCTTCATCTTGATGCTGAAGGGTTAAGACAACTGTAATGCAAAAATTTACAATGTGAATAATTACTCCCTCATCTCTTAACAAAAATAGTTTGTGCTCTGGTTCTGAAAAGAAGGAAAATAAATAATAATTTAATGAAATTATATACTTAAATGTGGAGGTTTCCATTTCAAACTTTTCTCTGTTCTCAATATTCTTTTAGGTAAAATGTGAAGTCATGATATTATCTGGAAAAAAAATTTAAAAATCAATTAGTTGAACTCTGACTAATTTTCAAACACACCTTTAAAGTTAATTTAGTAAAAATACATGATGCTTAAGCCTGAGCAGAATATGGTCCATTTCAAATGTCTCCTGTTCCAGCATGATAATTTAATTCCAATAAATGACAAAACTGTTGTATGAATCTATATTCAAATACAAGGTAAAATGAATATTTGGATATTCAGCTTTGTTCTTTGACTCCTGTGCAAACGTCTTATTTATTTTTTGTGTATAAACCTTTATGCATAAAAGGAATATATTGATTTTTTTCTGAGAGCTTAAATCTGATTTCAGAATTAGCCTGAAACAAATATTCTCTTTTGACATTTTATTTAAATTTCCATCAATAGATATTTTAGAAGAAAACCTAAGTATAGAGATCTTACTCTGTTTTCTCTCTAGCAATAGTATAAATCAAAACAAAAGACTAGATGGCAATACAAAAATGGTAGGATTTCTATAAGACCCCATCTCACAGCTATAAATGGAAAAACATATGAACATCTTCAATATAGCTGAAGTTTAATATTACTATCCAAATTCCATTTTATCCCACTGTCACTGCCACCAAAGGAGGGGTTTTATGTTGGAGATAATATGATACTGCAGTATAAGCCCTCCTCAGATTTCAAACAGGTCAACTTGTCAAAGCTTTTTAAGGGAGCCAATTACATTAATTTTCCACAGCAGAGAAATACATATTTCATTTCCATCTCCCACTAGAGATGGGGCCCAGGGATTCTGTTTCGAAAGGCTCTTATCACTAAGTAACATTCGTACCCCCAAAGGAACCTTTGGCAGTCACTGGTCCATTGATATAATTGAGCAAGGTATGAGCTGTCTGACACTGCCATGGCATTGCTCAATAGCACTGAGCACTAAGCACTCGGAACAATGAAGCTTCAGCAGACGGCCGCATTGTCAATAAATTTCAATTACACTAATTGCCAAGAGTTCAATGAGTGCACTTTCAAAGGGGAGGGGGAAGGACGGATGGAAGATTAAAAAAGAGCCTATGTCTACTAGAGCTAAAGAATAGGATGCAATAAATAAACTGCAGCCTCTAATGGGGGCATTAATGTATTTTTTTTAACATGGCTTAACAAGATTTTACAAGCTGTACCAGTTTCAGGGATCCTGTTTTACATTTCTTTCTTACTGCCTCCAAACAACCTATACAGAGACTCAATTATGTGGCATTTATCTTTCAGGGAAGAATCATTTTCTTAGGTTTTTTTGTTGCTTGTGTTCTGCTCAGGATGGATAATGCACTTGAAAGCAGAATGCTACAACGTCAATTTCATGAGCAAATGAGGCTGCTCACTGAACAATCATATAGCAGCCAAATGCACCACCTTACTGGAGTGATACAGTCACATATTCTAAATTAATTAGGGATACTTACATATATATACACGTGTATTCACTCCAATCACTATTAATAGTAAGCACACAGCAATGCACAGAGTATAGATACAAGCAAATGATATACTTAACTGTTCAACACAGATTATTTACAGCAGTATCTGAGCTCGCATAAAAATATTCTTGTCTATTCTGAGCTAAATCTGGGCACATTTTGTTTGGCTTTGCGGCCAGGACCCCAAAGAAAGTATTTCCTAGTATGTGTAGTTCTGGTTTGGTTTTTAATACAGCTTTCTGTGGAAAGGGGGGCTCAAAGTAAAAGGCATTTTGCTTAGTATTTTTTCAAAACTCTATAGAAATTCTAAGTGTGTAAGTTAAATGTTTAAATTAGTAACTAGATGATGAAATCTTAGAGTGAAAACTTGGAGAACCATTAACAGTTCCTGCTTCTGTAAGAAACGGTATGTATAAATGGACTGAAAAACTGCTTAACCAGTATCCAAAAGTAACCTAAGGAGGTCTACAGCTCAATCTTCTGCTCAAAGCAGGGTCAGATCTGAGGTCAGAACAGGTTACTCAGGACATTATGCAGTTGAATTTTAGAAATGTCAAGGATAGAGTTTGTCCATCCTCCCTAAGCAACTTGTTCCAATGCTTGACTGAACTCAGGGGAAAAAGATTGTCCTTACACTTGGACTCTCTCATGTTTCTGCTTGGGTTTGTTGCCTCTTGTCTTCCCACTATCCTCCCACTGATCTTCCAGTGAAAGTCCTTCTTCTAAACACTGTTTAATGGCATAGACAGAGTGAAACTGTTCTAACAAACGCACAATCTAAATAGGTAATTGATATTACCACAGCTAAGTATGGCAATATCAAGAAAAGGATTTGAAAGTGGGCCTCCTCCAGGCCAGTCTCCTGGCTCTACTGGCTCTACTGGCCTTGAAAAAAACCTCTCAGCTTTAAAAAGCCATACATAAAACTACAGAAAGTTTTACTGTAGACCAAATTTGAAATCTCAAAGAACTCTGCAGAAGAGAATGACAGCTTCAAAATCAGTCCAGGAAACAAAACAGAGTTGTAGTATAATATTTTTTTTCAAGATTTGTTTCTTTAATAAGAAACTGGAGGACCTAATAAAGTCTGATAAAATTAGTTTGACAAAATTAGATCTTCAGCATCTCAGCACACCACTGAGAGGGCTGACAATAACGACTAAAGCTGTAATGGGCTTGATAAGACACCAGAAGAATTTACAGCACACTAGCTCAAGGCACAAAATTTAGAAACAGTCACTTACCTACACCGGCACTTTTTAACAATTTAGTTGAGAAACATGAGCAGATAACCTCAGTTTTCTAGGTAAAAAGAATGAATACTTTCTAGCAAGAGAAAAAGAAATAGTGGCACAAGTGTAAGACTCAATTGCCTCCTCTGCCTCATTATGTTTATGAGTTGATAGACATCTAAAGTTTAACCCCTTTTTTACACCTCAGAGGGACCAGATCAAGATTTGCCTGTGGCAAATGAAGGAAAACTAAGGAAGGACTGAGAGCAAGACTTAAACCTCCCGGAGGCAATATTACCCAGTCTCAGCATGCAGAGATTTCTGCGGCTGGGATGATAAGTAATGCCAGCCCAAGAAACGCCAAAGTGCAGGAAAGGGGCTCCTCATTGATATCACAGCTAATAAATCTACATGTGCAGTCTACAGGTGAGCGAGGCATGGCTAAGGATGAATGCCAGAGGTGATTGGGGGAAATCTCCTGGACAGCTAAGAACGGAATCAATAATTGATATTTCCACCTTGCAAAGCAAGCCTTACACAGCGGAAGTAATAAATGACATTTAAGAACTATTTTGAACGATTTATGAAGATTCTGAGACACCCAGAAAATGATTCCAGAAATCACAATATGTCTAATTAAAAGCTGTGCTGCTACAAAGGTGTGGGCTGTTTTTCAAAATTTACTGCAAAAATTAAAACCCATTTTGATGCATTAGGCATTTTCCTGATCTAAAGATCAGATTTATGAGTAGTCACTATCAGATTCCTCTTTCTCTTCCATTTAACCCATTACATTTCCATAATGTGGAAGTGGAATTAATTGTGAAAACTCTAAGGAGTGTTCTTAAAATTCAGTGCATGTAAAAAGGAATAATGACCAAGTGGTTTTCCACCCAAAAAGGTGAGAAGTGCTGTGTGCTTCCCACACTGCACGCCTCTGTTCAGTCTTACTTCATTTTGCTGCTTATTTAAGGTGAAGTGTTGTAGCCAAAGGATGCAAAGTTTGTTTCTCATACAGATCACAAAACACGTTGTTCAGGTTGAGAATTCTTTGTCAGGCATTTTTGTTAACTCTAGCATTCCCTTAGCAATTTCAGAAGTCTAGAGCAAAGTAGAGATTTCAAGAGTTTTGAAGTGAAACACAGCAGACTGTTTAGTTTCAGCTGCATTAGATGTCTTGATCACAGAATATTTTTGTTTACTTATGACAATGTTAATTATAACAAAAATAAAGCCCACCATATTTACACTAAAAAAAATCCTCCCCATAAAGAAGCTTTCCAATTTATTTTGCACAAAAATCTTAAATGCTAAAATTAAAAAATCAGCCTAACATGTCACTATCTTGCAGCTGTCTCAAGACTACCACAAAAAAGTAGAGAGGCTAGTTAGAACTATTTGTTCACCTGGACATTTATATTCCACTAATCAAACGAAAGGACCTATTCCGAGATTTAAAATCAGGAGTGACACTGATCCTGTATTTCAACTTCCTGTGTAAGAGAAGCTCTACAATGTTACAGAAGCATTTCTGAGGCAGGACTGGTAACTTGTGGTTAGATGGAAGCTGTTTTTAATAAAATAGCTGACCCTAATCTAAAAATCTAGCTCTTTTTTTTTTTTTTTTTTTTCTCTAAAAACCTAGAGATGAAAATTCCACCACCACAGTTATTGGTATTTGCTAGGGCTTCATTTTACTGAAAACTATATATGTAGTTTCCATTGCTGCCCTAACCCATATGTACTGTTCTACCTTTTGGAATTTGTTAAGATTTTTCCTAAGACCATTAAAAGACCAGTAGGAATATATTTATACAACTCAAAAGAAGACAGCATCAAAGGTGCTTTGTGCACCTTTGATATGAAAATGCACTCTGAAACAATAACATTAACAATAATGTGAAGACCAACTTTAATGTCAAGTAGCATATGCATTTCCTGTTTTCCATAGGTTGTTTTGTTTATGGGTTACAGGAAGCTAATGGAACATTCCATATGAAATAGATAAATCACACATGAATTAAATTAACACATATATAACACAATCAATTTTATATTTATTATAATAATTATGGAAAGCTATACATCCACTGGAAAATGTTTTTCTAAGATCAAATTACACCATGAGGAACTCCACTGGTAAAACAATTCATGAATGAAGCCTGTGATACAAAAGAAGTCAGGAAAAATCTCATTTTACTTCAGAAATGAAGACGTTCCCTAGGGTAAAAGAAGAAAGAAAGTTTGCTTATGGAGTATAATATATACTGAATAATAGACTGAATATATATCAAATTATTTCATTTTTCTAATTTTGGAATATGTGTCGTGTCAAAAAATAATGAATGGTGAATGGTATCTAGACTACAATTTAAAGGTTTTTTTCAAGAAAGAGAAAATTTTTCTTTTTTTGTTGTTATTTCATCATAACAGCATAGTATGGTTTATACAAAAAGATGTGGTTGTGTGTTTTCTGAGCTTAATGAAGTAAACTCATTGAAAAAAACCTAAATTTAATCTTAAATCATTATAACTTTGATTATTAACTTTTCAACTTGATTTGTTTATTAATGTCATCTTTACTATCAAGTTTTTTTGATCTACTGTACCATATTCATCAAATTACAAAAAATGAAGAACACATTTTCCTGATTTGGTCCCACTTTTGTAAGAGACCCATGAGACTGAGTTTGTTAAATGATTCCTGATGTCTAAGAGTAATTTTTTTGCTTCCTTACATTTACACAATACAGGAAAATACAGCATATCTATATGCAACTTTCTGCATGATCCCACTACATTTTAAGTCGCTTTTGTTTTCCACAGACATAAATTAATTTTATAGTATTTACTACATATCTAGATTAGAATGAAAGCTCTCTTTTAAAACCCTAAATATTTAGTTCCTTTCAGAACTTATGCCTAATAAAAAAATCTCATAAGTGTTTTTGAAAACTCTGGGAATCTATGAGAACAGTCTCCTGTCCAAGCATACTAGAGAAGTATGATATATTAAACCTGACAGGATGATGTTCATTAATCTTTGAAATGTAGTCTGGACACTGGTAATTCCAAGAGGCATTACATTAAAATGAAAAGCCCCCTTATGGCAAATGAAGGTGGTTTTTTGTTTCCTGTCATCATCCATTTGTAACTGCCAATAGCCGCTAGTTAAATCAATGCACCTGATAAATATTGCTTGACTGTGGAAATCTAGGGAATCATCATTTCTTAGCACTGGGTATTTATCTTGTTTTCTTATCGCATTTATTTTTCAGCAGTTCTGTACTCTGAAAACCTGTTCATACCATTTGGCTTTTCAGCAATTAACATTGGCCTAAGGGCAAACTGAGAGGGGGAGATGGTTTTAGACCAAAGCATATACAAGAACTGTTGCTTTGCCACACTTCCTTACAGAGGTTTTTTGGACAGAATTTCACATGTCCTGATGTATTTATTTAACATCTACCTCTGTCAGCTTTATGGTAACATTTGGAAGACTTTGAAACAGAAAACCTCTATTTCCCATCTAAGTCAGAAAAAACAAAACTAATCTCATCTCTAAAACATGAATCTACAAATTGATCTATACCCCAGAAGTAAGTGAAGATTGGATCCAGGCAGTGATTTACCCCTCCCTCATCTTTATACCATTACAAAATTTAAGAGAAACAGAGGAAAAATCTTTCACTGTTTACTGTTTAATCTTTTAGCTACAAGTCACACAGTCAGTATTTATAAAGGAAGTACAAAAAACGTGGGTGGAGGCAAAATACTTATATACTTGATACAGTCTTTAAAAATGTCATTTGTTTGTTGGGTTTGCCTATAGTATACAAAATATGAAGCACAAATTTAAGGCTTATTTATATTTATCTAGCCTAAACATTTCTGTCTCTTGCTTTTAAAAGGGCAGTATTTTTCAGAAGTGCCTGTTTACTTTGATTGTTCCATTATTTTACATGTCAAGCCTGTTATCCATACATTTGGGCAATCCAAGATTTATGATCACCAAATACTGATATGTATTCGCGTATTTTTCTTAAGGGGTAAGAATCTCAAACTATTAAAATGCTTCCTTCAGTGTGTTGCAAAAACACTTACAAGATGCTAAATTTGCACAAGGAGCAATGAGAAGCTATTTAGTTTAATAACAGAAAGAAGCTCTTTCCAGTGATTTACTGATGCTTATTGGCCTGATAGGCAATGAAGTAGATAGCAGTGCTTTGAGTGGTATTCTGAAGCATAGAGTCAGGAGTCTTCTCTTCAGAAATTCCCTATTTGATCTTGACCAATCTAAGCTGAAGACTACCTCCCCATCTTTACCATGGGCCAACAATTCCATCCCACAAAGCAGTAGTATTATGTAAATATGATATTATATAAAATGAAACATACAGCTAGCAGCCTTGAGAGCTGTGAAAATACCAACAATGTAACTTCCAAACCAGATAATATATCAAGGGGAAGTTATTTCACAAGTATGTCACTTAGAAAAAAAGTAGTAAAGTGCATGTTACAAATTTGCTAACAGTTTTGGTCTATAGTTGATTACATCCAGTTGCTAAATCAGTCTTTTCTCCCAAGACAGAAAATTCATTAAAAATTTATTTTGTCTCATTAGCTGGACATGTTTCTATTTTGAGTTATACTTTTACCTGAGTTTTTTACAGAGATTTCACTCAACTTTTAAAAACATCTGTAAAAAAGCTTGATCCAGCAAAGCACTTAATTCATGCTTAACTTGAAGCATGAAAAAAATGTCACTGAATTCAGTCCAGCTGGCTATGTATTTATGGTTACACTCATGTTGGCACCTAAGGCCTGTCAGCTGAAGCCACAAATTTGCAAGGTTGTCCTGTGCTTCCATACATTTACACCACATCATAGAGAATGTTACTCTAATGACTGAAGAGCCAAGAACAAATCTTTCAGCACACACAGTATGGTTTTCCTGAAGGCATATAGCAGGGAAAGGATGGCATGGATGCAACACTGCTGCCTGGCACCACACAAATACTAAAAGAGAAGCAGTCAGAGGATTGTCGACGCTGTGTGTCGCACTCTCCATGTGACAAACAGAATATTAATGCAGACATCATGCACAGCAGCCATAAAAAGAGCTACTGAGAAAAATCCTACCACACTTAGAAAGATGAGACAGGAAGCACTGAAGTATTTTGTCAGATATAACTAACATAAATAGCTAATACATATATAAATTCTTCCACTCCAATTTCGCATCATCTTTTATTATCATTTGGTGAAGTCTTACACTTTTTGTCATCACTGCCATTCAGTGGGCTTATCATAGCAATGTTCATCATCAGGATGATTTCTGCAGTACACAGTAAGGTCTGGCTTCAATACAAACAAGACAAGCTTACTCCATCCCTACCTCAGCCTGGAGGAACTGAAGGACAATTCAATTCCTCAACAGCCAGCTTTAGAGGAGGTCGCTGTAGAAACCAAGCCCTGGCTGCTTGGCATCCACTATCTTTCTCACATCCTCATTTTTAGTTAGGAATAGCTTGCTCTCATGTTTGACAATATATATTTCACATTTGGTAATTATTCTTCATCACATTATCATAATGTAGCATGTCCTAAGGGCAACAGCCCATTGAGATTCAGTTCTCTTGGCCTCTCCATTAATACAGGCCTACTGGCTGTTTTACATGATTGAGGTTTGACTCACAGAAATACAAATAACATAAATTTAGGCCACTGGCTTTTTAATCTCCCCTTGGCTCCCCAGCAAGGCAGATGACAATATTCTAATCTGTTTTCCATTATAATTAAGGCTCTCATTTAGTTTATGGTTTTATAATTGAAGCACCACCCCTAAAGAAAAATCATGAGTTCTTTTTCACTTCACAGGAAAATCAGGGAAATTTTGCATAGAACAGAAGGGGCAATAGGCAGTAACAGAAAAGATATTTATATAGAAAAAAGGGCATGTTCAAACAGATTCACATTTTTAAGGTGTCCACACAGCACAACCAGGAACATGTTAAAGAGCACTGAGCAAGCTCCAAATTTCTTTGCATCTGGTGCAATAAAAGGAAGCACTGCTCCATAAGCATATGAGAAGAATTAGCATGCTTCACTGTGCAAGCTGTTTTGTTCTACTGACAGGGTCGTTCACAGCCAACTCATCCAACACCAGAAATGGGTAACCCATGCCATGCCCCATGACATGATTTAAGCATGCTCATCACAGTAAAAACAGCTCCAGATTTAAAATAGAGTTTCCCTTAGCTTGAACGATTCCAAGAAGGTTAAATCTTCATGTTGAATTTGGAGAGCTCTTTATATTTGTTGGCTTTCACTAGTGGGATGTAGCCAGTTGGATCTCCTTACAGCAAGGAAATATGAACAGGGGCTCTCAGCTGAGAAAGGTGAGAAGATAGGCCAAATGCTGGACTACTCATCCCATGCAGAAAAAGCTTCGGTTTGTTCTCAATAAGGTGTTTTAGTTTTTAGTACCAGAAGCCTGAAGTGTGTGTTTGTTCTTTCTGCTCTGAGTCATTAATGCTATTTCAAAACAGGAAAACTTCAACTAGACTATTATCCACATAAACACGTAACATTGATTAAAAAGGACACGTAGAAAATGCTTACTTTTCAGGAGTCACAAACAGGAAAACATAGGCTCTCAAGGAAAAAGAAAGTGGAAAAGAAGTGGGTTTTTTCCCACCAACTCCAGAAAAAACAGGGGCGGGAAACCTGAGGCAGAAACAGCAAAGTGGCACAGACAATCTGGCACATCAGGAGCAATGAGGACAGGACTGAACTGTAGAACAGTAGTTAGGATTATTGTATGTGCCAAAAAACATCATCTGTCAGCATGGGAAAACCAGGCATGATAACAGCAGCGTGAACAATGAAGTGAGGTTAAAGCACTTCCAGATCTTTCAGGATGCTCAGAGCTCCTGGACTCCACAAGGGCCAGGATCACAGAGCTGTTGGAAGGTTATATTCAAAACAAGTGTTTGCCAAAAGAAGTACTATTATATCAGCATCTCGGGGGGCATTTCTGACCCGCATTTTCCCAAGTAGCTATGCTTTTTCCAACCTGCTGGAGTAGGCTCAAAGCTGGTGTGTAGTGAAGCTGATATTATCGAAGCCGACGGGTAAGCTGGCCTCTCTGAGGGAACACAGAGACACACATCTTTATTAAAATAAGCCAGTCTCTGTTATCACAAGGTTGCTCCACGAGTCAGACCACAGTCCCAGCAAAGACAATGATAACAGGGTACTCTAGACCCCTTCAAACACTGTCTTTACAAACCAGGATATGAGTAGCATTAAACAGTAGCTAACTGCTGTTTACTGTCAGACACACATTTTAACATCTACACACCACATGTCATTTTCCACATCTCCACCCTCCCACATATTTTAAGTTCAAAAGAGCTGTCATTCCTTATCTAACCTTTGGTTTTGGGGAAGTGGTTCCATATTATTTTCCCTTTGGTTCTCAGAGATATCAGTTTAGGTATTATTCTTATGATATATAAAAATAATTAAGAAAAGATGTTGCAAGAAAGTTATTTTAATTTGCTTCCAGAGAAGGGGTTAAAACCAACTTCACTTCAACTACAGCAGTCTTGATGAGCAGTCAAAGAACTACACTGTGAGGTGATTATGACTTCATGTCCAGGGGAGAAATTTTTACAGGAATTACATGAGAGATTTACTTTCTGACATACGGATGATATAAGAGACAATGCACATAGCACTAAGAATGTTCAAGGGAAATATTGGATACTTGTACCTGCTGCACAATATCTGTCATCAAACGAAGCCCACTGATGGGATGGCTCCAAAATTTCTCTGCAGAAATAGTATTTAATTTTATTATTATTATTCTGACAAGAGTAATAAATGTCTCAATTTTTCAAACAGTAAATTAAACTAGCTGTAAACAAAGGTTCAAACTGAAATTATGTCACAGACAGGAGAAAAAAAAAAGTTTGGCATTCTTCTACCATGTTCTTTCTTTTCCTATTCAAAATAAAATAAATAAAAAGAAAATTGGGTAGTTTTACTCATTTTCTTAATTGTTATTCTTCAGCTTCCTAAAACTGGAAGAGGTTCTGAAATTGCAGATTAGGAAGAGACCACAGATATTATCAATTTCAATGCAAGGAGAAAGATAGGGATAAGAAAAAACACGTTAGGCTTCATCATTTTGATATGGCTATTTTATCAGTATACAGTGTTTTCCACAAATGGAAAAAAACAGGTAAAAGTTGCTCTATCTCATATCATGTTAAAGGTAAAAACTGTGAAGTTGCTTCTATTTTGGTAAAATCATTCTGCCAGTTTTCAACACAATCTACTGACAGGTTATCTGGCTTCATCAAACAGCTGAAAGACTTAGGAAGAGAAGACAGGCTTTTTTGAACAGGCTTTCTCAAAAGCAGTGAAATATTTCCAAAGACTATTTATATCAATGATATAATACTTACTGTTTAAGCCATAGCAAAAGAGGCTGCAAGTCAGTCTGCATAACCCTAAAATCTTACCACCAACTACTGAGTATTCAACTCAGTTTTAATAGTGCTTAAAGGTCATATATCCCAGTGAAACAGTGAACAGATTGAAATTTTTTGCCAGGCAGACTGCAATGCCTGAATTTACCACTGAACAAAATGGATTTAAAAGTGAAACTAATTCAAATTTTGCTAATTCTGCCACTGTAAAACAGATAAGGCTTGTTAATATACAAATTCATTCCCAAGTAGCATCTGTAAAAGCACTTAGGCAAATTGATAAAAATATGTTATGCACATTAATCAGTTTGATTAAAATTAAAAGCAGGCATCATATTAATGTTTAAACTAGAATCGTTGTGTCTTTGGGAAGAAGAAAACTAAAAATAAAATAGGACTAAGCTAACAATGGTTAATGCTGAGTTTCTGAGCCATAAAATCTTAAAGCAGATGAGACAAAAAAAGCAGACTGAAGACCTGGACAGTTTAGACATGTTCACATGCTTCAGAATACACAGAATGCTACAGTATCTGAGGATCTCATGTCATAGGGATGTATTTTTATCTGTCATTCATGAAAAGACTAATTAGCACAATTATCTTCTGCATCAGGTGTTGTACCTTTAAAATTAATTCACATCACACAGTGGGTATCACTCCAAAGTCTCATGAATTCCAGGAAACAGAAGACTTACCTGGTCAATACTAACTTACTTTGCTATATGATTGAATAAAAATGTGATGCAAATCAATGGTTGCACCATTGTTTAACTCTTGAGTGGAATTTCAAAAATTCCTTATGATTATGCAGCCAAAATCATGCTCAGGTCTTACTGACATGGGTCAAATGAGGCCCTCTAAATACAGGACTCATAATATATAAGAAATAAACTCTAAACTTAAAGGTCAATTTTAAAAAAAAATAAACTAGTCAGGAGTTATTGCAAAACACTCCTAAAGAGAGAAGACACAAAAGTAAAGGATCGCTGGCAAATGAAGTAGCAATAAAAATTAAATTCATTTTATGATAGAATTAGGCCCATAGACACAGAATTCTGACAGATATACTCTGTAGTCAGAACAACTGAATTAATCCAATATGAAGATAGATGCAAAATTTTTTAGAACATTCTCTTGATACGGGGTTTTGAAGTTGTACTTGTCTGCCTTTAAGACACTGAGAAGAAATTGAAAAACTGGGAACTACTTAAAGCTAAATTCTTCTAAGTGCCTGGGCTGGACACAGGCACCATTTAGATAACTAAGTTTTCCATTTTACAGCTGGAGAAATAGAGGAAAAGACTGAGGAACTCCCGCCTGATTGGATTCCGTGTTAGTGGTTTCTCAGAAGCTGCGTGGTGCCCGTTAGCTCACACAACTTCTTCATTGCGATGATTTCAAACATACATTGCACGATCAGAAATATGAGCCTGACCTAGTACAAAATCATGAGGCAAATAAACAGAAGACAGAGCCCACCGTGGTAGAAATAAGACCCAGACAGAGGCAATGAATGCTAAATCCAGATCTGACCACAAGACTTGCCATTCTGACTCAAACTTGACACCCACTGGGCCTAACAGTGTCTCCAGCAGCAGCAGCCAGCACCAGATGCTTTGGTGAAAGATACAAGATCCCCACAGATGCAGGATAATCTGTCTCCCTCGAAGGTCTCATCCTAATCCCTTTAGTTATAGATTCCTTTAAATCCTGATGCGTGAGGGTTTTCATCCCTTCAAATACTCTTTTTTAGCATTACTATCATAACTCTGGATATTCTTGTTATCCATACAAATGCCCCTTCCCTCTTTGATACTCACAAAATTCTTGATTTCATCTTCATCCAGAATAAATGAGTTCTTCAGTTTATATAGGAACCTTTTGGGAAGTGTTTCTTTATTCCTGAGAGATGGGAGAAACTGTAGTCCCATGATCTTTTTTCTTTGCTGAATCCCTCTTTTTTAATACTTTTTTTTTCTCTTTCAACCATATCTTTATCACTCATGTGAGTCCTCAGGTAAACAGTCATTTCAGATATACTTATGTCACTAACCTTTCTCTCTGCTTTTACCTGAGCCTGTCCAATTTTGCAGTATTTTTTTCCATGATGGACCTTCTATTAATACCCAATAAATTTTATAGAACACCACACTGCTGGCTGATACAATGACTTTGCATGTGATTACTTTCTTTTTTTTTCTGTATTTCTTCAAAAGGAATGTACCTCACCAAGTCTGACTGAGCCCATGAAATTCCTTAAGGCTCCTCTGGACTTGATTAACAAATAACCTACAAAGAGGTTATCTACCAATAATGTGGTGTTGCTGCCTCATTTCTCCTTCCTCTTTCCAGATAACTAATAAATACATTACACAACAGCAGACCTAGTACAGAAACTTGTGGCTATTAACCTTTGGCCATGATGAAAATGGACCATTTGTTTCTGCTTTGTCTCCTGCCTCTCAGCTACTTTTTAATCCATGATATTACATTGCCTCATGGCTACTTGGTTTCTTTTAGAGGAGATAGTATCAATCCACAACCTTCAAAAACCATGGCATGACTAGCCTCAAAATTACATGATATCTTACAAATCATGACATATTAAGACATAATAACAATTCTGTTTCTATCAGTGTCCGATTTCTGAGCTAGCCTGATTCATGGTCATGAACTTTAACTCTAGAGCTTCTATGCTATGATTTTTTTAGAAAATTTCTTTTTTACAAAAAATTCTCATCCCATTTCTTGACTACCATAATGAGCAATTTTAAAGGGAGAAAATCAGGCAATATGGGCCTTAGGAAAAAACCTCAAAAGCTAGAAATGCTGAATAGCCTTTCTTCTGAGACCCTATCAGAAGTCTTGTGAAAGATACACTTAACATCCCCTCTATTCATTTGTTAACATTCTCAAAGAATTTTAAGACAGTACCCAGACAAAGTTTGCTTTGCATAACTATATGATTAGCTATAGATTATTATCTTCCAACTCTTCTTTCTGTTTCAGAGTTACTCCAGCTAAGGTTTATCAGCAAGCAGTCCCACAGAGCTCCTTTGGAACCTTTTTAAAAGATATGGTCAGAATTTCTACCCTGTCATCATCTGACCAGTTAGCCCGTTTTAAGCAACTTCCTGGTTTAGTTAGAAATTCAGCTGAGCCATACTTAAAACACCTACAAAACTCCATTTGGAGTTGGTCACTTACTTCTTTGGAAAATTTCACTGATTTACTGCACCTTTTTAAATTGTAGGTTCAAAAAACAGCTTCCACTTTAACAGATCAGAGAAACACTGAGAGAAAATAAGTGTAAATGATAAAATGTTCTGTTTTAAAGGATACATGAATTGTATAGAAAATATTTTTTGAATGAGTTCAACAGTGAACTCTAAACACAAAGACAAAAAGCTCAGACAAAATAGAGGCAGAACAAAAAGGACAAAATATTCAGGGCAAATATCAAGGATTACCTTGTCAATTGCAAAAGTCATCCCTATGGCTACTTTTTTTTTTTTTTTAAGTGGCTCATACATTTCATCCAAATTCCTATAGCTATTATATCTGTCCTTTCAAAGAAAAACACAGGTTTCATACCAGCCTTGATAGGTCTTGCTATCAGACCTAGATGAAACAGGTAGTTTTACAGCATAGCTTACAAAAAGTATATAGTCTTTGGAAAGACCCAAGTACATTTGTGTTTTAAAATGTAAATTGTGAGGGCTTCACTTCTGTTCAGTTATCACTGTTATATTCCTTTGAATCCTGTGTAGTTGAGGGAATGTGAGAGAAGCTTGGAGAACATGCAAGTCCCTCTAAAAAACGGTTGCACTTAAGGTTTGAAAAATCTTAGAGAATCAGTGGGAGCACAGGATATATTTTAAGATGGTCTGCATAATTTTGTTACCTGCAGCACCTTAAAGAAGTAGCAAAAAAGTTCTGCATGGGCCACTGCTAGTTTCTAGCAGCTAGGAAGACAAAGAGATGAGGAAAGTAGACCAAGATTTCAAGAAGTTAAAAACAAAAGAAAGGTAAATAAACAGACGAGAAAGGATATGATGTGGAGAAGGAAATATGGTTCCTCTGTCAAATCACTGATAAAAATTCTAGCAAGAAGCTGGGAAATATATCTCACTTGTTTCAGTAAATAGATAAAAATGTTTTGTGTTACTAAGTGTGAAGTCAAAGGTTTATCTGGTATTACTGTACTTGTTCCACCATATATTTTATATGTGGGTTCCAGAAACTTGAAGTCTTGCAGTATTGGAAAAGTGGAAGTTTTTAAAAAAGAAAAGCAATTCTATTCTCGGTGCACTTCGAAATGGCAGACTGTAAAAGTTGTACTTACCTAAGCTCACAAACCAAAAGGAAATTCTGCTGCTTCCAACTTCACACCGATCAAAAACCTCCCCTAAACTGGTAATTCCAACATCAAATATTGTGAAGTATAAGACAGTACACAGGCCAAATCCTTCCATCTTTGTAAAACTCTTGAATTTGTATTGTATGTTTTTATATCGTTAGCATGATCCGACAAGGTCACCATTCAATGCCATACACTATTCTGCTGCACCATTTTGGGAATGAATTGCTTACTTCTCCTGTATCTGGAAAGCACACCTCATGGGAAATATTGGTTTACATATAATTTTAAAGCAAAAGCTGATTTCCAATAAAGACTGTAATTGCAAAGATATACATTTATTCACAAACACCAGACAGCACTTAAAATTTTCGTATATTTCTGGCACAATAGTTATATTACAGTGCCATCCACTGACTCTCTCCTGCAAGTACGTGCACTGACACACACAGCTGCTGTTTTACATTGAGTTGGCTTAATTCCCACTGAAGGGCCAACTATCCCCAGACAGATATATTCCCAATTCATTTCCTTCTGCAATGATAACTGTGAAATTTACCCAGCTCACAAAGGAAGAGAAATAATTTCTGTAATAGCCTTAATGGGTTTTTAGAGACTTTGGCTAGAAGCCAAGAGAGACTTAGACATGGCTTTGCAGGCAGCATGAATACAGAGGTTATTTTCCTATGTGTGTGTGTGCATGTGTGTTGTGTGGATGGTTTTATTGTGAGATACGTTTCAGGAAAAAAAAAAATTGAACCCCATCAGCACTGATGAGCCCACCAATAGTTTTTCTTCACTGACATCAAGGGATATGAATGAAAACTAATTGCGCTTCAAAGAAAAGGCAAATCACAAGTCTGTTGTAGGATTAGGTTTTTCTTTAATTAAGATTGTTGAAATAAACAGCAAGAGAGCTGTTATGGACTTTTTCATGTATATTTTAGTTCCAGTTTTTCTATTGAAATGTGAGACTATCATGTTATTACAAAAGAAGATCAAAGAAAAGAATACACTAGAAAAGCCTGAAAAGCTTTCAGAAAAAAAAAAAAAAAAAAAAAAAAAGCCAAAATATTAAGCTTTACTTAACTAAAATTCACTGAAACAGTCCACTCAAATATGTTCTCAATATTTCAGTTACAAAGAGTTCAATAATAAACTCTTACAGTTAGAATTTCCTAGTATGTGCTTTACTCGCTTTCAAATAGAAGACAGACTAAAATCAGAAAGACTGATTTTAGAAGAAATAATTTTGACATTTCAGAGGTTGCTGCACTTAACACAGTAAACCAAATTTTCTCACTTTTTGTTGAAAAACACATGATCACTGACTAGCACATTGCATGCCAGCAAGGGCAGATGTGTCCACACACCAGCACAAACACACTGCAGAGGCTCTGCAGAGCTTTAAAAATCCTACAGAGGAGGATCTGGTTTTGTGACAACTCCCATTCTTGGTCACTGAGGGTCACTGAGGGTGAGTGAGACATCAAGACCTTCAAATTAAAAGCAGTTAGGAAGAAAGGAGCCTGAGGAGTACAAGGACAGGCCAGCTGGTTCAACTGTGTAGTGGCAGTTCTGCCCTGCACACACATCCATGGTCTCACAGAGACTAAGGGGGTCACAAAACATGACATTCTGTATTCCAGCATGCCTGCAATGCACACAGTATGAACAGAGCTTTAAAAAGCCTCCTCTGTGGCAGACAGTCACTGCCACCATATGGATTAAAGTTGTTTAGCCACAACTGTGTTTTTAGAAGTTGATGCCCACAAAATAGGCAGAAGAAATGAGCCAAACTTAATGCACGTCCTCAAATTATCTGCCATAAATCCTAGACCTAGCCATACATACAGTCAGGGAAGAAACTGTGATTTGGAGCACTTCAGCAAATGTATGTCTTGCACGACTTGCCAGTCTCTCAGCCCCCTCTATCTTCTAATCTTTAGCCCCTTTCTCATTCTGCTGTTGGCAATCATCTCTGACACACACTCTCATGTTTCCTAGTCCTACCTACACTGACAGTGGAGCCACAGCTGTGTTGCCTCCACACTGTGAGCTGGCTGCCTTCCCACATAGGAACTTCTACCAGCCAGGTACATGGGGAGCCAGGAGTCATCCATCAGACAAGGCCTGTAGAGCTTCACAAGCACCAACCACTTTCTGCCACTATTGCCATTCAGTACATGACAATTGCTTTGCTCCATGACATTATCTGCTTCTGCTCCTCTCTGTGAGTAATTAAAGAACACACCCAAGCAGCTCATCAGCCACAAAGTTATAGAGATTTGCACAGTCTGTGATCTTTGGGTAAAGATCAGGAAATCTACATATCTATTACCATTATATCAGAGGGGTTTAGTATGGGGATACTGATGCAGTACTTATATGAAGGAGTTTTAATAACAGCTAAATTCCTTTATTTTATGAAAGCTGGAAAAATTCCTCAAGGAAAAAAAAAAGTTGCAGCAGAGAAGCTGTCCCTAGGAAGCTGGGTTCTGGCTAGCATTGAAGATAAAACTCTCCTTATTGGGACTCAGGTTAGCTCAACGATATCTGACCGCAGGGTCCAACTACGCTGAAAGTCACATGAAAACAAGAAAGTGGTAAGACACAAATCTACAATATTTGAAGGAGAAGGCAAGAGGAAATCTCTGTTAACAAAGACAAGGGTCATGAAGACTACATTTGTGCCTAAATCCTGAGATGCTGCCTTTTAAATTATTCCTTTTATTGTTACAGGAATAGATTGGTTTAATTTCAACTAAACTTCATCTTTTCGACCATCCTGAATTTTTTTTCCACATAACAGGTGAGCTATTTTTCACAATATCATTGGAAGCACAGACTAATTTTGTCCTCACAGAAAACAGAAGTCCAAATTCACTGATTTTGCTTTAAATAAAAATTCTTTCTCAGACCTCTAGTCTCAGCATAGAAGAGATTAAATGATGTTTTAAGTTCAACCCTCTTGAGACAAGTACTTAAAGGTGTTTGAACATTTCTTCTTTATCCCTTTTCTAAGAGCTATAGTGCTAAAAAGAATTTTCTTCCTCAAAGACCACTGAAGTCTGACAGAGATAATATCAAAAATTTTCTGTATTTTAGGACTCAGGAAAGTTGGAGAATGGGTATATGTCCTAGAAGCACACCACATAGATGCATCTTTGGAGGCAAAATTTGGATTTCCCTGCTTTTGTTTTCCTTGCTTTTTCCAATATCCATTAATGTCTTTTGCTACAGCTCCTACAGCATATGTATATCAACTGGCCAACACATTACTGTTATCTTTTAGGGGGAGGAAACTTGAAATACCTTTAGAATAGCCACTAAGCACAACATACACTTTACACAGCCTAATGTGTCAAAACTGTAAAATAAATGGCTGTGATTGGAAAATGATGTGCTCTGTTTTAGGTCCATAACCTTTAATGTCACATGCCCAGCACTGCTTATTGCTCAAAACTACTGCAAACTTCCCAGGTCTAGCCCGGCCAGACGAAAATCCGGTGCCCACAAGTACATGCAGACTGTCACTTGAAAGAAGCTCTCCGCTCGATTCCACAGTCACCATCTATCTAGGTAGCAACCCCAGACACGAAGCCCTAGGCAAAGCAGAAGGCCATGCTCTAAAACATGCAGAAGCCTATTTCCCTAAGGACTCTGGAATGCTTTGTATGGTTAATATGCTGCCAGGCATACCCAGGCAAGGTTTTCCTCAGCTGCTTGCAATGCCCAGGAGGTGGACAGAGTGCAGAACACATCATGTCACAAACACTTTTGTGGCCACTTATCAGGAAAGCTATATAGATTTAACCAACAAATCTTAATCTTAAAATTAACCAACTAAAACCCCATTTAAACTTTCCTTACTGTTTTGGGCTGGTTTTCTGTTGACAGTAAGATCACTACTTTACCAATTAAGGTCTATTCTGATTAGGTTTCCTTACCTAAATTGCTCATGTTGCATTACAGTTTTGGTTCTACTTGCATAAAACACAATAGAATTGTGTATTTATACCTCTTCCAAAGAGACAGTGGAGAAACCAGACCCACACAAGTTCAATTTTATTACACAGTCTCTACATCATGCAGGTAGGACAATTTCTCATTTTCATTCCAATTTCTCACATAAATTCATCCACCTTGTTTACAGATTGTAGTTATACACACTACTTGCATGGAAATAGACATGCACTGACCTGCAATACCACGTATTTAAGCTACTTTTATTATAGTCACAGAAATGTTTTTTCTGGCATCATCTTATAGGAAAACTTTAGACCTTTCCTGTTTTGAGCTTGCTTCAGAATTATGCAAGTCCTCTATTAGGATCTCTACCAAGATTATTTCTCCTTGAACCTAAAATTCCAACATCATATTTTATCCAATTTAATTCACTAGGTGATATATAAGTGTTTCAAATCTGACCAAATGAAACATTATATGTGCATTGTTTTTGCAGCAAAGCCCATAAAAGACTATGACACAGAAGGCTACTCTAGATTCATGTGTCATACTCAGACGTTCACTTCTGTGTGTCAGTGTGTGGGTTCAATGTGCCCAATAGCCAAATACCCATCCAGCTTCTCACTCACACCTGCTCCCCAGTTGGGAATGGTGAGAAAATAGGATCAGAAATTTCCCTGTCAGGATAAGGAGAATTAAAAAGAGTTTCAGGTAGCAAGAAACAAAGACTTAATCTGTCCTCCTCAGACCTCACCTGTCCTACTCCCTTTCTCCTGCACAGCATGAAGTCCTGCGCTCCAGACTCCTCTACCACCTCCCCTGGAGCAGCACAGGAGAGAATGGGAAAAGCGTGTGTTCAGTGCACAGCAGTTCCTCTCTAACCACCCCCCCTGCCCTCCCCCACTCACACACACTGTTCCATTGCTCCATCGCTCCATCATGGACTGCAGTCCTCCAGGAACCTGCCTGTATGGCATTTTTTCAACCTTTCTTGTCCAGGTTTTCCCTAAGGGGCCACCACCTTGGCTGTAGGGCTCAGTCATGCCCTGTGGTGGAGCCAGAGGGGCTGGCTGGAATGGGCTACGTCCAGCCACTCATCACAGAGGCCTCTGCAGCATCTGGGCACCTGCACCTGGTACAGTCAGAAAGATCAGAAACTACCCAAAAAAAGGGTCAGTCTAACACAAAGTATTACATTTTACTCAGATATGCCCTGGTCTGACTAGAAGCTTACATTTATCAGGACAAGAGAAAACAGTTGCACCTGAGGAGGTTTAGGTTGGATATTAGGAAAAATTTCTTTACAGAAAGGGTGATTTGGAAGCACTGGAATAGGCTGTCCAGGGAAGTGGCGGAATCACCATCCTTGGAATGTGGCACCTTGGCCTTGCCAGCACTGCTGATACACTGCTTTGAGCATCCTGAAGTTCTTATAACATTCAGTCCTCAGTTTCTTAGTATTACTTATATTTCACCAAATCTCTGACAGCACAACAGTGGTCACTATTTCCTCAGCTGTCAGCAATTTTATTGTTTTTTTTCACTAGATTTGAACAACTGAAATAAAGCTTTCTAGGTGAAGGTCTGTCACCTACATGTTTCTAATCTCCAACTTTCCAGGCGGTATTTGCCTCAGTTCAGCAGACACCTCCTTTAGGGCTTTTGCCTCTAATAGTCCATCATTTTTTCTCCTGTAGAGATTATAGGTCCATGAACAGTAAAAAGTATAATTTTCTATATGCTCATTTGTTTAGTTTTTAATTCTTTACCAATGACTATTCTGATGAGTACTAAGAAGTTGAAAAGAAAAAGAAACATTAAAATTCCTCTATATAATATTGGTATCTACAGAGCTAGGGAGAAGAAATCCATCAGAGCATTTACCCAAAAATATTCCCTTGCTATTTTGTTTCTTTCAGAAAATATACAGTAAACAGAAGTAGCTGCAGTAAAGGAATCAATAACAGCTTTATTAAAGAGAAGTAAAAAGCCTAGCTAGCATTAAAATAAGTAAGTTGCCCCTTACTAAACAAAGTCCCACAATGTCACATGATCTAGCCATAAAGCAACACAAGAACTGGACACAGAATTAGACCCACCTGCACCAGCACCCAAAAGAATCCTCCTCCCTAGAGCAAGGATGCAGAATTAAGGAACCCACACTCTAAATGCAGGGTTAATACAGCAAAAGCTCTAATACAACACTCAGGACTGCTGAATAAAGCAGCTTGAGGTGTGGAGCCCTTTTCTACTTGTCCTTAAAGAGATGCCCTTCCCTTTAGCCCAGAACTCCTAACAGGCACCAACCTCATAGCTACCCTCTGGAGCTCTACAGCATCTTATCCTCCCCATTACCTGAAGCTTGGCTGCATTTCTACCCTTCTTTCACACAAATTCCACATTACTAAAATGCACCTCACCTCCAGCCATCCCGTCCTGCATCACCCCATAGCCCGGATACCTCTCCCAGCTGCACAAACAAAATTGTTCTCAAGGAAATACACAACCCGCCCTCTGCCTAGAAAGTTTTCCTGATCCCAAATAGAATGGGCGGCTCAGCCACAGGCTTGTTAACAGAACAGACAATATGGTGTGTATTTAGTGAACAAAAGAAATATTTCAGCCATTCATCATACTGTTCTTCACTGAATTCTAAAATAATAGTTAGAAAGTGTGATTCCAGGTCAAGGTGTGGATACAGACAGCCTGTGGGGGCTGAATGTTGAGAAACTCTGTTATACTCTGGCATTAGGTCACCATGGTAGGCAAGGCAGATAACAGCTAATATAAAGTACACTTGAATAAACTTTACATGGGGCTTTGGGAAGTTCCATGTAAAGTCTGATGGAAATATTGATGGAATAGCATCAGTCCAATATGCAGTGCTTTAGAAATTCCACTTTGCATCTTTTATTTTTGTGTTATCACATTTTTTCAGCTGTTTCTTTTAATGTGGTTGCCCTGGTTCATGCCTTAATTTAATTGTTGTCCTTTTCTTTCATGTTTTTTTGGGGTTTTTTTGTGATTTTGAGCTTAGGGCTTTTTTGGTGAGGTGGGGATTTTTTTTTTTTTGTTTGTTTTGTTTTGTTTTTTGTTTTGGGGTTTTTTGGAGTACCTCCTCCACTTTTTGGGTACCACATTTTTCTAGCTCTCAGCTCTTACATGCCCCAACACAGAAATGGTGTTGCCACTCCTGTGAGCAGCACCCTCTTCAACTCACTCCACAGAAAAAGGAAACAGCTTCATATTAGAAGAAGATGCACTTAGTTAGAAGGATTCGTATTTTTTAATACAGAGACAAAACCAAGGATGATTTACTAGTAAGTTTTAGCTCTTCTACGCTGAAATAATCCTTAATGTTATTACAAAGCAGTGCAAAGTCAGAACTGAATGTCATCAGGAAATAAAGGCACAGAATGTTTAAATTACTTCCATTTACAAACCAGAATAATGAAAAAAGCAGTTTTCTAAGGCATTTAGATTAGATTGAGTCATTGGCTAACATTTTAGTATGGCCATTGTTGTGGTACATAGGACACAGCCAAAATGGAGAAAAACAGATTTGAGATTAAGAGGTTTGGCCTTTATTACTTCTCACCCCAAATTCTGTCTAAAATGTTAGACATGCATTTGTATGTTTCTAGGGTAGTTCATACAGTAGTTAGCTCTGATGATGAGCTCTTTATTCTATTACTAAATCACAATATCTCAATTGTGTTCTATTATTATATTGAAATATTATAGTATTCTTAAGGCACAAGTGACTACAAAAACATGCTCTGTTGTACATAGCATGAAAACTAATTGGCCTCCAGATATAGAAAAGTGGAAATGTACTGTAGATAATTAGGTCAGTCTTGAGGGTCTTCTAGGCCTGTCTTTGACCCATAATATTTCTAACTCATGGATGCAGTTAGAATAAAACTGTTATAGTCTAGAGGGAATGCAGATTTAAAGGTCTTTGCTTGTCATATCATTTGGTATTTTCTCAGTTAATTAAAAAAAAACAGAGATCAAAACTTGTAGGAATGAGGATTTAAATTATATATTCATTTTGGTATTGTAGCTGAGCCTAACAATATGGTTTTGCAGCTCAGAAGTGATACTATTTGTAATATATTTTTATGGTTAACAGTATATGCAATGATACGGGGCTTCAACAAACACAAATGCATTTGTAATTCCATATTTAATAATTTGTAGAATTAATATATTTCTCAAATCCTCAACACCTCACTTCACCTCTCAGCTCAACCCACTCACTAGTGCAAGCTCATTTAAAGAAACCTGAAGGGTATAATTCAGTAAAATGTGACTGCTTTTCTCCCTGCCTTTTTTAATGAGGAAGTATAATAAAATTCTTAATTTGGTTCCATGATTATCTAAAATCTAACACACTGCAAACCTACTACCATGAGCAATAAGGAGCATGTCTCTGAGTGTTTTGTGCAACTGAGGAATGCATCCAAGTAACTGTGTTTTCATTTGTGACGTGCAGCAGTCTCAGAGAGTCTATTTGGGTGAACTCAAACTAGAAAGTGCTCACTCCCCAGCAGCACACCTAATGCATACCAGATGAAACTGGGCATTCAGACCGTGAAATCATACCACAACCAGCCAAAAGTAAACCCCAGGGAAACATGTACAGTAGGGATGTCAGGTGTGCCTGTAGGTCCAGTTTCTGAGAACAGATCATCTTGACATGCTTCAGCTTTAACTGTATAATTTCACAAGGCGAAAGCAGTAGAGTGTTGTACATAACAGGACAGCCTGGGCAAATGGAGCCCAGCAAGGCACAGATCCATGCCCAAGTAGCCTAGCTCCCAGATGTATTTTATTATGTCTATTTTATATAATATTTTAAATCTAGTTTCCTCAGTCATGTTCACAACCTCTGACTGTACTTCAAATGGAGTGTGCAGGGTTACTTGAACACACCAAGTGCAGTCAGTCCTTTGCCAAATATTGGGCAAGATGAATCTGCAGAGTAGGAGGTGAAACATAAATCCTGGACTTCTGAATTGAATAAAAGCACAGGATTGATTAGTCAAGCAATCACAATCTGACCTGGCTTGGATTGATTAAATCTTCTGCTGCTCTGAAAGCAGCAGTTTACCTAATACCCTGATGTTTTGGAGTGAATGAAGCTCAAAGCTTTGTGTTTCAGGGCTAAATCACGTAAATCCTATTTTATACCCACACACCCAAACACACCTCCACACCATGTCTATTTCATTTTCTCAGATCATAGGCATTTGCCTGTCAACAAGGCCAGTATTAAACCTGCTCATTCACACAATTTCAATCCCTCTAAATCTCATGGTCTATGATGCTTGCTTTCTCACTGTTTGCAGCATGACTTAACTCTTCCACAACAATAACACTGCCTTTTAAGAGCTTGAAGTCAGTCCCCTGAGAAGTCTGGATCTGAACAACTACAGCTGCCCTTGGTTTTCAAAAGTCATTAAGAATACAACTTCCACTGTCTTCTTGGAGCTGCTAGATAGATGACAGAAATCAGGAATCTCCTGAAGGACGTAGCCAGGTTACCAAGGAAAAAAGATCAGAAAACAAAATGTCAACTAAGCATTACACTAAATAGCCAAAACAACCAATTATCTGTGGATTCAGCTGTCCTGCAAACCCAGCTTTCAAAAAATATTAATGGTATGTGAACCACTGCAAAATATTCACTATTCCTGAGTTCACTGTATTAGCAAGACATACTAAATAACTGGGTTTCACATTGGTCTTGTGAACTAGAGCTTCCATGGCCAGTCAGCTGAAAGTCTTAGAACTGGTCAGGTAGTCTTTGCCAAATGTATTATTCAAAGAGTACTGTTGTTACTCATCAAAATTCTTCTTCAGCAAACAGTTTTTAGCAGCATTTGACCAATTGTGTAGCTGGCTGAATATAATTCACTGAATAAATTAATTAATGTATAATAGCAATATTTGCTGAATAATTTATTTGAGGAATATTCTTTTCAAGTATTTGACAGGCTCCATTAAATTCCAACAAAATCTAAGGTGTCACCTAATTAAAAATAATTAAAAGTCTATTTACAAAGATTTGCCTTATTCTTTGGTACATTTTATGGCATTTGACTCACTCTCCAGTTCCCCGAAAAAGTTATAACTAGATAACCTGCACAGGAAAGCAGATTCAGACTGCTCAAAGCTTTAAACTTGTGTTTTCACTGCTATTTACAGATCAAGACATGCCAAATATATGCTTCTCACAGAGGCCACCCCTATACCCCACTTTCACTACCAAAACCTGGCCACAAAAAATAGATACATGTTATTCTTTCCTACATGGGACATGCAGAATAGCTCAAGACATTTCAACAGAGGAGTTGTGTTGACACGTCTCACTAGAGTGAGAGAGAGAAAATGGACACCAGGCATGGTGATGGGTCTAGGTAAGACATGGCTTCTTAGCCAGTTGTAAAATAAAATCATTTCTACTGAAAACAAAAGTCACATGCCTTAAAACTTGTGGAACTGTAAATATGGCTGTGAAGAAAATATTGTTCCTTTACAGATAGAATACTTTTTCTGAGCACTGTCTTCCATGTCGGTATTTTTTAGCCTTTAGATGTCTACTAGAAATGTTAATGTCACTGCAGAGTAGATTTGTCTCAAGTAAGATTCTGCCCCAAGAGGAGGACAAAGCATGCAGAATGCCCAAAGTTTGAGAGGCAAATCTACAGCTGGATTTCTGATGGAAGTGAAATCTCTAAATCTTTTTTGGGCTATGTCTCAAAAATATAACCTTTCCCACTAGCAGCATCTGATGTTAATTGGAAGTACCAAAATATTGAGTTGGACTGAACCTTCTGTGAAGTATCTTGATTTTGACCTAAGTTTATTTATTGACTTTCCTTTCCACATATGTTTATGCTGATACCTACCTCCCCAAAACCAGTTTCTGTTTCGTCTGAATGTTGCACCAGTGAAAACAAGTTCCAAAATTTGTTTACCGACAATTTACTCAAAATACTAATCACTTATTAAATGTGATTTCAAATTTCCTGAATGTCTTGAAGCATAAATATTACCTATTTTTTGCACATCTTGTAGTTTTGTACTCCATTCTAGGCTCTTATTTAAAATCCAGTCTAAGCTGATCTCTGTAACTATACACAAAACATAACACACATCACGATTTTTTGCAGCATCATTTTGCTGCTCACAGGATTCTCAGCTGCCCATTGATGCAGAAGACTCAGCGGCCACCTTTTGTTGTGTATCTGCATTTATTAGCAACCCTTTTCGTAATACTGTCTTTTTACTGATGAGCACTTGACGTGTCTCCTGGTTGTCTGCCAACTAGTCTTCTTCCCATTATTGCTGCCAGAACAACAAGACTTTCAGGAACAGACTTTATTTAAATCCTGTAGCCTTTACCTCCCACTTCTCTTTTGTTTTAGTGGGCATTTTGTCTCCCTGAAGCATCCATTCAGAATGTGGTCTCCCAGTGGTTAATCTCATTACAGATAATCCCATGTACTGAAAATCCTTCCAGTAGGATAATCTTGTGAACAGCTTCCCTCTGCTGCCTTCCCACCATTCTTTCAGGGCTGAATTATTTTGATCTATTAAATAAATGGATCTCACCTACATATAATAGTTTTCCCCTTAGACTAATTGGTTGGTACTGAAGTACTAACCTCACACTTTGTATTCAGTCCTATTTCTGGGCAAAAAAAGAATCAGGCTGATGTTTTGGTCACTCACCACTGATATACATGAAAGAACTGCAAGATGGCCAACTAATTTCCCACTCAAAGACTGGTGACAAAAGGAGGCAGAGGCTTCTGAACAATATTATTACTCAGTTTATCTGTACATTATCTGTAGAATATGGAGATGGTAATTACTATTATAATTTCATTGAAAATTAACTACATATAAATCTAAATATCATCTTTCAATCGTTAGGCACAAGAGCATTAATTTATACTTGCATCTGTATGTGTACTTACAGCACAAATAATGTTTAAATCATAACTTCAAGATATACAATTCAGTATTGTAGCTGTAAAGTTTAAGCAATACCTGCTTAATGCAGTTCCATGCAAATAGGCGCTGTAAATCAATTCGTAAAACTTTTGTCATATATAAGTGAAATAAAATTTAAATTTAAACAGTCTCTACAAAATCCATGTTTATCAAATTTCTGTATTCATAGCAATCCTGTTTACTCAAGGAAATATTATTCTTACTGTTGTATTAGAGTGAACAAAAATTCCACAGGTTTTAAGTAATTAACATACTCAAGATTTAAAGATTGAAATGTTGTTTCCCAATACAACACTTCTGCAGCTGTATGCATGCTCTACTAAGCATCTCATTACAATATTCCTGACAAGCACTCTATACCCAGTTCTTTTCATTCCGAGCCTTGAGAACGTTTGACCTTTTTTCCAAAAGGGGACTGGATGAGGTAAGGATAGCTTTGTTTTCCAAATCAAAAAGTGGAGTCAGATATTTGAGATCAATTGCATATTATTAAATGGAGACACTTTACATTTTTCCTAATTTATCTTTTAACATATGCTGAAAAATAATTAGTATTCAGGCACCAGATATGAATCCACCATTCCTATTTTTCCATCTTCCGAGAACTGAAAAATGTAGTTTCCTCTGACATTTGATAGCTAACTTATAATAGCTGGAAAATAATCAAGAATCTGTCAGCCTCATAAAACCAATCTTAGGGTGTTATAGCTCAACACTTCCATATATTTAAAGTTAGGAAAACTAAATACTTCCAGCAACTAGAAAACTTGTTGCCATATAGTGTAATTGAAAACTTCTGTTTCCTACATGATCAAATGATGACTAATCTATCATATACTTTGTTGCATTATGCAGCATATGAGCTAAGTAATTAGCTAGAAGCAAATCTTTTTCATTATTTATCATGAACTCTTTTCCTCCCCAAATTAGCAGTAGCACAGTATGCACTAAATAATGAAAAGCTGCCAAGAAACTCCTCTAATTCACTTAAACTTATTACATTATCAAATATATCTAGTGAAATTTGATTGTTGTCAAAAAAAAAAAAAAAGAAAGAAGTGGATTATTCCTATGAGTTTTCGGAAACAATACATATTTCAATTGTTTTGAAGCATTAACAGCAATACAGAAACATTCACATTTCAACCAAGTTAATTATTGTTTTCTCATCTGAAAAAGGAACTGGCATTTTGTGGACAATATACAGATTTTTCTCTGTCTTAAACATACCTTTAGAGCACTCACTAAACAGTAGTAATACTTAAATTCTGTGTAGGAGTGACTGGTAGCATATATTTCATGGTTTTCTTAGTAGCAAAATTGTTTCAACAATTGTGTCCTTTAATTATATAAAAATTACTTTTATTACTTATGTTTGCATTCTTTTTGTGCATCTGGCAGTCTTTCATGAAGAACTAAATAACTATTACTCAATCATTGCAAATTTTGACATGAAAAATACTTTCTTCATCTTTGTGAACAATGCAGCATTTCTTCTCAAAAATAATCAAGCAAGAAGTAGTTTATACTTTCTGACTGTTTCATGCAGAAAAATTATCAGAAACATTTGATCTTTCTGTATTTTGGATTAAATATAACCCTTGAGTTATTTTTGTTCAAAGAAGTCGTCTTTTTTTTTTTGAAGGAAGACTGATGCAAGATTTCTTTCAAATTTACTGTCAAAGTTGTGACATGTTCACATCTCATTTACCAATCAAAGCACCTAAATAACGCTTTAGCTCAGCTTCTTATCAATTATTACACATTATCATATGTGGTGTACTGAACTAATCATTCAAAGTACTGTGTCCTACAAAACCAATACAACAAATATAAGTAAATATAATACAATCATCTTTAGATATCCAGCACACTGACTACAAAGCAACTGCTCTACAAATACATTTTAAATGTAACTTTCTGAATGTCAAAGCTAGTAGTGCTTATAAATTCATAATTTTTTTTACTTAGGATTCTGTTTTTTAAAAAGTCAGTGTAAGTATAAAGTATATTAAGCCTGTGAGTGTATAGTACTCCTATTTGAGAAGCCTTGATCTTAGACCAGTTGGGCTGAGAATATAAAACAGCCTTCAGAGCAGCAGCTCAGTATGACTCATTCTGATATCCCTCTGATGGGGTGAATACTAATAATACATCTCTCTGTTTGTTGTGCTGAGATTTTTTTCCCCCTCACTCAGACAAGGGAGGGAAAGCTTTATGTTTCTCTCCTCATATAAATGAGTCCATATCTGGCTTGAAGAAAGTTTTCCACCACAGTTCTCTGAAAATTTCAGCTGGGCCTTACTGTAAGTTCAGAAAAAGATTACTTCCTTTCCCAGTTCAGTATCACAGCTCAGAATCTCCTCTCGGCAGGAGAGAGGTACAATAGAGTGAAGCTGGAGATGTTCTCCAACATACAGCCTGGCAAAGTCAAATGAGAAAACTCTGGTAAGTCCCTTGACCCTTAAAGTTTCAGTCAGAGACTTTTCCCCTTCTCATAGTACTCATGCAATCATTGCCATAAAATATTTATACAAACAGTAAACATCCACATTCCACATGCCCATTAGTCACAAAGGCTTCTTCCTTGCACAGCTCTGCCCTGCCATGGTGCAAGAGAGGGGGAGAAAAGAGCTAACAAATACAGTTTCTGGTCTGTAGCTCTGTGATTTCTGTTTCAGGTGTGCTGTTAAATTATTACAAAGAAACTTAGTTCTTTTGGTGTTTTTTTAACTGCTGGAAATGTACTTCTGGTGTTTCTATCAAGTGTTGATTTTGGGACCTTCCATGTCTACCTGAAAAACAGCACCAGTACTAACTAGCCAGCTGCTCAGAGGGAAGCACTTTTCAGACCACACTTTCACACTGAGGTACCCAAGCCTTATTTTCTAATATCTGCATAACTACAGGAATTTCAGCTACTTCAAGGCAAGTGTTTTGCAAAAATAGTTGTAGCTTGTTCAGCTTGACTATTACACTTTAGTGGAGAATTGCATCCATTTGTGGTAAATGTATAAGTGACTGAATAAATAGCCACTAACAATGGTTTATTTTACCACTAATATTCTTAATTCTCTCTCCTTTCCAAAAGACCATGTTAGCTTGCTGCCATCCCTCTCTAGGAAGTCATTCACAATTAAGCTCCTGGTGACTCTGTGTGTCATGCCAGCTTCTCAAAACACTGTAAGGAAGATAGATCGAATGACTGAAAATCTGGCTGGCTCTAACTTTTCACAGCATTTTTCATTAAATTAACACTAATAAACATCTGTAATCTACTTCATTACTTCCTTTTCAAAAGGACATGTGACCAGAATCCATCTCTAATCCAAGCTGAATGTTACTTTGCTTTCCTTAACAAGATGTCAGACAGTCTTTATTTTGTATGATTCCTGTATAAGAAAATACATGCTGCCACAGCATTTGCCAAACAGGAACAGAGATATCTGCAAGAACATATAATTACTGTAGTAATCAATAGTCACTACAAAGAATCATATCACCAAATAAAATAATCTATTAGCTCATAAAGAATATTTTTAATGAACTACATTGAAAGAATTACAGTGAAAGGTTATGCAGGAGCAGAAGTACCTATACATCTTCTAATATTTGTACTTCTTTTTAAACATCTATTTTTCATTTTGGAGTTTCTCATTCCCTTAGGTACAGCATGAACTTAAAAGCAACCTAGATTCTTCTCAGGATTTTTAGAGTATATAATGGATCAATAATTTGTTGGTTTGTTTATGAAATATGCCAACTTACTGGGACAGAGTCATTTTTAAGAGGAAAGAAAGATCAATATATACGTGCATAGATTTATGGGTGTTTTTGTTGCAATCAAAATAAGTCTTATTTTTTAAAGAACTCTAAAAGGCAAGCTTGGCTTTTCTTTTTTATCGGTGCATTGGCTTGAGCAGGCCACTAATAAATACAACTTGTGAATCTTTCAGTCTGTTAAAAATCCCTTGGACTTTAATTTGAGTAAGTTCTAAAAACACAAACAACAAGCCTACTAAAACCTTTTAAACATGGTGATGACTACAACATGTTCACTTCTTTAAATACATGAAATGTTTGCCTATCCACTGCTGTACTTTTTCTTCCCTCAGGTTACCTGGATAAAAGTTTCTCAGGAGAAAAAACCAACAGTAGATGGGTGAAATGAGGGTTTGGACCCCCATTTCCTAACTGTATCCCCCACACAGGGCCACAGCTTTTCTCTTCCAGCAGCAATGCAATCAGACAATGCAATGTGACATCAGACTTGTGTTAGTTTTCAATGTCGTCAGTGCCTTGTACATTCTAAAATTATAATATTAAATTTACCTATTACCTGCTAGTTTTGATGTCAAAGCTGCAGACACAGAAGCATCATGAGCACAAAGGGTCCAAAGACAGGTTGGAAGGGGCTTCAAGAAACCTGATCTAGTGGGTGGCATCCCTTACCATGGCAGGGGGGCTGGAACTGTATCATATTTGAGGTCCTGTCGAAATCAAACCCTTCTATGACTCTCTAAGTCCCTTTGGGTTTCAGTGATCCTAGTACTGTTCTCTAACTGCTTTCCTACCAGCCATGAACACAGATACCCATCTTCTGATGGCACACAGGACTTTAGCAGCCACTCTTCACACATCAGTCAGAATTTCAAACTAGGTGCATCTCAGCCTACCTAACCCCTAGGGTTCACTTCGATTATTTTTGTATTCTCAGAGGCTGTACAAAATATAAAAGGTAGGATGGTGATAGTGCTGTATATACAATATCTAACTTTTACCTAGCAGATACAGCATTCATCTCTCAGAGAGGTAAGAACAGTCTTTCTCTTCTTGGGCAGGCCAGGTCATAACTCTGTGAAATAATCCTAGGAAGAGGGATATCATCTCTTTTCTGAAATGCTGAGGAAACCTTTTTTATATGCAACCTAAGGACTAGACCCTGTATCTCCTAGGTTGTCTACTGTAAGATGAACCTAAAAGTGATGTGAGTTTTGACATGTGCTTACCATGAAAATATCCACAATCCTTCAAACTCACACTGGCCATTAGCAGCTGTTATCTCTCGTACACAAACAGGCATGGTGCATGCCCAAGCTGAATGAGGCATGTTTAACCTTTCTATATGTTCTTCAAGAGGGGATTGAATTGAAATATAAAAATGGAGTTCGGTGTAGACAGTTATTCCCGGAATCCTAGGCACTGCATAGCCTCTCACTGAACACAGCACATCTGAGATCCAGACTTTTCATGTGACAGCGCCTTCGCTTTTGTTGCTGTGGGCGTAGATACAGTCTTGATTTACTGAAAAAAAATCAGAATAAATTGGCCACTACCTCCCTTAGCAGATCTGTTCCACTCATAACAGGAAAGGTCTATCTTTCAAATCAGAGTAAATAGTGTAATCAAAGGCACTTTTGTTTCTTCCCTATTTTACACATAAAGGATGAAGAAATATTATTATATACAGATTACATAATAGTGGAAATGAAATACATATTAGAAGAAAATTAACTATTTTATTTACTGGATTGCTAATTGCACTTAAGTGATAACCTTTATTTTTTGGAAAATGTCATTAAGGAATGGAATGTAGTACTCTTTGATTAAAAAAAAAAATATAGTTGCATTTTTTCCGTTCTTCATGCAGGTTAATTTTTTGCATTCTTTGTCCATAATTACATTGTAATTTGACAAACTTTGCTTAGAAAATAAGAGACCACAAAATTGATTTTTACTGCTTAAGCAACTAAGCTAGTCTATTGATCTCTCAATTCTTTGTGTGATTTCAGATAGCTTCCTTAAAATATACTAGAACAGTCCAGGTTTTTCTGTGGGAAAAGGATAACATTATGCAAGTCACCTACTAAACACAGTTTATTCAAGTGTTTATCAAATCCTATTTTCTTCCTCAATGGATACTTTCTCTTACTTGTTTTCCCTCTTTCCCTCTCCGTGCTTTCCAGACATATCAAAGGCATCATTAAAGAAGCATAAAAGAGAAATCAAGGAAAAAAACCAAGATTACCTTGTTAAGAAAAATTCAAATAGGCTACTAAACCAAGAAGAAATAGCAAATAAAATATTTAAAATATTTTTTTAAAGACATTATTATTAAAATTTTGATTGTGATGTGTCTCTGTCAGAATTCAAATTGAAACTGCACCACCTCTTTAGTATGCCAAAGGTTCCCCAAAATAGCCATTTAAACAAAGTAATTTATATGCTTCCATATGTGTTTATTCTCAGAATTAAAAGAAATGTGCAAATTATCCAGGAAAATTATTTTTCATTGCTTTACTCTACAATTTTATTACATTATCAACAAAATGATCAGAAAATCATAGAAAAAAAAAAAAGCTTTCAAGGCTTTACAGAGTTGCTTGTAACTTTACAGAAGTTACCAGAGGAAATTTACCTTTCTTGTCTTGTTCTGACTCTGGCTGTCATGGGTAAAATTCTTAGTTGCTGTCCTACCGATTAAAAAAAAAGGCATCAAACCACAACATTCAATTCTGTCAGGGCTGTCAGAAAGGTGGAGAAAATTACCCAAGAGTTCTGTCTGTTCTTTGAATAAAATCAAGAAAAAAAGAACACATTTATTTCCTTCATTTATATTTTTATTTCTTTCAGTGTGCCTGTCCAGTTCTAAACACAATTCCTTCTTGGTTTTTTTCTACCAGTGTTGTTTTTATTGCCTCATTTTAAAATGAATTCAATGCAATTTAAGGAGATTACATGCCACTAATAAGTACATTGTATGTCTCTGACTACAAAGGTGGCGGTCAACTTCAATGGATAATTTACATGTATTTATTGCTCTCTAAATCAACATGCCATGATAATTGTTACATATGAATAATTTCTAGTTTTATTATGAATTATGTTTCTCTTAGGTGTCTTAACTTACAGTGAGGTAAGCAAAGTGAGAAACTGTAAAATAGACTTTTAAAAATACTGAATTAATAAATAATAATTAGTATTCCTCTCTTTTGTACTTTACAGTTTCATGCACAAACTTACTTAGAGGTAATAAAAAAAGTCTGTATCACCTCAAAAAGTCTATGATGCTGCAGTAAATTTTGTGTTTATTTATCCCATAAGTCCTTAGATAAATTCTGTTTGTTCAATTTGAGTAAATTAAGAACATACATAGTCAAATAATACATTAGACCTCAATAAAGTCCAGTTGATTAATGAATCAACTTAAAATTACTACACCGTTTGCAGAAGTCTGCATTAGAAATAATATGTTCACATTTATTTTATGCAGTACTCTCCAATATATAAATGGAACTAATCTATCAGTCTTTGAACTCTTCATTATTTTTCATCTCTGTTACTTGTAGACAAAAATACTTCAAGAAGATCATGTGGTCTTTAGTATAGCAATGTCTGCTTTTCCAAGTTTCTACAATATGAAAAAATAAGTCCTAATCATCATCATCATCATCATCATCATCTCATCTCATCATGCAGGTGCTGTTTTAGGAATTTTGCTAAAATATAAAATGCCCAAAGTAATGATGAGGTGTTACCTGTCTTTGAACTTTCATTATGAAAACTAGAAACTACTTCTCAAAGATGCTAATTTATGGATTTCATTAGGTTTTGTTGAGCTGAGCAGGAAACTCTTAGTTTTGTTTTCCAATTTGCTGGGAAAGATATTCCATTGACTGGGTAGCTATTGACTGTGCTTAATGTTAAAATTTCTGAAAAAATGACTATTTTTGTTAAAACCCTTGGAGATCAGATTACATCTCACCTTGTAAGTCCCAAAGGAATGAAATTCATTACCATTGTGATCCCATTCTTTGTGCATGTTGACAATGTCTTGGGAAAAAAAAAACAAACAACAGAGTGATTGAAAAGACCACACAAAACAATTTCAAAATGCTTTAGGCATAAACTATGTGAGTGACAACTACAAATTTAAGTGCTGTAATTCTTTGATTAATAGAAAGAAAGTGATTTAGATTATTTTGATAACAGCCTTTAGGAAAAAAAAATGACACTTAAAGGACTATAGAAATTTGAGGTTTGAATTACTTGCCTAAGATGTGTTTTTAAAAATAACCTGTCACCTATATTTTGGAAGGAGAAAAAAAAAGCCAAGTTATTGGTTTTTTACAAAGTAAACTACCTACTGTATACTCCAGAAGTGACACTTACATTATTTCTTACCATATCCAAAACTTCATGAACTTGAAACATATAATAGCCTATTACAGAGCCAGAGTATGGACATGATAAGAAAGCAAATTCAGAATTTACTTCTAGTTCATTAAAAAGAGCAAAGCTGTGGTCTGTCTTTTCAAAAAATACTTCCATACAAAGACTTCTCATTATTAATAGCAGTTTTGATCAATACAGAGATCAATAATGCATAATCATCAAGTGCCAAGTATACTAAGATGAAATAAAATTACCTGTTTTAACAAGTGCATTTGAAGCCCAAATCTGCTCTAAATTTCTACTTGTGTGACATAAAGGAAACCAAAGGCACTCATTTAGGTGGTCAAATAATGAATTAAGTACCTAACTGAAACTTCTTGTTTTACTGTTATTAATTTTTCACAACAAAATATCTGGAACTCCTCAGTGCTTTTAAACAACACCTTTTTCATAACTCAGTACCCCCTCAGGAAGGAGAAGCCCAGGAACTCTGTAGATCTGTAAGGAACCCAACACGCCATTTCCCGCTATTCATAAACCTCTGAAACAAATTTGCATCCTCCATCTCCCCTTCTCCATTGAAGGTTAGCCCCCAGAATTCTTCTGTCCCTCACTTTGCTATATCTGTGGTCTGATTTTGTGTAAGAAGCTAAAGGAAAGTGAAAGATCCTAAAAAAGAGTATGTTAGTTCTGTCTCACTTGTTTCCCTCTCTGATAATCCAAAAGATCCTGTCTTAGACCAAATTTCAGCTGTTAGACCAATCACTCAGTGCTGACACCAAGTGATGTTCCTTAATAGGAGGCAAAAGCCAGCATTTGCTTAAGTTGTCATTCTCACACTTTTGTAACCACCTTCACATTGGTTTCAGACTTCAGTTCCTTATTTAAGAAATTAATTTGATCTTACTCAAACAAGATTTCTTTTTTTAGTACATCTTCAGAAAACTCTTTAATGAGATCAATCAAATAGATATTTGCATATTACACAGCTTTTAAAGAAACACAAAATTTACACCTTTTTTTCAGCTTTTTTGGTTCAAATAATTACCTATAAATTAGGGGTTTTGCAGATAGGTCTAACAATGAGTTCAGCCTAAAGTATTATTTATTTTGTATCTCATAATTGTTTTGTTTATAGGAACTGCAAAATCAGATGAAAATTTATAGCATGAGTCATTACTGAAGGACTTAAGAAACAAAGTTCACCCACGCAGTAAAACTGCAGATTTCACAAGTCTCCACTCAGTCAAACAGGAAGAAGGGAAATTTACCTTTGTGAAAACATTTTTAAAAACCATTTGTTCTCTCTTCAACCCTCTCAGAGGAAAAGCCGCACAGAGCAGGAACATTCACACAGCGCATGTATTGTGAGTATTTGGGATTGCCCACTGCCAAAAAGATTCTTAGTTCTTAGCATAGGAGCAATGGTTCTTCGGATAACTCAGGTTAGAAGAGACTACAAGAGATCTCAAGTCCAACCTTCTGCACCCTGTGCCGAACTTCAAAACAGAACAGAATAGAACAGAATAGTTCAATTGGAAGGGAAGTACAACTATCCCTTAGTCCACCTGCACCTTACTCCAGTTTATCACTGCCTTTCTCTAGATGAGTTCTACAAGTGCTGAACAGCTGGGAATAATAAACAATCAAATTTTGCTGCAGTGTGCATGAACCTGAAGCTATTTCAGTTAAAACCACGGAAGTTCTTCTGATTATTTCAGGAGAGGAAAAAATGAAGACAAATTTTTTTAGAAATTTATATCCATTGTCAGATGATGTCAGTTTTGCGTCAAAAGACTACTGTTAGTAACTAGAAGTTTAGAGCTCTAAAACTCGAAAGGTTTTTCCTGAAACTCTGAAAGAGGCATAGAGAAGTGGCCATACAGATCCCATGAAATAGACCACATAAACTTAAGGTCTTTTTCTTTCAATCCCCCAAAGTCCTTAAACAAAAAGCAGAGGCCTGAGGCGGCCATCCTGCCCTTAAGGAGATCCCTGTGTAGAAAGCAACTTGTTACTTTTTTATGTTAACTTTGATAAAGGCCTTTTGTTCTCTGGGGAAGATGCATACTAGGGAAATGACCACAGCTATAAGCACCAGGTGTGAATGTTTTTCCTTTATCTTGCTGGGACATGGCATGTTTGCGTGAGTGGTTGATAAAGGGCAGAGAAGTCTGCCCTGCCAAGTGTTTGGGGGTGTAGCTGTTTTGTCTTTCCCTCTGCATGTTCCCAAAACTTTGCTAAAACTTTCCCATGGTAGAAACATATAAATACTGAAGGGTGTGTAATAAAGCTGGATCCTGCTCGAAGAAGCAGTGGTCTCTGTTTTTTTTTCCCAGGCTGCTGCATAAAATATCATCCTCAATGGAGAATTTTGCACCAGCTGTTTTAAACTTTATGAACAAGAAATGGCAAATCCATAAAAGAAAACTGAATCAATAAAAGCCTCTGACATTAATGACAAGTTTTTCGCAGCAGTTGCAGCTGCTTCAAAAGCGGCTTTGGAAGATCTGTGGTTTCATTTGGAGGCAACTCAGGCCTCATTTTTTCCATCCCTCCCTAAACACTTAAAAGATAATCAAATTAGAATTTATGCCCAGAGATTTTACAGATGTACTGGCAGTTGGGTCATTGCTGAGTAATTTAGGTATGAAGGGGTCATGGGAGGCCATTCAGTCGAACATATGGCTCAAGGCATGCTTAACATCAAAGCTAGAACAGATTGCCTAGGGCTTTGTCCAATCACATTTTGAAGCTCTCTGAGGATGGGCATTTCACAACCTGTCCAGACAAACTGTTTTCCAGTGCACTAATGCAGCAAAGGTACTAGCAAAACTAGAAGCCATGGAAAGCGTCTGACAGACACTGGGACACTAAGGATTTCCTTTCCTTCCAACAGTAAGTGAGGCAGGGCTCCATGTCATGTAGGACTGCTTAGACAGAGGGTTCCTAAGAAGTGGGCTACATTTCCACAAAGACTGAAGAGTACAAGGTTCTGCAACCACATGCAATTCCTGGCCACATGAGAACCTAAAACTTTTACTGGTGGCTGAGCCTGCCCTTGTCTGAAGGGGTAGAATAAGCGTCAGTGATACCAAAAAATTGATCTGGAATATTAGAAACTGGCTTATGCTGTTATTGCAGGAAACAAGAAGAGAGTGGAGAGGAGCTGAAAAGCTGGAAACAGCCCCACGTTCCCTTCAACTTTCTGTATGCTACCAAATGACGATGTAAAAATGGGTGCAAACAAATTACTGGCACTGCTAACACAGAAGAAAGCATGTTGCTTTCAACAATTTGTTGCACAACTGAGTTTCTGAACACAGACTGGATGTCAGTCATAAGACTTTCTGTTTTGGAGGAGAGAGATGGCTTCACAGCAGATAACTGTTTCTTAATAACAATGTAGTTCTTAATTTATAAACAGCTCCATGACTCTGACACATACTTAGCTTTTTCCACATTCTTCCTTTTACTGCCATTCAGTCATTCCCTAACCAACTTCTTTTGCATCTCTTTTTGAATGGTTCACCTCCTACTAAAATTAACTGGGGAACTGACAAGGTAGGTCCTGCTATGACCAGCTTACTTCATTTATGCTCTACATTATTTCAACTAGTCTATTTAGATTGTCAACTCTGTGTTTGTACATGCCTTAGTAAAATGGGGATCAATACTTGGCTGACCCTTAACCACTGTAATAAATAAATATGATTAATAACGATGTCAGGATTTTTTTTTCAGTCTAAGAACACTACCAGAAACACATTCACTGAGGAAAGATGAAAACTAGAGTGGTTACCACTGCTCTATTCTCTCCTTTCCACCTGTTGCTTAGATCCAGATACAACAAAGCTAAATAGACAGTGATTCTGCCTCAAACTTTGCTCACTTTTTTCACTGTGTGAAAGATAAGCCCCTGCTAGTATACAGAGAGCAATAGTTCATTCAGTCTTCAATATCTGATATCCTTTACTTTCCAAAGTTACCTTTGGATCATTAAAGAATTTTATCAGCTAGACCTTTTGCACTCTGATAGTCATCAAGAGGAGAAGGGATGCTCCAATGTCTGCACACTGATAAGAAAGTCCTGCTCAGAAAAAATAAATTACCATATTTTACCTTACTTAACACATTCATTTTTGTTGAACTGTAGTCTGTCTCATAGCACAATCAATTAAAATTATTGCTTTCCAGGCAAAACAAGACCATTATGATGTTCTACCACCTTCCCATTCTGTATTTAGCTGGCTGTAGTCTACTGTGCTTGTCACAAAATTACCTTAAAAGCATTTGTAACCAGAGTATTTATAACACGTTATCCAGAGCCTAGCACTTCTTAATCAGAACACTTTTATTGTAAGTGCTATCAGTAACTTATAAGGTGGGGAAAGAACACTAATATTTTTATATTTAACTAATTGTAATTTTTCTGTTTGAAAATGTGATATTCAGGGACTGATAAATGCACCTTCAAGGTAAAAATGAATCAAAATAACGTAATCCCTTCTACCTTTATGAGCAGAGGTGATGCAAATTAGCAATTTTTGATCTATGGATATCTCTTGTCTGCAATTAGGTACAATCACTGCCATGGCAGGCAGTTATTATCACCAGATGCAATTTCTTGTGCAGATGTTCATATTAAAATCAGAAATGCAGAAATAGCCCCTATATTCAAGACTGAATACATATGGCAAAAGCAGCTCCTTAAGAGTAATTGTGTTAGCTCCTTATGATAATTTTGCTAGAAAGGTTTTTGCATAGGGAAAGGAAAAATGTATCAGAGACACCTGCTTTTTGCCATCCATAGCTAAGTGCATTTTCACCTCTCTTCTCTATACCCTGACACACTTATGATGTATTCCAATATAGTCCAACATCTCACAAACTGATGGATAGCAATTCTTCCCATGAAAATTACTGTGACAAAGGAGCAATGCAGGTAGGGACTTAAGAAATACATACATTCTGAATACAGCAAGTGTACATAGGGTGGGGGATGCAGAGGCCAGAGACAGATCATTCTTATCAACTGGAGATGCTGGGTTTTTTACTGGCTGTTTTTACAGCAGCTGAGATCTTTTGAAAACATCCTTCACCAATCAATTCACACCGAGCTCTATCTCTTGTCTCACTATGCTGTTTTTCTGTCCTTCCCTCTGGATGGTCTTGCTGACCTTGATTCAGTGGACAAAGCTGAAAACATAACTATTCAGATGGAGAGAAAAGCACTCAGACAAAAAGATTTTACGCTGGGTACTAAAGCCCACAGGTGAGACGGCTGAGTCTAACAGTGTATCATTTTCGGAGAGGACTCAGGCACTGAAAAGGCAGCACCTTCTCCAGCAGGTGATCCTAATGATTAGGCTGTATATCTAGAAAAGAAAAATCAGGGCCTATGGTGACTGGGAGAACTAACAATTACTAAAATGTTAAAGCTAATATACCAGAAGTTGAGTATCTGAGAGAGGAAAGAACTATTTAATTTTGATTTTGTTTCTTCAGGAATTATTATTACCTGTAGCAATATTGACTTAACTCAAAAAAAGTGTTGAACTTCCTCTTTTCACACATTTTAGTACAAGAATAATTACATTAAATATGAGTAATGTTTTCCATTTTTGATCACTCTGTATTAAAAAGTAAAAACAAAAAATCTCTAAATACAACAGTCTTCCAGAACACTTACATCGACAAGAACTGGAAAGAGAAAATAATTCATTTTTAAGTATTGTGTAAGACTGCAGAAAATCTAAATGTATCCTCTGTCATGGTCAGACAGGCAATCAAAAAATATATCCCCTCAAAAAGGCCAAAACTTGATAATGCAGATTATTTATACTAATGTCTCTGTGCAACTCATTTAAGCAGATTCTTAAAATATGAAGTAGTCCCTCCAGCTTCATTCAATCTATTCGTGTAATCAATATTATCACACTAAGTATTTATTGTATGAAGTGAACTGTACTTACAAAGAAGTAACACAGTGCTATTGTGACAGCGAGAAGCGCAAGACCTGTTCTGGATGTTCTGACCAAGACTGGTAACATGCTTGCTGCATGATGTCTTCTCATAGAGCTTTACAGTTACTCATTCTACGGAGTGCCACAAAGAAAGGAATGCTGAATCCTCACTCTGCACATAATTTTCTCTGCTTTACTGTAAAAGTGACTAATATGGAGTTAGAGAGGGGAAGACAGACATATACCAACAGAATGCAAGGATTTTATTCTACATTGCCTTTGCAATTGTGGCTTAGTGGCAGATGCTTACCTTAGCTTCCAGACATGCCTATCTTCAGATTCTGGGAATAGTCTGGCCTCCAGAAAGTTTGCAAGCTAGAAAGTAGGACCTAATTCTGATGCATACAGCACTTATGCCAACAATATTCTTCTTTCAAGTGTCAGGTAGAAGAGTCCTGACAACACAGTCTCAGTACAGTCAATCAGTTCACAGATGGCAAAATATTACCAGAGTCTTCCTAGCATGAATTCCCCAGGAATACACAGGACTCTGAGTCAAACTGTGCTGCCGTTTGGTAAAGGCCAACTCTGCCCAGCTCTGCCAAGAAGAGAAGGCAAAGTGCAAAATTGCATTGGCTAGACAGAGCAAGTATCATTGCCTAGGAGGGCTTCTATTTCTCATGTTGTCAACATAAGCTCTAAATTCAGTGATAAATAGAGAGCTGGATATCAAGCCTGAGGAAAGGCAACTAACAATGATTCCATATTAGCTTCTAGAACCATTCATTCAAGACACAAGATCCTGGATCCTGTAGCACTGCAGAGTCTTTCAGGTTTCATAAAAACACAGATTCAAGGTTTTAATTAGCACTGTGACAGTTTCAAAATTTCTGTCAATCAATCTTTGAGAAAAAAAAAAAATACTTGTCAAGTTTGCGTGCCCAGGGAGAGTTAAATTGAAATTAAACTGAATTTTAAAAGATGGGAAATAATTAGGGCATTGGGAAAATGAATTTAGAGACAAAGAAAGCTGTAAGAAGAGAAGTATGTTACTAATTATGCTTTTTACTTTTTACAATTAATCCTCATTTCAGTGTCAGCTCACTTTTAATAAAAATAATGAATGGTTATACAAGCAGTGCTATACGGCCAAATATTTGGTTATGCAGATTTCCCACTTCACGTGCACACATACAAGCAGGCCCAAATGACCAAGTATGTGCCCATCAGAAATGCAGTAGAACAGTCTACACTGCATGAATGAGATTCCCAAACTCATATGCACAGTTTATTAGCATATTCGCTAAGCCCAGTTTCAAGTGCAAAAGCAAAGTTGTGCATTCCCTAAAGTCAGCTCGAGATTACAGAGGGTGTTCACACAGAACAAAAGAGTATCAGCATCAAACACTCCCATTCTTCAGTCAGTGCAGCCCCAGTGCAAAAGCTGAAATCTGGGAGGATTGTAAACCTCAGCTTGTGAAGGACAACTGTGGGAAAAACACAAGACTAATGTGAGACAGGCACCCAAAACAGTGAGCTAAGAGAGTCTAGACAGAGCAAAAGCAATGAGGGAGTGAAACACAGAGGAAAACCTGACATTTTGTTCTGAACAGACAGCTAGGTGAAGGGAATGTGTGAGAAATCCTCACTGGAGAAGACAAGCAAGATTTTATTTTGCTAAAGGAGAAATGTTAATGGTTTCAATAGCTCCTGAATTCATATAAACACATATGGGAGTGAGGAAATGTGCACACATGGTTTATAGATAGAAACACATACAAAACATACCAATGTGATATATAACTATATACTGAAACCTCTCTATCTACAAGGTCAGTAAAGAGATGCAGTGTCACACTTTTTAAAACAAGTAGCTATTCTTGGTGCATGCCTGAAATGTCTGAATGGCTATAAGGCAAAGATTCCAATGCTGTTGTCTTTGCAGGGAGGTCTAAGAAACAGAACTAAATTGCATACTCAGTGAATAGAAATGATATCTGTAACTGTTGTGGTTGTCCTGAAACAAGGTTACTACCCTTTGTCTGACTCACTAAGCAAAAGGAGCAGCTTTCTGCAATGCTTTGTGAACCTGACAATTAAGCAGCATGACAACAGTAGGAAAACTCAGCTTCCAGCTAGCAAAGCTGTTCAATTACCAGGCATTGCCTTACTTTATAAGCCCTACTTTCATCATTAAAGAAATATGTGAGGCCACTCTGAAGTTTCACAAACTGCTAATACCTCAAATTGCCAAGATAAATAGATTTCCGTGACCACTGTCTTTATGCATGTACTCTTCTTCAGCTGGCAAATATACAGTATCTGAAAATATATTACAAACCAAAATTATATTCACTATTTATCTTAGCTCTGTGAATTGAGGCTTTATTTGCTGATACTTCTAATGCATGCCCTGTGAGAAGTGTGTTTCTGAAATACATCCTTTAGTGTCTAGCAGTGTTTTAACATCCTAACATCCTTTAGTGTATTAACAGACATGTCACTGCAAACAAGCACAGACAAATACTGTGACACTTGAGTTCTTCATTAGAACAAATACTGATCTATACAGTTTTTCTTTTGTGCATAGAGAGTAAAGCATCAGATAGCCTTGGAAAGTCAATTAAAAAGAGAGATGGAGCATCTTAATCACAGGGCTTTTCCTATCTGTTTTTTCCAGTAGTTACTTAAAACCACTAACTTGAAATCAGTCACATGCTGTCTTCAGAAGTTCACTCAATCAAAGGGCCAAGCTCTGAGCAATCAAAGATCTTAAATCACTGGAGCGCCCAACATCAGCCACGGGAGGATTAAAAATCCAGTAGCCAGAACTCAATTCTTCGATCTAGCGAGCACCAGGGCATTATGAGAAGTCCCTAAAGCCCTAGATCACAGCCCAGCCTTTGCCTACTGTGGAGCTAAGTGGAAACCGTCTTTAATTCCTTAGGAGATCCTATCTTGCCAGATGAAAATAGATATTGGCCTCTGTGTGTAGGATGATTAGAAGAATGGAAGAGGATTAAACAAGATGCAAGGGGAAAGGCTTAGAGTGGCTCATTTACATGGTATTAATGCTGACAGATAGGTGTTAACAGAACAGAGCAACCTAAAGGCAAAACTGTATCTGAATTAAAGCTGTATTTATTTACTCAAGTTATAAAGGGATTTAGTCCTGTTTATTTTACCACATCCAGCACTGTTTTATCTATTAAGCACTTTGATGCTTACTCAATTGTTCTGTGTCACGCATTGCACAGCTGTTTAGGGATATGTTTATCTTTATTTGAAACAGAAGCTTTTAAATGTTTCAAACATAAAATATAGACACCAATGGCAAGTTAAACACTCACGGATGTCTTCTTGTCTCCCAAAATGGAGACATTTTTAAAACAGAAAATGGGAAAAGTAAAAAGCACATTTATAAATACCTTGTAGATTGCTGACAGGAAGAACTACGTACAGGAGAGTATGTGTCACACATAAAGACAGTGTCACTGACAAAAAAATCATAGTTTTTTGATTAATTTCTAATGATTCAAAAAGCTTTAATTAGGTAGGAAAAATATTAGCAAAAAGTTCCATCCAACCCAATGTATCAGTCAATCTGGTACTCAGTGAGTTTTCTCAAAAGAGAGTCTAACACCTCATAAGGTAGCTTCCATTTCACTCTGAATGAAGTCCTGTAGCAGCTGCTCTCAGGTGACTCAGTTCTCAGGGGATACAGAAACCTTCCCTCCTCTGACAGTAACACCAGGAAATCAGTTATTTGTAAAACCCAGCCTCAGTGCTGCTTGGCTGCTCTTAAACCCTTAGCTACCTCATTTACCATTCTAAGTTTGCTCATGATACTTACTATCTTCTGGGAACTGAAAAGCTAATTGTACCTCTTAGTTTTGCCCATCCCTGCTTGTGCTCCAGCAGACCTGCTTCCCTCCTCCTCTCTTTCTTCTTTTCTGGCTCATTGTAATAATGACACTTTGCAAATATTTGTGTTCTACTCCAGATGTTGCCAACCCATTTTGCACAAAGTATGGTGAGAGAAGTGAGAAGAGAGGAGAGGATGAAGATAGGCAGAGGAATAGAGAATCTTTCAGAGCTTGATTTTTCAGACCTACTGGTGCTCAGTGCTGTTATGTGTTTGCCTAGGTTCATGTTCTCCAAAGTGAATATTTACAAAGCCATAGGACTTATCAAAGTGCAATCACACTCTTGATAATCCCATCAGTAACATCAAAAGGTTTGTTTTCTGATGATATATTTTCTGGTTCCTGCTGGGACAGAACTGATGTGCTGAGGCTGTGAGAATGGGCTTCTGCATGTTTCTCTTCAGCAGAGGAAAAAAGAGCAAGTAAAAGACAATGGAAATAAATTCTGTCACAAATTGTACAAGAAATAATAACATGCTTCTACAAGCTCAATACTTAGCTTCCTGAAAAACCACAGCTAATAATGAGCCCTTTCCAGATGAAACAGAGGCAAAGATAAGTACTTAGTAGGAAAAGCTTTCAAGTACTGCAGGGAAACATTAGTATTAAGGCATCTCAGTGTTCTTTGTGGAAGGCCTATTATTCATAGGAAGCTATCAGTGCCATGATGGACAGTAAAATCTGTACAAACATTTATGGAGCCAAGTCAAATTCCCCAGAAAGGTTATGATCAAATGGGGAACAGAAACAATAAGCAAGCAAGCAAACACCACCCCACCCTCACTCCACCCTGAAAAACAACAAACAGAAAAATGGATTTCAGACATAAGTAATAGATTCTGTTCTGCCTTGAGAAAGCACCTGGAAACCTTCACACCCTGTAGGCCAAGCAACCCCTTGTAAAAGGGATGAGCAGCATATCTGTACATAGATTCATATATCCATGTTCATTGCAATTAGCTCCTCCTCCCAGTCACCTGAGCTGTCCCCGGTTCTCCCAACAAGCTCTTCAACCATCCCAAGCACTTAGTGCAATAATGCTCTCGACCCTGCCTGCAGTTGAAGTATGACCTACTTACAGTTCATTTTGAAAGACAGAGTGACCCTGGTATTGTTGAAGACTTTTTTCTCGGTAGTGCAGTTCCTTGTAGTCTCCTACATGATCAGACTCTGCCATTAATACTTTAGATGTGAATACTGGCCCTGTTACATCAGGTACACTATCGTGCACAAAGGAAACAAGATTGAAGTAAACAAGACTTCCAGGCATTAAATAATAATAAAAGAACCCAGAGACTTTAACTAGTCTGTTTATGGAGCTTCAATGCCTCTTAAAATAAATAGGTCATTGTTGATAAAAGACTGGGCTCCAATCTTCTCCTTCTGTATTTTCAGAATGCTTTCTAGCATTCGAGCACAATATAAAGAAATTCCACAGGCCTATCTGTTCATGCTTCTCTAGCCCTAGTATTGATATTAATGCCAACAAAATTAGTAATTTGACAATTAGTTTTCCACTTACCTGAAAAGACATGAAAGGCAGAAAGAAAGTAGTTTAACTAGATTATAATGTGGCTGTGACAAGTCAGGTTCCTGTCATGTTACAGCCTTCCAACTTTAACATTTTCATGTCTGCTTGGCAGGTTATTAAAATAAATGAGGGTGTGTTGGACTGCTGTTGCACTTTTCTCTAATGGGAGTTCAGGAATTTGCAAGCCGCTACTGTAAATTGACCGATCGTGAAGTCTGAAAGAAGTTGGCTAAAGTGGACAATTAGGAGCATTTCTCCACAGCTGAGTGAAATACTCCTTGTTATTTTAATAATTCAGGCACAGGCTAATTTTCAGAGCCTGAGTTTGTCAAGATAATGTGCCTTGTGCTTGTCTGCTTGTCATTTTTAACTCAATCCCACATGTTACAGGTGCAGTCTAGCTTACAAAACAGGCAAATCACTCACAGTGGAATTTGCATATGGAATATAGATATATTGTACTTAGTAAAAAACAGTCCAAGAAGTCAATAGATAGCTGTGATATGAATGAAAAGGATGGTAAAAACTTTTGATGTTTGATAGCTGTTCTATCCTTCTTTATGCTGATATAATTAAAGGTTGTATTTGCCACTATGCATACACAAATATGTATAATGTAAAGCATCATGTAGATTTCTTCATAAACAGAGATTGTAAGGCTACAGGAATCTCATGTGGCATGCAGATATTTTGGGTAGACTCAGTTACCTTTCTCAGCTTAAAATGTCTCAGTGTTAATAAATGTGGAACATGCAGGGAATAGTTACTTTCTTCAGCTGAGAGGGTGAAATCTTTATAAACCACGAAGCAGTTTCAATATACATTATTATACCCAGCTTCTGGAGGCAATGGCCACACTACTGAACCAGAATTTTGAAACATCTGATTATCTTTTCTCTTCTATGTCACTTAGAAGTTGCATCTTTTCTGCAAATGGCATTCTCACCATGCATTTTCCTCTCATTTTTTCAAGCTTGATTTCTGACCATACAGAAGTGTTCAGGTTCAAACTGGTTGAGAAGTTCTCTAACTTGCTGCAGGCTTCCCCTGCTGATCTAAGCCCTAGCACTGAGCCAGCAGAACTCATTCCAAGACAAACCAATTACAAACTTAGAGTGGAAGAAGCATTTTTAGGACAGCTTCTTGAAGGTCAGCTCAGACCAACCGACTACCAGCTTATACTTAAAGCTTATACCATTCTCTCCAGGAACCATACCATCCTAAGGAACATCTTCACACTACAGCAACTTTGGGGAAGGTACTGTGTACTTTCCCTTATGTTCCTTGCCAGCTTCATAACCCCAGAAGACCATTAGGAGGACTATCATGAATGGACACCCAGTGAGAAAACACTGTACTAAGGAGAGTGCAGTTATGATGTTTACAAAGAAGATAAAGAATTTCAAATTATCTGTGAAGGCTGGGCAATAGGTGCCTCTCAGTCTTCTCCACCACGAGATACACCTACACTGGCAAATGCATGTATGTGCCTATGTATCTGTTTACATATTTATGAATATATGATTCTGTATTTGAATAGATTAATCTATTTTAAGATGTATAAAAATTCATTACTGCTTTTTTATCATCCAGATTTCTCCCTCAAGGTTATGCAAAAGAAGACAACACAATATACCACCTTGAACTCACCAGTCAAAAGAGTTATGATTCCACTTGATCTCTGGTGCTGCCATCACCTCCCTATATTCCAGCAGCAATGGAGCAATACCACCATCTCCTTCTATGAAACAAAACTGAAGGTAATTTTATTAACTGGATTGAGAGATGGAGGATATGGGTCCTCCATCTCTCAATCCAGTGGCAACAAAGAAGAGTCCATTACAACTTTTCAACTTCTCAGACTTTGAAAGGTGTGGTGGAGAGTGTGCTTACAATTAACAGTGATGTGGCATGAATTCTTAGAATACTGCCCCATGAGAGTTACTAGGTTTTGGCCATTCCTAGATATACCCTAAAACAAGAGAAATCAGAATTCCAATATTTGCATGCAAACCAGGCAATCCATGTACAAATATGGGTATTCATCATGTATTATTAATTTCTGATTGCATTTTGAAAGTTTCAGTCGCTCAGTCAGGGAGAAAACTCAGTCCTTGGCAGCTGAGGTGGCCACTCACTCAGTATGAGGAATGAACAGAATGGAGTGAACAGCTGAAGCAAACAGTTCAACAGTTCACTCTCCACAACTATTTGTACAAAACTGTTCATGTAACAAAGCGTACCATAAACAAGCTACTTGCACTCTGCAAGTAGCTCTGATCTTCACACATGAGGAGCAACAGTCTTTATGTCAGACCTAAGACATTGCTAAATTACGAAACAGTGGAGATGAGGATTTTAAGTCTATGCACACTATCACTTTCCAAGAATTTAACTTCTGAAGCTTTAGAAAGGGAACCATTGCTGCCGCATCTGGACTTAAGAGAGGAAAATGTAAACATATGAGCCTAAGTCTATTCTCAAGGAACTTGATATCTCTGCAAAGAAAAAACAAGCCAGAAAAACTCACCTCTGGCCAAGTAGAGCATGAAACCCAAAGATCAAGAATTGGAATCAACACAAACGTCAGATCTCAGCCCAGAAGGTGTCAGCAGGGAGTAAACCAAAGCTAACATATCACAGTATTACTGAGATGGCAAAAGAAATGTCTACGGTCTCATCCTCACAGCTATCATCCTATGGCACTTCAAGATTAAAAACTTAAAATCTTTCCAGGAAAGGTAACAAAATGAGCAGAAGACATATGTAATTTGGTAGCTTTACTCCTCCTGCAAAAGAAGTGTCTCAACAAGTTACTGATGCCTATTACTCATTTACTTTCCCTTCTCTTCAGTAGATTTTAGCAAAAAGCTCCTTTTCTATATGTTTTGCAGCCCCACCTGCTCCTCTCTGAGAAGGACTGCATTTCTGATTGTGTTTAAAGCTTATACTGATGTAAATACAATAGCTGTGTTGCTTTATATCAGGTTTCAGGAGGAAGAGGCGTGATATCAATTCTGTTAGTATATATTCCATGCCTTTTCAGGAGTAAATAATATATAGCAAATTACTTCTGAAAAAAAATAGAGCATCTCATTTACTTGTGTTTCAAAACATTAAAAAAAAAGAAGTAAAAGAAGTAATTTTTGTTAAAGACAGGCAATTTAATCCAATGTGTGTCAACAATACAAATTAAGTACTTGATTTAAATGTCAAGAACATTACACCTGACATTTTGAAGTTGTAACAACAGAAAATATGGTGCATGTTTGGTATAAAAAACATTTTTGTGGCCAAGGGGAAGAAGGGAATGGCCATTATCAACAAATGAGACCAAAACCAAACCATAAACAATTCCACAATTATTTAGAGGTTAAGGAACATAATCACAAATGCTAGTTTGCATAATTTTTTGTGTGCCTACCATTGAGCAAACCTGAGTCTACACACACTTTGTGTCTTTAACACCAAAGGGAAGATCCTAAAATGTATCAATTTGCAGACATTACTTTACAAAATTAGGGAACACTGGTGTCTATGGAATGCAGATATTCCCCATATTTACATACAGAGGTAATATCTTAATGCAGATGCAGTGAAGGCCCTTTTATAAACTTAATTTTAAAATTAACTTAAACTCAATTTAAAAAATACATATATTAAAATATTTTCATATAGAACTGATTTTGAAACCATATATGTAAATTCTTATGTGTTGTATGTCTGGTTAATACCTGCTTTTAAGAAGCGAACAATTTTTAACATCTGCATTTTATTACAAAGATGTAGATTCAGAACCCTAAATTTTAAGAACCACAGAGCAATGACATTTCCTCTTTTTATTCAGTATAATTACTAAACAAGTCTATTTTCTGGTTAATTTTTAAAGTTTCATCTGATATTCAATAAAAAGAGACTGAAACTCTCCTAAACAAAAGATCTGACATCTCCTTTTAACAGGAAAACTCTAATTCTTTGCAGTATTCATTTATGAGTCTATATAGAGAAAAACATAAGTCCAAGCCCATTTTATTCTGAGTTGTTACACATAATGAAGCCTGAAATATTTCAGAGAGAATAACTATTTGACATTTATAGACATATTTTAATATAAAACACATAGCATGACTCACCTTGTACATTTGTAACAGAAATGTTAAAGATAATTATCAGACGGGTTAAAGAAGCCTTGATATTTCTAAATCTCCTATAGAACTCCAACCTGTCAAGATACCTATGTGGACAAAAAGCATGACAAAAGCTTAATGACTTTTGGAAGTCATTATTTATTATTAAAAATAATAGTATCTGACATAACCAGTGTATGTTCATCAAATATATATGACACTTGAAGCAACTTTGTGATATAAAGGTTACATTCCTCAGTGTTTGAGATTTCATTTACCTCAGTCCATTGCAAAGATGTTTGTCTAACACCTAACAAGTGAGCCAGTGGAAAATGTAGAAATATGATAAAATGTATTTTCATATATTTCCCCCCAGACTTCAAGGTGACTGCAACTTGGTTTGGAACTGCCAATTTACCCTTTGAGCACAGCAAATAAGATTGGTTCCATCATATTATATTATACCATGATATACATGGATGACAATATTATTACAATACAATATTATTACTATAAATTTATATAACTATAAAAATATACATAATATTGCAAAATAAAATTAAAAAGAAGCCTTCTACCAATAATTCTTCTTTTACTGTCTTTTCCTTTTCAGGAAGCTCTTACAGAGAAAACTGTCCCTTACAGAAAAGTTCTAATAACTTGGACAGCTAAATAAACATTTACAATATCAGAACCTACAGCGGAAACTCATTTGCATGGACCAAGGTGGCCTCATATGGATTACCAATTTTTGCAATTAGTGTGTAAATAAACAAACAAGATTAAAAAAGTCAAGGATATGGCATCACAAAGGGTACTTTGTTCCTTTATTTTGACAAGTGCAGTTTTGGTTAAATTATGAAAATAATGCTACCAATCGATTTATAATCGATTTATAATTGATTTAATCGATCAAGTATTAGAGGATGTTTGATGAAAAGATCATACTTTAAAAATACATCTGCCAGGATACAACAGGGAGATAAGTTCAAAAAGAAATCTGATATATGTCTTTTTAAGTGAGTTTGAACATTTTCCTTCCATTTCATTGCAAAATTTCAATATATGTGTAGTGGGTTGAATCTGAGTTGATAGACAGATTTTTAGACCAATGGCACGTCTCAGAATTTACACATTTAAGCCGCACAGAAAGGCGGGAGTTTCTCTTGTTCCAGCCTGCCTGAGGGAGGTGGGGAGGCCTCGGAGCCTCCGGGCCCTGCCGGGCTGGGCCGGGTTGGGTCAGGCCAGGCCGAAGCCCCGGCCTCCTTCCCCTCTTCCTGATGCTACAGCATGGACTCTGGGCCGCTGGGGAAAGAGCCATCCCAGAGCCCCAGCAGCTAAACTCAGCCATGGACTGCTAAACCCAGACATAGACTGCCAGACAGCTGGACCCAGCCATGGACTGCTACGCAGCAAAAAAAAATCTTTCCAGAGCATCTTCTTGGGACCGGCAGGTCCCCCCCCTCTACCCCTGTTCTCCACATGGAGCCGGCGGGAGCCGGCAGGAGCCTCCTTTCTGCTGCCAGCAGCACAAAAACAGCGAGGCTTTTCTTCACCATGAAGCCTGAACAAGAACACTCTTCAACACAGAGGTTTCGGAGTCAGATAGAAAGTGAGCCATGTGAGACGGAGCTGGAAATGGCAGTGGAGAAAAGGGGCAGTGCCGCGTTCCTCGCGTGTAGCTTAAAAATACTGCTTGCATGCAGTGATAAGAAACTGTAATATCTCAAACTGTTTGTCTCTTTAGTCCATTTGAAGTACATGGGGGGATGGAAGACCTACGTGTGGCCCGTGAAGTTTGTGAAGAGAGAGTGCCTATGCCAGGATATATAGAAGCAGTGAGAGGCTTTTAAAGATTTGTAGCAGAAAAAGCCTTTGTGTTCAGGCCAAAATGACCCATCCTTAAAAAAGGTTGATAACCCCATGTGTGTGGCAGTGTGAAAAAACTGATATTTTTTCACAGAAGAGATGTATTACACCACAGCAGATTGTTTCTTTCCAGGCGGGTCTGTTGTTGGGGGCAGCTTGAGAAACCATGTGAAGCAAGAAGAAGAAACCCTTTCTTCCTTAAGCATAAGAAAAAGACCTTTTTCAAGATCTGTAACCCTGACTAGAATCCTATGTTGTGATATCTTTTGTGCTAGTTAAAAAGGAAGAGTAAAGCGCTGAGAAGAAGAGAGCAGGGGGGAGAGTGTGTGTGTTTTAATTTCTTGTTATATCTTTTAACTTTTAATTCTGTTAGTAATAAACTTTTTCTCCTGGTACTGCAATTGTTTGCAGCTATCTAGTTTTCCTCAATATTTTTTCTTATTTTGTTTTCCTTATAAAATAATTGATATTTCAGATGCTTGACGCTTAGTTGTGTCAAACCACAACAATATGTTTTAGTTTCAATAAACCACAATTTTTTTTTTCCAGTTATCAGTTTCTGAGGCAAAATAATTTTTTTTTTAATTTCACACTTCCACATGCTTTTTCCTTACTTTACTCTTTTTCTGGTGTTAAAGGTATCGACTAAGTTGTGTAATGTCTGGCAAAGCAGATTCTCCATGCTTTGGCTTACTCACCTACAAAAACTGTTTAACATGCTGATTGTGCAGAATTAGAATGATGTTTAATCAATCTTCATAGAAGCATTCAGCTTCAGAATCCTAGTAGCACATATGTAAGAAGCACTAACACATTTGATTCCTATGTTTGCAGCATCGACAGAGTTCTAAAAAGGAGTGAAGTTCCACTTTTTAAATGCTGAAATTATTAATGAGTCATGCTTTTTGCATTTCCGAGACAGAACATTTCTTCAGGTCAGAGCTGTCATTTTGCTAATGCAGCACTGAGTATACTGGAAGTGTATTAAGGTATAAATGCAGCTCTGTAGTAGCTCTCCTGAGACTGAAAGATTGTCAGAATTTTTACAGTGTGTTCTATTATATTTTTCTCCAGTATGTTAAAAATGCTAATGCTTAGAAATAGGACTTGCTATATATTATCAAACGGTCTTTTTAACTCTCTTTAAACCCTGTTCTGAACTATGTTTCCTATGACCAATATTGTTATCAGATAGCAAATACAGCAGCAGCTTAAAAAAATTTATTATCATTATTTCACAGAAGTTCCCAAAACATATCAAGTGCTAGCTAAACTTTATAGCAAGATGTCACCATCCTCAACTCCCCGCATACACACTCCCATCCACATGATGGGAAAAAGCGTTCAGAGATGCTCCTGGTTCATCACTGCTGAAAGTCATGGGACAATCAATCAGGCAACACTCTTGCAGCTGGAGGTCACAACTGGAAAGTTTGTAACACTGTACTGCTTCATAGATGTGATAGCAGTTGTAGTGCAGATGCTTAAGAAGTAAAACAACTTCTCCCTATTAATGTTGTTTCTACCTGCTAAAATGCATCTCTTTAAATAGATGTTGGTTGATAATATTTTAAATTAATGTGTTCTGCTGATCATTAAGGAACAGATTGAAAACTGAAGTATCTGTGCCTAATTGAGTAACTATTACTACCCCAGTAATGGGATGCGTGAAGCATTTTATTGGCTTTCTTTGCAGATCGTTAATTTAAATGGATAGCATAGCAATAAACCAGTTCGAGTTAATCAGCTGAACAAAACCGTAGAAAGACAGCGTAAGGATTACTTTAATGCTAACCCAGAAAACTAGAGCATTTGTAAAATATAATAATTAATAATTAATAGAGTTGATGAGGAACTAATTTCTGAAAAATGGAACATCGCCCTAAAGCTACTCATGGGTAAAAGTCCCTGAATTTCTTCAGCACAACAGCCCAAAAAGGTCTCATACTGTAATGAGAAAGACTGATCTACAGCAAAGGAAGCTGGTATTTTTCAGCCTCCATAACTTCAGTGAAAGCAATTGAAAAGGCTACATACAAGCCAGCAGCCCTAGGGAGTTCAACTTTGAATTGTAAAAGCACAAGAAGGTGCTTTATCTGCTTTCAGAATTAATTAGAAATTTTATTTCCACGTACCCAAAGTTTCAGTTTCTCATGGACCCTTAAGAAAAATGTGCTTTCAAATTACCAGTACTGAATAGTATTTTTTGTACATGCTTTCTCAAATGTGAACAGAATTTTGGGGGTCTGATATCCTTTTTTTTCTTGTTTCCAGCAGTTAGAAATAAATAGTACATATCTTCAAGGACCAGGGCCCTGGCCCTATCGTAATTATTAAAACTCATCTGCAGTGTGACCAGTTCTATCAAGGCTTTAAAAATTCTGGACGTCCTATTCTTGTTTGGAACTGAAGGGCAGTGCAGGGAAGACTCTTGTCTCAGTATTAACATCTGAGTAAATAGATCATCACCTAAACATTCACACTGTTGGATGCTCATTGTGATCCATTTTTCAGGAACATTTACCTATATGTCCATCAGAAACTATAACTCCAAGGACTACTGCAGATGCTCCCAAACAGCACTTCTACATCAGAGTGTATGAGTAACAAGTGGAAAAATACATATTTTTAACAGGCAACCTTTTCAGGCTGAAAATTCTTCTTGAAGTTTATTCAACTTGTGACCACCATAGCAATGTCTTGTCTATTAAAACGTTCAACAAGTCAGTGGAAAAATACTGATAAGTAATTTGGTCCAAAATTCTTGCCTCGCATTTGTTCAGTTTTAAACTGGAAATCTCTTTAATTTGGTAGTATTGTAAGCCAATTACTCAAAATTGTAGAGTACAAAGGATTACAATCTGTAAACATGGGTAGGATAGGCTAGGATAACATGTGGGGATCTCAAGGGGAACACATCATTACACAAATACACTGAAATCAGTAGGACCAAACAGAAGTAATGGGAAGCTGAATCTCAGTCAAGTTTAATAATGGTCTGGATTTTTGGCTAAATAAAATCACTATATTCTGAACAGCTTTTACCCTGATTCCATGGACATATGTTGGAGTTCCTATGCAGAGCCACTCTCTTCAGATCTTGTACAAACCTTAGACTGATAGCTGACACTGACACAGGATGAAATCTGCAATATCCAGGATAATTTAAACAAAACAGGCTACAACTCACACATCAGCAGTTTTGATGTTTCACAGATCTATACCAGAGAAGAAGAAAAATCTTTAATGAAATCATGAACACAAGAAATACCATATCTCTTCAGAATCTATAGGTAACATCGTAATAGCAGGGAGTCTAGTATTACATGGTTTATAAAATTCTGCTTAGAGGAATAGAGAAAGCAAGAAAGCTGGCTTATATTTTTTGCATAAATTTGCAAAGTGGAAGAAGCAGCACCTCTGTTAAGGTACAGACATGAAAGATACTTCTATACAGGTTTTTAAGGGATGACATATCACAGACATTTTCAGAAATACCCACTGAGCCATTTAACCCAACAGAATGAGGACTGCAAGACTTAAAATCCCTTGTCCTGAGCCTTCCCAAGGTCAGTGAAATGTTTAAAAAACTATGACATGAGAAGAAAGAGAAGAGCGAGTAAGCCAACTGTTGCACTTATCTGTCTTGCCAGCCTCCTCTGAACCAGCAAGCGGAGCAGCCACGAACCAGCACAAACGCAGAATGCCACAGAGATGCAGATGTCTGTGAAATGTGCTCTTCTTAAACATCTGTCTGGACAAACACATCAGGAAGGCTTCTCATCTCACCAGCTTTTGGCCAGTCTGACACTGAAAAGTGGTCATTTCCATGAAAATACCAGCCCTTCCTCAGAAATGTATCCAAATTCTCTGTGAGGCCAGAGAGGTCTATATTCTTTACAAGCACATTGTTTATATCACCTAACTGGATGATGTTTTTGGTGTAATTTGATATGCTTCTCTGCTGACATTCTGGAAATGTATGAAAGTATTATTCCTCTTTCCCAGCTGGAAACTACTTCTTATTGGGAGTAATTTTTATTATTATCAGCAAGAAAGGCAAAAACTGTATGAATCATTACTATACAAAGCAGGCAGGCTTTTTCCACGATTTTCCACGCAGCTATTTTTTTGTTTAGGGATCACTCAAATTTCTTCATTAAAGATTTCATAAGCTTTTAGAATTATTGTCCTCAACCTCTTAACTAAAAAGGAAAAAAAATCAAAACACCCAAAAAAAACCCAAAACACCCCACAAAAAAAACCCACAAACAAAAGGGATTTTACTCCCATCACGGAGAAAGAAGAAAAAAGAGTCTGTTGTTCCCTCCTTTTCTGGCAAAGAGAACTCTGGAAAACTTGGCTCTTCCAGCTTTAACAGCATGCTAAGATAACATGCCTTTCAATTTATAATGTTGACATTCTTGCAGAATACTCCACAACTGCATCAAAAATCATCCTGTCTTTTGATATGAAATAAAAATCTCTCATTTACCTGCTTACATTGTGGCATGAGATCAACCTGTGTATTTGCATTCATGAGCGTACAGGTACCTTAGCAATAAAAAAAGTTTGCAGAGCAAAAGCTCCTACTCTTTAAGAGGCAATCAATAACAGCCAACAGCTAGCCAGAGAAGATTTGTAATGAATCTTGCCAAATACTACATCACATAGGTGATTCCAAATAAAAGGAAACCTTAATTTATAAATTTAAAACTACTCTCATCCTGTGTTCATGTCCATTTTCTGCTATTCCACAAGTTGCAGAGTGAAAACAAGAATCTGCTGTTTTGAACCCTTGGGTGTCATTTGAGCTATTTTTGATGTTGAAATACTTTCTGGCATCAGTGCTTGCTCACAGCTAACTACCAAATGCTGCCAGAATTTCTCCCCCTCTCTCCCACGCAGTATTTGACAACACAAAATGCTACTCATCCAGACATGAAAACCATATGTGGATGCAGCCTTCAAACAAGTGCTGAGCACTCCAAATCTTCTTTCAGATCCAGCTGCTATATACATCTGTCTGTAAGTACCAGCTAAAGCTTATTTGTGCTTCGTCAGCAAGCAGACTTTCTGTTCCAGGCTTCCTCAATACCCATATTATTAATCCACTGAATGCTGAATTATCAGAGGATAAGCAGGATGCAAAGCTGCTCTGGTTGCTTACTGAAGGGAAGAGGTGGAGAAATAGCAGAAAATCAGAAAATTCAACAACTGCACACGTAGATGGCTTCTCCTCTGAAAAACATCAAAACCAAAGGAGGGAGGAAAGATTAATTCTTTCACCAGGAATCTTCTTTTCAGTTCCCCTAAAGGGAGCATGGTTTATCTCTTCATAACATTAGTCATTTTCAAAAGTCAAATACAATTCTTATCAAGGACCAAACACCATAACCACACACAATAAAAACCAAAAACAACAACAAACAAACAAACAAACAAACAAACAAAAACACCAAACAAAAAAAATCCAAAAAACCCTGGCAGAAATAATTTAGACAAGACATATTTCAGAAATTTAGCACCATTTTGGACTTCTGTAGATAGAGCTTCTTGCCATCTCAGGCTCAACGTGGATGTTGTGCTTCCACTACCTCAAGAACGTGCTGGAAATGGTTTCTCGGAATTAGTACGTTATCCTTGCTGCCTCAGATACCCCTGCCACATTATCTCCCACTCTCTGGTGAGAAACTGGTTTCTCTGTTGAGTAATCTGTGTCCTGAAACATTCAAGAGTCACTGTGATCTCTAAATCACTCAACTTTGAGAACTTGGAGAGATTGGTAGAGTAGCAGAACAGAAACAGTACCTAAAAGGAAGGAAAAGGAATATAGGGGGAGCTAAGAAATGGCCTTATTTCAAGACCCTAGGACTATCTATTTATCAATCAGCATTTAAACATATAGAAGACAAAGAATTTGCCAACACATCAAGAACCTATAGCATAGATCAAAATACTTATCTTCCTTGACAGCATAACTGGCATAATAGAAAGAGAGAAGCAGCAGATGTGATACACTCATTTTTTTAAAAAACTCAGTATTTTCCTTCATGACAGTCTTGTAAGAGGAGTAGCAAAGGCAGTGGAGATAATTCACAATAGAATTAGCACTTACTTGATAGAAAATGTGCATATTAGGAATATAAAAGTTAGATTGGGAATACATGTCAATCGGAACAGAATATGAATTTGTCTTTGGTCAAACTCCTTTCAACAATAATTTAAAATTTGAATGTCAGAGAAAATCAAATTATCAGTTTGAAGATGTCACTGATCTGAAGGCCTCATACCAGAGACAGAAGTGATATCAAAATGATCCTAATATGCCAGGAAGACACTCCATAGGCAAATGCAAAGAACTGTGGCCTGAAGAAGTGAAGTGCATAATAGGATATAAATAACTGAATAGCTAGAGCATAGAGGAGCATAAATTGACAGACTTAACTTGGTGATGTTGCTGTTGTGAAAGGAACATCTTTTTTAGCATATACTGTTACAACTGTCATACATATGACCAAAGTGATTAAGAGCATTCTACTCTGTGTTCAGTCAGCTTGGCTGGAACAGAGCCGCCACTTCCCAGAACCATACTTAAGAAAGCAGAAAAATAAGATAAATTCTCAGGAGAAGAATGGTGGGAGGTTTAGGAAACATGGCCTGTGGAGATAGATAGATGGAAGGAATTACTGTTCAGCCCTGGAAAAAAAAGTACTGAGGAGAATCTCTAACATCATTTTAAGATTTGTAGTAAAACATAACCTTATCAATACTCTCTCACAGTCAGTGAGAGGGTAACAATAAGTAATCAGCTTCAACGGTATCATGGAATCATAGAATGGCTCAAATTGGAAGTGACCACAAAGAGATCTTGTTCCAATCCCCAATGTCACAGGCAGCTATGTCACCCACTAGACCACACACTAAGCCCCATCCAGCCTGATCTTTAACACTTCCAGGGATGGGGGCATCCCCACCTCTCTGGGCAACCTGCTCCAGTGCATCACCACTCTCTGAATAAAGAATTCCTTCCTAATACCTAATTTAATTCTCTCCTATTTTAGTTTAATACAGTGCCCCCTTTGTCCATGTAAAAGTTGCTCTGCTGGTAGCAGAAGACACTCAGGTTAGATTTCAGGCAAAATTTTAAGAACTGTTCCACGCTGGAGAGGCTGCAGAATCACAGTCATGAAAGCTTTTGCCAAGAATGTTCCACGGGTATCTGTAAGGGATGAGTTAATATATTCATCTATGAATGGAAAGGCACTACCTGGCCTTTCTGAAATCCAAAGGCCAGGCTCTATGGTGCTTGACTTAGGGCTCAAGAAGGTCCAAAGAGATCAACTGGGAGCAGTAAAGGCTGGTTTCTCCATAAAAGAAGGGGAGCCAGAAAGCAAGGCAGACAGCAAGGGCACAGACCTGCAGTGCCTAAAAAGGAAGAGCAAAGCAGGTCTAGTGGCAACAAGATTTCAAACTAATGGACATGTCTCCAATAGTGAGGCAGCTCCACAGCCAAACCAGGGAGTTAAATGCACAAATCAGTGTCTAGCTCAATGGGATATGTGGCCATAGCTGCAATAAATGTCAGGTAGCAACAAAGAGGAAGGGTCTGAGCTTAAAAATGGCACTCAAGCAAAATGGAAACAAACCCTGACTTCTCATAGCTCCTTCTCAGTCTTCCTCAGCAGCAGTTAGACCTAGGGCCACACTGCTGCACTGCCCTTAAATCCAGGCTGCCAAATCCACAGAGTGGAACAGATGCACTTGGAGATCTGACAAATATATAGAAAGTCACATGGAAACCAGTGCAGCACTTCTTTACCTTTCTTCAGTAGGTACCTCCTACTGTTTTTGTGGTTTTAAGAAATATTATCCACAAATTAGTAGTCTGGCATAAATTAATTTTTTTAGTTGCTGCTTGAGGAGCGCTAATAGAATTTCAGGGTGAAACTACTGAATCAGCAAAGTAATGACAAATGCGTGAATAGTATTAATGTACTGAAAGTATTGTCTTGGAATGAATACATATAGGTAGAAAATATATGCACATACAAGTAGAAAATTATAGCAGATGAATATAAATGTTCCAATTGATTATAGTAATTGCAATATTTTTAAATGTTTTTTAAATGTTAATATTATTTTAGTAAGATACATTTTGATAAACAAGTCAATTGCAAATGCATTCTGTAACTGTAGCACCATTATTAAAATCAGTAGAGGTTGCAAGTATTTTTATTGATAGAATAAATGAAATTACTTGAAAGTATGCCATCTGTTGAGTAAAAATCACAATGTAATTAAAATTGTATTACTAATTAGTAGCAATGCACCAAGTATTTCCTTTCAGAAAAACTTCAGTATTTCAAAGCTACACTACTGCAGGAGTGGCACACCTGGATTCCATCTGGGGATCAACTACATCCCTTTATAGTAGATATTTCACCTGACCTTCTAATCTAAAGCTTGTGCTTGCTACTTTACAGTCAGCTTTATTTCAAGCCAACTTGTCAAACACATGGGTCACGTTTTCCAAATGCCAGCAAAAATCTGAAGTACGATCACCCAGAATGCCTTATCTTCAGGAAAGCAATAGGTGGGGTCATTCTCTTCTGTTAAGAAAACAGAAATAAGTGTTCAACATGACAAGCCTCAGATCTCTGAGACTCAGCTAGCCATGCAACGCCTCACTTACCAGAACCCACAATTCTCCGTCAGCTTGGATTCCTCTCTCCTTCTGAACTAAAAACTTATCTGTTAGCCTGAAGTGCCACACAGGGCCTGGGCTTCCACACAAAACTACTCTAAAAAAAGGAGCTGTTCCCTAGGCCTGCTATGCTCCTATGTACAACACTCCTACAGCACAATACCTCAGTCAAGTCTCAGTGAAAAAGTCAGAGGTGGCTGATGATAGACTGGTGAGAAAAAAAAAAATGGCAACTCCAGTACCAATTATTGGTTTAACTATATGCAAGTTCCAATGCTGTTGAAATCAGTGGCCAAAGATCCAGAAGAAGATTTTAGTTTTAAGATGGTGTCAGCTTTTAATCCTTATAATAAACGGGAGAAGTTCTCCACTGTGTTTAATTCAAGTGTTGCAAATTTAATGTGTTATCTGTGGATAAGACTGTGATTTTCAGAGCTAATCTAGGTAGGTGATGGAGATGATGCTGCTTTTGCATTTGCATTCTATCTGTCCATCATTAATCTTTACATGAACTGGCACATATTTGAGGAATTGTGCTGCCTGTGGTAACTGCTATCAAATCATTCAATGCATGTAATATATGCAACTGAATCATTTTAATATTCCATCATAGAGTGTATAATTTGATGGGTTAAGTCAGTTTAATGGATTCTTAAAATTGTGGAATTTTCCAAATTATACTCACTTGGGATGTCTCAAAAATTAAACCTAGAGTTTGCTGATAAAACAAACAGATTATAAGGTGTTGTGTTAATCAATCATATTAAGATTCCTCCAGCTCACTAGAGCCCAGAGCAGTTTTTGATACCTTGGCATATTTCTATAAAAAGGCCTTTTCATTATTAACTAAGAACAGTGAATAACTGAAAAAAAGTGCTCAGAATTGTGAGATCCCAGTTTGTCAGGCAACAGTATCTGGAGACAAAACTGTGAGCTGACCAAATCACAGAATAAGCTGAGCTGGAAGGGATCATCAAGTTCAACTCCCGGCCTTGCACAGGACCATCCCCAAGAAAGGCCAAATGAGGAATTTCTCCTTTGGATATGAAATAGGGTAGCATTTGATATATTAAATAGTTGTCATATTTTTCCTCAATCTGAGGCTTTCTCAATCATGCCCTCTCAAAAAAAGTGTTGAAGTTTTTCATGTTGAAGTTATTCCTTCTAGATCCTGGACTCTAGTTCTTCCCCTTATTTTCATAAAAACTTACTGAAGTGTTTCCTCTGGTTCTTTTTGTTTAAAAAAGACATGTGAGACACTTATTTCATGAAAGTTACAAGCAGGTAAGAAGTTAACAATTAATAGTATGTTTTTCATACTAGTAGTGCCAATTATATGCTGTTTAAGCTTATCATCTAATTGCATGGTAGTGCTGGCTTCAGAGATGGCATGACATTAAGTCAGACTTGTGCTGCATTTCCCAGCAGTGGAATATTCAATTATTTGTTCTGACTCGTGTAATTCCCTGTATTCCAAGCTTGTTAATGTCATTACAGGGCTGAAATAAAGTGATTACTCTAAATGAGTATTTATCCGATAGGCAATGCAATTCCTGCCTCCTCTGGCTGACAACAGATGATTGCAAGTGTTCTCTTCTACTCCCTCACCTGCACTTCCCCCTCCTTCCCCTGTCAAGGAGGAAACCATAACATTGTGGTGCTCTGTGAAATACTGTCAGATGGCGTAAAATATATATAATAAAATAAAAAGAAGCACAACCTTCCCCAGCAGAGTTAAAGCTAATGACCACTGCTTCCACTCCCAGTCAGTGATGACAGGTTGAACTAACTGATAATGGCATGCCTGCTGTTGAGCTGGCCACTTATGTTATTTCTCTTGACATGGTTCTGGGGAAGGCCTAATTTTTTTGACATTTGACCATGCAAATTTGAGTCCTGATACATTATTCTGCATTTACATCCTCCCAGTGTTGCTGTTTAAAATGTGCTACAAGCTCCTTGAGCTCAGCTAATAAAGGCCACAGAATGAAAGAAAGTTAAATATGAATGTAAGAGGAGACCTAAATGAAGGGCTAGCTTGTACATCTCAGAGATGACCTTCTGGAAATAAGCAAGTGGAAAATCCTTTTTAAAGCAAATGGTAAGAAGTGTAACACCAATTTTTTTTTCTTCAAAATTTTTTTCAAAGATTCTAAAATATTCACAAAAAGGAAAACATTAAGTTTTACATAGACATTTCTTCAGTCAGCAATTCAGTTGAGTGTATTTTAAGCCTAGGTTCCATTAATGACTCTTAGTAATACACCTTTCCCAAAGAGCCAGAAATTCATAGTGCTTCATTAAATATAAGGAAAAAACATGGTCTGCTCTTTCTCTCTTTCTTTCCACTTGCTCTTAAATTTTTCACACTGTTGAAGTCCAAATGTATTACCTGTGAGCAAACCCAACTTTTTTCCATCTCTTATAATTAATTTGTATAAATTTACTGCTTATGAACAGCAGTAGCTTGACAGCTGTGAAAAAAACATCTCCTTTAGCTACAGAGAGAGTGCAGATTGAGCCTGTGGATCCCCTGCTAAGGCTTTTACATCAAGCCTGAATGCATCATATGCAGGGAGAGGTCAGCACTGCATGGACCATTTATACTTCTGTAAGTCAGGGAAGTTGTAGTGAAACTTCCAATCCCAGGTCCTTCTCTGTTATATTCTCTCTTTCGAATTGACCGTTTACTACAACAAACCTCTCAGTGTACAAGCCAATATAGAAATATTTCTGGCTTGCATGTTCTGCCTCTCACATAAAAACTCCAGTAATGAGATGGCTGTAAGAAGATTATTCTGCATCCAGACTCCAGTGTCTGACATGCAGTGAGCACAAGAAATATATCAGACTTCCCCTAGTCAATCACTCTAAAAGATAATGCATTTTATAAAGAGCACAAATCAGAATCTCTAAAAAACAAACAAAACAGAAATATACTATAAACAAGAAAACTTTTATCACTGTGCAATCTGGATCTCCAAGTCAGACATCAACTCTAAAGCTACTTACTGTAGCTTGGTTTTAACTATACTTATTTATACTCTCCTTACTTTCCCAGCAAGTTCATCTGATTTCATGTTTGCCAATGACTTAACAATGACTTAACTCTGCAACATGGAGTGTATGACACAGTCTATGTGATCTCAGTATGTTTCAGCTAGAAAACTTGAAGATGCTAATATTGCACTCTATCTTGTTGCAACTGCATTATATTACATCATATTGTTACCAGTTTGGGATATTATGTTATGAAGAAAGCAAAATAGCACCAAAGGGCTGGATTTATTTTCTTTTTATTTCTTATATCTGCTGGTATCAAGACTTGGTTTCCAAATTCTTATTTCATATGTATTAAATGGGTACTTTAAATCGAGGTCAGACTGTCCAGCACAAACAATGCAAATATGAAGGCACTTGCTCCAGTTTTCAAATAAGTGTTTCTTTTGCAAGACCAACACCAGCAAAAACTTGATCAGTCATCTTGTATTCACACTGAGATCAAGGAACATGATTTTTTTCCTTATCTACTCTAAATGGATGGTTCTCCAGAAGACTCAGTCAATTTGCAGATGTACCTGATTGCTAATCCTTAGTATCTTTCCTTCTCACCTGGTCCACAAGGGATAGCTCCATGTTAAGGAAGCCATTTAACCTGTCTTTTAATTTAGAGCCACTTACCATCCTCCTCTCCTGTCTCTGGCTTACATGGACAACAGGGAAATGCCCTTCCTTGCCATGTGGAAAAGGAGAGGGCTAGCAGGCAAGTGACCAAACCTACATCAAAAAAAGGAATACCGCAGTCCAAATATCTGTCTGCATATGCTCATTTTCACCAGAGAATCCCTGCTTCTCCTGTGATACCTGCTGTGTTTAAAGTGTGTTTTCAAGATATCTGGAATAAACCAGTTTCTTCTTTTCTTCATCTTTAAGGAAACCTAACTAAAATAAGTGGTGGATTCATAGCACTGTACTGACCAGAATTTGCACATCATTTAATAGAATCAAACCAAACCAAAAACCCAACTGGATTGTGCATTCATTGTGCTAGACAACGTTGTAAGTGAAAATCATGGGAGGATGCTAATGAACAGACAATAAACTAACTCAGAAATCAATTCATTTTCTACCTGAAAGACACCACCTGAGCAAATATCAGTATCTCTAGTTGGTCAGAAAGTAGCAGTAACAGCACCCAATACCTTAAAAAAATCCTGTACATTTTTCTGTTTGTATCTCTGTATAAAATATCTACATACATCTGTATGTTCTCTTCCTACTAAAGCATGAATCATCTTGAAATCCCCCACCTCAAGCCCTGTTTCATCCCAGAGCAGCTGAGGCTGCAGGGGAAGCCATGAGAAACAGCTGGCTATGCAACATCTTCTCATGATTTACCTCACTTAAACTACGGAGGTTACAATGTAAGGCACATACTCCAAATTAAATAGCATCTCCCTCTGCAATTCTTTAATTCCATGAGAACTGATACCTGAGATACAATTTGAACATCCATGTCATATACTCATGTGACAGCTTTAAAAATGACAGTGTGGGCATGTGAAGTCCCAAATTTGCTTTGTAATTTCCCTTTGAAAACTCAACAGACACCTGCAATATTTGCTGTGCTAAAAGGAAATCACATTTTAGCACTGTATTTCCCTGGAGGGAAAACATGAACATCCCAGAATTCATCACCAGTCTGGCTTTGTAACCCAGTAACACAACAGCCATGAATCCAGGAATACAGAAAATAGAAGATCTAAGGAAACAGACATCAGTTTTTCAGAGAACTGTGGTACAGTTTTTAAACACTGCAAAAAGTGATAGTCTAGGGGAAAACAGTTTCAAAGGCACAGTGGCATGAGTAGAAACTAGAAGAGAGAAAAAGGACACAGGCCAAAACTATAACCACCTTCAAGATCATGTTTCCTCTCCTTTTACTTTTGGAAAAAATTCCACGGAGTGCTGATACTGCTCAGTAGTTATTTACTTAGAAAGGTTGATGTCCAGCAATGTAAGCTCAAGGGTTTATAGGTCTACCCAAGCTGTCTCCATTTCACTTCCAACGTTTCTCACCTAAGCACTTTCCAGGGAAATGAACAACTAAAATAAATGATAAGATATGACAATGGGATAGGATCATATTAACTCCTTAGAAGAGAGTTAAATCATGGGAGTTGTTATTTTGTTTCAAAAATAAAGTCTCAGAGTCAGATTATTACACCTCTCCTACAGCAAAAAAAAAGAAGAGTTAAAACCTGAAATACCTTACAGTCCCAATTTAATTTTTATAGCTTGTAACAGCACTGCATAAATTACATGGACTGTCAAAGATTAAAATTAGCCTAATTCTACAGAAAATTATTTTAAATATTAGCATTTTCCTGTTTATATCTCGGTAAATAAAGCAAATTTTGTACTCATATTGAATATCAGCTATTTACTACACAGTTTATCAGCTTTTTTCAAGTTAAAGCAATTTTAAAGAGAGCAATGCAAATATTTAAGTATTAGATACACGTACATATATACTGCCCTCTGCAGAATGAAATTAAACCATCTGTGATGCTGTATTTCAAGAGTATGTTAATAAGATATATACAATAGATTTAGAAACATTCAACTGCTATCTAAGTACTCACATAACTTGAAGCATACATTCAATTTTTTCTTAAGGTAGGACCATGTTTTATGGAATATCCATTCAGATGATCCCATTGCAATTGAAAAGTATTTAGCCAGTGGCTGCATCTTTAAAAACAAATCCTGAATTACTGACCAGTTATGAAATCATCAATAAATCTCTCAGACTGGCACTTCTAATGATCAGTAGATTTTAAGGGCTGTTACAAGGATTTTACATAAACTCACAAAGCTCAGAGATAAGTGAGCAGTAAAGCTTGGTCGGGTTATCAATAATAAAATCAGAATAACAAGTTCAGTTAATGCCTAAAAGAGATAACTGGTCTATGCAGAGCAAGCAGGTAGATTACTTCCAAAGACCATTACTTCCTGAAATCCCATCACTTTACAAGATTAACACAGGATTAATATCAGTGCAGCTGTATTTTTGTCACTTTAGCTAACCACAAATATTCTGCTTCTACATGACATTAGCTTAATGCTAGCTAAGTATAACTTGCCATGCTCTGGGGTTATTTGCTGCTGCAATTTTAGCTTGTGCTCATACTTTGTCCCAAGCAATAAATAAAAAAAATCCTATGTGACTAAAATAACTTTTTCCAGAGCCATTTTGATCTTGCCTGTCCCTACCTGCAATTTCCGCTACCTTTGCAGTTTCTGTTATTTATATATATATATATATATATGTAAAGCCTAGATTAAGCAATAGAGTTAGGCCACAGGCTCTCTGCTCTAATAGACCCACTGCTTTCTCAGACTACAGTCTTTATGCTCAGGTTACAGAGTGATGTGTATTTTCCATTTTCCAGAGGATATATAAAGTAGCAGTTAATTAATTTGGAGAGAAGAAGGAACAGCAACATACAATGCCAAACTAACTCAAAAGCATAAAAAAATGTTTAGAACTCATCCTGAACCAGCAGAGAGCAAATTAACAGCCAGAAGCTAGGCAGCAAAGACCAGATAATTCATCTGAAAGAGCAAGAATACATTCCCAACAAAGAGGTTACAGTGACACAAAGTGGAAAGGATTTGGCAATATGGAAAAGTGATTAAACTCACAAAGATTCCTGTTCAAAATACACTCACTGGTTGTTGCTTTTAAAAAGAAAAATCTACATCATAGTAAGAGAAAGACCAAGGGCTGCAAGTGCCCTGAAAAAGGAAATACTCTCCTGGATTATCCATCAAACATTCTGCCCAGTTCTCCCTGACCTTGTCCTGGGAAGCCTGGGAAAGGTTGGCCCTGGCAAGTCACACACTGCTTGCTACTTGAATCAATTCATTTACTGCTGCTCATTTACTCTCACTACCAGCCATAAACACAAACAGGAAGCAGTATGTATTGAAAGCAACATGAAAGGAGATGGGGAGGCAAATTGGAGTGGGAAGTGGGAAAGAGGAAAGCTTAAACAGTGAAGCACGTGCTCCAGATAACTTCCGGCAACTCAACAGTAGCTGCAATAAAGCATTACCAACGCTCCAGACAATCCTGAAGTAAGCTTTGCTGTAAAAGGATATCCTGATACAGAAGTCCTAACTAACTCTTAGCAAACCTAAAAAGCACTGGTGCTGTTTCTATGTAGGACTTGAATGACTGGACTCCCTAGGACACCAAGCATTGGAGACAGCAACGCAATGCAGAATGTGCCACAGGCAGAGAATATTTCAGAGTGTCATCAAGAAGCAACTGGACCAAACACAGCCTGATCTCAATACAAGGTGTTATCAATAGTTATGACTGCTTTTTCTCAAGAGAGGCTCTCAGTCACTCTTCCTGTGCGATGATCTGCTAACCTCCTGTGTAGACGACATCTGCCTGATCTACCCCAGATACAATGCCTTGTCTGACTTGGAGCAGTTCCCACAGGAAACAGGGAATTTGGACATTTCTCCTGGACTACAGAGGAGAGGCACTAGTCACAACTACTTGCCAAATGCCCAGAACTCAGTCATAAATGGCTACTGTGTGCATGCATGGCAACCTGGATCTACTGCTCAGGTGCAGAGGAGACACTCTGGGCACACGGTGCAAGCTCAGCAAATTCAAAGTGTGTCAGATTTGCTGCACACCCAGAGCCTGCACACTTGGCAAGACTGGCATGTCCTGCTTGTCAGAGTCACTGCATGTGCCCAGCATTGTATATCTGGGTGCTAAGCTGCTGGGCAACTGAAGTCCGTTTGCAGGGTCACCATCTGTACATAAAACTGACTTGAGGGTAGCAGTAGGACAGTGTGGAGGTACCTCACCCCTGAAATCCTGGGGGAGGGACCCTGTAGGGTACAGGTCTGTCCCTGTCCCTGTCCCCATGTCATGTGTGCCCCATACCTGTTCCTGATTGGGTGGTTTGGGTGCCCGGGGCCCGGGAGAGAGGAGGGTCCGATGACTGGAGGCTGCCTGGGAACTCCAGCCATGCGTCTGGAGGAATAAATCATCTCTGAACATCTACAAAAAATATCACTTCATCTTTCCTTCCAAGTCCATCGCTGTCTTATTCATGTTGTAAAGGATTCCTCATTACAACAGGACAGCCCTTTGTACATAGCACAAACCTACTTGTGAAAACCACCACATTCCTGATCCAACAGCCCTGCAGCCAAAATGAACATGGAGCTGTAGAGAGTAGCAGGTGTCATTGCAGGGAATAAAGTGACTTCCCTATAAAGTAAAATAGGGATGGAATATTTGTGAAAGGAAAAGTCAAATTTTAGTTTCATGAAACTGCTTGAGTACATGACGGGTAGATATCCTTAGTTTTGCCAAGGATATCAAATTTGCAGAAATGTTATGTCACTCTTGACCTACCAGTTGAAAATGACAAGGCAACAAGCACAACAAAGACAGTTTAGTCATAAATAAGGTGGCCCAAATGAGTTCGTCATCTATAGGAATCAGTGCTATGCAGAGAGACTGTTCTGAAAAAGGTGTACTTTCATTAATCCATCATAGGCTTCTGCATAGACCAACTGCCTCTTTATGGAGCTAATTAGAGTACAGCACATCCAGACACTCTCCTTATCCTGCCAGCTGCTCCACTGAGATGCAGAACACACTTGTGTCCTCTCAGTCAGCCACGAGACAATCGCATGAATGTCTGCTATGAAAAATTCATTGTTAATACCCACTCCGTAGCTGGCAAGCTATCATTTGTCACCAGCCTCATGGAGTGACTTCAAAAGATGATGAAAATATCCTTGCAAAACAGAGAATCTGGCTGCACATTTAAATATGACAAACACAAAGGTGGATGTATTAACCAGACCTTTTCATAGAGACAAAAGCAGAACAAGCATCAGGGAAATGAAGCTGGCATCCAGTCTACCCAGCTGATAGCAGTGATGCTAAATGAGTCAGTTCAGACACTTTACCAGGGGATTCACATAAATCAGGAAAAAAAATTGTTAAGGAGTACAAAGTTCTTTCTTATGTGTAACAACTTCTTAACAAGTGTTTCTGGAGTGTAAAAGTGCACCTGTCCTGTTGGTGGGAAAAATCATTAATTCCTCTTTCATGAAACAGCTGCTGGAATTTTCTCCAAACTGGCCTTCATATTTGGTTACACTTCTGGAAAATTATTCTATTTATATACAGTGGAAGAGGTATAACTCACTTTGGTTTCCATTTAACTCCCAATTTCCATCTGAAAGTTGTCCTTCTGTTAACATCAGTATTGGTTTGTGTTGTTTCAGAAGTCAGATTCTGACCATTTTATGGCTTTGCTATAGTGGTCTGTTGAGGTTTAGGAATGGTATTCTCCAATTTAGTACACCCACCAAAACCAGTGCTGCTGCCCCTCCCCTGTGGTGCACTTGAGAGGGGAGCTGGAGGCACAAAAGGCAGAGAATAATGTACTACAAACAATTTACTGGAAACAATGAGAAAACTAACAGTAACAGCAACAATATTAGTAACAAAAGTGTGCAGAACAGTGATTCACATGCCAAAATGCTCACTATGGAGCCCACATATCCAGCCACGCCACCCTGACAGCAAAAGAGTCTTTTCTTCCAGGAGAGTCCCTTCCCCTTGTGCCCTAAAACAAAGTACAGAATAACTTCTGGGTCCTAGCCATGCCCCTCCTGGCTAGTGCAAAATTAGCCTTGTCCTGGCCAGAACCAGGGCATGGTCATACTGGAGAGAACTAGTTTTTCTAAGTAATAAAACTATAAAGCACAGCAGCATTTTAAGATATTAAACCTTACACTTAAATATTAGGTTTGAACCTTGTAAAATCTTTTGATAGCACATAAATTTTGAAAGCTTTTTTTTCTTTTTAATTCTCTCCTTGCAATGCTATCTTTTGATAGTTTTGTCAAGATTAGGCTGAATGAAAGTTAAGCCTTTTTTTTTTTTTCCTTTTTACCCAAAAGGAGCTGGAATCTGTTCTGTAGCCTCATTTGCTACATCTGGAGCTACTATCGGGTTTTTGATCAGACCAAGCCTTATGGATGGAAAAGTTCTACTTTAAAATTCCTCACGTGTTTGGAGATGTCAATAAAGTTCTTTTAAAGTGTCAGAAACGATTGCTCTGTTTGTAGTTTTGCTAATACCAGTTACAATGGTATTGTCTCCAGTCAGAAGAAGGTATAAAGAAGCAACCAAATGAGCCCTTCTCATTCCTCTACCCACTCAGACACTAAACTGCACACAAACACCTAGGCACAGAAAGAGATGCACACATCCACACACATGCCACCCTGCTTCTTTGGAAAGAATATATTAAAGCATTGGCCCTGTGGAATAATGAAGGAAGTATGTAAATACAGCATTCTATTCTTTCAAGAAAAGCTTTAAAAATGCACATACTCCACTCCCCCTAAATTATGGTAGAAGATGGGTCATAATAGCTAATGTAGTAGGCAAGAAGGGAGAACAGAGCACAATTCCCTAAACTCGATAAAATAAGCAATTACTCTTGTTATCTGAATGGCTCTGTCAGTGGAGAAGTTGTCTGTGTCATAACAGAATCTAACAAAGGCTGTTGCCTTTAAGCATCAAAGGCTTTGGCCTTATTATCTTTCTAAGATGTGCATGTATAATAAGTTTTCCCAACAACTGGCGAGGAAGCATCTCTGGCAAAATATAAAATGGTGATAAACTATGTCCAAATGATTAATTCACAGAAATTCTCCATCACACTGCAGCTACATGTGCCCATCTCTTCTGTTATGCCCTTGGAGATTTTCATACTAAACGTATGTGCATATTTTTCATGGCCACTGATATTTGAATTGCAGCCTGCTCCCATGCAGAACATAAAACACTTCAAACTGCATAATGCTGACTAAATTATAAGTTCTCCAGTGGCCTGAGGTAGCAAGGGCCATAATAATGAGTGTGCTTAAGTGGTTTCTGTAGATTTTTTTCCCCTTTAATTTTAATGCCCTGACTTGCTGCTGCCTTTTCTAAAGCTAGGGATTGTCTCATACAATCATAACAACAGGGAAACAGAAACTGCATTATGCTTTGAAAAAATGTAGGATGCAAAGCTGAAGCTCCACTCATCAAGCACACTGATAGCCAATTCAGCTCTGTAGGTCACATGGAATAGAAAATGTTTTGGTGACTTTGTCCATACTTGTAATTATATTTGGGCTATTCCATGTATAAAGTCACATTTACTGGATAGAAAGCTGCAAACCCTTCCAATCACATTCATATTGCATATGTTAAAAAAAAAAAAGAAAAATACACATGTGAAATCTTATTTGATTAAAAAGATAAGGAAACTGGGTAAATGAAGCCTGTAAAAATACTGAGAATTGTACTTATGGCATTACAATTGGTCAAAATGGACATCTGTATGAGCTGCAACACTTAGTGATTTTGCAGTGTTTTCAGTGCTCTGGTATTGGTTATTTTTCTTGGGTTTACTCAAAAGACAAATGGATGAAAATGCTTACACTGCAGCAATGCTCACTTCCATGGTAATTGGAAAAATATACACAAATTGTGCTAATATCCACGGATGTTTACAGTCAGGCAGATAAAAAGAGCCTGGGCACATGTTAACTGTTTCTATCAACTTCCTCCACCTCTAAATAGACCATTTTTGGCCAGCCCGTCGAGGAGCAAGGAGCTATTGACTTCACAAATCAATGCAAAGGAAGACAGGCTCCTCAGAAAATCCTTTTCATGTGCCCTCTTTTGTTCCACAATGTTTTGGGAAGTTAATTTCTACACTCCCTGCTCTACAGGATTGAGGCAGATGTTTAAACTCACTTCTCACAGGATTTAGACTGATCCCCATCTGCACCTAACCACTTCATCTAGCCTAAAATCTGAGGACTTCTTTGCAGATGACTGAAAATTTATGCAGCTCAAGTTCTCCTATATCAATCTGGCTACACAAATCTTCCTCTGGCAACAGTCCCTGGACCTCTTCCTCACTGTGAAAACACAGAGTAAAATACTTTGCAAGCAGTATCTAGACTTAAATGGAAGGACTGAACATGATGGACTTCTGCCCTATGTCCAGATTGCTCCAGAATCCTTGTGTGGAGCTCCTGGGTCAGTAAGCAGTATGGGTGGCTCTGTTGGTATAGCAGAAAAAGATCAGCAGCGGCTCTGCCAACTCTCTACAACAGGTAAGAATTCCAAAAGCAACACCAAGACCTCCCAGGAAGTATTGTCTGTTCTCTTCGGCCTCCTGCATATTGTCTTTCCATAACAGAGAAATGAATACATCTTTCATGTGGCTGTTTAATTTCCCATCATTTTGGATACTGTTCAGCCATTTTACTTACTCAAAGTGAGTCCAAAGCAAGAAATGAAACTACTTGTCATTTGTCAGAGAGTACAATCATACTTGTTGGAGTGTCTTGACCTTGTGCAGCTCTTTTCCTCACTTTCATTTTATACTTTGTGATTCAGGCACTGGGTTGCAAATATAGATTAGATGTATTTATTTATTTGTTTCTTGGTTGGACTGTCTTCATCCCCAAAATAAAAGCGTGGTTAATTCACTGAGTCACAGCTTAGCTGAGGCTGGAAGGGACCTCTGAGGTCATCTGGTCCAAACCCCCTGCTCAAGCAGGGCCACCTAAAACTAGCTGCCCACTACCACGTTAAGATGACTGTTGAGCATCTGCAAGGATGGAGACTCTACAACCACTCGGTTCTGTCTTCTTTGCACCTTCCTTTCAAATATTTTTATGTGCTGACAAAATCTCCTTAGTGGTCCTTTGCTAGACTCTCTCCAGTTTTTTTCCCAGCTCACTTTCTGTTCAACCTATACTCCATCACCTCCTCCATGACAGTCTTGTGGGCAACAGCATCAAAAGCCTTAAAGAAGTTGAGGCAGACAATATCCACTACCTCATTCACCACAGCAGTTATTTCATTATAGAAGGTTATAAGTGGTCAAGCATAATTCCCTGGGGTGATGGCTTGTCCTTTATATGCCTGGAAATTGTTTCCAGGATTAGCTACTCCATCACATTCAAAGGGATTGAGGTGAGGCTGTAATTGGCCAGTAGTTCCTGGGGTCCACCTTCTTGCCCTTTCCAGAGACAAAGTGACACTTGCTTTCCTGAGTCCTCAGACTAGTGACTATGTCATTCAAAGGTTATCAAGAGTGGCTTCTCAATGATGCCAGTTCCCTCAGTTTTGATTGGTGCATCCCACCAGAGCCCATGGATTTACATATGTCAAGTTTGATTAACTATTTTCTAACTTGATTGTCTTCCATCAAGGGTAAGACTTCCTTGCTCCAGCCTTCCCTCTTGGTCAGTCAGCCCTCAGGTTCTGAAGGTAGGTCTTTCTGATAAAGACTGAGGTGAAGACGGCATTTAGTAGCTCAGCCTCTCCCAGATCATGTGTCACCAGGCCTCTTGCCCCATTCAGCAGCAGGCACATATTTTCCCTAGTCTTCTTTTACTAATTATGTACTGCGAGAAGTCTTCTTGCTACCTTTAACATCCTCTCCTAGATTCAATTCTAGATGGATTTTGGCTTTCCTAACATCATTTCTGCATGTTCAGACAGTATCTCTCCTTTTTATGTTTGAGTCTTGCCAGGAACTCCTTGTTAACTCATGTAATTGTCCTGATATTTTTTCCTGACTTCCTGCTTGTTGCAATGGACTGTTCTTGACCTTGGAGGAGGTAATCCTTGAGTATCAAAGAGCTTCCTTGGGCCCCTTTTCCATTCAGGGCCTTATTCCATGGGAGTCTGCCTGAACAGAACCCTGCAAGGTCAAAGTCTGCTCTGCTGATGTCCAGGGTCATGACCTTGCTTTTTTGCTCTACTTCCTCTTCTCAGTATTCTGACCTCCACCACCTCATGGCCACTGCAGCCAAGGCTGATTTCAACCTTCACATCCTCAACCATTCTCATTTGTAATTATGAGGTCCCTACTCAATCCTATATCATTTGGGTCAGTAAATACCGTCCAAGATCCTCCAAGACAGCATGTGTTGCTCCTTTGGAAGATAACAGGTGGGTAAAGTTTCCCCACAAGGACCACAGCCTGAACATGAGGTTTCCTCTGTCTACAGAGGACCTTTTCCATTTGTTCTTCCTGCTTATGCCAACTGTAGTTTACACCTATTACAATATCACCCAGTACTCAGTAACTGATATTCAAAAGCTCTCAGCCAGCTTACTGGATGGACATTCCCTAGGCAGAGCCCTATACACTCCAGCTGTTAGTATTAAACAAGGTCCCAAAAGCCCAGTAAACAGGAAGATGTTTGGTGTCTGAGTACTTATTTTGACTATGAGCATATGCTGCTACCCATCAGTAATGACATATATAATTCATGATTGTTGTACAGGGTATACCACCAAAAGTAGGCATGGTTTACTCAGAATACCTGGTTTGACTTCAAGGGGCATCAGGCTCAATCTCTTTCTTCATCTCTTCCTCTGGCATAACTTGTCCAACATTTTAAAGTGCAAGCACCTGCAGCACTTTAGTCTTCCTCAAGTAAAACATGCTTAACTCAGGCCAAGTGGACAGCTAACCTTTAAAGAGGCCTTTTAAGGAAAGTTTCAATTTAAATTTGCATCCTTAGTCGGACCAGTGTGCTGAGGACTCATCTGTGGCTTCAGGCAGATTTTAATTTAAAACTAAAAATACTACTACAAGAATAGCCAACTTCTACTGATGGTGGGATGTGTAGACATCCTATATAACACTGTCCTGAGACAGACATTCCAGCTCTTAAAGCTGAATAAAATGTTTTCTTTGTCATACCAAACCTTGCTTATCCCCAGAGGTTTTTCAGAGAAGGTTTGAAAATAAAGGTGTGTTTTAGGAACTCTCATTTACAAAACAGTATGAAAAATAGTCAGGTTTCAGTACCTTTCAATGAGCAGGTGAGCTTTGTTTAGTCCCACCTTCAGAAGTGGAATATTTATACCACCTTCCTCAGTAAAACAATGCATCACTTACCTCTTGGGCATTCACAAGTAAATCTTGTCAAGATCTACTGCCAAGCTCGCAAGAGTCATTTTTAGGATGAAAGATTCTTAGAGAAGTATCTCACAAACAAACTTTCAAGAGCTGATTGAGGCACCTTGCTCTGAGTGAGACGCTATAGATTGTTCAAATTAGTTTACAAGATTTCTCATTTCAGCTCATTAAAAACACAAATGCTGGATACTAATAACTTACAGAAGTAAGGTGCTTTTTATGCCATTTGGAGCATACCCTGTGTTCCCTAGCACTCTTATGATTAAATATGTGATAAAGGTTGAATTGAAAAAAGAAAAGGCTTCCACAAAGTACTTCAAAAGAGAATTTAAGTAATGTCTTTAACATTCTACCTGAACTTTTGTTTTAAACATGCACATTTTCAATCCCACAGAACTACAAAAGTTTTGAGCACTTATCTCCTCCAGGTAAGCAACATATATCCAAAGAAGATAAATCTAAATCCAAACCTAATGATAATAAGTCTTCTTCAGATAAAAGCTCATAAGAGAAACATACTTTTCAAGCAAAAGGCTGCACAAAGTGGTAAAACTGAAAGGCTTATTTAACAAGGCCCTGTTTGTGTGGCTCAGCCTCCTCATTAAAGGATTCCCTTTCCCCCTAAGAAAAAGATTCACCTTTCCTCCCAAAACCATCCCTAATGAAACACTTACCAGGAGCAGGAAAGAAGCTGATCACTTGATAATGTGGCCATCTGTCAAATGGGCACTAGTCCAGTGTTACTGATTTCACAGAGGCTGCAGAAAACCTGTAGTAGAAGCTGTAGGCCACAGAAATCAGTTTGCAGTAACTTTCAGGTGTAACTGACATAGGATTAATAGATCCAATGTCCCAGATTATGTCGTTTGCTTAAGGTGCAAAATTCTAACTCTCCCCATCTCGGCACATCATCTTTTTGCAAGCTGAAACAAACTGCAGACACATGTTCCCCTTTCTGAAATTACCCTTGCTTTGATGTCATTCATGGCATGATTTTAAGACTGAATAAGTAAAATACATGCCTGAATGTTAACCAAGCACTGAGCAGAAATATGAGTACGAACTGGTTCCCCTCACAACTCTTAAGAAAATGTAAGCATCGTAAGACTTACCTTCTAGCCTCTGTGTAACACCCAGTAAAACCCCTGGCCTGGGTCTGGGAGGAATTGCCTAGAGCCAAATGGAAGACACAAAGATGGCTACTTAAATAAACTCCTTGCAGATGCCCAAGCAGTTAGGCCCCTCATTCTGCTTGGGTTTACAGAAATACCTCCCACATGTTACAATTACTTAACAGCTCTCCAATTTTTATTTTAAAGCCAGTCAGACCACTTCTCTACCCCACATCTTGTCACCAACTGAACAAGTGTATTAGCTATGGCTCCTGTGGTTCAGGAGATGCCATTGTCACTAAAAAATTTTTGTATGAGCAAAACTGAGCACTTTCCAGAGCAGTTTGGCCCATCTTAAGGAGCCATTGCTGAAAGACAGCAAAAGGAATAATCCCCAAGTACCCAAATATTCTATTGTCAGAATTATATAGAGCATTTCCTCTTTATGTTGTTTAATTCAGTTTGGAGACTGCACCCTTCTGATGATGAAGACAGGTCACAGAGCTTTAGTGATGAAAATGAGCACCTTCAATCCCCTTAATTTATAAAGTATTTAAATCTTTGTACTTCTGCAAGAGCTGTCACTTGCATTATTTGTCCTTCTCTCTTTAATGGATAGTTGTAGTTCCCCTACGTTGATATGAAATCTGACACATTCTTTTCTAATTAAGGACATCTAATGGGAAAGTTACACTTTCCCATGATGCCTACTACAATAAATCCTTCTAATTATTAATGTATCTAGGCAAGTGACATCTCATTATTTTGGGTGACTTCATGAAACCATTTGACAGGGAATAATGATGACTCAACGCCAAACCTAAATTTGGAAGAATTTAAGTAGATCAGAGATTTTCTCAACCATAAATATTTTTGATTCAGATGGTTTAAACTAATAGATACTCAGACTAGAGGGTTCAGAACAGTTATACTTCTTCCCACTGTAATGGGAATGCCGACTGCAACAGAGAACAACACTGGCGTGTTTTGAAGTGCGCCTGTGAATATGCTCTTCCTGTCACAGTTCCATTACTTAATCTTTCCATACCTTATTTCTATGGCAAATACACAGCATAATGACTGGAGCAGAGAACGCGCAAGGGCAATTTTAGATAATACTTAAAACTTTATTTGGCATTCACTCACCAGTACTATTTTGTGGGTTCTCCTTTCCTGTACGTAAACAGGGGAAGGCTTGGATCCCTGCGTCTGTTCGGAGTTCACCCAGCTATCCCATGGAGCTGCCAGAGCATCAGCCTACGCTGAGCAATTGTGTTATGCGGTGGAGAGACTGCCAGAAAACTCTCCGAGGGCGGCATTAGTTGTGCCAGTGCAGGTGGGTTCCTCAGCCGCCCTCTGCCAGCAAGCTTTGCTCAGGGCACAGCAAAAACAAGGCCTTGCAGATGCTTTAGGAGCCTCTCTCACCACCCAGGGCAGCCCCAGTGACATGTTCCCAGCCTCTTCCCGGTCCTTGGGGTACAACTCAGGGCCGGAGGCCGCACCACTCACTCCCCCCTCACAATTTCGGAGACCCAGAGCGTCCAAACCGCCCGTGGCGCTGGGGACGAGGCCTTCGCTCCTGCTGGGAAACGCGGGGACGAGGCGAGGCAAAGCGAGAGGGGGAGCCCATTAGCTCCACAGCAGCTCGCTGAGGAAAGGGCCACGCCGACGGCCGGCCACGCTCCAGAGCCATCCCAGCGCAGCTCCCGCCCCGCCGGGCCCGCTGTCCCTCATTCCCGAGGTTCCAACTCCGAGCCGGCAGCGCCCCCTGGCGGGCGGCCGCCGCCATGGCGCCCCTGCCTGCGCGGCCTGGCAACCTCAGCGCATCCGCGACCATTATTGTCAGGGTGCTGCAAAGCGCCTCGGCTGAGGGCACAGCACTTTCTGGGATTGTCCACAGCCATGAATAATTCAAGGCGCTGCCGCGGAGGCTGAGAAGTCCACCATAAGGGTATCGAGAGATCAGCGGAGGTTCCAGCTTTTTGAAAGTGAAGGGGAGAGTGTTAAACTCGATTCCTGGCGCCTGGTCCACCTGTGTCAGCCGGTCCTCGCATAGCAGTTCGCATCCTGGAATGCTCTGTGCACCTCTCTGGTCCCGGTAGGATGCTGGAGGTTGCAGAGTCCAGTAGCTGACCTCAAGCGGTCCAGTGCTCCGGTCCAGTTCCCTGTGCAAGCAAGGCAGGGTCAGCTGGGAGGTACGAGCTGTCTGTCCAGGGCTTCACTCCCTCAGGTCTCGAAATCCTGCAAGTCTGGGAGATGCACAGCCCTACGGACAATCTGCTGCACTGCTTGGCTGTCTTTGTGGGGAAAAGCATTACTGATAGGCAGTCTTGTCTCAAAACTGTGACAATTAATTCCTGTCTTCCTACCCTGCAGCGCTGAGAAGAGCCTGAGTCCATCTTCTTGACAAACTCCTTACAGGAATCAGAAGGCTGCTGTCTTCACTAGCAGCATAGCTATCAGAGGGTCCCATGTAGGCCACTTTTGCCCATGCTGAACAAATCCCATTCCCAAGAGAAGAGCTCCGGTGTTCAATTATTTTAATGCCCTTGCTGGACTCATTCTAGTTTATCCACGGCTTTCTGGCACTGTGGATCCCCAGACTGGATGCAGTGGGGCCTACGAAATGGTGACCAGAGGTGACTGTTTCCTCTCATTCTGTGGCTGGTACAGCACAGGATGCTGTTGGCCTTCTGTGCAGACAGTCTGTGCTCCTATCTTATGTTGAAGGCCCCCACATCTTTTTACAAAGAGCTGCTCCCCACCACTCTGCCTGTATTTCTCCTCAGGGTTTTTCCTTCCCAGGTGAGGGACTTGACATTTGTCCCTGCTGAATTTTGTAGTTTCTGCTGGATAACCCACTGAGGTACTACTATTATCTAAGCTTGACCATCCAAACAATTTTTTATCTGTCTAGTTACCCACTCATCCAAACTGTGGTATCTCACCTTGGATATAAGAATACTGTGAGACAGGAAGATAAAAAGCTTTTCAAAAGTCAAGGTGCTGCCCTTGCATCCACAAATTCAGACATTTGCCATAGAAGGCAAATCAGACTGTCGTATCAGACTAGTCAAGCAATCAGCAAACTCATGTTGACTCTTGCAACTTTCCCCATGAATCCTGGGAAGGAGCACAATCCAAAGCCTGAGGATGGTGGTGCTCCTATCTGGGCACCAAGACATTTGTGAATGTTTTTGTAGTGTTTTTACCCACTCATTTCAACACCTAGAGAATATCAAGAATGTCAAAGAGCAGTTTGCCACTGGTGCCAATGTTAATTGTTCTTGGAGCTTTCTGTTGACAGTTGCCTATATATTGTTGCCTACATTATGTTGTTGCCTACATAACCAGCTAAGAATGAAACATTACCAGCTGTCTGTTGGTGAAGGGAAACTGTAGCAGAAAAGTGATTTATTCAGCATCACACAATAATGTATCGTCAAGCAGGAGCAGAACCCAGGATGTACTTCCTTCTGGTCACGTACTCATCCCCAAATGCATCACATGATAACTAATGCCAAAAATATAGTCTTCCATTCAAACTTTTGAGACAAATAAATACTTCTTCCATCCAGTGACCTCAGCTTAAGGTTTCATTGCATTATAAATATACATATCTAACATGTCTAACAAAAAAGCAACACAATGGTGAATTATCTGGATTGCAACATTCACTTGGCTCTGATAATATGTACTTACAGGGAACGTGAGCTCATTGGGGACTGTTAAAAAACCTAGGATGACAGACTGAAAAAAGCAGGTACATGAACTGAGACAGCAAGCTGGCAAAAATATTGTTGTTGGAAATGGAAAGTAAACAATTATGTTTTTATGGGAAATTTCTAGGTGTGTGTGGTTTTATTTTGATTTTTAAAATACTACATTTTAACATAAATATAGCTATACAGCTCTCATTCATGTTTTAAAACAATTTTTAATTTTAAAATGCAGAAAGCATAGGATGGTGTCTTTCTCTTCTTATTCCCTTCCTGAATCATCCCTGTTTCACCAAGGAAATCACTGTTGTGTCTTTGTCACATGTCTTCTTAAAGGTACAAAACAAAGAATCTAAGTTTTCTGTATGTGTGTAAGTAAACTAAAAGGAATCCAGAGTAACATGGGGAGCCAGACACAGAAGGTGAAAACAGTATAGTAAGAATTCCATCCTGTCATCAGCTCTGCCTTCTGTATTTGCCAGTTGTTTGGCATGTCCTGCTTGTGAAATGGCTGTGCAATGCTTCTAATGTTGCATGTTGTCTCCAGGACAGAAATAAGGAGTTTCTCATGCTGTGCTTATGCACAGTTCTCTCAAATTAATTTAAAATATTCACATGTACATAATAGCTAACATATGAGAAGGCTATTGCTAATTTCCAGATAATAATCAAGCTAAATCATTTGCTTAGTTTTGTTGATATAGCCAACCAAGTCAGGGTTTTCTGGTGGGATTTTTTTGGTAGTTTTCTTTTGTCCTCTTTGTCCTCTAATCTCTATAAATGAACTGCTCTTTGTGTTGCTTTGATCCAACAGAAAAGGCATTATAAAATGAGTCCATTAATAACATTTGTAATATTTATTGAATAACTATTCACCAGATTAGTGAGCGGCAGGGCCTTCGAAGGTGTTAAACAATGGCCTAATGCCAACAGGGACGTGAGCCACCAACAGTATTAAAAAGATATCTAAAGCAATACGACAAACACATTCTGCAGCTCCTTGTCTAAGAACATACCTTGGTCTCCTTGCACACACATTTTGCAAAGAAATTATGCAAGCAGACATGGTGGGTGGGATACTCCATTTCTAGATTATTTTAGCCCAGATTCTTTTGCAGTTCCCTGCACTTAAATACTTAGTGGCTTGGATGTGGTAGAGTTACACGAGTACGTATCAGGTTAGTGTTTGGCTCTTTAGTGCAATACTTGTTTACTGAAAGGTAAAAAGGGACATTTCTTTTTTTTATTACAACTTCTCAGCAAGCATTTTGCCTCAAGTAGAAAACCATTATTATGTTTAAGCAGTGCTATCACAAACACCAGCATATTTAGGAGCTGTCGTGGAGCACTGCCTAATCTGAGAACATCACTGTCCTCTAAACTGAGCAACAAATTGACACTACTAATGTTAGAAGTCAGTATCTTTGTCTGATTGTAAAAGTTTGCATTTCAGGATACTTCAGAAGGTGTATCTCTCCTCACACAGAGGAAATAAGGAAGAGCTTGGTTGCAAGTAATTATTGCTGTGCAGAAAACAATACCTGGAGCGACTGGCTTCCCTGAGAGCTGGACCCCGGTTTGCTGGCTGACTGGCTCAATCACAGGACTAGTCAGCATGACTTCAGTCTGTAATCTGGGTAAAACACAGGAAACCACCTATGGCTACACTAAGGAGAGGCATTCTATTATTTCAGGATTTGCTACCTGTTTCTGAATCTTATAGCTTATTTCCTAACGGTACACTGATTTGAATGTATTTGTTTTATTGCACTTGTCAGCATGATGAGTGCCAAGAGTGAAGTTATATTGGGCTAGGAAATAGAGGGTATTGCAGTCTTCAGTATGTACTAGGTCCTTTTCCTCAGAATATCCAAAGCCTACCCCAGTCTCAACATTTTAAAAGACCCTTGTCGACTTCATGATGAGGCTGGATTTGCTTGAATGCTGATAACACAAAAAAGTGTTGGCAAATTTTAGCTGCACCCTGTTCACTCTCTTTGTCCAAGGAACAGGAAGGAAAACCCCGAAGTTTATGTATCACTGTGTAGGCTAAGAAACAACACAGCATGCCCAGACAACAGTAACCATGAATGCTGCTGCTGTGCAATGAAAATGATGGGGTGCTTGGAATAGAGATGGCAAAGCACTATGAAATTCATCGTAAGAGGATGTCTATAAACCACCAAGGGACTAGCAGAGGTGTAGTGTGCATAACACCCATGGTATTGTCTGAGGGGCATATGTGGATGACAAAATGCCCTTCCATGGCATTCCAAGAGATGTTGTATGATACAGACAAGTCCATGGGACATGATGGGAGTACTGAGGGAGCTGTCTGGTGTCACTGCAAACCTGCTTCAATTATCATTAAACGGTTGTGGTGACTGGTCAAGGTTTCTGCCGAATGTGAGAAAGCATGTCACCCTATCTTTATCAGTCTTATCTTGACTTTGGGGAAGTTGAAGGAGAAATAATCGTGAAAATAATTTCCAGTTATTTTAAGATGATGTTTGGGAGTAGTCAGCACGGATTTACAACAGAGGAAATCATGTCTAACCAACCTCATAGCTTTCTATGAAGAGCATCTCACTGGATGAGGGAAGACCCATGGACAGGGTCCCAGAAAACCAGGTCTAGGTGGTCTGCTTCAGCAGGGGGGCATTGGACAAGATGTACATTGTAAAAGATGTGGCCCGTTCTAGCCTCAGCCATTCTGTGATTCTGTAAAATGCATCTGTGGCACTGCAAAGGACTACAGCTTGTGTGTGTGCTTGACACATACCCCAGATAAGCAATTAAAATGCATGATAGGAGATAAACACTACCATGTTTTAGGAGCATCTATAAACTGGAGCTCTCTTTTGTATTCCAGGGCCTAAGCAGCTGGAAAAGTGGATCTCTGCATACACCACTTAATTACCAGCACAGAGAATGATACCTTCTGTTTGCTCCAAGTAAAGGTATATGAGCAACAGATTTTGAACTAAGTCTGCAATAAACAGTAAGTGCTTTGGAGTCCTGAGCTGCTGAAATAAGTAAATCCCAGGGCATTCAATATTAATTCTGACTATTCAAAAAACCTAAGAGAGGCAGATCCTGGATAGAAAACCAGAAATACCAATCTAGTAGCTGTGCTTCTACCTCTAGCTTTTACTCAATTTGTTTTCCTTTTATTCATTCTACCCATTCTTAGGAAATAATGGTGGCAGAGTGACTTGAAAAGAAACATATATGGACAAATCTGTGGGGAACAGCTGAAATCAGGCCCCTTGTGGTCAAATCTATTGCACTTTGTTGGTTGCTGTCTGTGCAATGGTTTTGTTCCAAAACTCATCAGGAAATCTCTGCACTGGCTAATTGGAGGCCACTGATTCTGTGGGGTAACAAATCACTGAGGCTTATTAAAGACAAGAACTCACAGCCACGTATCAAGTGTATACACGAGCACATAATATTTTTAGGTTATTTATAAGGAAGTGTCTTGAATGGGCCCTTTTTCCAACACTCACCTTAACCTATTTATCACCTTCAAGAACCCTGCTCCAGGACAGCACTACCCCTCTGCTAACAGCTCTGGTATCACACTCCTCTTAAGTCCAGACAGACCTATTTTGAGCATGTTGTACATACTTAAAAATAAAAACTCAGAAAAGTAAGAGACCAATTAAAATGCTATAGATGCAATGCTGGGAATATGGCAATCATACTTCAAAAATCTGTTTGCTGTTGTTTTAATGACTGCGTGTTAACCTCATTAAGTTTTAATGCACACTGGAATGCTGTGAATGACAAGTGGCAAAAATTGCTTTGAAAAAATTCCTTGCTGTGGCACTTTAAAGAGGACACTGCATTAACAGTTTATTTCAATAATACAAACTTCTGAGAGACTGGAAATTAAGTGTTCCAAATGAGCTTTAAATATAGCACAAGAAGTTTCAGTTTTAATGGACAAAGCCTGTTCCCACTAAATGTACCCTTGTACTGCCAAGAGGGCTTTGAAATAAAATAAAGTGGCAAGTTCAAGGCTATTAGTGTCAGAGTCAGACAAGCCAAGCAATTGTAAATTAAGCTGATCTCGGTATTAAAGGAATCTCTTTGCATGAACTCTTATGTTCCCCTTCACTCTGGAAACCCCAAAGTTGTTCCCTTGAGAAGGTACCTGGCTTCTGAGGCATTTGCTGAAGCATGAGAAATACTATAGATGACTGCATGAATAATTTCCAGATAACAAAGTATCTTTATTTAAAATCTGATCCTCATTAATGCTCAAAGTGCAGAAAAAGAAAATTAAATTCAAAGAAACATATAAAAGCTTCTTGTAAAATAACAGTACTCCTCAGCAAAGTCTTAGGGTTAATAACTACAGATTAGTCAAGTCTATAATGCTAGACTGAACCATAACAAGAACTGTTTTTTGTAGCATTTCTCTGGTAAAACCCAGAAGGTATCACTTTTCATTATGAAGTAAGCAGTCTGCTGACAAATATTATTATTTAAACTGAAAAGGAGGACACAGAAAATGAACAGCAAATGGGAACAAAAAAAAAAGTTTTTACCTTTGAAAGTCTGTGACAAATCAGGACAAGTCAATGAAATGACAGTCTCCCATCTCTGAATGGTCTCTTTGTCCAAGTGGCTGCAACAAACAACCTGATCATAACCCTCATATAGTGTCATGTCTGGCACCCCTTCCAGGTGCTTTGGATGCCTTAGGGCCTGGCAAATGCCAGCAGAGGTGTGGACAATTGAATCAAACTTCTGGTCTAGGCCAGTGAGATACTGGGTTTTGAGGCCGTGGTGATGGTTCCGACCAGACCCCCACTGCCTACAGCAGAGTCTAAAGAGCAGCCCGTGCCAGCCCTGACACACAAACACACAATACAGGACTCTGACTCAAACTTACCTCCTCTCAAAGGCAGAAAAAGCAGCCATGGTATCCACTTACAATGGCAGCTGAATCAGGCCAAAGCAGCAGATCTTTCAAACTAAGTGCAGCAGAAGATATGAAGGGTTCCCAAACTCTAAAACCACACCTTTTTGTTCCTGTGTTAATAAAGCCAACTCTTCACACAGTGGGACTTGTTGATGGGACAGTCTGAGGAACCTTTTCTTTTTGTGTCAACACAAAGAGCCTGTATGTATATGCCAGCAGGTTTCCTTTGACAGTGTTGCATTCCATTTAAATCTCTTTTCTGCTTGTTCTTTGATGCACTTGGGCTAAGATTCCCAGATTTACTTGCACTATTTATCCTCAGTCATTACGCAGCTTAGGAATTGGTTAATAAATCCATCAGCTAGAGAAATTAAAGCCTAACTCTTCCCTATCCTAGACCAATGTCTTAAGGGGCCACAGTCTATGAATCTTGAATTATTTTCTTCACAGTGAGACAGATTCATCCAGAAGAATAAAGCACGCCCCTACCTTGCCTTATAGCCCTGAGGTTACTACAATCTTCTGAGCAGTAACATACATTAATTTGAACCCTCTTATATTGTAGAGAAAATGCCTCTCTCAACCTTTCAAAGTGTTTTCTGCACTGAATTGGTCAATGTCTTACTGAAAAGCGCCTGAAACAAAACCCTGAACAGCCACACCTTGCAGGTGAGTACTTCTTTCAAACAATAAGGGTCAAAAGCAACAACATTACTGTTTTCTACTGTTAATAAGAACCTCCAATTGTTTCTCTGCTGCATTTTGAGGTCCTTTAACCAAAACTGTCCATGTTTCTTCAGAAAAGGACAAGGCCTTTAGCTTAATGCTGTATGGTTTGCACCCAAGACTTCAGCAGATCTGCCATATTATCTTTAGTAGCTGCTCTTGAAAATTGTGAAAGCAGAAACTACGTATTTTTATGCTAAAGCTGAAATTAATTCTGAAGCAGAATTCGGCATAAGGAGTGGTTTTCTTCAGCCTAAGACACATCAGAAACATAAAATGCCACTCTAAATGTTTATAGTCTTATATATTTGGTGACGTGTACTGAAAAATTGAACAAAAATATTTTGCACGTGGCTCTACCAATTACACCTGCAATGTTATTAGCATGAGCAGCAATGACCTCAGGGTGCTAACAGGCTCTGATTGCCCTTATCATCTCATAACACCCTATTTTTATGCAATACCCATCTGCAACCTCTTCTCCTCTTCCTTCTGGGGATTTAAGCTGCCAGTGTTTGAAGTGAGCTCTGACACAGCACAGCTGCACAACCTATTGCAGCTTGGTCACTCTGGCATTTGCTGCCTGCATCCTGAAGCGGTACCTCAGATGGCCAAGCCAATGAAGCCATCCCAGAAACAGCTGGCACACCCAGCTGATTCATCCAGACACCTGCAGGACAGCAGGACCCCACCACTTTCACTGGTGCTATTTTCATCACTGCACCCAACTTCTATCCCTAATTTTGCAAAACTCCAAAACCAGTACAGTGAGGAGCATGCTGAAATGTAAAATCTTTAGTTATGTACTGAGAACATTCAGGTAACTGGAGCTCCAAGATCTTGCCTTTACCTGCAGTACTTGAGTCTTCAGAAAGATAAATATAGTGTAAGAGGCTTCTGATGATTTGTATTTTAATTCCTGATGATTTGCATTTTAACTGCTTGAGAAAATAATGGTATTTAGTAAGCAGAAAATTATTTCTATTTGTAATTACTGTAACTTTCACTTCAAAATTGCTACAAAATCAAGTTATAAAAATGTATTTTTAAGGATATGCTAGTGCTACTGTTCAAAAAAACCCCAGCCAATACCAGGTAAAAGGTTTTATTCTCAAAAAAAGTCAGCAATATAAAATATTTTAACATTCTGTTTAAATATTGGTGACAGATTATGCATTTCCTTAAATAAAGTGCTGTTTTTACAAATAGGTATTTAATTTTTACTTCTACTGCTGTTCTAACCTCATAATATTGAATAGATAAAGTATATTTTAGTTAATGAAGAACGCAGCATTACTTCTTTATATTTCTTCCCATGAAACCATTACATTTTTAATCTGGACTCCTTTATCTGTATCCAATCAATAGAGGCATATTCAGTTTATGTATTTCCCCATGTAGAAGGTGTCACAATTTGTGGTGGTCCTTCTTGCCTTCTTCTGTGCTTTTGTTGCTCTTGACTGCCCATGTAGGTAGTCAAGACCATTGTAGGTCTCCCATGGTTCTTCATCTGCAGGCAAGAGTGGAATGAAATATCCATCTTCTTGCATGTTCATCCATTCTTCCTGCTCTTCTTTGTTCTTCTTAAATCCAGCACTGACTTGAACAATTCAACACTTAGGTTGAATTACAGAAGTAATCTCTTTATTATTTTCTTTTACTTCTTGTGGGTTTTGTATTTTAAGCATATTATTGCAGAAAATCTTATGTCAGTGTAGTCAGGACTAACCTTTCTAATTTTCATTTGTATACTTCAATTTACTTAGTCAGATGCCAAACTTCACCATAAGAAAAAAAAATATTTTGTTCCAGTAGCTACCTTTTAGAAGAAACGGCTTCTTGTGGTTTTGAAGAGCAGCCAGGTGCTGTAAGAGGGAAAAAAAAGTCTGAAAAACTGCAACCAGCAAGACTCACAGCTGTAAACAAGAGAGCAATTCCACAACTACTGCAAACAGACTCATATTTCCCAATGTAGTTGTTATACCAGAATCTAACAATTTGATCCTGTAATTAATTTTACTCATCTTAAGCTGTCTCCTGTATGGAGAAGGTATAAAAAGTCAAACTCATGTGTGAAAAGGTTACCTACTGCCACAAAGTGTCGAGTATCCCTCTTTTCTCAGTGTGCACTTTTCCAGCCAGTGATTAACTGAATCCTGTATCATTTTTATATGCAAGTCTATATTGATTTTGCCACTTTTACGTCTCGCTCTTCAATCTCTAACTCCCACCTTTGGATAATTTCCCCTTGATATTTTTGACTCTGAATCCAAAAGTGAAAAGTAAATATACAAACAACTCTGTATCTGCAGATATATATGTATCTGTCAATATATTCAACATACTATAGTATGTAAAGAGAAACCATAAGACCAGAATTTCCACTAACTACAGACTGAATGGCATCATATTTTTTTCCATCATAGGCATAGCTACTCTTCATTTAAACTTTTGCCTGGAGCATATGCAGTTTATTCTTTTGATATCTATGTCCTGTCTTTGTTCACTGCCCCTACCAGATGTTTGGATTTTTTCTCTTTTCTTCCCACCAATCAGAAGTGTTGTTTAGATGGTGGAGATTGCACTCATTTGATTGGGTGCTTGAACCTTGACAAAGCACTGCAAAATAAACTAAACAATTAGTCCTGGCAATTGGGAATTCAGAAAGTCCAATTTTATTTTTTACCGGAATCATGTAAGCAAATGAGTCACCTCAAACCACAAAGAGAAACTTTTCCTGTGGTAATAAAATTTGTTAAATCCCAGTCTCTCACAAAGCTGGACTTTACGCCGCCACTTGCTGTTTCACTGAAGTTGGAGGTCAGACAAAGGAGGAGCATTTTGTTCCTCAGTGCAGTAGTTTTGCCTCATGCCTCCATGGGCTGGTCATCTGCTCTAAAGGAGGAGCAGTACGCTAAGTCTGTGTTTGCTGGACACATTCACTGGGCTATAAAGAAGCAGTATCTTCCCAGTAGTTTCTCTTATCAAGGAAAGGGTGCATTGCCAATTTTCCATGCTTTAATGGTAACCAATGTACCAAAGCGTCAAAACTCACCAAAACGTTCACTCTTGGAATGAATAATTTTATCAGAATTTTCTAAAGGGGACCAATTAATTTCCATTAAAGAGAGGAAGGAAACACTCCCCATGCATACTGTTTGCCTGTTCAGAGTTCATGGTGCCTCTAAACCTAAGGGCTTACAGGTAATAACCTCCAAATTACTTACACTGCTCTGCCTTATGCAGGTCAGGCAAGGACTGGAGCGTGGAATTCCCACAGCCTAACCTAGTGCCCCTGGTATGGGGGCGGGGAGGAAGCAGCATCAGTACTTCTGACAGAAAGCAAATGTTTGTTGAAGCCTGTTGTTTTCTGCAATGCAGAATCATCTCACTTCCAGCCCCAGGGATGATACAGCAACTGATGTACAAAAGAAACTTCCTCCCAGTTGTGAGCTTTGGAATAGCTCATCTGCCAAAACCCAACAAACACTCAACTTTTCCACAAGTTCTTGTAGTATGACAGGGAGCTCAAGAGTAATGATCTCAGCAGGAGGTGCTCAACCAGAAGCTACGAGAAGTCAGCAAATGATTTTGAACTGCCAAAAAAAAAAAAAAAAAAAAAAAAAAAGAAACTGTAGCATGTTCCCTAAAGAAGCCTGTTGGGTGAAATTAGTTTTACCATCAATCCTCTACTTCTGATGGTCTTGCTTTCATTTATTCTGCTTCCCTAAAAGGGTGAATGTAGATAATCACTGCAGCTCTCCTTTCCTATAAACACTCTTCTGGATGCCCTTTTATTTCTGCTGCCTGCTATCTCAGAAGAGGGAGATAGCAGGGGAGGGGACTGAGCCTGGGCAGTGGGGACTGGAGCATTTTGGGCAGAACTAAAGCTAAGAGGATACAGAAGTGGAAAGGTATAGAAGCTGTAGACATTTGCAGACTAGGTGATAATAATCAGTTGACAGACCTCCCAAAATTATAAACTACAGTTCAGGAAAGTAAAGATTAAATTTCTTTACCCCTGCTTTTTCATTTCTGATTCTTATGGATATATATGGATTGTATTTCACTTTCTTCTTTACACCCCTACAGGCTGCAAACTTCATAAAAGCAGAGATTCACTCACAGCCACTCTGGTTTAGGTACTGAGCTTTTAAAATTACTCAAAGTATTCATGAAATCACAGGGTAGTGTAGAAAACAGTGAAACCAACACAGCTGGAAGAGCAGAGTATTTTCATTATACTGTTGATGCCTTAAGATTTTAACCTTTGTGTTTTTCAAATCCTGTACTGCTTAGAGTGTAACTCTGAACTTTCTTGTAGCCTGTAGTTTCTGCTCTCTCATGCCAGGTAGACATAACAAAGGCTCTACAGGCCGGCACTCCAAGGACACCCAGGCTGTCCTAGGCAAAAAGTATAATCCAAAGAGCCACAAAGTGGGGGACAAATGGAGGAGAAATTACATCATTAGGCTAACTTATAAAAGCGTAAAGAGCTTGTGACCCTGGGTCCATCTTGGGATCCATTTTGGCAATGGCCTGTGGGTCCCAGGAGGTCCCTGTAAGGCCTTTCAATAAATACCTATTTTATTCTTTTTACTCTGGTCCAGTCTCTGTTTCTAGGAGGCCTGAAAAAGTATCACTGTGAGCTATGTCTAGCTTTCTAAAAGGACAAATCATCATGTGGCTTTCTTGCTAATGGTGTCCAGATAGGTTCCTATGAAGAGCTGTGGAGAAACAAGATGTTATAGATCATGCAAGAAGCATAAAAATTTCACATGTTACTTTTCAAATGCACCACAGGAGGCAGCCAGATACAGATGCCATGATGTAAATCAATGATTAGACTGAAATGAGCTAGAGAAGTAAGTTCACATCAGAAAAATCTAATTGTATTTACTTAATTGTGAAACTTGGGAAAGATTCCATTTCAGAAGCTTTCTTTAGATGGGAGTTCAAGATACCCTAATCTGAAGTACTAAAAGAAAAGAATTCGAAACAAATACACAAAGCAAGTAATAGCAAATTTCTAAGGCAGATGTCCTAGAGAAGCACAAGGATTAAGCAGCTGAACTGCTGTGTACAGAGTACAGGGTGTTGTTTAAATTGTCACATAATTGACATGTGGTAACAGTGATGCAAATCTTTTCAATGGTTCAAGATGAAATGCAGGAAAAGAGAGACCAGTGACATGGACAGTAATACCAACCAGATTAGCAAAAACTGTAACAAAGAATCTGAAGTTTTGTGGAAAACAATCAAAAACAGATTTGAGAAGTCTTGCCTCATCAACCTACTAGAATCCCTTGAAGGTGCCAATAGTCTTGTAGATAAAAGAGGTCCATTTGATGCCTGGATTTTGACAAGGCATTTCACAAGGTCCAAGGTTAGCTCTTAAGGTAATAAAGAACCCACAGGGTAAAAAGAAAATTTCTTGTGTGGATAAATAATCTGTTAGGGAGGCAGAGGACAGAAGGCTGCAGTAAATACTGTTTTTTTCCATAGCAGTGAGATTCCCCACTAGTATTTCATAGGGATCTGCACGAGGATATTCAGGATATAAACAGTATATTCAATATATGATTTTGAGAGGGTATACAGAGTGAAGGGACAAACCTTCCTAAGTTATCCATCTAAATAAAAGGAAAGGTAAACAGAAGACTGGCAAAAGGACTTCACGTGACATCTGTGCCCAAACAGCAGACAAAATTTGGTGAAGATAAATACGAAATAATATTAAATAAGACAAATGGAAAAGAAGATGTATGTGTGTTTATATAAAATTATAGGCTGTGAGCTCAAACTCAGTATTTAGCTGGGTTGGTAAGAGGTAATTCCAATTAATGCCAATTCAGTCTTCAATTATAGTCAACACAGAGAAGTACTAGAAATAACTAGGAAAGGGCAAGAGAATGGAAAGCAGAGAACACAACTGAGAAACAAACATCACTCTGTCATGTAAATCCATAATATGCCTACATTTTGAACACTGTACGCCAGGCTGGTATCTCCCACATCTGAAAAGGTAATATCAGCAAAGGAAAAGAGATAAACTATGGTATAAGGAATGACAAAGCAGTCTATAAGCCTTCCACTTGGAAAAAAAAACATGAATGGAGAAGAGTATCGCAGTGATCTGTAAAATCATCAGTAGCATGGAGGCAGTGAAGAAGAAACAACTGCTCACTGTATCTTCTGATCCAGTGTGACGAAGCAAAAGAAGTCAGGACATGGCAAGTGCACAGCAAATGAAAGTAAGCAGCTCTTCACATCAATGTCAGTTGAGACTGGATGAAAAAGTTGAACACAACTATATAGACCTTGGATCTGACTTGGTACAGCTGCTCTTATGCTCTAAAATGTTAGACATTCCCGGAAATTACTTCAAGTTCCAGAGGCTGCATAAGGGTTCGACTGCTACTTTTTACAATAAAAAGCAGCTTACCTGGTGCAGAAACTTCTTTTATCTATGTGTTCTCTTCCTCTTTTCTGTTAGTGCTTCTGTTTCACAGCAAAATCTGTATCATGGAGCTCTCACACACAAAACCCCAAAAGCTAATCTCTGATGCAGCCTTCTTGCAGCATCTAGTCAAAAGCTCAATGGGACCAACTGTTGCCTCCATTCTTACAAAAGGATGCCGTCCCCAGCTCTGTGCCACCATTCTTGTCCTTTGATGTCTTCAAGACACTTAAGGTCAGCAAGTTGCTTGCAGGTACGTTACACCTCTATGCTTCTTTGGTTTTTGAGTAATTCCAGTTCTTTGCACCATGCAATCAAATCCCAAATAGCTTCTGCTCACCTAGTAGTAGCTACAGAAGAGGTTCCTCAGCTCTGGGATGTTACCAAGAGACATCCAGAAGTTCCCACACATGCTGACTACGCTGAGAATGGAAAGTTGCACAATGCATACAGGGACACCTGACAGTGTCTTTCAGGCAAGCAGACTACACAGAATACTGGAAGTAGCCCACATTCACTAACTACCCCAGCAATTCCCAGTTTTCTCCAAGACATCAGCAGGTCAATGGCTAGCACCTGCTTTCACATAGCTAGTGCAATGCAGCTGAGACTGGAACAACTGGGACTAGCTCATTATTAAGGCTTCCTAAAGCATACAATATCTGAATTATTTAATATCGCCCCTAAACAAATAAAATTATTTGGTGAGTGGACGAAAGCAGCAAAATAAACAATTGAAGAAGAAGCACTTTTAACATGGTGAACTTCTCAAGATTAGTCAATGGCTTTTGTTGTTTCTACTAAAACATGGATACAGAAGTACACACGTGAATAGGTTATGCCCCATTCCTTAACGTGGAGTAACAGATGAGTATCTGCCTTAGTTTCACGTGGCTGGCAGGACAGAGATTTGCAATTTTTATATCAGAGAGTGTAGGAAATGTATTCATTAATTACAGGTCAGCAACACCTTCCTGTATGTTTTGGTTACAGACAGTGCATTTTAAAAGGCAGTTTCTCCAGCTTGGCTAGTAGGTAACACTGCTGCTTGGAATACATGTATTTTGAAGAATCTAACTACAGATAATATAAAAATACCACCTATGCAAAATAACTAAATGCATAAATACATAATTAACATAGCCGCCTCAACTATTATGCTAAATTGTAAATCTTGAATATATTTATTCTACCTGATCACACTAAGTGTATCCTATAAAGAGTATGCAAAAGAGTATAAAGAGTATGTATCACACAGGAACACCTCCTACTGATGCTACATATGTACATACAGACACTACAGACAGTATACTGTGTACTCTGGTTTGCTATACTTACATCAGTTTTCTGTGTTTTGTAATGTAAAACAAAAATCTTATGCTTATTTCAGATAGTACTGAGGGGTGTATAAACATCTTACAGATATCTCTACTTTTCACATTGAAATCTTCTCTACAGTCTCAGCAAGAGACATACATCATTAACGAGGAAAGCAGCTAACTGGCTTGTTTGTCACATTCTGTCTTCCAGCCAAGTATTAAATAAAATATCCCCAAATTTGGACATTAGGAAGACTTTTTTCACTGAAAGAGTAATTAGACTTTGGAATGGGCTGCCCTGGGAGGTGGTGGAGTCAGCATCCCTGGAGGTGTCTAAGACTGGACGTGGCACTCGGTGCCATGGTCCAGTTGTCATGGTTGTGTTTGGTTATAGGACGGACTCTGATCTCAGAAGTCTTTTCCAACCTAACTGATTTTGTGATTCTGTGATTCAACTTGTAAGTCATTTTTCAGTTAACTTCAGGTGCTACTTACATTGGGAATGACCTGGTGGACGTGTGTTACTAACACTACTCTCAAAGGAAGAGTGGAAGTTGTGTATAGTTTCCTGTAAAATCTGTCTCTCTCGACCCTGTAAAAGAACAGTAAAATAAAATAAGGTATTCTTAAATTTGTTTAAAAATGAATTTATTATGAATTCACAACAAATGTGTAAATAATGTGTGTCTATGTTCAGTATACTAATAGAAATAATACTAAATCTTTACCTCACTGATAAATATAGAAAACCTTGTAGTAATCTTTTCCTGACACTACCAGACAACAATAGAAACATTTTCTTTCTTCCTATCTTTACTGCATGTCTTAGCATGGAAAATCATCCACCTCCCCTAATTTTTAGTCTCATCACTACTGTTGAACTTAACTTAGGGAAATTGCCTGTGTTTTGTTTGTCTGAGCTTCCACTATTAGAGAACAAATGGATCTCAAACCTAAAAAAGCTGCTGAGAAGCTTCAGCAGGCCTAATCAAAGATAGGTTCCAGTACGAACTCCCTCTGACTGTTAACTGCACATATCTTCACAAATCTGTTTGATATAAAATTCAAAGGCATTAAAAGTGTAAGAAATGAGAGGAGAGCTATTTACCTAATTACAGAGGAATCAAAACCCGTTATGTTAACCAAAGGACACCTCTCCTCTTTTACTGCATTCTCTAGATGAACTATTGCAGCCAGATGATTCTTTTTAGCATTGCTGAAATCAATATTCAGAAAGTGCAATATTGCTCCTGTTTACAAATAGCTTCTTCACTGGACTAGGATAGAGTTATTGAAAGACAACAGGAAGTCCCACAAAGGAAGATTTTTCACTAATCAAATACATGAAACACTTTATTTGGAAAAAATTAATTTAGCTTTTCTAACTAACATCTACAACTGAATTTCAAAATGTATGTTGAATTAATTATATAAACAAGCTTGAAATAAATTACTAAGTACAGTACTTCAAAATGTACCTTTCCTGCATTCAGTTCAGAAATAGCTGCCAAAATTTGCTGTCTTGACCCATCGGTTTTAATACCCAGCTCTTTCAGATCGCCATCAGTAAGTGTAAGAAAAGCTTCCATATCCACCTGCACATTAAAAAAAAAAAAGAAATAAAAGAAAAAAAGAAATTACAAATTTACCTATGCAAAGATTCATTACTACAGATTAAAAGTGGTTTGTTAAGTTCTTTTAATCACATAGACTTACTGTAAATATTGTGCAAAAAGTATTTTTAATGAATTACCACCACCAAATGGTACACATTTTACCACTCTGTTGGTAAGGCTTCTAATCTGCTGTAAATCATTCAACTAATCATGACAGTAAATCCAAGATATCAATGGATTTTAAGTTTTTTTCCCCATCAATTTCTTTTAATACAGAATATATACTCTCCACAGAAATTCCTCTGCCTACAATAGCAGCTACTTGAATATGCCTAAGGTTTCTCTCTTTTCTTCACCTCCAAGTATTTTTGGAATTTCAGAATACTGTGTTTACTTTTCAGGTTTCTCCTGAGAAAAACCTAGGTTTTGTTCAAATATCAGTTTTTACTAACAACATATCCATAAGGCTGTGGTAAGAATAAATATCTAAAACTTTTCCTATTGATATAACCTTCACACACAAAGCATATTAATTCCTACACAATGCTCCCCTGCCTATCATGCAGGGAAGCAATAATAACCCAATATATTGTGATACAGCTAAATTGTCTGGACTTGTGCTGAATCCTGAACTCTGTAGCAATGTCAATTTAGTGCATGTTCATTCACTACCCTTTGCTTTGACCAAACACACAATATTTGCTCACGTCTGATCCTGCTTTTAACACTGTAACAAATTAATTTGACTTATTTTCAGCAACATTTCCTTTCATTGCATCCTTCAGCAAGTCAATGTCACCGGTGTCATCTACCAGGATGCCTACATTGCCCGATTTACTTCTCCTGTTGCTTATGCAGAGTGGATAAAGATGATCTCAGCAGCCATCTCAGTGACACCCACCCTGCAGTTCTCTGTCTGCAAGTGAGGTTCCAGCTGTGATTCCAGGGATGATAACAGTATGTCCTATAAACTGTTTAGCCACATTGGATACAGACATACATAGAAAAAGCAGTGTGTAAAAAAAACAAGAGAGGAAAAAAAGCCCTATCTATACAAAAGGTGCAGGTTAAGTGTAAAGAGCTCTACTATTTGCAGTATCCTGGAGAATGCCACAAATACCACTTGATCCATGTTTCAAGGTCCTCTCTGCAACCAGGAATGGCTGCAGAACTTGAAATCTGAGATTCTGGATCACAAATCTGATGCAACATGTGTTATACTCTACTTCCATTAAAACAGTAAAAAAAAAGGTCTTTTAGAAGACATACCTCCTGTTCCTCAAATATTGGCTGATATTTCTCAAGTGACAATTTTTTAAGGATGCCAGTCAGCTCATCTGTAATAACAGGAAAAAAAATCAACCCCATGGATTAGAAAAGATTTTAGTGATCTCAGCATTATGAACTGAAAATATATAATAAAACCTATATTTCTCATAGTCATATATGCTAACAAAAAAACAGCCACATTTACTCTCCATCAGAAATTAAAATATTGGCTTACTCTGTTCTCACCTACTTACATATACTGTAATTCCATCTAGGCCTACTTTGCTAGGATAAACACCACGTTATTGCCCTTTCCACCTCATTAAAAGGATCTTACAAAACCAAACCAGTAAGGACAACTTAAGCACTTCAAAGTCTAAAATGCAGGTGCTTGGTCCCAGATGGCTGACCCAGCTTGTGCAGGTTAGACAGCAAAACTCCTCAAGCAGGCAAGGAACTGAATGACATATTTCTATGTCATCATCCAGGAAGGTAGAGTGGAGCAAGCAACCACACACCTGTTCATTCAAAAGACTGATACAACACAGGTCTTTCTGAACCCTCTTCTCCTCATGTGCCCAACATCCAGGTATCTTGAACACACACAGCTGAAGTCCAGCTAAGATGAAAACTGAAGTTTTACAAGCTCAGCTTCCAAGGCCAAGAGCACTGAATATTGTCTTTCCTCTTAAACTCTAAGGAAATTAAATGTTGCAGGACCTGATAGTGACTCTTCCCTAACATCTAAAACGTGATTAGTTAAAAAGCATAAATGTACTTTCAGAATAACCTGACATTATCTCTCTTAATTACGCGTTACCTGTCTCAGCAAAAGTTTTCTTTTTATTACTTTGCTATTTAGTCACAAGTAATTAACTCTCTGTTTTTTCCCCTTAAGTAGCTAAGTGGTCACTTAAACTAAGAAGTCAGAGTCAAAATGAAGAACATCAATTATTACACTATAAAATGACACTATATTTAATATTCTGCATATAAACTCACTTTAATTTTAAAGACATCACTAGTCCATTACCAAATATACTTTGCTTTTATTTATTTAATTTCTTTTTCTTTTGACTTTCCCTTTTCTTTCATCATCAGTAGCAACATGAAAGAGAATCTCACACTCTAAGCGTCTCAAAAGACATCAAGCACCTCAAGATAAACACACTTTTGTGTATTATTTTGGAAGACTTCTTTACACAGAAGAGTCCACAGACAACTGGAAAGAAAAACTCTAGTTGAGTCTTAGTTTCAGCTAGGGTTTTGTTGGTGTTTTTTTTTTTTTTTACATTACGTTCAACTAACTTGGTATGCCTAACATGGTTTGCAAAATTGACTTGGTCTCACACTAAAAGCTTTAGTACCCTGACATTAATCCATGGGAAAAGGTAACCAGTTTTAAAAATGTATCATGGGAACTTCTCCACATTGTTTGATGAAAAATGTCATCTTAGAGAGAGAAAAAAGGATGCACATTAGAAGACCTTAGATATATTATTAATGTTTTTTTTCTTTTAGGGTGTTAGTTACCCTTGCATTTTTCATCATGCTGGTGTGCTTAGACTGTAGGCCATAACATGGGAAGAAACTTTCAGGGTCTCTGAGCTCAGAGTCTTATTGTCATAAAAAACTATAACACCAAACACCTTTCACACACACAGAGACTGCTTTCAAGGGTAGGCCCTTCATGTTTTCTCTTCCTCTATCCCTCTTCCTGTTCCTGTATTATTACACTATGGTTGAACAAAACCTGAAACCTTTCACTTTTACAACTCTTGTTTAACATGTTTGCCCTTTGCTTTATCACTCTCATTTGCTCAACACTTACCTTGTCTCCTTACCCACATCCCTGGAGCAAGATAAAGTTCTTGGAGCTCTTACTGCTTTTGCCACCTTACTCCTATTTAGCATCTCCTTTTGTATTAGTCTGTAGTAGTAAGGTAAGATTACCTTTCTCCAAGTTTTCAGAGCCTTCTTTTACTCTCACATGGTTTCGTCTTTCATGATTCTCTACATCACTGGCTCTCAGAATAGGCCCAAGTTGTTGATGGTCCACCAAGTGGTTGCCTAAAAAGAAACAAAGAACACCTCGAACCTTGCTGCCTATTGTTCCTTCACAGTAACAGTCAATACAAATCAATTTTATTATTCATTTAAGTTCACTTGAAAGAAAAAAAAAGTTAACATTGCAGACCTTCTGTACTTATTCTTCTGATTACTGCTTGGCATATCAGCATTGGTACTGCTACTGCTGAATCAAATCAGAGTCAGAGAAGCCCTTGAATTAAAGGAGCACTTAACTACAAAAGCTTACAAACCCAATAAACCCAGAGCTACTTGAGCTTCTGACAAACAACCCTTTCTCTGCTACAAGGGAACTCTCAGTATCCTGGCATTAGTGTGTGGTAACAAAAGCCAGCTTCACTGGGTGAGATGAGAGCAGCTGATGGCTTGGAGAATTCATCTCATTATCCAACAGTGAGTTCTCTTCCTTTTATGTGTCCCTAAATCAACAACTCTTATGTTATCAAGACATCATTATGAAATGGCACTAAATGTGAAAGGATTTGCTCCAGCAGTCACTAGAATATGTTACATCTAAGCCATGAGAAGAGGCCAGAAAGAGGATCAAACATCACCTGTCTTCAGTGTCAAATGGAATTACAGTGTTAATGGACAAAGCTTGCATAAGTGAAAACAAACCAAAATCAATAGAGATGATTTCAGAAAAAACAAAAATAGTACAAAGTGCCTCCATTTCTTATTTAAAAGATTCTGAGTCAAGTTATTTTCTTCACTTTTTTTGAGATATTTACAAGGGAAAACAAAGTTCTTGATATCCTATTTCCAGTGCAGTAAAACAACTTTTTAGAAGTTGCAATTTAGACTTAAAAGTCTAGTTTAAAAGGTATTTACCTTAGTGGAAAATAACATTATCATTCTTTCTTAAGACTTTAGTTAAAAAGAGGTTGTAAAAAGGTAATTTTGGTGATTTAGAAAAATAAATCTACTACAACTCTTAACTTCATGTAGCTGTAACTCGCTATGAATAAAAAATGTATCTTTGTAATGATGTGCTTCCCTGCATTTACTAAAACACCCATAAATTCTAGTTTTGTACCCTCAGCAAAGGGTGAAAAAGAGGACTTAAGCCATGAAGGGGGAAAAGGAAGGAGGCCATTTAAGAGTGGCCTACCAACATGTTCTATGCTAGCTTTGAGATGATATCAGCCTCCCTGTAAATCGAAAGAATCATAGGTTTTGGGAGAGAAAAAGGCAGTTACTGCAGGAATGCCAATCTCACTGTGAGAAATACCGTAACATATTTTCTAGAAAGAAAAGAGACCTCATTCTCATGCAGATACACACACTTAGTCCAGTACAGTTACAGATTTAAACATGTAGTGCTCTTGATGAATGAATGTCCTGTAATTACAGGGAGCTACTCACCATCCTCTGTAATGGTACCACTGCTGGAGCCGTTGCTCTTGGCGTGTCTGTGACAAGAAGAGACAGAAGACTCTGTGTTTTGAACCTTAGGAGATGGGGAAGGTGACGGGGAAGGTGTGAGAGTCGGTGATGTGCTTTTGGATGTAGATGAAGTCCCAGATGGAGGTCTTTTGTTCATCTCCAGTTTTTGCTGCAGTTAGAGATACAACCATTTCAGTTAAAAAATAATTAAAAGAGTGTTTACCTATATATGATGCTTCAGTGTTACTTAAGTTGCCTATCATTTCTGCAAAGCACATAGTCACAACTAGAAGTTTCTGCTTGATGTATATTGAAATAATTGGAGCAACTGTGATTTTATCCCAGATGAAAGTCTTGTCTCCTCAAATTCATCAAGAAAAATACATTTATTAAGGCTGTAATTTTGTAATAAGAAAATTATTTCTTGTAAAGCAACACTGCCCACAAGCACTACAATTACTCTTTTTCTGAAAGGACTGCTGTGCTTTAAGTCCATCTGGCAACTGTGCACTACAAAGCCTCTCACTCACGTCCCCACCTCCCATGGAAAGGGCAGGAGAAGCAAAAGTAAAACTTGCATATGAGATAAAAACAGTTTAATAACAGAAACAAAGTAAATTACTTTGACTCTGAAAATAGGGATTTTCATTCAGAGATTTCATTAAATAAATAAAGTCTCAATTACAGATTTTCAAAGCATAAAAGATGCTAATTTAAAGTAGCATTTCATGCTGGGTTAACCAGAAACATGAAGCAAGCATAAACTAAGTTATGCACACATTAAACCCCTTGCTGCACTGGAATGGAAGTTTCCAGCCAATCCTCAAATTTAGTGTTACCTAACAGGAGTCAAGTGATTGATTAAGAATTTTGCAAATGTTTAACACATTTGGAGGCATGGAAAACAGGAAAACACATGAGTTAAAAAGGGGAATGAGAATATATGTGTGTACACATATCATCAGTCTTTTCCAAAAACAGTCAATGCACCTCATCTCCTAAATTCTTCAATCTACATATATATTTTGATATCTGCACTGTATGACTCAAAAAGGTGATTTTTTCCTGGATTCTTGCATTCAGAGTTTAGATACCTCTTGTCACTCAGGCTACTACAACAAGCTGATAAAAAAGTTGATCTGGGTAATAACACAAGAAGTGAGAATGACAGAAGTTCCTACCTTTACAATTTTGCTTCTGTGCTGTGGCATAAATGGAACTTTTCTAGTTAATGAAGGAGATGTGGATTTATAAGATAAAACTTATTTGAATGGTAACATTCTTCCATTACTCTATCCCATGTCAGAATATAATACCTCCTTAGCCCTGCACTGAATTGACTAGAAGTCATGTAGCATGATACAAACCTGAGACATCTCTGAAGAGCATCATGAACTCATTTCAACTTTCTGTCCCAAATTTCCATCTTAATTGTTATTGGCCATTTATGTTTCAGAATGGTCTTCCCTTCCTAGCACATAGTCTGCATCCATTTAAATTCCATAATCCTGAAAAATGTTACTGATATTTTTCTTTTCCTTTCTTTAAAGCTTGCACCATCTTACCCCTTTAGCAAAATTGATCAGTGTAATATCACTGCATTTTCAGATCAGCTATTTCCAAGTTTAGACAGCATGATCCTAATGGGAGGACACATGTCATTCCTCAATGGATAAAGACATTACATTTCCAGCATTTACACTGCTGATTACAACAACAAAGCAGACTGCTAGCTTTTGCAGCCAGTGTGGATCTATATTTGATTGTGTTCTCCCAACAGAAATCTCCAAAAATCACCTCAGTTGAATGACACATGAACATCTTTAGGGAGATCCACACTATGACATGTTTTGTTACTGGTGGATAGAATGAAACTCTTCTAGACATCTAAGCAAAAAGCACTGAAAAAGCTGTTGCCTTTCCAAAACAATGGCATAAATGTTGTTTAAAAATCTTTTGTTCAACAGTATGATGAACAGCTTTTCCAGAAGATGCTCTGCAGCACATCACACTTCACTACTCTTTTATCCCCTAACGTATCCCACTGTAAGTAGAAACAGTAGTTAAACTTCTCAGTGGCAGCACTGTTACAACAAAAGGCTGCTGGATCTGCAGCCCAAAGCTCACAAGCACAGGTATTATCTCTTGGTGGGCTGATAAACATAACTGAGAAAAATGAGACATTTGGAGAGCACACAAGGAGCTCTTCTGAAATTATTTCCAAGCTAAAAACAAGGTGGGAGGACATGCCGAGAGTTTAATTAAAACATACTGGTCAGACCACCTCTGAAAGAAAAAGCATTCGGTAGCTGCTCTGCAGAGAAGACTTTAATGAGGGGAGAGGATGATAAAGGGGTTTTGTCTACAGGAAGAAGAGACAGATCATTTATAACTCAGGGAGCAGTTATATGGGATAGAAAGGGAGGAAAGATTATCATATGCCAAAGAATTGATATGAATCCTTAGGCTTTGGTGGTCCAGCTGAGTCCAGTCTCATCTTTGAAAAGCAACCAGTAGTCCCTCCAAAATTGGGACTGACAGGTCAGAGACAAAGTGACTACTCATGGAAACAGTTTCAGCATTGGTAGTTGCATCTTTTCCTGACTTTTGTCCTCCAGAAATTTCCATGAAATTTCTGAACAACTTCACAATTTCATTTATCATTTTTATGTACTGATTAAATACAAATATTGTATAGTGTTGCCATGTAAGACATCACAGAATGAGACTGCAGAAGTATTAAGTTTATACTCTGGTCATTTTCGTTTCCTCAGGCAAAATTTCAAGAATCTCATTGAAAAATGCAAAGAAAACAAACCAAAACAAAATTAACTGCTTGGAGATTACATAAGCAAAAGGTGGAGAAATTTTGCTCTTGCTCACATATTCTAACATTTGCAGAATACCAGGCATTAGAACATAAACCCCAAATTACGTGTTTTCTTTCTCTTGCTCTCTGAAATACAATGATTCCCTGTGTAAATAAACCCATCAATTTCCCAATAGTATGTCACATCTGCTGTTATGATACTGCTTTCTAATTTGTGTCTGCAGATCTTGAAGATTTAAAATCTTAACCCTCAAAATGTTGTACAAAGTAGTTAAGAACTTCAAAGTACATGTACAAAAACGTGCAGGTCATGAGGGTAAAGCTATTCATTCCAAGGCATTGACAGGTCAGTCAGCACAGACAGTACAGCCTTGGGAGCAAAACCCGACTTTGGTGATGACCTGCTGTTTTAAAGTAACATCTCGTGGAGCAGACTGGATACATGCACCTTGTTGTGCTCAGCATAGCCTGGTACAAATTATGTCTGTCAAGCTCTACATTCAGGTTGAGCCTTTGAAGGGAAACTAGCTAGAGAAACTAACTGTATCACTTCAGGGTAAAATCCAGGAATAACTAACATAAAACACTGGATCTGGACCATATAAAGAAATAATGAGAAACCGTAACAGTGCAGATCTACCTTAAGATTAAGGGTAGATTTACTGTTTTTTAACACAGAGTGAAATTAAAAATAAAGTAAAATCATGTTTTATTATTAGGTTTCATCTTCTGTAGACTTGCACTTAAAAGTAAGGTTTGTAGAGCTGGAAAGTTTCCACTAATGTAACAAGCATTCATTAATTTTTGGCTGTGCAATGTTGTGAACCAACCACCCATAACTGAGATATGACCTATTAAAATTGGCCAATTCGGGAAGTACAAAATTTTACATTTCCTGTTACCTTTACAACATGTCCATTGCCAACAATCTGAGCACACTGCAAATCTGACAGAGTAGATGATGGAGTTGACTGGACTGGACTGTTCTGTTGGCTGGGTTTCTGTTCAGGTAAGCCTGCTGCTTTTCTTCTTTGGGCTGCAATCTGAGACAAAACATTATCTGCACTGCCACCTAAAACAAAAAAACAGAATAAACTCAGTAAAGGAAACCGTAATTTTGAAATGGTTGTTAACTCTCAAACACTCACTTTCATTTAAAAACTGACTGGATGAAGCAAAAGACAATTGTAAAGTTCAGATCTGTCCAGCAGCTTCCAGAAAAATTAACAAAAATCAATTGCAGAAGAGAGAAGCCAGCCCCATCTATACACACACACAGCTGACACCCTTAGAGATAGCTTTCATGAGTCACTTCACCATTTTCTCTTCAACAACTACCAGGTAGAATGCTTGCAACTTTGGTTTTAATTGAAAACCAAATTGGTTTAACTGATTTTAATTCTAAACAAAAAGTAAGCAACATGTGTAGGAGTCAGCTCTGTGACATGCATGGTGCAGTGACACAGGGTGCACTCAGTAAAATCTGCATGGGATGGGCTGACCACTGACACTTCTGTAACAGATGTGAGGCTTCTCCTCCCTTAGGTAGGTGTCCGAAGCCCAATCCCGTGTCCACTTAATTTACAGAAGCTTTGCTTCTACAGTGGTAGGAGTGCTCAGAAAAGGTTTATTATCTTCTAGCATCATCATAAACACTAATATTTTACCTGAATCAGATACAAATAACTTTCTTATTAAAAATGGTACCTGATCTGTTATGCAGTTCTGCTCCATGCCTGTTAATTCCTGCGATGTTATTGGATCCACCAGAAGAATGGGGAGAATGGTTGAAGTTATTGGAATTTGAAGGAGATGCTGGCCTTCTTGCAAATGCTGGTAATTTGACTGGTCTAGTACCTTTGCTAACAGATGTCTGGAAAACAAAATGAAAAATAATTCTGTTCTTTCTTGAAAAAAATAAAGATCAGACTTCAACTGTTATTTTATTTGTCCCAAGTTCTGAAACTTTCACTAAAGAACAAAAGGGATATCAGAAAGAATCCTATTTTACATATACATATATAGTGAACATATACTTTAATATATATATATACACACTGAATATATTTATTCAATGAAAAAAATTACACTATATTAAGCCATTAATTCTTCTTAATCTTTGGCCAACATAAATGAGCATATATGATGCACTGGAGATATGATATACATATTATTATGTATATTGTATTATGAGTATTATGAGTATTATCAGCAGTGGGGATTAAAAAAAAATATCACGTGAAATCTCTTTCCTGCAGAATCCTGCCATTGTCTCCCCCATCTTACAAAACAGCTACTACCAACTTCTCATCCATCATATCTCTATTTCTTACAAATTAAGCTGCAAGAAGTGATATAAACTTTCTCTCCACCAGTGGCATTTTTACATTCCCTGCAATCTAAACATCTAGCTGCACCACTTTATTGAGTGTTACTAACTGAGGCACTACTGATCTAGCTATACACTACCCAAACCCCCAGCCATATCCTCCTTCATTTCTTTTGCTTTTACACCATTCGCCACTGACAGTCACTGGACATATGACCTTTTGCAGCTCAGCTTTTTCATCTTTCTTACCCTGTTGTTCAAATCACTTCTTCCAACTCTGACTTACTGTTTCTCTCCTGCCTATACCCTCAGCAAGACCCTTCTTTCCTCACAGAAGGACTGATAGCTAGTCCTCCCCTACTTTCCCTGCTCCTCACTTTTATACGCATGCCAATTATCCAGTTATGTTATAACAATAATCCTTTTTGGGATGATGAACACTTACCTTCCTGTTACATCACTTACCTTCTAATAGTCTGCCTTATTCCACCTAAACCAACTCTACCAGTATTAAGATAACTTCCATGTAAAAACAAGAAAAGAGAAAAAAATTTCTCCTAAATGTCTTCCTTGCCTCATTTCTGGAGCTGACACTGAAACATAATTCTGGACTAGTCTTCTACAGTTAGTGGACTAAGCACTTCTCATTTTTCTCCAACTACAAAAGAAAAGGCTGTCAAGGTTGTTTCATTTCCTGTCTCAAGACAAGCCACCTATTTTTCTTCCAGTTTGCATTTTCACTGAATTTCACTGAAAACACTGTAGAATCAGGCAAGCTTCTTCTATTAAAAATAGAAATAATTGAGACTTTTTCCAGTTTTAAAGTAGTTACAATTTAAGGCTATGTGCCTTCAAGCCCACTTGATCCCTACTCGCTACAATTTTATCTATTGCTAATCTTTTAGAATATTATGTTTGTATATTAGTCTTACTGGTATTTCTTCCCTCCTGCTCAGTTCCTAAAAATTGAGCAATTTTTATTCTTCTTTTTCTGTCCCTGATCTTCCAAATCAGAGCAGTTTCCACCACACTCTTGGTGATTCTGATTAACAGCAAACCCCCTCCTCAACAAACAAACAAAGAAAAAAAAACCCCAACAAAACAAAAAATCAACCAAACAAAATCAAAACCCCCAAAACACCCCAAAAGCCAAACCAAACTAAAGAAAAAGTTGTTTCATTTCATACAAAACTTTTGTTCCATTATGTTCTTTCCATATAGATGTGCATTCTTCCTAAGCAGGAAGGACAAAGGATTGGCGTAAATGGACAAGCCACTGCTGAGACGGTGGGTTAAAAGTAATTTCTTATCAGAAACAAAGTGGCTCACCAGTCAGCAGGGCCTGGGCATAACACAGTATTTTCGTACACATATAGTTTGCTTACTATATCAGAATTCCCACTGCTGTTAAAATCATGCTTGATTGCTCTCTGTGGCCAGGCAGTTCTCATCTGTTCAGATTTGCCATCTTTGCTGAGTCGTGTTCGGTCAGAATTCCAAAGCTCAAAGCTTGAGGGTGGTAAGAAAGGTGGTATCACTGCTTTCAGCTTATCACTGGGCAGCCTGGTAAATGGAGCACTACTCCTCAGCTGAGGGAGGGAAATAAAGAAAAGGGGGCAAAAAGGTTCAGTTCTTAAGAAAGATTACTGAGAGCTGGTGATGTAGTTTCAAAATTTTAAGTTAAGCAAAAAAGATGAAAACACAAGCATTTTTAGAAAACAGAAAAGAAACGAGACATAAAAGCACTACTTGAGGAGAAATATAACACATAGTAACAGAGAGAAACTAATGAATATTGTGGCACCCCTCATTATTTTGCTTATTCATTTTATACAATGAATATGGTTCATTAAATGGCAAAAACTGTCTCTTCCTTTACTGGGCTAAAAATTTTTAGCCCATTTTTTACTGGGCTAAAAATATCGCTCAAGTTGACTTTAACAAGAATGTTAAAAATCAATTTCCAAAGAAATAACAATGCAGTCCTCTCTGTACTCCCAGACAGGATGCCTGGAAACAGTGAACAACTCTGTGTTCCTGCTGTATGTGTACTGCAGAATGAGACAAAACCAGCATAACTGATTTTGCTCCCTGGAGTTGTGTCAGTCAGTCATATCAAAAGTTCTTACAAAAGAAATCAAATTTCTTACAAAAGAACATAAAGGTAACAACCAGCCAAATTTAATAACATCACCAGTGACTAAGCTGCAGGGAAATATAAAGCTATAGCATAACAAAAGAAGAAAAAGCATAACACAAATACACATCCCAAACAAAATATTTCGTGGTTGCCTCTACTAGTAATTTCACACCTCCATTGTACCATGTTCCATCCATGTTTTCCTCACTTCATACTGCTTGTCAGCAACTAAACAGAAGTTTCATCAATTTTACTTTTTCACTGCTGATCAAACAAAGGTAACTCTTGAAAGAAGCCAGTACAGCTCCCATAACACACTACTTTCAGTACTTTCCAAAATCAGGTTCTTTCTAAGAACTACTAGTGGGTGTACCAAAGCCTGTCAGTTCCAGTCTAGTGATTGCAAACAAGCTCTTTTTCTAGAGGTGACTCGGACAGGAGGTAAAAACTGTAAAAATTATGGGAGCTACATGACCCTCTGAATTAGGCTGAAGACACCAAGAACACTGCTACATACCATGGTTGTCAATAATTCATCATCCTTTCCTCCTTTCACAGTGTTTGCACCTGAAAAATACACAAATGTTTTATTGCTTACATGCTTCTACTTTTGTTTCCAAGGATAGCTCATTGTTTTTAAACAATCAACAGCTTTACCCTCAGTAAGCACACAGCATGAAGATCTCCAGTGACACTGTCACACACCTCAACTAAATTCAAGACAAGTCTTACTTTGCATCACAGACTGTGGGGGATTTTCATGGAGAGCTGTACAATTTCAGTAGATGTGCTTTACAAGTTGGGCTTTTCCCATTTCTCCTTCTTCTCAGAATTATTTATTTGTTTGTTTGTTTAAATAAATTGGTTTCCATTACATAAGCTAGTTTATGGAAGATACTAACACTTTTCAGTGACCTGTCCAATTTAATGGTGTTTACTAAAGAACAGTAACATAGTTATATTAGCATTTTCTTGCTTAAATGATGCTGCACTGAGCATGATCAACAGTGAGTATAAACATCTCTCCTTCTACAGACTACAAATAACATTATGTGCTTTTTCACTTATATTAAGCTAAAGCAGAACTAAACCAATAAATCAGAAACAGTACCATCTCGAGTACCCCACAAGATCTCATTTCCCATAAGACAACTGCCTTTACCACCAGCTTTGTTATTTGTGTTCCAAGCTGTGGCAGCATCAAGGTTTCCAGAGGTGTCCGTATCACTCTGTGAGGCTACTTTTATAGTGGAATTTAACGGTGGTTCGGGCTCATCCGGAAAAGGCGCAAACTGATTGGAAGGAAATCCATGGCGCAATGTCTGAGTCAACTTCAGCTTGCGGAATCGATTGGACATCCTGCTCCACCAGGACTACATTGATAAGAAGACAAAACAATTTAGTTCCAACTAAAAGAAAAAAAAGAGGAAACAAAATGTATAATTAAGTAATCCTTCCAGCAGTGATAATTCTATCAAGGAATTTTTGAAATAAACTAAAAAGCAATGTTTGCAGTTACCAAGAGAATCCTTCACCATGATTTGTATGTCTTACATTAATCTCTTCCCTTATTTTTCACCTGGCAAATATTTTAAAATGTTTTTCCACAGTATCTGGAAGGCAGAAGTAGATAGAAGTATTAGGGCAACTTGAATAGGGAATCTTTGCAGCAATATAGCAAATATTTAATTTTCCCATTAACTTCCAATTTCACCATCAATTCTTACGCTCTCTGGAATCAATGAGTGGCACTTCTATTTTCTGCTTTATACAGGTGTGCATATGAGCTTATCTGATCTGCATCAAATCTTCTCCTCAAGATTTTCAAAATCAGAGGCAAACTGGAAGAGTTCTGCTAGTATTCCTGTCAAACTAAAGATCCACAATCCATACAATGATGCTACACACGTAATTTAAACCAGATTGAAAAGACTATAAACTGAAAAAGAGCAAGGTAAGGAAATAGCATCTGTGAAAACAACACGAACCTTAGGACTATGTAGCTATAACCTCCATCCATACAGATATGGAAACTATGACACAAAAGAACTATCTTTGCTCAGAATACAATTTATTCAAATATTCACAGACTTGCACATTTTTGCAGGCAGACAATGCAAGTTGCTTCAAGTCTTTACCAAGACATTTCTCTAGACTATAATAAGCCTATGCCATTTACACTAAAAATTATGTGGCTTCCAGGTAAATCATATTATAAGTACACCTTCTGATTACTTCTTAGTAAAGCTTCTCCTTCCCTTTCTGGAACACTTTTTTATTAAAGTCATGTTAAAGTGACGTCTCATCAAGGCAGCTTTAGGTGATAGCAAATCCACGTAACAATCCCTTCTCACAATACATATTCTGCTCTCTTCTTGGCATTTAATGTTTTTCAACTACTCACAGATATATGTCTTAGCAACTGTCTTATGGTAGAAGCAATATAAACTGTAAACTTATCCTCCACATATTAATCCTTGTAGCAGAAGACCGTTAAAACCACTTCAAATCTGCACAGAACATTAGTAATGCATAGAGTTCTCAGACTTCTGTATCTCTTCGGTGTCACAACTAATAAAGGTTTACATTACTTTCAGCAACAAAGATCTGATGGAAAAAAGGCAAGAGAGACAAATAGCTCTGAGAAAGCAATAAAACCCACAGCTCAGCATTTATTCAGCTTCCAAAAGGAACTGGAAGTTCACCTAGTTTTAACACAGACGACAAGCTTACAAGAGACCATGCTCGTACTTCTTGGTTTTGGCTACTGAAGCCATCTTGCTTCTGTAAGAAAGATCACTTTTAACTGCCCATTATCTCTGTTACTCCTCCTCACAGCGCTTTTACTTCCTTAATATATGCTCACACCACAAACTACCCCGAAACGGAGTTAGTACAGCCACTATGTTGCCAGACAAAAAACTACTGCTCTCTGGCAAGAAAATAATGACACTGGAGAGGTTCATCTTCTCTTCTGGTGCTCACAGTATGATGGTCTGACCTCTGGAGTTTTTAGTTCGCGGTTGCAGCAGGTTGCAGCCTCTTCATATACCCCTATCACATCGCCCATGTACAAAAGCTGTAAGAAAGGGCTTTAAATAGACTGAAGCAGTCAAGTAACAAACATGCATTTCTGGTTAAAAATAGTGTTTATCAAAAGGCTGAAGTCTAGCAGCAGTGGGAGAAGGCAACAGTATCAAAGAATTAGAAAAACAGTGTTGCCATTTCAGAAATATCATAGACATTTTTAACAATGCAGGGAACTAAAGAGTAAGGGGGAGAACTGGAAATCTCTGCCCTTAAATAATTTTAATCTAAAATAGAAACTGAATGTGATAATTCACATCGCTCTAATACTGACATTGAGAGTGTAACTTGCTGAAGAATAGGCAGAAAGAAAAAAGAGGAAATAAAATTTTTGCATACGGAAAAGGAACTACTTTGTTTTTGAGGCTGTTGGGAGGAAAGGGTTAAAATCAAAGAGGAGGAGGGAAGGGTTTCTGCTCAAAGTGACCTTTCAGCTGGGAATGCTAAAAATGTAGGTGTGGAAAATTCCATTTTTTATGCCTACTGTTGTTCATCCTCTGCCTGTTTGAGAAGCAGAATTTCTGTGTAGAGGTAACACACTCTCACAGACATTCAGGAAGCCTTTTGTTACAGGATGAGCTAAGCCTACCGGAGCCTGGGTCCCTGTGTGTCTCTGGCACCCAGCCTTGTTGTTGAGGTAACAAAATAAATCTACTCCTTGCATTTTAGCTGGGGTTTGGTGGTTGCCTCGGTTACCCATGTGAGTTGATTCACACAGAGGCCATGAAATGATGAGAAACAAAGTAGTTAACAGTTCTTGTGTGATAGAGGTGAAGAATGAGATCATGAATATCCACTATGTTATCAGCAGGTAAAGAAACAAGGGCCCATCTTGTGCATTAATTAAAAAAAAAAAAGAAACACATCACAAAATAAAACGTCTACTAGTTAACAACAAAAGTGGTCAAAGAGGTGAGACTGAAAAGTGTTTACTTTTTTTTAAATTTCAAAAGCAGCCTACCTGTGATCAGGTATTTTAGTATGAATACCATTAACAGGAGGAAGGCAGGAATATATGTGCATATGCTTAACAGAGTTACAGTATTTAAATGAGCTTATACAAATTAAAACCAGACAATGCTGATTAAAATTACCCCAGATTAATTATAGGCAACTTTACCTCTGAACAAATATTGATTATCTTCAGTAAAAGTTAAATAGTACGGAAAAAACTTATAGACATCAAGCAAAAGGCAAATATACAATCACTGAAAAAGGAAAATCTGAAAATTTACTGATCAAAATGCTTAACATGAAAAGGCATAACTGAAAAAACTTCATATGTCATCACAGCTTGTAAGATATAGCTGGCATAGCTGTGTTGAAAATAAATTCTACCAAATGAGTTTCTTTTTGACAGAGTAACCAGTCAAGTGAGCAGAAGGGAGAAAAACTTGTAATGCACCTTGACTTTAATAAAGCTTTTACTGCTATTTCATCTAGCATTCATCAAACAATTGAAGAAAATATGGTTCAAGTAAAGTTAATAAAGGGAAAAGATCACAGCCAAAAAAATGAGACAAATTGCAAATGATTTGATCTCAAATTGGGAGAACATACTTTTGCAGTAGGCTTGGGAATGTTCATGAACAACTGCAACAATGAAATATAACTTGTTTTTCACAATCTATGATAGACATCCATCTGGACAGCTTCATAGGCACCCTTAACACTCTGAATTTAAACACTGCCAAATTGACACTATTTAGCAGAGGTCAAGCTGCCATGCAAGAAGAAGAAATCAAGCGGACTGATACAGGAAAGGAAGTAAGTAGTAGAGCAGGTGTACTAAAGAAAAAAAATTCAGTCACAACATAGCAGAAACTTAAGTATAGATGACAGTGCTATTGCTAATGGTGCAAAATAAGTGAATTTCACTAACTGGAAACACATCTTCGTAGTTTTTGTATGCTCCTATGTGATACTGAGACCATAGAATCTCATCACTCATTTCAGAACTCTCATCTTGACAGATAACATACAAACTAAAAATAGCAAAAAGGTTAGGAAACAAAACCCACAAACAGGAAATTTACATTGATCAATTTTGTTTAGACTAGAAAAAATAAGACTGAATATTTTAGTTCTCTAGGTATTTACACAGTTCTTATAAAAATGAAGGTGACCACTGAACAAGAATCAATTAACTTAACGGACAACATAAGAGATATAGGTTAAATCAGGGGGAAAAAAATTTTGACACAAAAAAGCAACAAGTAGTGGAACTGGGTGCTGATAGAGACCATGGGATGAGGGGATCGTCTTCACCACAGTGAAAGAAGAGAGAACCAAATGTCTGTCAGAGATGTTCATGGCATGTTTATTCAGTCTCTGCATGTAAAGGCAAATTAGCCTCATGAATTCCCTCTCACTTTCACATTTCCATGATCCTGCAGACCCCACATTCAGACATTTGCACTCATCTAGACAGAAAAATGCTGTACTGGCAGAGTCACCAGTATCTTTTGTTTACAGTTCCAGTTCACCACAGAGCAGTTGTCCACATGGAAACACTGCTGCTGCAAAACCCAGGAGAAGTTCTTCTCTCCAGCCCTTTCTTCACATGCTGGCCCAAAGAGATGTAACTGTGATGACATTGCCCTCCACCCAGAAAACCTGAAAATATAATTTTTACCCTCTTCAAGTTTTTGTAAGAAGAGTAAGATATGTAACATACTCATGGTCAGAAGGGCTGATTAATAGAGCATTAAGCAGTGATGGAAGAACAGACTATATTGTCTTCCAGATTATATTTATTATAGAGCTATACAGAACACAGTTTCTACAGAATAAATGCTTGATTATGACTAGTAAGTGCAGTAATACTTTGTAGTTTTGAGACTAAATATTTATACATTCCAGAATATTGAATTTGTGTTAATACTCGGTATATATCCTTATCACTGACAAATCTTTTTTATTTCATCTCAATCTTTTATGACCCTAATTCAAGCCTTTGTGTCATAACACTGCAATTCAATCTACTGTTCATCTGTACTCCATAAAGCCAAAAGCTAATGTGAAAATTTCCCATCTAAATAAAATAGGTCCATCTAAATTGATAAGGAAGTTGTATCATATTGATTAATAGCACAATCATATAAAAACAACCACATGTCCCTTCATAGTTAAAACTGAAAAACGGATTTGGGCAGAACTTTAAATGGTCTTTAAAACTCATGCCAAAAATAGCCTGGAAATTAACATGTCTGTTTTCAAGATCCTAGTAATATTTATACATAAAGGACAACAACATGGACTCCAGGAAATTCTAAGGTACACCATAATTAAAGATTATTCACCTAAATAAACTGATACCTGGAAATAGGCAACAACAACAGCAATGACAGCAAAACTAACTCTTTTTTCCTACTCTTTTGCAAACAGACTGTAAGTTGCAGTATCTTAGTGGCACACTCTTGTTCTAACTCCATGGTGCTTCCTACTGAACCACCATCAGTTTTGAGTTAAGGATACAGCATGCTAGAGGACATGTAAGCCTGAAGTGCACGCTCCTCCACTACACTTCATATTAAAATCTCTACTATGATCTTTTTAATTTTCAGTGTCAATAGCCTGTTTCCATTTATGACTATAAAGGAGCCTACACTCTGTCCAGATACAAAAGCAAGATCATAATGGAAATTGAGTTCCAAACTTATGAACATAGTACCTTCCACTTAATCATGAGATCTATTTCTAGGCACTGAAATGCTTCAATGCAAACTCTTCCCATTGCCTCGACATCTGACGAAAAGGAAGCTGGACATATGCTATGCTCCACAAACCAGAATGCACCATCAACAAGGAATTCAGACAACAAACCCAGTTACATATTAGATCCAAAATACTTCTTAGCAATTACTTTCTCTGCTTAAACATTACAGGAATTAATGAGTTTTTATCAAGAATGAATATATTTACCTTTAGGCCTCCCTTGTCATCTGGCAACACTGGGACATTTAAGGATTGCCTACTTCTGGAACAAGGCAGAGATGATCTGTTGTTCAGTTTATTCTTGTCTTTATCTACTTGCATGCATGCTGATGCCAATAACCTTACAAGCTCTGTGTCTAAAAGGAAGCAAATTAAGATAATGTTTGGTCTGTTTTGCTTTCCCAAATTACAACTGATACACCAACACTTTCCCTGTAAATCCCACATATGCAGCAATCGATTCAAACACAAAGTAGATGAACCCTCAAACCTTCTTTCTTTCTTGACCTATTTTCCCATGCCTTGTCCCCACACTGTGGGCTGCAGTTTTATCATCTCTCTAAAGGTATTTATAAATAAGCACCCTATCCAGTTGGAATCAGTCATGTGTGACCAAGTGAACTGCCTCCTCTTAACTTTGTACAAGTTAAGAACAATATTGTAATGCCCCCTTTTCTCACCTGACACAGAAGAGAGTAGAGAAAAATGAATATTCTTTCTTCAAGCGTAGGTTGCAGAAAAGAAGCTCGAAAGTAAATCCCAAAGAGAAAGAAGATGTTCAGCCTTCAGGACAATGAAGGGACTGAAAAGAAATGGTAAGAAAAAAGATGGACAAAAAAGAATTAAGAAATGTAAAGTAAGAGGAAGAAAAAAAGAACAAGTATGACAGGAGACAGGAAAGCAAAAAAAAAAAAAAATTTCTGTAAACCTGCATTTTGTACAGCAGTCAGGTAGGATTTTCAGAAGGGCAGACAGAACTGACCGAGAAAGAAGTAACAAGACTAACTATTCTGTCACAGAAGTTAGTTCTAAAATAATTCACTGTATTTATTGTCTAAAATGCTGTACTATTAGTGATCTACTTTTGACAAGGAAAAGAATCAGCTAGTAACCAAAACCACCATAACATGTAAATTCAGAGACTTTATTAGCAGTCATGGGTTTTGGCTTCAGATAAATCAATTCAAGTACCAAGGATGGTTAACAACAAATTACATATGCTAAATAAACCACAACAAAAACTAAATGTGTTTCAGAAGCCTCCCCACAACATGCTGCCTTGTTCTACAGCACTTCCATACAAACAACCTGAATCCTGAAGTGTGATTTATTCTCAGCCTTTACAGAAATAGTGGGAGGTTCAGCCAGGAGTTCCCTTGGTTTGTTCTGACTGTGCTCTTTATCCTGTCCCTTTGCTGCTCTTTACCAAGGGGCAATTTCTAGCTCCAGCTCACAGCTCTGTGCTAATGACACCACAGAATACAAGTGCCCCCACAATCAAATGCCACTCATCTGGCTCTGGTGACACAAACAGCACAAGGCAAGAGGAATGCACAAAATCTGTTATCCCATAAATGTATGCACTCATCTAATCGATTAACTCAAATGCCACCATATCACACATTGTCCTTTCTTGGTCCAGTCCAGCCTAGACAGCAGAAGATACTTCCCAGCAACTGCAATGTATTTTCTAGACTGAAAAGAATGTGTATTTGTTTGTGTTGTACATTTCTCCAGAACATTTTGAAATAGCATACCTGGATCATTCAGCAGCATTACCAGGTCAAAAGCTGTGTATCCATTTCTTGCACGACGGTTAACATCAGCTCCTTGATTTAACAAATACTTTACAACATTTTTGTTTCTTTAAGGGAAGAAAAAAAGGCACTGATCATGTTAAAGTGCAAGTAAATGAAAAAAGAAGCCCCCAATACTCCATTTTTAACCTTTTATAACATTGCTCCTCGATTAGAGATCAGTTTTACACATTCTACAGCTAATCTAGTGTAAAATTTGTTCAAAAGCTCTTCAGAAGCTCCCACAAGTCCTTGGTCAGACACTGTTTACTCACTAAGAAGTACATTAATCAACATGCAGAAAGTCAGCCTTAAAAGTCTAATCTGAATAGCCAGTTTCTTAAGCTGATCCTGTGGAAGTGACTGCAATATGTTGCTACACACCTTCCCAATGAAAGCCATTAATGCCTAGAGCAGTAAAGCAGATGGAACGACAAAGGTCAGTTCAACAGTCACCATATGCCATCACTAATACTTCAATGTAATGCCACAACTCACAAATTAAGAAATTCCATACAGAAAAGCCAAACTGACTGAAGATAATTTATATTCTTCAAACAGTACTTCACTTAATTACAGCTATAAATTACGTAGTTGAGAAGACACATTATCACTTCCTTGAGGCGTTTAAAATGCAAAAACAATAAGCATTAAATGTCAACCAACACAAACACCTTCCAACAAAAGCTCCTCAAAACTAGCTGCATAAAAGACACTCATCATCCCATTCAATTTAACCCCTCTCCCCTCTGATACACCTGAGTAAATAAGCAGGACTTGCCTTGAGATTTAAAAACAATACTCAATTCAGCCTATGAAATAACTGAACAGACAACAAAGCTAGGGAACATATATCTAATACAAAGCTCTTGAGCAGCAATTGGTCTTGTACAAAAATAAACTCTGACATGCATCAGCAACAACAACATTCTCAAGCACCAACAGGTAACTACAAATTTTAGTAATGAAACTGACAAATGGATCTCAACATCTCCGCTTCAGAGCATCACTTCTTATTGTGCAGATGACATTTTCACTCCTGAATTTACTCCACACAAAATCAGCCTAAAATGGAGGAGTGTTACTCCTCTCTTCTAACAAAAATTCTGCTTATCATCACCACAGCTCCTCTGCAAACTTCCTATTCCTTTTCTCCTCTTCTTTAAAACAATCACCCCTCCATCCTGTTTTCCAGTACTACACCTTGAAGACACATAGAGACACAATTTTTAGTGCCTCTGGCTCACAGAGACCTGGCATGCTCCCTTCTTCAAGCCCAAGACCCTTCACACTATTGGTGGCCCTGTGGAAGGGTTAGCTGAGGCTCTGTGGTGGCCAATGATTTACAGATTTTATTAAAATTTGCAACTCTCCATGCTAAGAAAAAGACTCAGATGCAAAGTACAGAATTACAAGGATAAGAATTTATTAATGCACATGAGGTGTTCCAGCCACATTGGGGCACTCTGAATATGGCTTTACACGCAGGGCTCTTGTACACTTCAAATGTATTACGAACACTGGTACTATGGTTGCTCATCATGGTAAAACTCAGCACAGCAGCTGTATTTCTGCAGCATTCTTGCTGCTCACCTATTGATCCAAATGTCCCTGGAGTCAGTCTTACTGTCATTACTTATCTATGACACCAGGCAACACCGAGAGGGTTTCATAGATGGCTGTGATGCTGGCATTATCTTGGATGACTAGGGGTATCTTTCATCTTTCACGGATAGCTCTAAGTTTCTGAGAGGTCACACCCTTATTTCCAGGGCTGGGATGGCCTTCTGGTCTTTTCACTGAGCTGGTGTCCTTTAGTCAGCTTTACTTAAGCATGAACAATACCGAAGACTCCTAAAATTCAACTATCTCAAACATTAGGCATATTAACAAAATTAATTAACCAAGTTTCATACTATATAGACTGACTGATATATTAGGGAAGGGAATTTTCATAACCCAGTCCTCCATTAAACTGAACAGCCAGTATCTGAATACATGCAGGACTCAGCTTTGTGTGTGCTTCCACAGTGTCCTGGGTTGCAGTGTTACCATCCTCATGAGCTGTTGAAACCAAGTGGGCAGTGTTTCCAGGCCTCCTCCCCATCTTCCTGTTAATGACCCATCAGTGCCTTACCTCATGACTCATCATCCTGGTGGAGATGCTCCACCCAGAAAGAGGAACCAAACATTCCATCCTGCATATAAATCTGAGATTCTGAACACCACAGACACCTTTCCACTGGATTCCAGAGGACAGGAGCTACAAAGCCATCACTGGACCTTCCGAGGAAGGGTGGCTGCTTTCTACAGGATCACTGCTTCAACAGAACCACATCCACCACTTCAGGAGGACTGCAGCCACCATCTCATCGGACGGCTACCACCACCCTGACTAACAGGGTGTCAGGTTATTTCCTGACTGTCAGTTTGAATCGGTGTTTTTGATTTTTTTTTTCCTCTTTTCTTTAACTTCTCTATTAAATTGTTATTCTGACTTGGTGCCTCTCACTGGTTTGTTTTCAAACTAGTACACACATACAAGAGAAGTACCTGAGTACCAGCAAGGGGACATGCCAGCAGCCTTGCTCACCATTTTGTGCTGGCTGCTTCTATTCCAGCTGGGTGCCGGATAACTGCTGCTAAGTGAAACAGCTGCACCAGAAAAACTGATCTTTGCGCACTTCTATGGAATGTGTCACTACTATCAGTAAAGGTCCAAGAACTACTTCAGAAAAGTTTCACAAGGCAATGACAACTTCACCTCCTATTTTTCCTCTTTGTTGCACTTGCACAGTACAATGAGATCTCCTGACTAAAAACAAAAGCTGGAGCAGAATACCTGCATTTATCCAATGAATGCATTACCAGGCAGTCAAGTGAACCTTCACCTTGCTGAGGGCTCATCTGTAACAACGGAGAAGAGTTCACCTTCCTAAACTGAATAGCCTGTATTCAGACAGGGTTAAATATACGATAGATATTGCATGTGAAATACTGGCCAGGCCAGTTTCTGGGGTCTGACTCCTAAGCATCTACTAATATTTATGAAGGAACTTTATAGGAAATGACAATTATTTTGGTTGAATTTCCAAAAACTCCATGAAAACTAAAGGCTGAATACAAGAACATAGGAATGGTTTTAAGACTGGAAAATAGGGCACGTGGAAGGGTGATTGTCTTGAAGTTTCACAACTTCATGTAGGCTTACAACCCTGACAGGAGGGGTGATAGTATCTTTCACAATACTGAAAAATATCAAAGGATGGAAGCTGAAATCTGCACCAAGGCTCCTGGGGACTGCCCGGAGCATTATGTTCCCAGTACTTACTAAGCATGCTTCAGGTTCCCAAACGCTCCACTCATTCTAAAGCCCAAACATTCCAGAATTACAGAATAAGCTGAGTTAGAAGGGATCCACAAGGATCATTAAATCCAACTCCTGGCCCTGCACAGTACCTTCCCCAAGAGTCACATCATGTCCCTGAGTGCTTTGTTCCAACACTCCTTGAATTCTGTCAGGCTGGTACTGTGACCACTTCCCTGGGGAGCTCATTCCATTGCCCAAACACGTGCTGGGTGAAGAACCTTTTTCTAATATCCAACTTAAACCTTCCCAGATACAACTTCAGGCCATTCCCTCTGGTCCTGTCACTCGTCACCACAGAGAAAAGATCAGTGTCTGCCCCTTCTCTTCATCTTATGAAGAAGTTGTAGACTGCAATGAGGTCTCCCCTCCGTCTCCTCCAGGCTGAACAGGCCATGTGACCTCAGCCACTGCTCACACAGCTTCCCCTCAAGTCCCATCTTTGTTGCCCTCCTTTGGACATTCTCTAATAGTTGAATGTCTTTCTTATATTGTGGTGATCAAAATGTGATTCACATCTGCTCCAAAAGGCTGAGGGCAGTGCAAGTCATGAAAAACTGAGGTCACAAGTCTCTTAGTTTCTTATAAGACCTCTCTGTTTCTAGAGCCAGTATCAAAAAGGGTTTTTTCTATTGGGATGTAAGTAAATTTGAACTGCTTTACTGCTAGACAGAAAGAGAGCACATATCTTACCCATGGTATGTGGCCTGCATTAGAGCTGTCCATCCATGAACATTATCCTGTTTATCAATATCAGCCTTTTTCTCAACAAGGAGCTGAACAAGGGGCAGCTGTCCAGTTACAGCCACAATCATTAAAGGAGATGCACCATCAACATTGGTAATATTAACCTGACTTGGATCTTCATCAACAATCTCTTTAACCAGCTGAAAGTTTCCTGAAAAACAGTGATAAAACGTAACCTATATGAGTAACAGAGAACTGCTTAGCCAGTGAATTACTATGTATTTTGACTTGCTGACACTGGTCTGCATTTAGTAGAACTAAAACAGAAAAAAATAAAGTACTAGAGCAACTGTAACATTGAAGTTAAGTATCTGTATTGATATTTCCTCTTTTAGTTAATTAGTATATCTTTCCAGCCTATATAAAATTACAGTTAGGGTCAGGGTTATTTTCCTCATTATCTCTACCTTAAGGTGGAATCTCATTACATGAATTATGTTCTGAAACGAATGACTAAGAAAGGCTGTATGAACTGCAGTGCATCTTGCACATGAAGACACAAATATTTCTATTAAATTGCCATAAGATTATGTCATGCAAGGAAAATTGATGATGCTGAGGCACCATGATTTGTACTTCAAAGATCCCTGTTCCATTTCCACAGGCTGAAATCACATAATCAACAATTTTAGAATCAAAGTAGGTGGGTACAAAGGCACTCTTAAGAGGTGGGAGAGGCCATCTCTTGCCTTAAGCAGGTAGAACAATGCCCTGTCTCACACTGACCCACGAGTTCCTCTTACAAAGATAGTTCATTGATTCTAAAAATCTTTACTGAAGGAATTCCACAACCTTCCAAGGAGTCAGTCTATTCCAGTGCTCAACTTTCTTAGATTTAGAATGATTTTTTTCTTCTGCTTCCAGTATTTGAACTACACCTCCAATACAAAACTTCCCTATTCCTTGCTCAAGAGTAAATCATCATTAGTCATCTTTCCACAAAAGTTAATCTAATTTTCACATTTCCACATCAAGGAGCTGGTAGTCACTCAAGTTCATGTCTAGATTAGGAAAAGCAGTATGCAATGTGTTACTGAACATTACTTGAACAAGGTTGTGGGGTTTTTTCTAAATCTTGAAGTAGGACTGCTTTTAGAAAATTTATGAGGTAGTCAGGACTACCTTAAACAGAGAGCTTAAGCTCACCCACATCCTGTATTTTTTAATGTCCTATGGCAGGCAAAAGCAAGGAAGAAGCTAAAGGAAAAAAAGATCTCTGGGACTGTGTGTACCACCACAGGAACATGGACAAGAACAAGCAAATCATCAACTGCCATGCAAAGAGAAAAATTGTCACGTTTAAAAAAAACTTTCAGATGGCAAACTGCTGCATGGCAGCTGGAAAGTCAGCCAGAATTCCAGACAAACCCCGCAGGCACTTGAATGTACTCATTGAAACACACCCACCAGCACCACTCAGCTAATTTCCTGGAACAGGAATGACAGAAAAGCACAGAACATCTTTTTGTATCTTCCAATTTGGTAAAAGACAGCAGGTGGCTTTTTTAACACAACCCCAGAGCACACTTTGTTAAACAGAAACCCTGGAACCTACAGAGACTCTAGAATTTATTTTGAATCCTGGACACTTCTTAACCTACTGAGCTACTTTTTTAACAGTGCTGCCATCCGTAGCCAAGTAAAAAAGTCCAAACCCAGTGGGCTGACCAGTATTCATTTGGCCCCTCCCATGATAGTTCTTCTGACCCAGCACTGACATTTGGTAATCTCAAATATCCGAGGGGTACAAGAAGAGCACATGAACACTCCAAAAATCTAACAGACCTGAGGCTTTCCCAGGAAGACATTTTGGTAGATCATATTTTAAGAGTGGGCACAGAAAAATCATGTTTCCCATGCTAGCAAATAGACATGCTCTGAAGTTAGAAAAACTAGATAGGGTTGAAGAACCATGGCAGTACTTACCCAGTTTCAAAGCATTAAAGACATCAGGTTGCCTCTTTTCTGTATCTGAAAGAAATATAAACATTTCTACCAGCAATCAAAAAAAAGGCAGTAATTTCTAGTAAATTTTTTTGTAGGAAAAACTATTAAAAACTTAAAGTCCTATAAAATATACATTTAGATACACATTTAATAAGAATAAAGAAAATATTGACAACTTCTTTATTACCTTTGGGAAGAATGACTCACCCGTACGGTTCTCTGTGCAAAGCTAGTAACTATAATAAGGCACCAGCACAGGCTTTTCAATTTCTATTCTCCATCAGGAAATTGTACTTTGCAACTCTTTTGTTTCCTGCCTGAAAGTCTAAAGAATCCACTAAAAGAACCACAGTACAGGTTCTGTGGTCTGGTAAAACCCTCAGTACAAGAGTGAACGCTCAGATAGTATGGGATCATTTTGAAAGGCAACTCAAAAGGAGTTTTACAAGCTGCTTCAGTTTTATTTCCTCTTGAGTATTTCCAGGTTAATTTGCAGGTCACAAAAATAATAGTGTCAATTTAACTACACAGCTTGCTACTTTTGAATTAATAACCCTCATCTCCCAGATAACCATCCATAGTAAGAACTGTAATTATTACAAATGGTAATATTTTGACTGCAGAATGATTTTTTGACATGGCTTAACAGAGCTTTGAAACTTCTGATACTATATAAGATGAGAAAAAATAGTGATGTATTTTTCACCTTCCACTCAGGCCAGAAAAATGCCTCCACAATCCTCTATCTTCCAAATTGTTATGGACATGACACAATCAATGGGGTAACAAGATTTTATGGAAAACAAGGAGACACCGAGAGATTTCATGAGCCCAATTCTGTCATTTTTTTGAAATACAGAAAAGGTTCATGTTCACAGCTTGACTCCAAAGGAAGTCATCTTAATATGCTGAACAAAACCAATGGCTGAAAAGCCCAAAATACTGCAAGAAACTCTTATTTTAAGACCAGGAAAGAGAGTGATGGGTCCTACATTTTCTCCTGATTCAGAAGCTTCTCTTATAGAAGGAACTGTGCGTATGAGGTAACCACTGGAAAACAGATTTCAAAAGACTACTTCAAAAGGATCAGGCTCCACACTTGCCATGTGAAAACCCTGGAAGGGAGGCAGCTTCAGGGAGCAGGAGACCATGAGAAGATGCCAAGAAGGAAAGACTGTCATCTGGGAAAGCCTACGTAAGGACAGGGACAGAAGGCAGGCAACACCCAAGCCATTCCAGGTAGTTCTGAATTTGCTACTGAGAACAGCCCTGAGAAGAGAGCTGTTTTCTCCTGGAAGGCAATTTGCCCTATATATGGCAATAGATCAGAAGAAAAGTTCCTTTTTTCCTGTCTTCCATATGACAGAAATGATCTTTTGTCTTTACAGGATATTCAAGACTCCAGCACCAGGAGAAGGCTGAAGTACAGTCAAAAACCAATGCAACTATTTTTGTGGAAGAGTTAACATTTTTCCTCCCCTCTCTGCCCAAATGAGTTAACTACCCTGCTGCTGATGGAAATTCCCCCTCAGCACAAGTGACAAACATTAACCTGCTTTAAAGCAAGTCCAGTATCCTCACTTAAATAGAGTCCTTCAATACTTTGTGTCGCATGACCACAGAAGGTTTTGAAGGCTCATGAGGCCAACTCTGCCTGCACATACAACCTGTACATGTAAACACATGGGCACTAGTGAATTCCATGGATCTCTAATTCTGTCTACTGTAACCACCTGATGTCTGTTCCTCAAGAGAATGGTGATGAGCAAAATCTACAGTGAATCAGTTCTGCCTGGCAGTGTGGCTGTATGAAAGCTCTAGAGTTCCAACTTAACCTATAAGTCAATATCTCAGTTAACATCTTCTCTACAGCAGAAACAGATGTCTGATTTTTACAAGGGAAGCTTGACATGCAGGAATGACGCCAAATGTAGACAACAAGTTTGGGGATTGTGGACATGTCCACATGGCAGTGCAAAACAGACATAAATAGGTAAGATTTAAGGAAATCTATATGGGTATCACAAGTGGCATAAAGTGGACTATCCTATCGTGCAGACTTTCTGCCACCATGGCTGGATGGGTGGTAGCACCTGCAAAAGGATCTTTCTAGAGCTATCCACTGTGGGGTCTGATCAGCCCCTGCCCTGAGAGGAAGGCCTGCTAGATAAGAAGATTGCTCAATCTCCTGCAGGCTCCCCTTAGGAGAGGCAGACCGTTTTTTGTTACAGCAAGAGGAGAACCAACCCATCTCTGTAGATTCTTTGTAACCCATTGGCTTTTACCCTTTCACACCCACCCTTGTACCCTCTAAAAGAAGCCCCCTATCTCCCCTTGAGAGGGAGTCAGTCCCTGGTCTCCCTTCACTGATGCTGGACAAATAAAGCCACCTATGCAGAATCACCAAACAGACCTCTTCTCTCTCTTTCCTGGTCTGGCCTGAGGTTGCCTTGCAGAGCAAGGGCTGAAATCACTTGCTGAATCACTGAAAGAGCTGTTAGCCTGCTGAGACAGGCATCTCTCTGCGGGCCACCCCAGCAGCTGAGAGAAAGCCACAACCCCCTGGAAGACAGTTCTTCACAGGACCATCTCTCCAGGCTGGGCCACAGCTTCTTGGGTCTGAGCCTCAGACCCGGCACCACCCACCTTAAGCCATATGCTTATATTTTATAGCAAGCGGTCCAAGGCTGGATAATCCAGATGCAGCTCTTCCAAACCCTCTTGTTAAGCACTTCCCAGTGCTGGTTTGCATAAATTTCTTGAAAAGTTTCCCCAAAACAGCCACATAAAGACAGAATCTTATCCTGCTAACATGGAAAAAATCTGCTGAAGTTGGGCATTCATACCTCATCCGAAGTAGGTGTACCTACTCCAACATTTTTAAAATCCAGCTGCAAATTACAAAGAACATCATGCACATACAAAATAAGCTCCTCAATTTCTAAATACACAATCAGAACTGCAAGAAAGTGAAACAAAAACATAACATTCCATACCTGCCTGAGGTCTGATTGTTGTGAGAGATTCCAGATAGTCCTTCATGTCTTTGTGTTTGAAGCCAACAGAGATGTCAAAAGGTGTTTTATCTAGTACGTTCAAGTGATCAGGATTGGCACCTTTCTCCATGAGCTGCTGTGCCAAGCTCACCTTTCCACTAACGGCTGCCAGCATTAAAGGACTCCAGCCCATCGTCTTTACAGTGTAGTTACAATCAGCTCCCCAGTCCAACAACAGATGGACCACTGCCTCATGTCCATGCTGAGCAGCTGCCATCAGTGGAGTGATATCAGGAAGGTCATCTCTGCTGCTGTTAAGTACATTTGTGCTAAAATGGTCGTAACTGTCCACAAAAGCTCCGGATTCCAGCAACAATTTCACCATGCTGACGTGGCCACCTCTGGAGGCCATTGTGAGGACACTTGCTCCTAACTTGTTCTGTGCATTGAGATCAGCACCATTCTCCAGCAAGATGTGCGCCACACTTAGATGTCCAAACCTTGGGAGAGAGCAGAGGAGATTTAACACCTTGGATTGCAAAAACCAACATACTCTGAACCCAGAAAACTTTGTTACCAAATTGGCCTGCTGACTAATATACACTATGAGGAATCATACACACATCACTGGATGTGATAAGGGCACCTTGCTGTAGGAGAGCAATCATCAGCTGAGGACTGTAAATTAAACCATTCCACATGTATCAGTGACCATGCTCATATAGCAGGCACCTATTGAAGAGGATGGTCTGGCCAAAGCAGCAAAAAGTGCCAGCCTCATTTTCTGCTGCATGGCACCAACTCACAACTTCCATGAACTTTCATGGAATCACTTTCATCCTCTTATTTCCAGAGCTGTTTCACATTAAAGGATCACAGCCAGTTTGTTTCCAGGGATATTAATTAAGTACTCTCCTTACTACTGAACAACAATTCAGTAACTGCAAAGAGTCAGTGCTAACTAAGGAAAAACGAAGACCATTTATAAACTAGATAGTCAGTCTTTTATATTTGCATTATCCCTTGTTTTCTAGTTGTGAACCACCAATGAACTCCCACAATGGAAGACGACCACGTGAATATAGACATGTGCCCATGAAGCTCAGAGAAGAACATGGTGAGTGGCCACCACTGTTGTAAAATTAGCTGAACTTCTCTCAACACCAAGGGGACCAGAGGTGACCTTTAAGAGAAATGGCTCTTCTAGCAGAGTGGGACGACTGGTCACATGAATGGCCTCCCATAGAACAACCAATGGAAAGCATTCTGCTCCTCAGTCAGATAGACCAGCAGGGGAGAAGTGTCTACATAGCTCAGCCCAACACGCAGCACCAAAACTGAGCAACCAGAAAAATTCATTTTAAGAAACCAAGGTGCTTGAGTTGGTTTACAGCCACATATTCCTTCCTGATAACTGGGGATACCCAGTGTGTAAACTGACACAAGCAGGCAGCCAGAACAACCACAAACTCACTCGGTCAGAATGCAAAGATTAAATTTATTTGTTAACTCATGAGCCTGGGGATCCCCAAAGCGTGATTGGAGAAGCATGCATCATTACCAGTTCATGCTGAAGAATCACTGGCCTGCAGTTCACACAGGCTTATCAGGAACTATTCCCAGCTGCAAGACCAGTTGAGTGATTTACAGTTCTCCTTGACAGTCTTGTGGTTTTTATTCCATTCCTTCCAACACCCAGCACTGTGATGATGAGCATACAGCGACTGGTAATGGGTCTACCATGGTGTCTTGTGATTCGACTCTGTCGCAGTTGCTATGTCAGGCTTCTGCTATCATTTTGGGAGACTGCTGCATTACTAAGCTAAATTAAAACCCTGTGTAACATCAAATATCTTCCAAGGAAGCTTGGCACTAAACCCTCCTTGTGTGGAATACCTACAAGAACTTGGTTGGTGTACTGAACTCTGACACCAGTTTATCAGCAGCCCAGTTTTGGTATCACTTGACTATCAGAAGCTCTGGTAGTTTGTCAGTAAGCAAAAGACAGTCATTCAAGCCAGTTATCAGTGAGAAAACTGAAACCCTTTACTGTCCCCCAGCTGAAAAACCTCTCATTTTAATAAATGTAATACCTTGTCAAGATGTGTGCCTCATGCTCTTGTTATGGGCATCACACACTCCTATATGCTTGTGCACACTGTGCTTAGCACAACCCAACTTTGACACTGGCCTTTGCACACTACAGCAAAGCAAATGTTAGTCAAGGAAACCCCAAAGAATGCTGCTAACCACTTAAAGCAAACATGAGCCCCAGAGTCCCTAGTTTCCTTGCAGAAAGTACACAGCTGCAGGAGGAAGCCTCTGGGGTCTGTGTACTCCCTAGACTTATCTTGGTAGCCTTCACTGCATCACCTCAGTAGAGCCTGCAACCCCTGCACATGGTTAATTTTATGCACATATATGCTACCCCCTGTCCAATTTCAATAGGGCTAATTACAGCCAGAAAATTAAACATCTACATAAGTCTGAAGCCTGCCTTTGATCAAACACTGTACTTCCTTTCTAGTTATCCATTAAAAAAGAGAAACATGTCTTCTACTTTATGCTTTCTCCACAGATTTCAACAATATATACAGTACTTGCCAAATGTCAGCCGCAAATGTCAGCCAGTGATTTCTTGAAATCAGTGAGAGAGTTATAGCCATCTGACTTTATTGTTTTTAGGGAATAAGCGTATGGTTCTCATTAAGGAGAAAAAAAAATCTAAGACTGTTTCTGCAACTTTTTTTTTTAAACCTTCATAAAATAACAAAATTGTTGAACCTTGTCTTCCTTGTGCTTACTGGGAAACCAGCTGCGTGACTCATTCTTTGGGAACTTTCTATGACCATTAGTTGAAAAGAGAAATGTTGACTTCGAAACAGATTCTTTTCTTCCAAGCATTTTAATGTTATGAAATGAAAATTAAAAACAGACCAAAACTACAAAAAACATTTCTTCTCTCAATTAAGCATTCAGTCATTACAGAACACCAATGCCCTCCAACCCTGCAAAATGCCCGTGAGCTCAAGGTGTGCTTGTAGGAATAAAGACAAGCACCAGCTCCAGCATTAGCAACACGGGAACCTCCCCCAGCCCAGCAGTGGGTTATGCAAAGCACAGTATCACTGATCCAGAAAACAACCCAGTTTTGTCATTAAAAACCCTCAGCAATGATTTTCCACTAGCAAGCCACCTAAGAAAACATGGGAAAGCCAAGGGAAATTAATTTTTTCTGTTCACTTCAGTATGCTTTACGTCCGATGTGAGTTTTCAACACGCAGGTAAGACATACATATACGAAAAGAAGAAAAAACCAAAAAAAACATTGAAAATTAAGTAAGGCTACGTGCGTATACTTCTTGTCACAGAGGGGAGCAGTGTTTCTTGTTCATGTAATCTCCCATTTTGCACTGGCTTAACCAAGAAATAGAGTGCACTGATTCAAGCGCCACATTCTTTCTACGAAAAGTTAATTCCTAACACCCCAGCATAACACTTAGCCAACTCTACACTCGACAGCCCCTTCTTACCCACCCCCAGGGACGAGAACAGGTGACAACTCGGATCCCCCCGGGACAACTCCGGGATCCACCGACGACCGACCGCGGCCTGCAACATGGCGCCGGCCCTCTCTCCCACGCTGATTCTCCCGGAGCTCCCCGGAGCTCCCGGGCGCCCTCCCTCGGCCCGGGGAGCGCTGTTCGGAGGGCGAGGGAGCTGAGCGCCCGCGGCAGCCCGAGGGCGGAGAAGGCTGAGCCTCGGCGGCCCTCCCTCCTCCCTCCCTGCCTTCCCCGCCCTGGGGCTGCCGCCGACTAGGCCGGTGCCCTGCGGTGAGTCGGGATGGCGGCCGGAGACGCCCCCCCTCCACCGCGGCCCTGATCCCTCCCTCTCTCCCGTACCTGGCCGCTTGCATGAGGGGGCTCCATCCGTAGTGGTTCCTGCTCTGCACCGAGGCACCCTTCCGCAGCAGGAACCGCACCAGCTGCTCGTGGCCCCCCGCCGCGGCGAACTGTAGCCCAGTGTTGCCGGCCTCGTCCGTGCAATCCACGGGCACGGGGGGCGTCGGCGGGGACAATGCTTCGCCGCGGGGCTCCGCCGCCGCCTCCTCGGGGCCGCACGAGGAGGGGGGGGCCGCCGGGTCGGCGGAGCCGCCGCCACCGGCCAGCCCCAAGAGGCGTCGGGCGGTCTCGCAATCGCCTTGCTCGCAGGCGCGGAGGAAGAGCTGGACCTGAGGGGGCACCCCGCACTCCCCCATGGGCAGCGCTGCCGGGGCCCGAGCGGCCGCCCGCGACCGCCGCCGCCGGCTCGGCGGCCGCCGGGAAGGCAGCGGGGAGGAGGGGACTCGGCTGGCGGGAGGAGGCCGGCCCAGAGCAGCCGCAGCGCCTTGGCCGCTCTCGCACGGCGTGAAGGGGGAGCTGGGCTGGGCCGAGCTCCGCGGAGCCAGCGAGGGTTATCCCAGCCTGGGCCGGGGGTCTCGGCGCCTCTCCTGCCACTCAGGCAGCCGCAGCGGTGCCCCCACGGCTCCTGCCCCCTTCCGCAGGGACCTCTGCCCGCTGGGCTGCAGCCGTTCTCCGCGCCGTTACTGACTGCCACACAATTGTCTCCGCATTACGCGTCTTTCTGCCCGGGGTCACGGCAGCAAGCCTTCGCTATGGGGTTTATTCCCTCTCACCTGATACAACAACCCCTTTTTCTGGCTTCACAGCGTAACTTACTACAGCCTGGCGCGGTCCCTCCGTCCGCCCCACTCCGCGTACATGATACTTCAGCCTTTGCCTGCACCACCCTACTTTGTGTTTCCTTTAGCTCCAAAGCGGTCTCTTCCTTCAATGAGATACAAGATTCGAAGTTCGGTCTTTTCCCCTACAAACACCCATTTCCCACCTCCTGATAGCACTGATTAGTCTTTCAGTTTAAGATCTTTGAGCATAAGATGTGGATTTCCTGTGTGTCTTCTGTTTCAGCCCCCTTGAAATCCTGAAATCTTTTCTAGGTTAAACTGATTTACAACATCTAAAGCAAGGCAAAAAAGAAAAGAAAAATCTTGAATTTTGTCACTCAAGAATATTGCATCCTGTCCTTGTAAGTTCAGACAGGTAATTTTCCATGAAAATCAGTGGCAGGACAGGACACTTATTACAGGGTGGAGGGTTTGGGGATAAGAGGACTAGGAAAATTTACAAGGAGTATAGTAAAACTACCAAATGCCACAAAAATGTAGCAATCCCTTAGTTTTAGGCAGTGGCATCCTTTCCTTCCAAGTTATACAGCTTTTTGGCTCTGATGCCCTGCAAAGCCGGATTGCCAGACCATCATGGCAAAGGGCCAAACAAATTACACTTGGAGAAAGTCTACAGCAAACAAGAGTCTTGGCTGCAGTTAGGGACACTCTTCCTTTGGGAAAGTACCATTCATACCAAAGAAAAAGTTTGCTTATTTATCATTACGGAAGTAATAGAACAATTTCCTGGACAGGGCATGTACTCAGTGATACTTCCATCATTATAGATACCATGTGTTACATGTGATACTGTATACACTTCTGTTAAATAATTTCCTTAAGCATAAAGAAGCTTACAGTGGCCATCACCAGAGTGAAGATGCATGGCTAGGGAGTATTTTAGTCCAGCCAATACAGCCATCCTTACATTACAACAGTATGAGCAGCTTGCCATTGTCAATAAAGCTGGATGATGCAATTCACTCCCTGTAAGATTTCAGAGCCTGGAAGAAGGAAATGGCAAGAGTGATTAATGCAATACATTATTAATGATTGAAGAAAACTGGGTCATACTTACCATATCAAAGTGCATGCTCAGATATAGTCAAATTATTGATACAATCACTCCAGTTTATTTTTGAGATAAGCTACTGAACATGTTTATGCTACAAATTTATGTTATGTAGCTGATGATTATGCTATCACTTTCTACTAATGGTTTGAAACTCCAGACAAAGATATCATGACTGTAATTAGGAACCTAACAGCAAAAGATGGTACACCTTTTAAAAGAAGGTTATAAGACATAGGAAATATTTGCTGGGGTTTAAAAAATGAGAGGGGAAATTATTTGTTCTGAATTATTCTGCTGTCATCTTATGGCCATTACTATCTTCAGTCAGCATCCTAGGTATTTATTCTGGTGTGATCACTCTTTGACTTACTGAGAATCAAGGCAAGGAAAAATAATCAAATTTCTTCTGAAATTAATAAACTGCTATGGAATATCCTCCTGCATGATGCAATACCAAGCTCTTTGGAAAATACAGGACTTGATTTCTTCACCAATGAAAGCCTTTCAAATTGTTCATTAGGGTAAGATAATGGAGAAAAGTTAGGTTGGAAGATAAGATGGGACAAAACAAAAACAAGATTATCAAGTGCAAATTGTGTGTTAGTTGTTTAGAAGATTTTTCCAAACTGCATCTTCTTTGTCCAGTCAGTGGAAAATGCATTGCTTTTGACAAGAAATTCATTCATATCAGTTCTGTGCCAATTTGTGTAGGTCAATGTTAGATTGCTCCAAGGTTAAAATAATTCTACATGTCAGAAAAACCTCTAATGAATGAAGAAATTACTTTCAAATAAAGAAGATGAGAAAAGTGCAAGGAACAGAACAGGCCCAGCAAAAAAGGCAGAACAGATAAGACAAGAGTAAACATGTGAAGTCAACATTTGTGAAACTTTTCTTAGTCTCCACTGTTAATGATCTCAAAACACCAGCAGGGAGATATAAACTTTATTGATGCTACTCATCGCACAATGTGGCACAAAAGAGATAAACTTAGAGTGACTGTTCAGAATTCATCATTTGCCAAACAAAACCTAGAAACCCATTAGAGATGTAATGTACCTGTGGAACTAGTAAAGTAAGTGTAATATGGCAAATGTGCAATGATGTAGAACTACAAATTGGCCAGGTAATGTGACAAAAAATTCTGTTGTTCTTACAGTAGTAATATGATGTAATATATTTGGACATATACCATAACACATGAGCAAATTTCTACCTCATGTATAATTCAGGATCATGTAATATGGAAGACTGTAAAATTGCCATCATAATCAAAAGCATCTCGGAAATGTAAAAATGCAAGTAGTCAAGCAATCTGTTCCAAAGAAATCCATAAAACTAGAAATAGCTGACTCACTCATAATCTGCGTTACCAAAGTCTGGGGATGGTGGCATCTCAAATCCCCAAGTATGATGGCATTTTTTTTCATGGCAGTTTAGGAGGTAAAAGGCTTATTTTCTGCTGTAAAGTCTTACTGATGTGAATCACAAGAAAGTCTTACTTCTGAGAAAAAAACCTGAATTTTTTAGTATGTCTTTTGTGTGAAGACACTTATCTCTGTCTTAATGAAAAGGCAGACACATATATTAGAAATACCATCACAGAAAAGAAAATGCTTTCCCAGTATCACTGGGTTCATGTATGTCAACTGTGGTCCTTTCTGGCATAAAAACAGAAACAACCTTGAAAAAATTACTAAAAACCAAATGGTAGTAAGTGGCTACAGTGTAGAATGACAAAGATTAATTTCACAACACAATATCTGCTTGACTTCTTGGTTCAGAATTTTAATCGTGGTCTTCACTGTGTCTATTACAGCCAGCTGCTATAACTTGATGAGGAATTTGCTTCATTTATATGTTTCAGAATATGCCATAATTTTGCCAACCTTTAAAAAAGTATTTACAACTCAGTATTTTAATTCACTGTATCCGCACAAGACTGTATGTAAAATCAGTCAGGTTTCTAACATAACATACCTTCATTAACCATACTTTGTGGGCAGAACTGCAGTTTTGTTCCAATACTTTCTGACAGCTAAGCCTCGCCTTGGTTTCCTTTATGTACATTATCTCTTCCACTGCCTGCACTTCATGCTTGCCATTTGGCTTAAGAGAAAAATTATATGCCACCAAGCAAATATTTTGATTGATGCCTTTGACATGCATATTCTGTCTTTAAGCTGTCCTGGCTTGTGTGTGACTTTTTGAGCAAGGCATTTTGTGTGTATGTGTATGTTATATATGTGTACACATTCGCATGTACATGTGCACATACACGTACTGCAGAGATCTGCAAACTGGTACAGCTGAGGTCTTGCCCAAGTAATCTACTGAATGCTGCCTCATTTTATTGACCTGTCACTAGGAAAATTACACACCTTTCAGCAGCCTGATAGAAGATCCCTGAAACAGGTAACAGTTTCTATATCATCAAGTCTGTGTTTTTAATCTGTTTTATTTTTAGGGTTCTTCCTCTCATCTCAATTCCTCAGTCTCTCTGCCTCTGCACTAAGCACCCAGCTTCCCTCTTGACCCAAAGCCTGCCCTGTAAAACAGGGTTCCTGCTGAAGGACCAAAGACCCTTTGGCACTGGGGAAGGAGGGTGTGGCTCATTTCGTGTTTGGCACGTGCTGTGCAGCTGTCTCAAATAAAGAGAGTTTCAGTGCAAACACATTAAAAAAATCCTTGGCACTGGAAGTACAATGGGCTGAATAACAATATTTTAAAAATATTTGTGCTAACAAAGGAGAGAAAGAGCAGCCAAGGTGAGAATTGGGGGAAGTGCTGCAGGGCAGTGTATTTTATGCACAGTTAAAACGATGGTGAACAATGACCCTGTAGCTCCAAAGCTATCTCCGGTGGGTATGTTTTATAACTTGGATGAATCCACCTCTCCTTAAGCAAAATTCCTATGTCCAAAGTATTCATGCATTGTCATGCATCATGTTTCGTATCATGTTTTTCTGATAACTTTTTTTTTTTAGAATATGTAAGCGTTGACTCTTTCTAAAACTAGGAACTTTATTCTGAAATACATTATTTGATACTTTATTTTTACTCCAAAAGTGTGAATTTAGGAAGCTGTTTAACTTAGTAAAAATGCAGTCTTTATCAGCTGTTACTTGTTCCCACTCCATTTCCATTTTAGATTTTTGCTTTCTTTTGGCTGAAATCACAGATCTAACAAACAAAAAAATGGAAAACTTTGGATGAAGTAAATTTTAAATCTTTTGCAAAATTTAATAGCTCTATTTTTTTCTGTAATGTATATGTCATCACTAAAAGTAAGAATACCTTTTAATAACTATACATGTGTCAAATAATTCATCTTATCTTACCTCTTTAGGTGTTCCCTATATGTAAACTTCAATAAGCTCTTTTATTTTAGGTGAACTAAATATTACCTGCAATTCAAATATACTAAAGAGAGCAATAGATACACCCTTAATTTCTGCTATTACATTCATTATAATGGGAATTCTTATGCACAATTACATATTGTTGTGGTTAGTCTTCTTCTCTTAGTGGTTTTTGAAAGATTTAGTTAATATTTTGAATACTTTTTGAGATGAAAAAGATTTTCCCTTTTTAAAAATAAACTTTTCAAATGTATAAATTATTCCACCAAACTTCTGTTTTAGTTTGGACAACTAGGGGCACAATAGATCTTTCTAGATAAGGGATTGGAGCTTTTATATTACTTGTTTGGTTACTCTACCTATCTATGGCTGAAACTCCTGAAGTAATTGAAATGATAACTCACAGAACACTAAAAAATCATAACATTTTTTAACTTCCATTGTTATTAAACCTGAAAGAAATAAGAGAACTTCTTAAAAGAAACTTTTCCATGAAAATGTTACTACAAGTTCTATGGCTAGTAGTAAACTCATTCACTTGCCTTATTAATTGTAGATTTTCTTTTCCTCTGGGGCTTATTTGTATGTTCAGAAAGAATTCTTTACACCTAAAGTATTTCAGCTCAGAAAGTTCAGTCTTCCCATCACATTTGCATCCCAAAAACTTTTAAAAAGGTTTGAGAAAACATGTCTTTGCTTTCATATTGTTTACATAGTGTAGAAACCTCTTTGTGAATGCAAATAATTGATTCTTCATGATTTTTACATCAACCTCATTACTGTACTTTATCTTGATTAATCTCCTCTAGTTTATGTGTTTGGACATCATCCCCAGAGAACTATTAATGTTTGCTAGCATTACTTCCAATTCCCACAGCAATGGTGATCACAGAAACTCTTCACCCTTTACTTTGCTGTAAGAGCATTATTATGACCGAGAGCAGTTCTGTCACATTCGGTTCTCTGGTTCCTATTTTTTTGTTTCAGAACTTTTTTTAGTCATGTGATCATGTTCTTGTGCTTCTTCCATGTTGTTCTAATACTTAAAATACTTAAATAAAACATAGATTCTTCTAATATTTAAGAATCTCTGCAGCAGAACTCTGTCTTGTTTTGGTTTGGTTTTTTTTTCTCACTCTTCTTAATTAAGTCTTAGTCCCACATTTTGCTCTTTACCTCTTTATCTCCCAGGTAACTTCTTTTAGGAGTCCAGGAGGATTTCTTCTCCTTTGACTCATTCCAGGAATAGGCTTCCTTTATTCAAAAATGATGGTGAGCAAGGAGACAAAGCAAACAGTGGGCATGCAATCACTAGTACCACCTGACTCTTCAGACTCAAAGCTTGCTAAACACAGCTTCCTTTATATACAATATAAATTCTCCTGTCCAACATACTGGTATTTATTACTTGTCTACAGGGCATATTGGAACTAGATTTTATGCTTATATCATTACTTGTGATAGCTAGCTGTATAGCTGAATAAGAAATAATTTGTCCATATGCACACTCACCTGCAAATCCACCTAAATTACTTGATTTATACTAGCTTGCCAGAATCAGTCATTGGTTTTCAGCACTCTTCTGTCCAGAGCATGGCCTCCACAGTAGCAGAGTCTGTGTTGTCACATACAATATCTATTATCATGTAAAATCAGAGGGAGCTAATAGCTGTATACTCTGACACTGTTAGTGATTAATTTTTTCCCTTCCTTAGTTTTATTCATTCCTCAGCAGTGCTGGTAAGCACCGCCCAGTGCTGTGTACTGGGTTGAAATTCTCTCTCTGGGGATGACTGAACTCATCTGCTGGGCTGATCTTTACAGGCCTCCAACAGCAGAGGATGTTGCAGTGAACAGTCTCTTTGTAAAATGCATGGAGCAAATGATGCCTTAAAACCAGTTCCAGCTCCCTACTGAATGTGAGAGAGGAACTGTATCCAGTTATGTTACATTTACATTAAAGTATTTCAAATACAAAATCAGGAATTCTCATATCATCTCATAGCCTCCAGATCACAAATGTAGACAGATGGGGCTGCATCCTGTTAGGGCTTGAAGTCAATAAAGCAGTAAGGCTATGTTGTTGAGTATGAAGCAAATCTGAAAGTTTTGACTAGTGCTACTGTTGTTTCTTTCCCCTATAAGTCTGTCAAGCCACACAATGGACTGTCCATTATCTGGATAATAAACTTGGGATATTCAGTAGTCTCTTAGATTTCCCTCTACGTGGCCACGTTGGTTGTCTTCTTTTTTCAACCAAGAACACTCCCTTCTTCATCAAAAAAAGCTTGTCATTAATGCCTATAAGCTTTTTAGCCCATTTTCTGTTCTACGTCTGAAACACATGCTATTCTAGAGGCAGCAGAATGGATGAAGCCTAGTTTCCTATCAATTTGTTTCCTTCAGCCCCTAAGATCTTCCTAGTCCCTTGTCAGAAATAACCTCCCTTGCTGTCCTGCAGCTTTGGGTATTTCTGTCTGTAGACAGCAAACCTTGGGGCTATCCCAGTCACTTCCAATGGCCGAAGCATCTTGCTGTGACCCTGGCAGCTTTGTGCCAGCCGAGCTTTGCCTTGCTGCGGGGTCCCCCTGCATATCTGCTATGCAGCTACCAGTGCTTATGAAAGTCCCTCAAGCTTCAGGGCGACCAGATCACCTCACTCTGAAGGGTGACAGCAGGTGTGCGAAGAGAACGTGTCTTCCTCCCTCCTTCTCACATCCCAGCTGTGTGTGACCCGGCAGAACCGGGATGGCCTCCACTCCCTCCCTGCCCTGGGATGGGTCAGAACCAGTACTGGTTCCACCGGTTGCGTCCCCTGGGAGAACGCGGAGTAGGCTGGAGCAGTATGCGTTTCCTGGGGTGCTGGAACCCTTGGGGGCCAAGCAGCCTTTCGACCGCCGGGAAACCGAGGGCCATAGTTCCAGGGCAGGTGCCTGGCGGGCAGCAGGGGCTCAGCACCCCTGGGGGACAAGCGAGGCGGGTTTCCTCCAGGGGTACCACTCGCCGCCCCGCGGCAGCTCCCGTGCCCGGTTCTTCCGCGCCGCGCCCCTCCGGGCTGGCCCGCGGCGGGGCGGGGAGGAGGGAGGAGTCGGCGGCGGAGGAGCCAAGCGGGCTTCCTGGCGGGGCCAGCGCTGGTGGCGGGCGGGTGTCGCGGCGTGGGCAGGTCCGTGAGAACTTCGCCGAGTCTGCCCGGGGCGGAGGCGCGCCCGTGTCCGTGAGAGGGCAGCCGCCGCCCGCTGGCATGGCTGGCCGCCTCGGCCGCGGGATGTGCTGGGGCAAGCGGGGCCGGGGCTGCCGGGGCGAGGGCGCTCTGCTCGCCCTGGGGCTGCTGGCCGCCCTCGGCTTCCTCGTGTGGCGGCACGGCCCGCCGCCCCGCCACGCCGCCCGCCGCGCCCCGCCGCAGCCTCCGTCCCCCGACGCTGAGCTGCTGCGGCGGCCGGTGTACGCGAAGCCGGCGCTGGACCCGGGGGCGCTGGGGGAGCTGGGCCGGGCGGTGCGGCTGGAGCTGAGCCCGGCCGAGAAGCGCCGCCAGGAGGAGAGCATCCGCCGGCACCAGATCAACATCTACCTGAGCGACCGCATCTCGCTGCACCGCCGCCTGCCCGAGCGCTGGAACCCGCTGTGAGTACCGCCGAGGGCAGGTGGGGCCGGGGCAGAGGAGCCTGCCGCTGCTTGGCTCGCAGAGCCGCTCCGCCAAACTGGAGTGTCCGCTGGCAGCTGTCAGCGCAGGGTAGTTGTGTCTCTCTCGAGTACCTCTCGCTCAGGAGCGTGGAGGGTTTTGGAAACTTTCGCATCTCAAATGCTCTTGGATTACAGCGTTCACTCTCAGAGTTAAGTCTTTTGGTGACTTTGCCTGGCTGCCGCACCTACTCAAGGCAGCACAACGTCGCGTGTTGCAGTGTGTGTGCAGGTTGTTTTCCCCCGTAGCCCTCGTAGTGTGGCTTCAGTCCTTAGGCAACGGCGCGCTGCCGCGCTTCTCCTGCTGCTGTCCCCTCCTGCTGCTGTCGCTGTCCCCTGGGTAAGTCACCGTGGGCAGCGGCATACTTTTTCAAGTCACTCTTAGCTTTACAAATGTTACGCTTGCCGGACTTCAGCCGTGCATTGTATTCAAATGTCTTAAGACACACAGTTTAAAGGAGATTGTTTCATAAGCAATTTTACCAGGAGTGAGCTAGAAATGGTGTGTAATGGTATTCTGAAGTGCGACTGTGCTTGATCCGGGACACATACTTGCTGAGACAAGTTATATTTACAAATTATATTTACAGTTTGACACCAGTGACAGACTACGGCATAGGCAATTTTAAACGAAGGATTAGATAGATTAGTTTGATGAAGTGGCTTTAGTTTGCCTAATGGTTCAGTGCAGCTGTGAAGCCAGTGTGGCACAACAGGTCTGACTGTTCTGCCCTTACACAAACACTCAGTGTGGCACCGTCTTGGGCTCTCCTGTGAGTGAGCTGCCGGCTGGTGAGTGGAACGGGCTAGCCAATTACGGATATGTGCTAGCCACCACAGGGGATGGGATGGAGACATCACTGCTACTGATTCCTCACAGCTGTCACTTCTCTTAGACCTGAGCTTGGCTTCAGCTGGTTTGTTTCATTGCAACAGGTTTGTACGATATGGTAGCAAAGAGCTGTGGAAAAAGCAGGGATCTGGCTCTCCCATGCATTCACTTCATGCTGGTGTGTCCTGTCCGGTGTTTCACCAGCTGTAGTTGTAAGTGCTGAATCTAAAACATGACTCTTACGATGCCTTTCAAAAAGTTGCAGTGCAAATGTAAGGCCTTTTCATCATAAGTTTAAGCCTGACACTAGGCTTGTTTTGCTTACCCTCTTATAATCAGTCTGTAGACTATAGGTCAAAAAGGACCATTTTAGTTTCATTTCCTTTGGAAGAATTAAATCATTTCAATGAGTTATTTTGGACTTCTGCCATTTCTTTATGACAGGATAGAAGAAATGGAAGGTCACAGTTGATGAACAGGGGTCATTATAGATGCGTGTGGGTGACTATTCTAGAAATGAAAATAATTTGAATAAGTGGATAGATTTTGCTACAACAGCCGACTCTCTTTGATTTGAATATATGGATGCTGAAATGACAAAATATATCCAAACCAAAAGGATCACAAAGCATCAGTGACATAATCTCAGAGATAATTGCGTTCTGAAGATGGAGTTGTATTGTACTGTTGTATCTGCTGGCAGATGCTGCATGCCTTTGTGCACAGTTAAATCTAAATTATAGCAAAAATGTCACAGAGCATCTCTCCAACTCACATAGCAAGTGTAAAAAAAAAAAAACTTTCCCAAAGGCAATTTTGCAATGAAATATTAACTCCTTCTTTCAAGAAGGAAGACCATGTAAGAGATTGAAGTTAAAAAAAAAAAAAAATTGAAAAAGGTATCACCAAACCCACAGCAATAGAAAATTCATTGCACTTAATTCCTAGATTAGAGGCTATACAGTTTGAAATCTCAAGTATAGGGATTTTTTTTTTTTTTTTTTTTTTTTTTTTTTAAGATGGGCAGCGTTTGACCATTAATGAACATTTTGGTGATAGGTTGATAGGTGAGGCTACGATGATAGGAAATAAGTAGAAATGGTAGATGGCATCTAGGCTTCAGCTGTCCACCAAAATGATGCAAAGGCTAAAAGTTAGGTGTGATCAGTGAAACAAGCTTTGTACCCGAAGACCAGAAGGTGACAAATGCACCATTTTTTTAGTGGAATCCCAGAGGAGAACCAGAGAAGTGTGTGCTGGTGAGCCTTGGATCTTTTCCAGGCATGTTATTTACGAACTGTGGTAAGGGGAAAGAATTAGTAACAGATGGGTAGGTGTGATCTATTGAGAAAGTCAGCAAGGCTTTTGTCAAGGATGACGCGTCTCACAAACCTGTTTGAGTTCTTTGAAGGTCATAATTATATGGATAAAGAAATGTGTTGTAATATGATGAGTTCCTTAAACAACTGTGAAATAAGGTGGAAATTCCATGGATATATAAATAACTGAGTAGAAGCCGTGAAGCATTTGTTTTGGGCCTTTTTTTTGTTTCAGTTTTTTTGTTTGTTTGTTTTGTTTTTTGTTTGTTTTGAGGAGCGGAGAATCACTGATAAAGTCCCACAGACATCTATGTTGGACTCAATTCTGTTCAGCATGGCCTTCATAAAGAAGTGACTCATTTACAGGTCTTCAGCCTGAAAGACAGGTGGGCTGCTGGAAGTGTACCTCCTTCAGGGCTGCTGCAATACATGGTTGATGCATGCAAGTGGATCAAACAAATTCTGCCACCTCCCTGTTCCAAAAATCCATTTACTGTAAAGTATAAGGAAGTCCATCCACTAGAAAATTTAAATCAAATATTCAGGAGATATTGACAAGTGCTATGTTTGGAGACTCTATTCTGGGCTATGGGCTTTTGGTCTGTTTCAGCATATTCTTGTGTGTGTGGAGGCAAGTCTGGACATTTTAGATACCAATAAAATAGGAGAATAAAAGAAAGGGAAATAGAGACAGTATTACCACCACCTGGATGCTCCACTGTTTCTTTTAACATTAATGTCCTCCCACAGTGATCAATGAACCCACTGTCTGTGTGTAAATTGGTGAAAACATTTGAATCCAGTGAAAACTGGAGTGTTGCTAATAAGATACAGAATATCTGAAACAGTAAGCTGTTAAATGTGATACACAAAATGATTGCAGAAGGTATTGCTGTATCAGGAACTGATGTCAAAATCTTTTCCTACTGCTGCATGTTGCACATCATGGACCTGCCATGAGAACAGAAATGTGGCAGGTATTTGCCTGTATCTGTGTCTGGTAATACTGTGCAGGAAGACAAGAATAATTTAGCTGAGATTGCTCTCTCAGGTAATGTATTGATTGATGATATTTGACTGTGAATCCAGGAAGTTTCAAATTTAGGCCTTTGTCCTACTACTATATTCTCAACAGTGAAAATATTCAGAAAGTCTTTATTCCTTCTTGTTCCTACCACCATAACATGCTTTTTGTGATGACTGCTCCTGTTTCTGTTGACCCACAGACCCAAAGAAGTCAACAACTACTATTGTTTCCTTAAACAGCTTCTGCTTCCTTTAACTGATCTTGTCATCAGCAACTTATAATGTGTTTCATTGCCTAGTAATTCCTTAGTTTTATTGAAAGTATACATATAAACAAATAAAAAATATGCATAAACAATCTATAAAAATGTCCATTGGGAGAATCTTATGGATAAGAATGTAAGTTACTAAACAATGATACAGTTTGTACAAGGCTAGAAGTGAATTAAGCCATAGGGTCAGAGAAGGATGGAGGTTGAGAGAAAACTTTGGGGTGTCTAGTCCAACCTCCAAGTCTCCAAGGATGGAGATTCAACAGCCTTTGAACACCTCTTTCAAGGCTGCATCACTGCCACAATGATTTAGTTTTCTTTTTTTTCTCCTGATAATGTTGTCTGGATGGCCCAGCTTGTCTTCCCAACATCTGCTCTTCATTTCTTGAATTTGAAATCATAAAGCAACAAGTACAGGAGGTTTAAAACCAGCAAGTGTCCTCTGTCATACCTTGACTTACTGAGGGCCCTTTTGGGGCTGTAAGTGAGGTGTGATGAGCTCTGGGCCATGGGGTTTGGTTTCTGCTGCTCTGCCTTCCTCTCCCTGCAGCAACATGACTGCATCATGTCCCACTAGGCTTCTCGTCATGTGCTTGTTTTACGGGACTGTAGGGCTAGGGAGACAACTGATACATTCTCTTAGCCTTTTACAGCTTATTACAATGTGTAAGAAATATATTTTCAGTTTTTCTAATTGGGTTCTTTTAGATTAAGGGCTATTTTCAGGCACTGCTCCTGATTTTAGACATTCTACCTTCTTTTTTTTTTTTTTTTCCTTTCTGTCTTACAGTAGGGATGCATTTCTTCTTTATTTTCGGGATGGTTTTTGTAAATCATACAACATGCCTTTTGGCTGACTCTTGGTACGAAAGGAACAAGTCAGAAACAGGCACTTTTGTGCCAACTCAGCATTTCATGTTGTCTCTTTCATGGTAGAATCCTGTTTCAGCCCTTGGGGCTCATTTCACTTGTGATAACAAGGAAATGGATTTTTAATTCTTTCCTGTCTTTCCTAAGTAGCCACAAAAGCCTCCAAAATATTGAGTGTGGTTTGCATAATATTTTTCAGCTTTAGAGGTTTATTCTTTAATTCTAGGTAATTTTCCATGTTCTGGAGAGAGAGATTCTTTATATAAATGCTTTGTGTATGTATGATTTTATGTATATGTTTAAATATCTGCATATATCTTTAATTGTCTGTGTATATATAACTAGATACACACAAGTGCTTAAATTCCTGTCACCATTATTTATGGCTATAATATTATTTATTTTGGAGGACTATTATGTTTGACTTCAGCGAAACAATCTTGTGCTAAGATTTTTCTGCCTTTCAAAACTGTTTTTCCTGTTTGTTCCCATATTTGAATTTGATTCTCTCAGAGTCCTGCTTTCTTCTATGGTTTGTTTTGTTTTCTGGGCTGTAAATACTAAATTATACCAGGATGTCCATTTGATATCATCTGCTAGCAAGTTCTCAGAATAAGCCTTGATACTAGGTTTTGGTTCCATTTCTACTCCAAAAATCCAGCTACTTCTGCCAGGAGTTTCAACCTGACCCTGTCCCAGGAAAAGGCACAGCAGCTGAGTGTTTCCTCCTCAGCCCACAGTGACTGTCTGACTTCACCCAGGAGCTTCTCTTTCATCTCTTACCAAAAGACAAAACTGCAGTGACTTTTTTTTGCAGCATGTATAGGAAATAAAACTCTTTGAGAGGTGAGCTGCAGCAGCTCAACCTTTCTGGCACATCCCTTTCCTGTAAACATGCACCTGATGGTGCACCTTATGCCCAGAGCTGGTTTTAGCAGGGGTATTCTCATGCTTTGCAACTGATCAGGAGAAACAGCACCCTACTCCTTATGAGCAAAGGCATTGCATTAAACACCTAAAGGTGTATTTGGTCTAGCAGTTTTGTAACACTGTGATCACTTGTTTGGTGTTGGGATTTTTTTTTTGATTTCCGAGCTTTTCTAAAATAGGTAATTGGTCACTAGTAACTATATTAGTCGTAATAGCTTTTAGTCATTGCTTTAGTGTTAGTTGGCAGGATTTCTTGTATCTATAAAAAAGCTTTAGACCTTATACAGTAAGTGGAGTAAAAATAATTCTTCACTATAGTTGGTTTATTGTATGTTTGCTTTTAAAAAGAAGGCTTGCATTTTGTAACAGTACAAAGTGAAGCAATGCTTCCACTATTACTTTGATTTTTAGCATATATTACTATTTTTGTTTCCTGTCTTCTATAAAAATGTATCATTTTTCTTTGTCATTATGCTTTTAGCAATCCCCAGCAAATATTTTCCAGAAGAGCTCACATGATTATTTTTAACCATTTTTCTTTCCAGCTTCTGGTAGACTTCCTCAACTTCCTTTGACATCTGGATCAGTGCTTGGGTTTTGGCTGATTTAATTTTAAAATTGACAAAGTTATCAGATCTGTGATTGATAGTAAGCAAAAATTGATTTTTTTCTTTATTCAAAACCTGCTTTTACTGTAAACAATTGTCTATAAGGATCAGGTGCATCCATGCCTTTCTTATAGTGATGGATACAACAGTTTCTTTCCATCATTGCTTTGCAAAATATTTTTCTTGTCCTGAATCAAATTACTCACACTAAAGTAAGTTTTTAAATGTAGGTGTAGAAAACAGTATGTCTCTGTGCAAAGGTTAAGTGTATCTCACTATGTTGGAGGAAAATTGAAAACATTTGAGCAAAATGTAACCAGTTTTTTAACTCAGCAAAATAAAATAAAAATCAAGTGGGTTTTCCCATTGTCATGTGTAGAATTTCCTTCTCATCTGCACATCCAGAATCTGGGTCGGGTAGGAACTTCTGTAGCCTTTCTCTAACAGTTTGGAATTAGAAGGTGTGGAGGTGCCTCTCCCTGAAATCCCCGGGGGGAGGGACCCTGCAGGGTACGAGTCTGTCCCTGTCCCTGCTCCCATGTCACGTGTGCCCCATCTCTGAACATCTACAGAAATATCGCTTCATCCTTCCTTCCAAGTCCATCACTGTCTTATATATTGTTGTAAGGATTCCCCACACTACAACAAGAAGGCTCTATGGATTTCCTAAATTTGTGGATTTTAGGATACAGATTTAGTCAATTCTCATACTTGGTCTTTCTAGATATTTTTTTCTTAATGTATTTTTAATCTGTCTTAAACAGATCTGCTTTCTGTGCCTGCCTCCTTCCCACCCCCAACTTCTTAACAAGTATTTTCTCTGTTTCAGACTCACTGTCTTTCTTCCTTGCTTCTTACAATATTTGTATATGAGGCAGCACAGCCCTTTATTATCTGAAATCTTAAGACAGCCTTTGGCCCTCTGTCTTGCCAAGACCTTGTTGTCATTGGGAGAATCATTCTATAGAACATTAAATATACTGTTTCAAAACCTACTCAGCCTCTGTTTCCAGAGACTTGATCCTATCACAGTGCTGTAGACTGTACGGGGGTGCTCTCTCTAATATGGTTTGTTTCAGCAGATACAATTTAGGGAGATTTTAGCCAGCCTGCTGGGCTGGGACAGGTGGTGGGGAAGTGTAGGCCAGCATGCTGAACTCACCTGCTAAACTCCTCCAGCCTTGCCCTGACTGCTTGGGTCATTCTGGCAGTTATCAGCAACCTGCTGCTATCTGCTTTGCTAATCCCAGCAAGACACACCTTCTGTAAACATCAGTGCCTTTTCCTGCAATAGCTGAACATACGTGGCCTAAGTAGGTGTGTAAAACCAGGTGGAGCCTCTCCATGCTCAGATAAAATTATTTTTTTATTAAAAAAAAAAAAAAGAGAGAAAATCCCTGAACTGACAATTGGTTCAAGGTAGTCTTATGTGAGAAAATAAATTTGTCATGAAAAGCTGGGCAGTGTTTGGAGGAGATAGGAATAATGTGGTTTATCACATCCTTTAATTTCACTGGAAATGTTGCACTTCTGTATCCCAGGCTTTGGGTGGTGTTGCTTTTGGCTCACGTGCTGGATTTTATCCATAAATTGCTCACCTACAGAGGGGTGAGGAGTGGCTATTCAACTATGTACTCAGCCTGGAGTAAGGGACATAGACATAGTAACTGTGTGGGGTGGCTTAGAAACCAGTGCTGCTACCTGTACCATGCTGCAGGGCTTGGGATGCTTGTGGAAGGATGTTCAGAACCCCAAGCTGCTGCTTGGGCAAAAGTAGAAAATGGGGTAGAAGATCCCAATACATCTGTGTCCTCTGCTCTGGCTTTGGGAAGGGGGAAGGAGGAGGTGTTTTGTCTCGGGTGAAGATACCTGGCAGATTCCAAAGCCCACATTGCTGCCTCTGCAGTTTATGGAGTGGGAATGAAGATAGTGAAACTAGATTGAGATGCCCATGGATGCTGCCATTCATCCCCATCAAGCTTACTGACTTACAGCTACAAAATGCCAGTTTGGGGCACACCTCTTACTGAAGGAGCAGTTTAGGTTGGTATTTTAACTGTTCAAATTAGGAAGAGGAAAGTAGGTTGTGTGGTGAGTCAGCGTGTCCATGGCCCATCATAACAAGCCCAGCCAATGTGGTTCCTAGCCCATGTGAAAGCCAGCCTGAAGTAGAACCCTGGCAGTGTTTTCCCGGTGACACTGTCATGGGCCCTATATGTCACATACTGTAGTCATATAAATCAAGTGGAATCAGCTCCAGCAGTGACACGTGCTGTTTTGCGGTTCTTGAGAGAAGTTACGCAATGCTGAACTTGCCTCGGGCATTCCCATTGAAACTTCAAAACTTATATAGTATACCTTCAGAAAGCATTAAATAATTTATGAGCAGTTTGTGTTCTTAACCAATCTTTGAAAACTCTCAGAAGACTTTGTATTTTTTTTCTTAAAATATGAGTAACTGTGCATATGGAAGATCAAGTTTGGAGATTAAAAGCCTGGTTTCCCTTTCTGTATCGTTGTCACAGTTGTGGTGAAAGTCTTAAGTAAGAGCATGTCAGCAACCATTCCTAATTAACTCATGGCAGTGTGCCCAGTGTGCACACATTCATGCTCTTTCTCTCTGTGTATAGATACACATCTCTTAGAGAAACAGCTCCTTACAAAGAAATAAATTGAGTGATTACATTAATTGACACAAATGTTCTTGAAAACAACCCATTTAATTTTGTTTAGGCATTTCCTGAGTGATGTCTCCTTAGTTTCTAACAAATAACCTATTGTAAAACTTACTAACAGAAGACTGTGTAGTGTAGTAGATTCCAAGGTTAATTTATTTAAACCTGTCAGCTCTATACTCTCCGTTACACTGGAACTTAAAAATGCAATGTAAAAAAAGGTAAAACCAAAAACTCACAGGAACTTGGATGTATGACAATACACTTTTACATGTTTGGCTTCAGTCTGCATTTTGTAGACTTAGGTGGTTGAGTAGCTGCTGTAGTGAAACGTTGAGGAAGGGTGGTACATACTGACTGTGGTTTTGGGTTCAGGTACATACTGGCATTATTTTCTCTTTCTTCCCATCTAGACATTTAAAGTTATGGATGGATAAATTTGAATTCTAGAATATAGATATTGTCTTAGTATAAATTGATAAGAAATGCCAGAAGACAAAGGACTTGTTTGTTCTATGCCTGTCTTATACCACAGTGATCAAGTGGGAAGGTCCCTGGAACACCCACCCAGTGTGGCAGAAAGTGCATGAGGGAAATGAAGGAGGACGCAGCAACAGGATGCTGCTGGAACATTGTAGTGTCCCAGCCTTGTCCTTGGAAGGTGGTTGGGGCAGTCCTGGCCATATTTTCTCTGGGTATCACTCTACTGTGATTTTCTAGTGAATCTGCAGAGAGCAGGAGTGACTGGAGAACAGCTGAGCAGGTGTCGCTCCTTTGCATTGCCATATCCACTGTGGTTATTATTCATTATATACCAGTGTTTGTCATTGAAATCTGAGTCCTATTTAAAACTGCATGCATTTATTTGGTTAACTATAAGAAAGCTTCTTGGATGTGCTGGCAACAGGTTTTGCCTCAGTGATTGATCCTGGTATCTGATAACTGTTTCCAAAATCAGGTTGACTAGAGATATGGTACTTCTCTGAAGAAAATGAACCCACTCAACATTCACACATTTTTAATTTAAGTAATTGTTTATTTTAAAATAGATATAATTATTACAAAGTAGTAAAGTTCCTGTGATTGAATAAGATCCTGAGAGTAGTGAAAGAATACATTGGACTTATAATGTGTCTACATTTACTGTCCATGCTTGGAAATGTCATGCTTACAGGCAACTAATTTCCTCGTGTCTTTGTTATGTTTTTACCAGCCATTTGGTAGTGATGATGGTTCAGAGTGATGTATCACAGCCAGTGGTAGGGACTGTAGGTAGTTTCCTACAGTCATTTAACTTTACTCATAGAAAAGTTAAGCAACTGTTCCATAGTCAAACCTCTATAGACAAGATGGAGGTGGGGACCCACTGAAGTCTCTTGGGCTGTGCTGGATCAATGTCTTAAGGAGGGTAAGGTGAATTGCCTTCTGGATCTGTCTTTATGGACCTGCAGAATCCAGATGATCCGCTGAAAGGTGACACGTAGTTTATAGGATGAATAACGTGAGATGAAATTAATCGTGTCTTAACATGATCCTCTCTATTGGAAAGGACGGTGTTGGGGGTTTGAGTGTGACACTAGAGCGCACCCTAATCAGAAGCCAAAAGCAGGTTGAAGTATAGTATGCATGAATATACATTCCCAGGATCTGCAAAAACTTATTTTGGGACTGCTGTCACCAGTTGCTGTCATTTTAATGACATATCGTAATTGATATGCATTTGTTTTTCTGAATAATCCAAAGTAGGAAAGTAGGAGCTGGGGTACTTGGCTGACACATGGAGAATAAAAGTATATCTTGAAGTTTGCAAATGTGAATACAAAAGATGGTCTGCTAAGGCGCTTCTGTGGTAAACAGGAGCTGAGAAATGGACAAGATGAGTTATGACCACTAGGCTTGAAATCAGGTTTTGTACTCGTAGTGGGTTTTTTGAAGCTTTTATGTCTTGTAAAAGGGTAATGTTTAGTGTCCATTATGTGTGCCACTTAATTGTTATTCAGCAACACTTCCAAGCATTTCCATTTCAGGGATTCATGAGTTTTTTAAAAATTTTCTTACGCTGTAATTTTTCCAGGGTTTAAATGCTTTGGGTTTGTAATCTCCAGAATGGGATTAATTTCTGAAGTTCAGTAAAACTCTTTCATTACAGAAAGATAAGGAAAAGTGTGCTTCACTTTAGCAACACTCTGAGACTGCTAACAATTGAGACCTTCTATCAATTTAGCAAAGAATATATGTCTTGGAAATAATTTCTGACAGAAACGTGCAAATCTGCACAGAAGTTGAATAAAAGGGTTTTTTTCCTTATTTTTCGTTTGTTTTTTAATAAGGTTACTGGGGCACCACTCAGGTCAGGGTGTCTGTGCTGTCCAGCAGCCTGCCCTGCTACCATGGCAGGTCACTTCTCTGCACTCCTGTGCTGCCTTCCACCACAGAGCTAGTAAATTAAACCCATTTTTTTAGTGCTGGCCTTTTTCTTGACTTTGGAAATTTAAGAAACATGTGCTCTGGTATGTCCTGTAGAAGGCTGACCTTTTCCTGCAGTGTGGAGTATGCTCAAGGAAGGAGGCAGCAATGCACAGTGAATCACAAACAGTGTGGGGATTGCCTTGCTCTGTGCCAAATTATGTTTCCTATCTCCAGCATGTAATTTTCAGGCAAATCTGTTGAAGTCTTAAATCTATAATTAGACTTATAAGCTTCTTTAGACCTTTCAGCTTTCCTTTTTTTAAATGATTCATTATGGATTCCATGAATCTTCCTGACGTATATTTCAATGAATGCTTTCCTGGTGTTTTTTGTTTTTTAATGTATTTATATTTTCCTTCAGTTTTCTAAAATATAGGAATATATACAGAGATCCTATTTCCATCAAGAAATGAACTCAAAATTACCTGGTAAAAGTGACTGATATATATGGAGATTTTTTTTTTCCTGGCAGTACTGAGCAGAAATGTTTTTCAGTAGGCTAAAGTAAATATGTATTTCTAAAATTGGATTCATAGGTAGGTTTTTCTGCATTAAAAAGAAAAAAGTTAATTAGAATGTCACTCGTCACTCCTTTTCATTTTTTATGTGTCAATACATGAATGTCTGGCTAAATAAATCAATTTCATCACCCGGTGTTGGTGTGAGACAGTTCCCTCTGTGAAGGCCCCTCAGGACAAGTTACAGCCTGGAGGGACAGGCATTTTTGTACTTTGCTAGATAAGTGTGTGTGTATACATGTACCTACCAATGTATACATGCATGAGTGTTATTGCATGGTGTTCCTTTCATGTTTGAGAAGCAGCCTTCTGGGTGCCTCCTTTGCTCAAGTGTCATTTGTCCTTGTTGCTTCCTCATTTTCACATATTGATTACTTAAGAACTCTACAGACTTTTTGTTTTTCTCATAAGAATTTTAATGTTAGGTATAATCAGATTCAGATTTTTTTTTTCTTTCTGATCTGAATAGATACTGCCTATTCTTTAAAGAAAACTAAGGTTTTTTTTTTTTAATTACAGACACAGTGGACTTAAATAGTTTGTAAAAATATTCTCAGTGTGCTATAGGTAAGCAGTTTGATTTCAATGTAATTTTCTTCTTTTGGGGAATTTTTGTGCCCCTAAATTGACCTAAGGGATTTTGGTGTTGCATTTTCTACTGATCAGTTTTGATTTCCCTTTTCAACAGAATATGTTTTGGAGGACTCACTGCTGTTCTGTTTCGGTAGGAGGGATGTCCTACCTGCTTTGGTATATGTTGTGACTTAGCAGCGTACAGAAGTTGAAGTCTGTCCTTTTGTCCCTTACAAGCCTCGGTGACCCCAGGCAATAAAAACTGCTAATATGGAATGCTCTAAGCAAAGAGAAATTATAATAAATGCCACCGTTATTTTAAAAGTCTTCTAGAGCAGGGGATTCTTTTAAGAATTTATGCATTTGGCTCAGCTGTTTCTTGGAATCCTTATGTTCATTTAGGGAAGTTCATATATGTATTTATAGGAAATACATTCTGGAGCTTAATCCAAAAGTTTGCAAACTTTCTGGCTCTCCATAGAGCCAAAGCCATGCATTTCTATATCTAGTTTAGGTTTTTGTGGATTTCAATATTAGATTTTGCCAGCTGTATGGTTCCTCCAAATTCTTCTTCAGTGTGTACATACATTTCAGTTTTGTTGCTGGTTGTTTGGTTTGTTTTTTTTTTTTTCTCTTTATATGTTGCTGTTCCTTCACAGTTATATTTTTACTGTCTAGCACTTGTTCTATTTTCCAAAGCACAAGATATCAGTAGTTTATGTTACTGTTTTCCTGCACTTAGGTTTTACATTTCCTTTGGTTTTTTTTAATCTGAAGCACGTTTTGGCCATTGCTTGTTCTTTTATTTGAAATTGTGCAAAGACAGCTACTGCAGCTACACCAGCCCAGAATACCTCCTATTATTTTTCTTTTAAGACATTTTGGTAGTTTTCAGAATTTTATTAATAATGCTTCTGTGGAAATGGAACCTCTGTAAGAGCAACTTCCTAATGTGTTCTCATACAATTTTGCACACACATGCAGTTCTTTTAAGAACTGTAACTATCATACAAATGGATTTGAGGATTGTTTCCTGAAAATTAATAAATGCATTTGCACTTGTACTGCTATCCCGCTTTTACAGATGCAGAGAGAAGAAATATGATTATTATAGCCTGCCGAAAACCTCTGTTGTGATAGCTTTTTATAACGAGGCTTGGTCAACACTTCTGCGAACTGTTCACAGTGTTCTTGAGACATCTCCGGATATACTTTTGGAAGAAGTTATCCTTGTAGATGATTACAGTGACAAAGGTAGGAAGAATAAATCTAAATAATATTGATTGTTGATGGGGTTTTTGGTCAGCTAGTCATAGGAGAAAAAGTTATGCTGTTCAGGTCACATACCAGAAAACTGTACAACAAAGGCATCTCACTGGAAAATAGTTTTTCTTGTTGTGTGCCAATGAAAAATTTGGCTTCTGGACCAAATTTAGTTTAGAATGGGGAAGCACATTTGCTGTGTTGTAGCATGAGTGCTTGCGTGTGTCGATAACTTCAGTCTGATCAGAGCACTTCAGGTTTCCTGAATTGAGCAAGTTTCGATTGCAGCAATGCTCCCCTGGTGTCTCATATAATGACAGTGACCTAGTTCTTTGGTCTTGTTTGAATAGCAGGACATAAAGGCAGTGCTGGCATTTTCTACCACACATGAATTGTGTTAAGAATAAAACTTTTATACAGAAAGTTTTAAGTAACATTTGAGAAGCATTTATGAATCTGGAAATGAATTAGAGAGGTAAATGTGAGACATTCGATTTCTTAAAAGTGACTGTGATTTGTGTCCATCCAAGTTCTGTGCTTTTTTCATGACCCTTCTAAACATATATAGCAGAATCGGAGTTCAAAATGCCAGAATCTTTAGGGCATTACTATGAGTAATATGCAACTGAGGAGAGAGCTTCCTATAGCATGACATAAACAAATCATTTCAGACTATATTATTCCCTCTCTTTTTTTTGCTGGTTACAGAACATTTAAAGGAGAAGTTGGAGAACTACGTGGCTGGCCTACGCAAGGTGCGTCTTATCCGCGCCAATAAGCGAGAGGGGCTGGTTCGAGCCCGCTTGCTGGGGGCGTCTGTGGCGAAAGGAGACATCCTAACGTTCCTGGACTGCCACTGTGAATGCCATGAGGGCTGGCTGGAGCCACTGCTGGCAAGGTGAGCTTATGCTCTGGGCTGGTTTTCTCTCTCACTGGGTAAGAAGGGGTGAGACAGTTTGGCCCGCTTTTGCAGTGGAAAAATGAGTCATAGTTTACCAAAGGTTACTGCAGTCTGGTCCCTGAGGCGCTGCAAGTGTTTGTCTCCTGGCTGTGGGGAAGCAAATGGAAGTGTGAAAGATCAGGACTGAACCTGGTGGGTTTTTTGTTTTGTTTTTTTTTTTTTTTCTTTTCTGGAGGACCAAGCTGCTCTTTTTCTTCAGTCAGTGGTAAGTTTTAGTTTTCAGGAAGACTAGTCCACGCCCCCAGCTTTGAAATTACCTTGGTAAAGGAGGCTACTTCTGTCAGCCTGGGTGGTGGATGAGTGGAAGGTTAGGAAAGATGTGTGCCCCCTGCAAGGCAACGTTTACATAAGCAGACTGGAATACCAGTCAATACCATCTTCTTAGTCCTGACTGGTTCTAGTATAAAGCATCATGGTGTAGGATAGGGAGGAGTTAATGTTATGTCAACACTGACTCTTGCTTGGAAACCATCTGTCCTGGGACATTGTACTTAATGCCTGTGTACTCTCTTGTCTATACTGCAGATCTGTCAGGCTGCTCAGAAAACTTCTGTTAATTAAAAGCAAGCAAACAACAAAAACCCAAGGAACCTTCTCAAAACTCTAACAGAAACCCTCTAGAAACCATAATAGTAGCCTTCTGTTACAGCTGAGAATATTCATTATACTCTTGAAGCCTCACCCATGTGTAGCCAGCAGCCATACATGCATGATTCTTGTTATGGGTTCAGCCACCGGTACCTCTCCACAGCACCCGCTGCTCCTGCATCATGTCATGAGGCTTTTGTCCCTTTTGCCAACAGCTCATGTCTTTACCCCCTTGGATGCCATTAGCAGATCCTGATAGATACAGGACCTGAATCAGATCGCCTAAATATTGTATATAGAAAAACAGCTCTCTTTAAAACATAATCAAAGGAAAAGAAATCTTTCCTCAAGGCCAGTGGTTTGATTTATATCCTGTTAAGATTCCCGTCAGATACTGTAGACTGTAGAAAAGGACCAGAAAAAACAGCCCTATACAAACTGGAGAGAGACTTCCAAAAGCACATAGTGTCTTTATCTGTGCACAGCTTCCTGATTCCTAGTGGGACTTGTGTTCTCAAATTCCACGTCTCTTTGAAATTTTATCTAGAATACAATTTGGTTTTCTTAAAATTGTCATACTTATCTTGTTTCTAAATTTCACACCGAGTGTATTCCAGGCAACTGTGATAGCGTGAAGAACGGAAAAGGGACAAACATCAAATCATAAGTGTGGGTTTACCAACTGTCCCTTAAAGAAAGTGTATGACTGGGGAGACGATTCTGTGATTTCTTCACTTCTTTAGTGCACCACTAGATGGCAATCTTGAGGAAGGATTGGGAGTTTTTTAAACGTACTAATCACCACCTGTAAAAAGTTAGCCCTCTCCTGGAATTCCTGCCGTTTTTGCTGCAGATGCAGACGTGCATCTCTAAGGGGGTTTTTCTGCAGCATATCTGACTCAAATGTATGGCAGCAATACAACAATGTAGCATTTTGCAGTGCAAACACAGTTGTATTTGTAAGCTGCCTGTGCATTGTACCATCTAGTTAATTCTTAACTTACAGAAAAGGTGATGGCTTTTCACTTACTTCATTCCTTTCATAATTGAATTCATATGTCAGCTACCTAATTTTTACTTATTTGCCTACTTGTTACAGGAGGGGAAAAATATTTTTACATTTTATTGTTTGGGTTTTTTTCTTCTGTGTATGTGCATCATTTTCATTGCTTTGTACAATGAGGATTTGTACAAAGTTTTATGCAAGTGAGACAGGAGATAGCAATATTTGTATAAACCCTTTTGTGTGCTCTACCAAACAAGATCTCAATAGGAGATCATAAAGAAGAAAACAGCTGTTTCACATATTCCCTCCGGCAACAAGAAACCATTTCATATTTAAGGCAGTCTTTCTCAGCTCAGACAATACTTCTTTGGAACTGCTGCTGTTCTCTGCTGCATTTTACCATCACAAGCTACTCTAATTTCAGAGTATGAGCCCTTGGTCAGCCTACAGGTTTTAAGTTTAATAATCGCATGAGGAATGAGCTCCCTTTGAATGACACTTGCACTGCATCTTTTACTTGTTCAACAGTATAATATGATCAGCTTTCCTTCACATCTGAAATATGTAAATGAAAGATGCAGAGCTGAAGTGCATATCTGCATCTTTAAGTCAAACAAGTTACTTCATCTCACTGAACTATCAGGGGACGTCTAACATTAGAACAGGGAAGATGATAAACAGGGATTTAAAAGAAAAACCTGGGCTTGAGCTTGTGTGCTTGATGTTGCTGCTAGTACTGAGGGAAGCTGTTCTAGAGGGTGAGGAGAAGGCTAAGAATCCCACTGCCTGCTGTAATGGCAGATCCTTTGGGAAAGGAATCCTGAAAACTCTTCATGGTATTGAGAAATGGGAAAAAGGGGTTTATCTCCTTGTCGAAGTAGATCTGCAAGAAATGCCATCAGCACGGATGTATTCTTAGTATGATAAAGATCTTGACTATCTTTAGATCACCCTTGGTGATAGGAATGTCATTCTGCAGTGCTATCTTGTTTCTCCTTTTCATCTCCTATGTTGCCAGGGTTTCTGGAGGCTTCCTTCAGATATGTTTCATTGTTGGAAGTCTAATTCCCATGTTGCAGGTTTGTTTTTTTCTAAGCTCAGGGCTTCTTTTTGAGTTACTGTTACAGTACTCAGTACATTTGCAGATGATCACAGTTTCAAGAACAGCTATGACTTCAAGGGTCAAGAGTCTGGCTAGTTTATTATTTATTGTTGAAGAACAATGCAATTAAGTTGCTCTCTTAAAAACAGTTACCTGTACAAAAGAAAATAGATAGTTTTTCTTGATAAAGTGGTGCTGGCTGTGGCAGCCAAGCCAGATGCTGAATGTGTTATCTCATGCCATCTGGCATGCCTTGCTTCCACAGTTCCGGAAGGTTGATGCTTGCCAGGTGCCTACAGCGGAGTCCATCCTGAGATATCCTCCTGTTGATCCCCAGTAGGAAAATGGGGCTTTGTCTTGTATTTCTTGTATCATCATTTCCTTGCATTGCAGCATGAATTGAAAGGAGCAAAACTTCATGTTTGGAACCTGTAAGCATTCTTTGTTCTTGTAAGTTCTAGTTTGTTTTTTTTTTTTTTTTAGAGAAGTTTCTAATGGAAGTCCCCCTTTTGTTTTAAAAACATACCAGGATTGCTGAAGAAGAAACAGCTGTTGTCTGCCCTGTTATTGATGTTATTGACTGGAATACATTTGAGTACTTGGGAAATGCTGGTGAGCCACAGATTGGTGGATTTGATTGGAGGCTGGTCTTCACTTGGCATAGTACTCCTGAAAGAGAACAGAAACGGAGGAAGTCCAAGACTGATGTGATCAGGTTAATTTTTATGCATGCTGTGAAACTATGAATGTGTTTTTGGTTTCACCTGAAAATGCCAGGTGCCGAAAGATATTTGGGAAATGAACATATTACTGAGAATTATGTATTTTGTTTAATTCCCCATTTTTTTCAAAATAGCTCTTGTTTACCATGCTTCTGGAAAAAATATTGCTTTAAAAGCTGAAATTCCTGTGTCATCTTCCATATGGACAACTTATTGCAAAGTAGTCTCTTGACTCCTCTAGGCAAACTCTTACAAATGCTTATTAGCACATGGAAAGAGTGTAACTGGTTAACTAATACTGGAGGATGTCCTCTGTGCAAAGCAAAGAGCTTCGTGTTGTGAAAAATGTATCAGGGGCGACGATGAAAAGGGAAAAAAATCACTAATCTGATTAAGAAGGTAAAAGTAGTTTTGAAGATTTAATTTTTCTGTGCTATAATGATAGTTGTAGTTCACTGTGCTATTTTCAAAGGTGAACTATTTTGAACTATTTTACTGGGGTGAAACAATACACCCACTATCCACCATGGTCTCTTTGAAGCGTTAACTCGCAGAGCTCAGGCCGATGCCTTCATTATGGGTTTTAGTTTTGGGGTTTTTTTAAGACAAGATGCCATCAATTGGTATTATTTGTTGTATTTTTAGGAGAGGTAAGATAATAGAACAAACGAGGCATCTGGAAAATGGGAATGGTACACAAGATTCTAGTAGCTGAGCATCTGCCATGTTCAACCTATCCCCATCTGCTATGGAAGTTGCTATCTTTCAGCAGTTTATTGTAGTAAATTAACCTGTTTGGCATTTTTAATACTGTGATTTTTGTTCGTACATTTATCTGTTACCCTATAGACCGCAAAAAATACAGAATTATAAATTTTTCTCAGTCTTTTCTAGATTGCTTATCATGATGTGGGAAATATTCAGTATTTCACAAATATTAATGAAGTTATCCTCAACTGAGTGAACTGTCTTTTAAATGGGAAAAACGAGGTAGTAATTTAGTCTTTCTCAGCATTTATTAATCCACATCCTCCTGTAGTAAATATTTTTAAAATATTTAATTCAAATATGATGCTTTTTTTCTTCATGATAAGAAGCATTGTCTTTGACATGCCAAGAAGAAAATGATGAGGGATGAAGTTTCATGGTAGCCTGAGGACTATGAGCTCAACAAGTGTCTGGAGAAAGCCGCAGTGCTCGGAGTCGTGTCACCAACAGCTGGGTTTGGAAAGATGAGATCTGGAGGGAAACAGAAGGACTTGACTGCTTATGGAGTCTGTGATTTTTCCTTCTGTCTTGTCTCATCTCATTCCATTCTTTGAAACAACATATGACAGTGTGAGACAGTGTTGCTTCAAAAAGATAGCTGGTAAAATTAGTTTTGACAGATTAAGAATAATTGATCATTGCATCTCACATTTGTTTATATTTACCTCAACAGCAATTTAGTAAAATTCATGAAATGTCAGCTGAACTTAGTTCTAATCAGCCTTATATACTTGGCACTTAAAAGAGAGTCACCCTAAGACCATAAACAGTTAGGAGCAATATTGAACAAATACGAATTTATGCACGTGTGCACACCCTGCCCCACTGAAAGTACACTCCTTAAGTGCACTGTCACCCTGGGCCTTGCTATCTTCAGTGAGGAACCAGTTATGACTCCTGATTTTCCTTTCTTTTTTTCCCCAAACTTGGTAAAAAATTTAAGAACATACAGAGGGGTAGATTTTCTTAGAAAGAAAACTAATCTCTTTAGGGTCAAATTTACTTAAAAATTGATATCTGAGAGTTTTTTTACAATTGATATTAGTGTGATCAAGAATGTTGTTTTTAATTATTAAAGCACAAGTATTTCTTTAATTATTACCTAACTGAAATAGATAAGGATACAGCACTTAGAATTTCAGAGCTAATGTTCTATTGTGTGAAGAGGCTCTTCATTTGCACAGAAAGACACTGCAATAGGAAAAAATTATTTTAACACAATATTTTTACATTCTGGTCCTTTTTTAAGATACAGTTTTTTATTACAAAATTAAATTCAAATGGCCTCACAATAATTGATACATTTATGACTATTACTTTGTATCCAGAAAAGACTGAGAAAATAGAAAATAAAAATATATTGTATTTTTTTATCTGTTGCATTGGTTTAATATTTTTTCCTTTTATTCAATTCAGAGTTACTGTCCTCTTTTATAGGTCTCCAACCATGGCAGGTGGATTATTTTCTGTGAGCAAGAAGTATTTTGATTATCTTGGTTCCTATGACACAGGAATGGAAGTCTGGGGAGGAGAAAATCTTGAATTCTCATTTAGGGTAGGTGGTTTAATTGAAAGTTTCTTTTCCTCAGAATACAACAAGTTCTTTTTTCTTTCTTCATGCCCTTTTACTTAATGAGGTAGCTGTAACGTAAGCAAGTGTTAAGAAGGGAGTATTTTGGAAGATGTTTATATGAATCTTGTTTTTACACTTCAGGATAGCTGTGTTTTTCTTCCAAAGAGCCATTTTAAAGCAATTTTTAAAAACATATCTTTGTTTTGAGCTCTAGTGTAAAATGTAAAAAGGGGCTTGATACTAGTGGGTGAAGTTTACATCCTGCAGCTTGAAGGAAGTTATTGGGAAGAAGATTTATAGTTCTTTGATGTGACTCAGAGTTCTTGCTGTGGTTAATGGAGTGAGCAGTTCCCAGTGGGGCAGGAGAAGGCAGCCCCTGTGCTAATTTTAAGGCTTTATTTGCTTCACCTGAGGAAAAAGTTTGTATAAAGGGTATAAAAGGTGGGAGGGAAGACCTCCAGTAACTGTAGTTACTCCACAGGAAGCTGGACCAAGTGCTCAGGTGTGAGGCACGTGGCTGTAATGAGAAGGATTTACAGCAGGAAAAGAGAGGAGACACAGGACAGTCCAGACTGGTTATCAAAGCAATGTTGTCCTCCTCAGCTCAGCTGTTATATCAGTGCTGTGGCTGATTCCCACTGAGCACTGGCTGCCTGTGGTTTGCCTCATATCACACTTAGTTCATTGAAGCAATCCAGTGGTAATGTAAGAGGGAAGTTGTAGGGCTGCTTTTGGCTTTCAGGGAGTTCAAAACCTTTTCTCCTGGATTTCCCATGTCTGTTCTGCCCATCATCTGTTATATTTGATGGTCATGTTTGCATTTCTCTATGTCATCTAATTGTGGTATGGGAGGGGTTTTGTTTTTTTTTACCAGGTGATGGTGATTTCAGGGATAAATAGCATTTTAATGGTACAAAACCACTTTCTTGAGAAAGGAGGCATCAGCAGACTATCTCTCTTGATGTCTGTGTGTTAACTAGGGAAGCATGGAGACTTCCTAGCTGTTTTTCTGGTCTCCTGCTGCCTGCAGTGCAGAAATCATACAAAAGATGGTATAAAAATAAGGAACAAAAATTATTAGGAATGATAACAAGCACATGCCTAGAGCTGATATGGTTTCTCTCTGGAGGGAGATTTCTCAGCTGGAAATGCTGTTTGATCTGAGTTCAGGACCACCTCCTTTTTCACTTAGAGAAAAGTTTCTGGCGCATAAGCCCAAACACAGCCTGCTTAGTAGTCTTGGTCTAGTTCAGCAGGCCTCCACCTGAAGAGCAAAGCAGCTGACCCACCTCCATCAGGTCTGTGACCTTCTGAAAGAGAAGTCTTTGCTTCCAGTGTATCCAGAACTGCAACTCCTTGTAGAAAACCTCTAATATGGCACACTTGGCATGCAGTTCTTGGCTTTCTGCTCTGCGTGCTTGCTTTAGGGGAGACCAAGGCTTGCAGACAACCTGAGCCCTTCCCTTTGATGCAGAGTGCCCCAGTACCAGCTGCTGCTTTAGACCCAGCCTTTCATTGCCATTGACCTCTATGAAGCTCTGGCAGCCAGTCTTGTTTTTTATGTCACTGGTTCCCCTGAGCCAGGACTCCGGGTGGGGTGCAGCAGCATGTATGAGCAGTGCCTTTACTCCTTCAGCTTGCGGGACTGTGGTCTCCTCATGGGACAGAGGAAGCATCAGAGGCAGCCCAGCACACAGGAGAGGCACAATGGGAGCAGCAGAGTCCCCAGGAGGCAGTGCACAAGAACGCTGCCATGCCCTGCAGGGGCTAAGCCAGCACGTGGGTGCAGGTGGATCAAGCGACTCCTGGGAGACAAATAATTTAACAGGACAGACTGGGCAATGGCCAACAAATATGCCTGGCCATGGCAATTTTCCTAGTGCAGATTGCCAGTAGCATCTGGGCATTTGTACACAACATGCTTTGCTCTGTTTGATTTGGAGCCCTTGTACTTGTGCTCTGTGTGGTGGGGATTTTTGTGGAAGAGAGCAGAGTGCTACGATGTTGTTTAACTGTGTTCTTTTGGCTGCCCAGAGTGTTCCAAGAGGTCGGAAGGGATAAATCATTGTTAACATTGTTGTCCTTTTGTTTTCTAGACCTGTCAGACCTGAAAATTAGGAGCAGAGCTACTCAAAACCACTGTAAATTAGTTTATTGTTGTTCTCGTCTCTGAAAACACCACTCTTTCCCAATGACATGAAAAGACTTGTCCTCAAGCCTCTTCTTTCTTGCACTTTGATTATTCTGAACTGAAGAAATTCTCTGTGGTTTTTGAGAGGTGCAACAAGGACAAAGCTTTCGCTAAAAGCATGATGACTAAGAGAGATGGAGGCTACGTGCTGAATGCAGAATTGAGTCAATGTACCTTGATTTTGGATTGCTTAATGCTATTTGGCTGGATAAAATTTCACTTCATGGGCATAATGGGCATTGAAACCCCTCTTTCTGAGGGATTCAAAACATGCTCTTTCATCTTCTCCCTCTTGTACTCAGAGCAAAGGGAACCTGGTTGCAGCTTCCCTCCCCTCTCTGCTCTTGGTCCTGCAAGTGGCACTGCAATGTAAGTTTGTTTCTGGACCAAGGCTTAATATGCCCGTGGTCTGTTCTTCAGCTCACCATGTGCAAAAAGGCCTTTCTTCTCAGAAATGTTTTTGCTCCTGAGCCTGGATGATACGCCTCAGAACACTTGGGGTCTTCTCTTTTCCAGTATTTTTGTATTGTTTCTTTTTGTCTGGATCTGGAACTCTGTCTTGTGTTGAGAGCAGCCAGGATGGGTCCATGTGCCTGGGGTGCCTCTCCACCCAGCCAGCTTCCAGCAGATTGTGCACAAGCACCACAGTGGGGGCTCAGCCACAAGTCATCAAGAAAAATTGTAGCAGAGAGAGAAGCAGAAACAGGGTTTTCCACGTTTTGCCCTTTTTTTGGATATGGAATCCTTTTTATGTTTTTTATTTCTTCCAGATAGTCTTAAAATGTTAGCATGAGCTGGTAGAGCTTTTGTTCTTTAGCATTCATTGACCCAGCACTAGGTCAATTGTCCAGAGACCTGGTAGGGATGGTGATCCCAAGGCGAGATCTGAACATTTTATGTAGGTTTTCATAATGGCACCATCTGTCTCTGAAAACAAAAGAAAATATGCCAATAAATAGCATGCATCAAGATGAAAGTGAAAGTAAAAAAAAGGAATGTCACCTTGCTTTCTTATTGAAGTGAAGGAAAACTGTGTACTTTTATGAGAGCTGTGAGTTAGCTAGACCTAGTAAAGAAACGGATCTGCATGTATGTGAGCTTGCAAAATATAAATGAAACCTAATGTGCTTTTCTGTTACAGAAGGTTGATCTAGTTTTATGGAGAATCTTCTGCAGAGCCACTTATTTAGCATTTAGTAATCAACTTTAGTTTCTCTGTTAAATTCCTTGCTTTATTTTAAGGCTCTTTATTTGTACCTGATTTTATATAGAGGTCATAATGTTTTCCATTAAAATGAAAGTGAATAAACCTTTTGACAATTTTTTAGCTGAAATATATTTAATTTTCTTTTATAACAGGAAGAGAAGATAGTTTTTGTACTGTTTTTATGAAATACATAGAATTTAATGAGCATTGCTTAGCAGCCTAAAGTTATTTTTTAGAGAGCTTCAATTATTAAAAATTGAGCTGTTATGGAATTCTCCTTTTGTCATCAATTTAACAGAGGTATGGTCAGTTTGTTTCATTCCTTTGAAATCAGACTTTATCAAGGAAGAGCTGAAGCATGTACTTCCTTCTTAACTACATTTTTATTTTAATAGTCTTTGTCATCTGTTCCTAATATCTTCTTTAAAAGTAGATTGATCTAAATACTTAGGATCAATTAAAAATTCTTATGTGGAATATAACATTGGAAATTGTTAAACTATTAAACTTACAGTTCTTAATTGCTGACAAATCTTGAATGGTAGATTATAGCTTTAAAAAAGTAATCTTGAACATAGAAATAATAATTATGAAAAATATGAGAAAGGAAGTCTTAAAGTGAAAGTGGATAGTTGGTTTCACAGCAGCTTTCAAAATGGCAGTAGTGTAACTTACCTAAGAAAATATGCAAATTGTTTAGAAAATCAGTACAGAATTCTAGATTTCTTGTATAATTCCTGTAATCATCTTTATTCAAATGGCAAATATACTGCTTCCCTGAAAAGCAGCAAAAAAGAAGAGAGAAACCTCACATGCAAAACAAGAAATGAAAATTTTAAATGCAGGAAGTAACATATATCCAGTACTACAATGCTAAAGAATATAGTTGAATAATGAATTAACTATATCTTTAAGGAAACTCTCTGTTTTAAAGTTAAACATATGTATTAGAGTGCTTACACTTTGGTAGTGCCTACACAGAATTGTGCCATGCATAAAGTCTGGTGTTGTTATCCAAAACCAAATCAATGGAGATGACACTCATTGATTTCCAAGTTTATAAATTTGAGTGAAATTCTAAGGAACTTAAAAAAAACCCCCCTGAAAGTTAGCAGTCTAAAACCAAGTCCAATCTTGCGTGAGCTGAAAGCCTTCATCTTTTTAGATCCCTATGAGTCCCGAAGAGAGAGGTGGGAAAAGTCCCATTAATGATCTTTTGACACTGTTAGCAGCAGAGCTTTTATTTGCTGCCTCATAGCTTTCACTCCTGCTGTGTTCATTTGAATAACATGTAATTAAAAATGTATGTCTTATACAAGAAGGTTGTCAGGGATCAAACCTGTACCCCTTAAGCCTATCCCAGCTAATTTCCTTTGTCTTCCATTTACAAAGGAATGATGAGCTGCCACTTATGCATGGTTGAATACATGAGGAGAATTCTAAATCTTTGTGGAAAGTCTGTCAGAGCCATTGGTGACAGCCCCAAATTAGTTCAAGTACAGCAACATGTCCCACCTTTCTCCCATCTGACTGAATTTCAGAAACCTTGTTTCAGGCACCCTCCAAAAACAGAGCCTCTGCCATGTTGTGGTCACAAACAATATTAAATAGGAAATACCTAGCTGTGCTTTCCTTTCAGGTAATCAGAATTGAGATCAGAATGGGTGATGGGAGAGTGGCTGTGCAGATGAACTGCCACAAGTCCTTGCTTTTCAGAGGAGAAGTGTGTAATTACAAAAGTGTGCACAGGGTGCTGAGGCTAATGGATCCACCTGGTGGTTGTTTCTGGATTTTATCTTATGGGCTGTACATTTCCCAACCTGGGGAGCCAGAGAGGCCGGAGGATATCTACCTCTCCTCAAACCAGACCTTCAGAGCAGAAGGGCAGAGTGGTGTTTGGCAGGATTCTGCCAATTCCACATTCAGGTGCAAGTACTTCCTTGGCATCAAGCAGAAATATTGGTTTAGATAGGGAAGGTCATTTCATTGTTGTCGGTTCGACAACATAAATTAATAGAAGTATTTTGCTTTTTCTTTTCATGTGTTGGGTCTGGGGTCCCTTTCCTACCTTTCCAATGGAAAATATTAGTGTTATTTTATCACCAGGCACCTATACCTCCGTTCTAGATTGGTGAATGTACAAATGGGAACATGTCTGACTGTTCTTTAGTGATATAATAAGTGTACCCGTTTTGTCAAGCCAGCTTTCCAGAATAGTTATCAGCTATTGGTTTCTTTTCGAGATAGCTATTTACATGGTTAATTTGAAAAAGAAACATGCTTCTCTTCTCTCTCCTCTTTTTTCTTTCTTTTTTTTTCCTTTTTTTCTCTTTTTTAACAATGTCTGCATAACTTATATTGTAGACTGCATCTTATCATGAGAAAATAAAACTAAGAAAGGAAATTGCTCTCCAGATAAAAACAGAGATGTTGTTATCTCCTTGTGAACTCAGAGCTAATTACTAAGAGCAACAAGGATGTAATTTTATCCAGTTTAGTCATCAAATGAGACACAAAATTATTGTATGTATTACTTGTAGTATGGTGTATTCTTGAGACGGCGTTATTCTTACACAGGCTTGTTGTTACTTTATCCTCGAGTTTGCAAAGACTCAAATTAATGATACACACAATGTCAATTCTTTGCTCAGATATGGCAGTGTGGAGGAAGTCTTGAGATCCATCCTTGCTCCCATGTAGGTCACGTTTTCCCCAGACAAGCTCCGTACTCACGGTCCAAAGCTTTGGCAAACAGTGTGCGTGCAGCTGAAGTGTGGATGGATGAGTATAAACAGCTTTATTACCACCGGAACCCACACGCTCGCCTGGTGAGTTCAACTCCATTGTTCCTGGAATTTCAGTAGAATTTCTTTTCAACCTACTAGCTATTGATTAGGCTAATATTTACCATGAAGTGCTTTTTATGTTTATTTCTTATTTCTTCTGAAACTTTTTCCCAGACATAGAATAAGTGTATGGTTTTTAATTCCTTGGAAAAAAATTGAAATTCTGTAAGACTACAAGGTGGCCCAGTCTATGTCAATATTAAAGGAATGAATGAATAAATGAAAGAATAATGTGAAGTGAGGTGATCAAAGCAAGGAGGAGTTATTTAGCCTAAATTGTGCACTTCTGGGAAATGCCTGATACAGGATTCTCTCAGGAAGAATTACAGACACACAATTAATGAACACAAATCAACAACTTTCAGTGGACAGTAGAACAGCATGGTAACAATATTTAGCAAAATTACCTGTCCTGTGATAATCGTAAAACTTTGAACTGATATAAAATAAAATAGATTTTTCTGCTTGATTTACTGCTGCACCATGTTTAGTTAAAAAAAAGAAAAAAAATCAATATTAAAAAGATTAAATTAATTAAAATCAGTCATGGGAACTCAGATGAAAATGTTCCTAATAAAATGTTTCAAGTATCAGTTCTATTGGTTTTGGAGGTTCTTTTAAGTTAGTGTTTTTATTTGCCTTGAAATGAAAATACAAGATCATTTGTTGCAAAATTTTTAAGGATGATTATTACTGTGAAAATTGAATATGTCAGAACAGTAAAGCAGTTTGCAAATTCATAACTTGGATGTATTTATCATGAGGGGCTCGAAGGCTGGAAGACAGTGACACTTCAGTGTCCTCACGGTGTCTAGAAAGGAATTAAATGAACCTGTGGCACAAGGTCTGAAATCCAGGCCCCAAAGAAATCACTGTCTGCTGTTGCTTGTTTCTTGAAGTTCCTGATCTCTCCAGAGTGATCTCTCTGCATGGAAGGTTTCCTAAACACTGACTTTCTGGTTCTGTGTCTGGGGTGGGCTGCTGGGCACCTGTCTCTGACTGCACTGGGTCAGAGCTGAGGGACCAGTGTGGGGCACAGGGAGTCCCCAGCTCATTTGAATGGCTGACCCAAATAGACCCTACCAGGGGAAAACTACTCTTGGAAACATGAGGCTTTTAAAAGATATGCTGGAGGATGCTAGAGAAGATGAATTTGGTTAGCTTTCATCTTGTGTTTCTTTGGATAAAATTGGGTAATTAGATTATTATAGTCCACACATTTGTAATAATTGGTTTATGTTAACATCATAAAAGCCACTTAGGTTTTATTATCAGAATCTGACTTGGAGAGAAATATGGGATTCACCCACAGGCAACGCCAGGGTGATTTTGGCTTGTTATACACAAAAAGAGCAATAAACACTGACAATTTTTCTTGTAAAGTGCAGGGCATCTTATGTGTGTAATGACAGAGCTTTAACTTTAAAGGAAATTTGTATGTTAGTATTGGAAGTTTTGTGTACTGGCTCACTGTAACACAGTGGATGTAAGCTGAAACTCATGCAGGTTTTTTTTCCCCATATCAAAGCAGCTGCTGCTGAACTTTGGTTTCCATAATACTCTGTGCACCACTTGTTGCAGTAGTTGAGTTCAGACCTTTTTACTTCATCAAACCCAAATATTCAGTTCTGTAGCATAACAGGCAAATGATTGATGCTGCAAAAATTGGTTCCGTGAAGTTTCACTTCAATATTAACGTCCAGACCTCAGAGCTAATATGTCATGCTGTTTGTTTATTCAAACAGGCATCTCTGCCTCTGCTTTACAACTGCTTTGTGTTTTCAGTGGCATTTCCACAGCTATGAGAAATGCAAATACATTTGTGGTTTGATGGAAAGTGTGTCAAGTGACCTGTAAAAATCTGGGGGCTGCAAACACTCTCGTGCCTGACTATCTGAAGTCCCTAGGCAATACAAAGAGAGGCTTTTGAAGACAGACATAAAAAGATGTGAACTCTGCTCCAATCCACAGACAGGGAAAAGTCTGCAGTGAAAACTTTTCTCTGAAGGTTTAGGATTTCATGCTCCCCACCCCCCAAAAGGACAAAATCCAAAGGATTTCTGCATTAGCAGATTTTACGAATTTCATCACTTAAGTGTAAAACTGTACAGGTAATTTGCAAATGGATGGTGGTATAATTTAAAATCCTCAAGATTAATTCACTGCTTTTGAGATTTTCAATTATCTATCTAAAGGAAGTTTTATTTTCCAATATGCCTTCTCAGTCTCCAGCAATCTGTATTCAAGGACTTTCTCACTTGCAGATTCAGGGAGTTTTCTCAGACAAACTGTCTTCTAGAATATTTTAAAGTTTTACTTGCACAGTTCAAATTCTTTTTTGTCAACATTTAACAAATGTAAGGATAATGAAATCAAATCCAGCACCCAAACATGGTGATTTTTCCTGGCTAGAAGTCCTACTCATCACTGTAGCATACGGTTCCTAATAATGTATACGGATAATTTAAAAGAGCATCTGTTCTGGATATGGTTTTTAATCTTTTTTTTTTTTTCAGGAACCATATGGAGATGTGACAGAAAGGAGACTTCTACGAGAGAAGCTGAAATGTAAGGACTTCAAATGGTTCTTGGAGAACGTATATCCAGAACTTCACGTACCCGAGGACAGACCAGGCTTCTTTGGAATGGTATGTGGCTGCTGAGAAGGGGGCCTACTTGCAGTTCTCTGAATTCTCCTACTAAGTCAGTGTGAAGGTGTTTTTGTGCCAAAATTAGTTTGGGATTTTGGTAGAATTCAGTTAAAATTGCTAGATTTTAAAATGTGGTTTATATCAGAATCTTTATTTAAGGGAATGTAGTTCTTGAAGGAGTTCTGTGACAGAGTAGGAGAACAGGTAAGGTTGCCAGGAATTGCTCCTTCTAAGTGACATCTTGGGACTGTTAAAGGCAGCAAAGGATGAGGTTTTTATTTCTTGAAACGTTGCATAACAAAAAAAAGAGAACAGTAAAGTGTTTTATTTTAGTTGTTGAATTGAAAAGAAAAAAAGTATGCTTTGACATGTGTTCGTACATTTTATCTGATGACAACTATGATACTCTGGTGATGGGAGAAAGAGCTGGTGCTAAGTGCTTCCAGATCAAAAGGGATTCTGCATATCAAAACCAATATGTTAATTTTTAATCTAGAGGTCACTTTAGACCAGCAAGGGTTCACAGGCAATGGGTTCAATATCAGAATCCTCTTCTCTTTTTAAGAGTTGACAGCTCTTCATGCTTCTTGCAGCTTACAAATAAATATAAACTATAGCTCCATGTATATCCATAGCTCCATTACTGTAATCTCATTTGGAAGGAATGAAGGCAGAGATGTTGCAGCAAATACCTGTTTCCTCTGAAAAATCACCAGATACTTGCTGTCTGTTAGGAACACAAAACTGCACCTTTCCACCAGGCAAAGGTGTATCAAATATCTTCCTGATTATCAATACCACATTGACTTAAAAGTACTTTTGCTGGTAACTTGATCACTCTGCAGATCCAGCTAAGCTGAATTCCCGCACTGCTGCATCACATCCAGCCCTTGTCTTGCTGCCATCTGCCCTTCAGTTACTCAGCCTCTGCTGAATCTCCTTCAGGAATGGAAAAAAAAAATCTGATCTCTGTGGACATACAAAACATTCAGGAACCAAGTCTCCCCTCAGTCTGCCCTAACAGCTGTGTAACTTATTGAATGAAAAAGATCCTAGTGGGGAAATGCTGTAGTTTCCCCTGGGGAAGTGTATTTCCCCTGGGGAGCTGTGGGAGTTCTCACAGGGAGTGCACCAGCTGTCAGAAAAGCCCTTAGGAGCCTCTGGGAGAATTGCCACCCTCCTCCATTTGTCTTGGAGCTTGCAGGAGGGGTGGTATCTGTGTGATCATTGGCATGGAAGGCATTACTCACTGTTATCCAGTACCTTGAACAAACCCTGGTGCAACATTGGTTCAGTTTTTGCTCTCTTGTGCTGGATTTCTACTGACAAGGTCTAAGACAGTTAAAGCAGTAAGATATTGTAAGATTTATCTTACAGGAGCATTTCAGGAATTTTATCCTTCCCTCCACCCTCATCCTTTCCCCTCCAAAAGAAAGGGTTAGACTGGTGCCAGTGATAGTGCTTCAGCCTTCTGGAGAAGAGAAGGGATTCGTGCAGTTTCTTTTATGATTTAATTGTCATTCTCAGGCAAGGGGTTGACAGTACCTAGAAATAATAACTCTTGTTCAGAGCTGCTTGAGGTATCTAGAGTGTAATTTAGGTGTGCTCTATATATTTCTCTAAAAACAATTCATAAATGCTGTCATCTAGTCGTGAGCATAATAAGAATACACCACTTTTTGGGGGGAGGAAGAATTTAAAATGTGATTGAAATACAGTTGTACTCTGGGAATGTGAGAGTGCAGAAATGACACCTTCTGATTCAGCTGATTTGTGGATATTGAGTCCCATCTGCTAGCTTCAATGAATCACTGATGATTTTCTTTACTCCCGCCTTAGCTGTGTAGTGCTTTTCTGGTCCACAAAAATACTGTGTTTAAAAGTGTCAGCTTTGGTAACAGCTCAGCTTAGTGTGAGGTTATTTAATTGTTCAAAGAGAATATGGGGATTTTTATCTCCTTTAAAAGTGTTTTTACTTTTGAACTGAAGTTGAAAATATTTCTAAGATTGCCCATACATCAGCCATGTGTTATTCAAACAGAGTCAAGAATTACTGAGCAGCATTTGGTGCTGTGGACTGACACACAGAATCTTGTGCTATGTTTTTTTTCTTGATACATAGATAAAAATATCCATTCTACCCTTGATTGTCTAAAAGGTTAGCTGCCTAAAACTTTGCTTAAACATACTGAATTATGAACCTTTTCCCCTGAAATATGTTTGCTTTCCTGCAAACTGCCTGAGACCTAGAAATGAGATAAATATCTTCTTGCTTCTTCTTGGGCTTCATGCAGCTTTGGAACTTTGTGGGACATGAACCTTTTGACTTGAATAATTTCTTTGCAGGGGCAGGAAGGAGTGAAGCTAGTAGGCACTCAATGGGTTAAAATAATATGTCAGCACTTCTGGAAAGGCTGATAATACCTTTTAGAGCACTGATTTATCTTTTTCTGGCACAGCATCTGGTTTGGACATCCTTGAGCATGTACTTACTGGCAGAGTGTATACTGTACCTGTCCTTTAGCAGGTGTAGAATTGTAACAAGACTTGAGCCCCAGCTCTGTGCAAATTGCCCACCTAGACAGCACAGACCAGGTCAAATCCTAACATACAATTCCTAGCTACCCTGGGAAGGGGTGGTGTGGGTGCCTGGAGGAAGAACTTTGAGCTAGCAGGTGTGCTCAGTATTAGTCAGTCTGTTGACACTTCTGCATTGTGCAGCTGGATGAAGACAGAGGAACTGGGCAGCTCTGTGTTCTTTTCATGTTATTGGTGGCTCTGGAAAGGCATGGCTGCAAAGCAAGGGAATAGTCAGGGCTCTTCTGTCCTCTAAGGTATATATTAGGTATTGCTGGCATTGAGGTGCATATCTGAGGATAAAGACTATGGTCAGTCAGTGAATTTGGCTTTGAACTTGGCATCAAGATGGCTTTTTAAAAAGAGTGGTGACACAAAAATCAGGATTTTGCTTTAATTTCTGTAAGTTGGATCACTTTGGCAGTGAGACCATACTATGTTCTGGCACCATAAGTTTTTCTTTGTTCTTCTCAGTTTCTAGCTGATATTTCTCCCAGCTGAATGTGAAGCAACTAAGCTGATAGATGTCTGTTGTGACTTTCTATCCAGTCGCTCTTTCTGCCATCTATCTGTAAAGGCATCTGTCACTGACTGAATCAGCTGGGAAATCAAAAACTTGAATTTTTCTTTTGACAGCTTCCCTCCCTATTTTCCTCCATGACCATCTCATCTTCATTTCCAAGTGCTCAATCATAATTTCCTTTTAATTTAGACTAGATATAACCTTAAAAAAAATCAAAAGGAAGATTTCAAACTGTTCCTTTAAAACTATGAAGAATTTTTTTTGCTACATCATGAAAGAGAACATGATTTAAATTATCTAAAGAACACATGATGGTCAGGCTTGCAGAAGAAGAGAGCTATGTGGTTTAAATTACATAATCAAAGATATTATTGCATGTCTGGTGTTCCAAGTTATCAGAGGTATCGGGGTCCCTTCTCTAGGATATACCTCTAAAACTGCATTATAATCCAATTTGTAGAGCTGCCACTTGAGATTGAATTGGTAGCTAAAATTAGGAATGACTAGATCTGGAGCTCTTATGCCCATCACAGGACAATATGCACCACTTGGTTGGCTGTACAACCTCTGAAAGCTTGGGATATGCTTTAAAAGGAAGTGGGAGAAATTCAAGTGTTTGATAGTAATCTCAAGTGAACATTCCATTGTTGGAACCACGTGCTTATATGTTTTTGAACCTCCCGGGGAGATCTGGACTTGCTGGGGTGAGCCAGGGAGTCCAACAGCAGTGTATCATTGCTGGTTCTTTCTGAGGACTTTAGTCATCAGTTTTGTATGCCTTTTCAGCATTGCTCTTAAGAAGTTAATAGGTGATATGAAAATAGCATTCACTCAGTAGACTCATTCCCTGTGACTCCTTGGATTACCTTTGAGGTAAAAGCTTATGTTTGATCAGTACTGGTGAAGCTGTTTGGCTTGCTTCAAATTCATATCTTACTGTGTCCCACAGTATCATCTGTCCATATCACTAATAGATCAGCACCACTGCCACGCTGGCAGAATAAAGAGGATTCTGATCTATTTTGTGAATATAGAGAAAGGTTGGCAGCGCTCCACTGGGCGTATTTATCAACTAATGTAATGAAGTTTTAATGTCAAAAATCTGTTGTTGATGGTTTGTTTACAATGGACTTTATCTTAAAAAAAATGCAAGCCCAAACTAAGAATTATTCACAGAATGACATCTGTATTGTATAGTTATATGCAAGAGTCCAGGTGTTAGGAAACAAGAGATTTAAATTTCTCCAAGCAGTAACGGATAAGGTCTAAGGTGAATATCTCGGCAGTTGCTGTTTATTACCTGTCTCAGCCTCCAAACAGTTGTAACTAAATGGCATGTAGAGTAACACCAGCAACATTTCAATAGGAGGCACATGTTGTAGAAAGACACAGCCAGTAGTCCTGCAATGGGTAGAATGTTGTAGATCTGAACAATGTGCTTCAACGGCAAGGTGATCAACATTTTTTCTTGCTTCTGTTTCTCTAATGCAGCATTCTGCAAAAGAACTAAGGTAAGTCACAGAGAAAATTTTGTTCTTATTGCATGACTTGTTTATGGTAGATGTGGGAATAAACATTGCTTTAAAAATGAGTGGATGATCACTGTTTTGATAGAGCTGTTGCACGTAAAAGAAACTTAAACTGTATATTCTCATTTAACAAGAGAGAAATATTTCACAATTTCTCTCATACTTTGTTTCTGCCTTAGAATAGTGGGTAGGTTTGTGTTTTTCGTTGTTGTTTTTTTAATAAATGATGCTGCAGCCAGATTTTCAAATCTTTCTGTGTCATTTCAGATCAGGTAATTTAAAAGCTTTGAACATACTATTCCTACTAATTAGGTCTTATATACCTTATATACCTACCTGGGCTTCCTGATGTAGTGTGGCTATGTATACCAATGTTTGACAATATAGAAGAGCCAGGTCAAAATATGGGTCATGTATGTGTAGGAGGATGTTGGCACATATCACAAGCATTTATACATGAAAGAGAAAAAGGAGAGAATGTACATGGTAACACTCTGGAGTACAACCTCATGTTCAAACCATCTGAAATGAATTAAGTTTAGTAAGCTTTTACACAGCTTTTGTTGTATATGTTTGGGCATTGAATAACATGCATTGGAGAGTTACTGTAGTTCTGGTGGTTCACAGCATTTTCAAACAGATTATTTGAAATTTCAGGCCCCAAATGGGAGCTCACGCTTGAGTAGTGCCAGGGGCTGATGGCAAAGAGCAGTAGTGAAGGCATTGGATTGCCTGGAAGGGCACCACAGATAAGGGTTTTGCTGCCCTTGTAGCCAGTAGACAGACAGGCAGAGTCCTACATTATTAAACATACTAATGGGAAACCCTCTGGTCCTGAAGACAGCTGCTGACAACAACAATTGTAGAGATAAAATTACCATTTTATGTGGTTTTGACTTTTAAGTTGATGTCTCCTGATGTAGAATGTAGAAACATTAGAAGCTTATTGTTTGGTTTATGTAGTTCCATGGCAGTGTTAAAAATAGTCTGTGCAAGACACTTCTCTTTCCTGTTTCTCTAAGTGTAATTCTTGCCTCCTATTAGGAAGGTAAACAAAATGTTTTCTTTTGACTGTTCAAGGAGGGTTGCAGTGGTCTAATGTGGGAGTGAGCACAAAGCAGTGGAAAGAAGATGTTGGGTAGCACTAAAAGTAGAAGTTGGCAAAGCAAACATAGATAGAACAAAAGTATTTAATTTTCCAACTTATGTAGTTTGCTGTGTGGTGGGTTTAGGCCCTGCAAGGTTTGTCTTGTTTGTTTGGTTTTAGCCTCCTGCAATCCCTATGTGACTGCTCATTTTCCACATTAAGAACTCAGGATGTGATTATCATGACTAGGGAAGAGCAGTGAAATTACACCTTGCTGAACTAACTCTTCTGAGATTTACTCTGCTTGTTCTTTTTGTCTGTGATATAATTACACTCAGTAACAGGGGTATTCAGCTCCTTGTTTACAGAACCTATTCTGCTCTGTGTAACTTCAAATTTGGTTACATGGCTAATACCAGGAATCAGTGGTTGTTATGTCATTGTGCATTTTCAGTTACTTTTGCCTCCTGAATACTTAAATGCAAATTCTTGTTAACTAGCCTGCTGTTTTTAAAATTAGCTAACTTAATATTTTAAAATGTAATCTAAACGTTATGTACCTCTTCTCTCAGAGATCAGCAACATGAGTAAAGAGCATTTAATACCTAGTGTCTCTTTCCAAAGATATATTTTGCCTACTTTGATGATTTCTGATCCTAAAATGTGTCTTCTTGTTCTGCCTCAAGAGGGTACTGGCATCCTTTAGAGAACAAATCCTCCTAACATTCCCATTTGACAAAGTGAGAAAAGTATGTAGTCATCTTTTTGTAAGAAAATTGAACAAATAGATCCTGAGGGAAGAAGGCATGGCAGACTCTTTTGTTCTGCATGAGTTGCTGGCTTGTTGGGTTTCAACATAGTTTTTCATAGTTTCTACCTATTTCCTTTGCAAATACATTGGAACACAGTGTCATTCCTAGGGGAAGCCATCGTGTCTGGCTGCTTCAATGCTCAAAGTCAAGATGGTCCAGACAGTTTTATTTCACATTGGTCTGAGAGATGTTACCATTGCATCCCTTTGATCTACTCCAGTTAATGTGCACCAGCTTTGGAATGGATCTCAGAGCCCAGAAGGATGGGTGTAGAGTGACTGCAGACTACTTTCCTTACTTTAGACTAATATTTTAAAATATTCTTTTGTTTTGATTAGCTGAAGAATAGAGGAATGGAAAACTTCTGTTTTGATTATAACCCTAAAAATGAACACCAAGTAACTGGACAGAGGGTCATACTCTACCCATGCCATGGCATGGGACAAAATCAGGTAAGAATAATGTTTTATTTTCATTTTGACTAACACTTATGGTCGTACTGTAAGGAAGTTTGGTAAAGTCATTGCAGTAGGGCTGAGAGAATGTATTGCCACAGGAAGGTGATCTTAGCTCAAGTATTAATTCTTACACTAAATGCTTTTTATTTTGATGTATCTTCAGGTCAGATTTTCTTTGTTCTGAGGATGTGTCTACCCAGCCCAGGGAACTGATGCATACCTTTATTATGCCTTTCCACAGGGCTCCTTAGCAGGGGTTAATAATACATAAGTGCAGCCATAGCGCTCATAGGACAGTGTTCACTCATCTCCAAAACACCTCTGAGCTTTTTTTCTCTCCATGCCTCTAAAACCCTTAATAACAGTGCCAACCTCACCTAGTTCCACCTCTGTCTGTCATCGTGTCTTTTCCTTGTGGTGCTTGTATAACTGCACAAGCGGTTTTGGACCACATCTTCTCCAGTACTACACCCTACAGAAATGTCCTCCTGGGCATGGGCTCCACAGTCCTGGAGAGAAGGGGTTCTCTTTAACACTTCCATTCTTTCTCTCTTGGTTTTAATTTCTGAAGCTGAAAATGCTGGTGTTCATGTTGACTGTGTGCAGCAGTGGTTAGTGTTGGTGCCCATAAACCTCTCTGCATAATGCCATGGTAAAAGTGTTGTGGGGCACTGTGTGCCAAGCTGGAATGGCCATTTTGCATAGTTTTGAGTGACCACCCTCTAGAATTGAAGTTTGGTGTTTGGTGTGGGGTGTGTACTTGCCTATCTATCTTCATTTTTGGTTTCTAACCCAGATTAGACTAAACACAGTACTTGAGAGATGGTCTCATCAGTGACAAGTATCAAAGGTCTTGTGAGACCTCTGGTACCTAACCCTATGTCAGCTTGAGTGGCTTGACTGTTTGGGTCCTTTTATTAAGGAAATTAATCCAAACATACAATTAGGAATGTTTAGAAAAAGGAAAACAAAAAGTTTGGAAAGAAACCAGAGATGTGCCAGATAAGCTGTGTATCTGCTATCATTCTGAATTGTGCTTTAAAAAAAAACATAAAGGCTCGAGGAGTGTAAAACAAGTCTGTATTGAGGAGAAAGCTTCTAATATGAATTGCATTTTACACGAGAAAGGGAAAAGAAACAACAATGTACTTCAGATCTTAAAAGGAAGTAGATTTGTTGTTGATAGCAAGTTTACTGCCTAAACTATAACTACAACTATTTAGTACTATTTATTAGCTCATGTCTGGTGTATGTCTTAAGTTTCCTAATATTTGTGCCCTGAAGGCCAATATGTGGGGGAAGGCAGGAGGAGAATCTTGCACTATAAAAGCCAAAGCATCTCAATACTGACAGATGTTTGCCAATTATGCTAAGCCCCACCTCACCCCTTTTACTCCCTCAGTCCAGTTTCATGCCTAAGTTAAGCATACTTCTATAGCTCTATATAGAAGAGAAGTTAATAATCAGATAACCCAGTCAAGTCACTTTCTTATAAGTAAGAGGTGATTGCTTTTGTAGATTAAGAAGTATTTCATGTATAGGATTACCTGGTAACATGCCAAAGATATTTATAGATTTTTTTTTTTTAGTATTGCAGATTACAGAGAGGAGAGAGGTTGCATTTTTTGTATTTCTCTGAGCAAAGAGTTTGCTTAAATTTTATCCCCTGCTAAAAAATAAAGGCATAGGATAAAGGGTGAAAGCAAAAGAAAAGTATAATTGAGAGATGAATTGTCATGAGATAACATATTTACAGTTATCCCTTGTGTAGCTAGCCCTAAGAGATTAACTGAATTTACTGCAAGATATCACATCACGGGATATTAGTGCTCTTCCATCCCTGCTGATGGTGCAATGCATCTGCGTACCTGCGGTAGCAGCGCCAGGCTGAAAGCAGCGACGCCCTCGGAAATGTGCAAACCACTCCCTCTGCTGGCATGCGAGCAGGAGGAGGAAGGAGAAAGGGAGAAACTACCTGACTGCAATATAAACCAATAAAGGAAAATATGAGATGACTCAAGAGAACTGTAGAGCCTGAGGAGGGAAGGCCAGACCCAGGAAATGGGTGAAACAAGACTAGTGAAATGGACAAAAGGCATGGGAGGCCTGGCAGAAGCCAGGGAGAATGGCCAAGGTGACAAGGGACAGTAGTAATTTGGGGCAGAGGTTGGGCAACAGGTGATGAGCATGACAGAGGAAAGAGTAGGACAGGGAGTGAACCAAGCAGAGTCATTGAAGAACATTTTAGTGGAAAGGGACAGGGTTACTAAACATGAGAGCTGAGATACAGACCAGTTGCAAACAGGGGCGTGAGTGTGGGTGACAGGTAGTTGCAAGAGAATAAGTGAACAGCAGAAGAGTTGTAGGTAGGGGGACAGAGGAAGACTAAAATAAGACAAGATGTAGAAACACAAGTGATATGGAAAATGATGTTGGGGTTGGGGGACTTGCAGATCACTTTTCTGGATCGTAAGTAGCTGTGAAACCTATCAGCAGGACATTTCTCTCCATTTCTTTCCCGTCCCACCACCTTCTTGACAGTCATTCTGGAAAGGTAGCAGGCTCTTCTTTGTGGTGTGAATTCCTTGGCAGGTGACACTGTCAGGGTCAAAACAGTCAAATCTTCCACATTGACATCCATCGCTGTCTGCTGATGAAATGATTGTGGCAAGGTTTGGTCATCCTCTAGTATCAACAACCGTAGACTTTCAGAGATGTTTACTGACAACAGGCAGCCCTTAACTTTTGTTTGGCCCCTTGGGAGGGAATCTGCCATCCTAATACCAAATTCTTCCTGCCTATTCTCCTTGAGTTTGTTGTCATCACTCCACTAATTACCTATATAGAGCTTTAGCAGCATACCCTCATTCCAAGCTTTGCTCCAGTTTCCTTTAGGGGACAACTGCAGAACCCTTTTCACTGGAAACAAATCTCCACTTAGTGACCTCTGAATATCTGTGTGCACTGTGCCAAGAGGAGAAAGCTCTGTGCTCTTAGGTATTTATATGGTCCAGTACCTTCTCCTGTTTTACATCTCAGTGAATAAAACTGCTCTTAGAAAACTAAAGTTCCTGGTAGTTTGTTGCTGTTCTTCCTTGACTCCATGGTCTAATTGAGAGGGGTTCCTTGACTCCTTTTGTGTGAGCACAAGAAAACTAACTGGAAGGTTTTTTTAATTAGCGTGTTCATTGTCACAAGAAGGTAAGGATAACACTGCAGTGTTAAGAGCTGAGTGTATATGGAAGACAGGCAGGAAATACACAAAACACTGGCTACTGATTGCTTGCACCTCAGGCTGCTTATGTTTTGTGGGAGTATCTGCCCCACAGATGAGAATTAAAAGCTTTGAAATTCAACACCAGTAAAGCTCCTTGCCCTTCTTGGTCTGGCTGGGAAGCAGTACAGAGGGCACAAATATGTGATAGCAAGAAATCAGCCTGATGTGATAAGAGGATGGGAAAACACTGACTGACAATATTCTTCCCAGAATTCCCATTTGGAGTTGATACATTTGACGTAAATAGCGAGAAAAGCAAAGAACTTAGCAAAGCCCTTGGGTTTTCAGCAAGAAAGAGCATCAGACTTGTTAACCTCTCTGCTGGTTCTACCCATCAAGTGGAAACTTTCTCCTGCATGCAAAAGAGCAGTAGCCAGGCACAGAGAAGAATGAGGGTGTGTTTCAGGGACCAGTAAGGTAGCCAAAATCTTCTGCTGGCCCCAATACCAGTGAGACACTGATGCAGATAAGGCATATTCTGTCCAGAAGCCAGAGACACTGGGAAAAAGGCCTCATCAAGTTTCCCAATAGCACTTAAGGGAATCTACTGATTCTCAGAAGAAAAGAAATGCAGTAAGGCTACTAGTTATTCAGCCAGGATTAGTTTGAAAATGCTTCCTTTCTGCTGACAGAATGCAAGAAAAGAGAACTAAAAAACACTATACCTTTTGAGGCAGAAGAGATTTATTCCATGTGTTACCAGAGCTTGGAAAAGCCCAAAGCCTGAAGTATTTATTCAGTTTGAAGCAGTGTAGGGCAATGAACTGTATTATGTTCATTGGGCAACAAGGCAGGAGTGTGTGGTTGCTACCACTATAACCCCATTCCTTAAAGTTATCCAGAAATTAACCATTTTATTTGCTGTTTTTCAGAATTTGGTGCAAGTCCTTGAGAGATCATTCAGGAAAGATGTCAGTAGTAAGAAGTGCTCTGATCTAGTAGCTGTTCCATTTATTCTTTATGCGTCTGGTGCAGTCAGCAGCTTTCAGGCTTTCACTTACAATACAAATTGCTAAAGAGTTATTATGTCTAATAAATCCCCTAACGAGCAAGGCTCTAAATATGGCTTTGTGAAAGTGGCAGCTGTAAAAAGTGTCCATCCACATACAACTGAGCAGAACTGAGGCTTTTTCTTTATTCACAAGCCATAGGATTGAAATGCATGTCCCTGTAGTCACTGTGGTGCCCAAAGTAGCAGATTTTCCCTGTGCCAATCAGATACTGAACCTGGGAGTAAAGCCCAAAGGCCAGGGAGTAGCCCCTGCCTATTAGGGAAAATAATAGTAATAATAATAGGACCAATATTCACACAATTTACTTTTTTTGTTGATGAGATTTTTTTTGCATAAGGCAAATGTAAAGGAAGTGCAACCTGCACTGTGGGAACAGATCCTAGCAACAGTTTTCAAGGGAAAATCATGGTCTTCAGGGTCTTATGTCAGCAGGGAGACTTCAAACCCGATTTGCTTTCTCAAAACACTCATTTCCCTCTGTGGCTTACCACAGATGAATGGTGGTAAACAGGTGAATTCTGGAGAGGTTAGTCACTTCCATCATTGCTGGAAAAGAAAAGCCTTGAGGCCCCACATGGTGATGCAGTGGGCAGCATTGGTCAGTGTAAGTCTGTGACAGCCACCTTGGCAGAGAAATTCCTGATTGTGATAATGGGAGGGGTAAATTTAATGAAACAGCTATCATCAGTGTAGTCTAGATCAGAGCTCTTATACTTGGAAATGGATAGCTGCAGATTTTGTAATCACACAGTCCTATTTATACTGAAACTCTATTTCCAACTCCTCATTCAAGGTTACTAGCCTTGGTGGTTGTTAAGGATGTTTTTGTGGTAAGTTCAAGTATATACATTTCTGAATTGGTACAGCCCCTTTCACAAAGCCTTACTGTCTCCAGAGGTGAAACAAAACAAAGGATTCCTTCTCTCACTCATCCTTTTATTGGTCTCTGCTAATGCAGCTCTACTATGCAATTGTAAAAAGCAATTTTCTGATGTTTATAAAACTCTCCTCTACTTTATTGAGTATCATCTAAATCAGATCTAAACACACATCCGTGCACTATAGTCATCTAAATTATTTATAAGCATGCTAAATACAAACAACTCTCAAACTCTGCTGCTCTTTAATGAAGTCCAAAAGTTGGCAAACGTCCATAAGTATAACATTTTAAGGAAGTCGTCAACCATAACTGCTACAGGAGCCAGGAGTTTCAGAGCATGTTCAGAACACTTCTGTAGAATATCATACAACAAGCAAAGATAGTAAATTGTCTATAAGGAAGTTTTGTTCATGTTTAAAAGCAGCTGTAACTGAGTTGCTTCAAATAGTGTCTTAAAATTTTAGAGAATAAATTGTTCATCACCATACGTCCTTAGAACTGGAAATGACCATTATAACTGGAAATGAACCTGAACCAAACTGCATTTGAACTATGCAGTGAGTAACTCCTTAGTTAAAAGTAACATTACTTTGTGATGACTGAATTAAGACGACATAATATCAGGCTAGAAACTGGTTTCCATCCTATTTTTAAGGGAGGGTCTAGAAAGTGAAAGTCAAATATTACAGTTGAATTTTGTACATTCTTTAATGCTGGAATGCCTCTTTTCCATGACATTTATTCAGCATTTCATGCATTTTAAATGCTACCAGAGTAAAGCAGTGTTGTGATGAGATTGATTTTCTGTAAAATAGTAAGCAGCAGAAGTTAAGGACATTAAATATTTCTGGCAGAATTTCCCTTCACAATGGCAACTTTTATTCGTGAACCTAATTATAGTATCTTAGTATGTGCTTCTTTATAAATACACCCTGTGTACATATGAAATGACTGCTGTCCTTTTTTCTTCTCTTGGGTTTGTAGTTTTTTGAGTACACATCCCACAATGAAATACGTTACAACACACGACAACCAGAAGTCTGCGCAGCAGTCGATTCAGGGACTGACTACTTGACGATGTACTTGTGTCAAGAAAATGTCCACAGCATTCCTGAAAACCAGAAGTTTATTTTCAGAGAGGTAAGTGTGCCTGCTTGGGTTTGGGGTTGGTTTTTTTTTGGGAGTGGGTGGAAGGAGAATTGTTAAAGTTTTTAAATTTTTATCTTACTGCATACACATCATGCAGGCCACAACACTGGCACACATCTCTGGGAGAAATAGGCTATCTTGGCTTTTAATATCTGAACACAGAAACAGGGTAACAGGCAAAGAGTATTCCAGTCATAAAGAACAGGAAGATGAGAGGAAGGAAAGCACCCTTGTTAAAATCAAGGAGGCTGGGAACCTTCTCTCTTGCATGTCACCCCTGCTGTCTTCTCCTGAGACCAAAGTGCCTCAATATAACCCTTCCCCAGCCAGTCCATATGGCTGGCCTAATTTTGCTCTCTTTTCATTGACTTATTTCCCAGTATTTATATTACCATATATCCCAAATACTTCACACACCACCATTACTTTAGGCTCTTTCTGCTTTTAAGCAACTGCCTCTACATAATATTAGAAAAAAAAAACTTGTGTTTAGTAGTTTTAAATCTCTAAAGAAGAACATGGATGCCTGAAAGAAAATAAGCTGGATGAAAAATTGTGGCTTTGGTCAAGCTTCTGAAGTGTTGTTATTTGGCTAAGGGAAAAGGTCACATAATATATCAAAATAGTATATTTACATAATGTGTGTGCATAATGCATCTAAACTCTACAGACTCTATGGCTGACAAATTTCATGCTTGGGTACTACCACCAGTGACAGGTAGCGGGGTAAAGTCTAGAAAAATAAGATGAAAATTACTGTCTGTTCTCTAAATCTAATCCAGACTGAAGCTCATAGTGATATTACTAAATAAAAATGTTTAAAAGGCTGACTTTATAAATGATGTTTCATTTCTTATGCTTACTTTTAACAAAATTGCTTAAGATCATATACATTAATCCCTAAGATTACATATGTTGGAGGATCTTCAGTTGCTTCAAGAAGTAATTGAAAAAACCTGAAATTTTCAAATTGAGAAAATGAAAAAATTGAAAGGAGTTATAGAAGGTATCTGCTTTCACTGTACACTTCACCATTAATTTTATCATCTGAAACTTTAGGAATTACTTTAAATGTTCTTTCTTGTGATCACTTTGTGCATGTGTGTGATGTAAACGCACTGCTCTGCTCCAATCCCTCTTCTTCTGCTGCGCTAAATCAAACCCAGCGGTCCCCACCTTTCACAGCGAGTGAAGGGTGAGGTGCCAGCACCACATTTCTCTTGCTTTGTGTGTGTGGCAGCGTCAGACAGCTGTCCTTATGGATGGAGCATAATCAAAGATTTGAGCAGCCTTCCCAGCAGCCTGGCAAGAATTAAGTTCTTGCCGACACTGAGTCAAAAATGAGTGAGATGGATACAGATTAATCCACTCAAAATTTTGAATTATCGTGTCAGAACCAGGAAAGTCACTCAGCAGCTGAGTCTGTCAGCAAGCCTGCGAGCCAGCACACAGTGCTGGGCATCAGGAGCTGCGGCTCAGGATGCAATTAAGCGCAGCATTCCTGATGACGGAAGGAGCAGATTTCCACAGGAATCAGGGCTATGCTCAGAAGCAAGGTGTTGGCATTTTGTTTTGAAAGCTGCTAGAGGCTTTGGGAATGTCACCCAGGCCAAAGGGATGGCCTCAGAGCAGGGCAGTCCTCCATGGCTGGCTACACTGCCCTTTTGCAGTCCTAGCTGACAGCGCTCCTGCATTGGAATGAAAGACTCGAACTAGAGATCACTGTAAGAAAAGGGTCTGAAGTCTCAAAATGTGTTCTTTAGGGAGTTTGACTGTGGAGGCCTGTCAGACCTTTCACCTCTGAGGCAGCCATACTGCCCTTCAGCAAAGCCAAATGAACTCCACACACACCTGCAGGCAAGGGGCATGCTTAGATATTTTTACTTTTTCCACCAGAAATATACCCTATGAAGAGACAGGAAAATTTCTGGCTAAAAATATGTCCAGTATTTACACTTAATGAACAATATTTAACTTCTCCTTACAAGATGTGCAATAAATTGATAAAGTTGGGTAATACTTGTGGTTGGCTTTGATCTTTTCAGCCATGTTCTAGTCCAGTAACAAAAGGCAATGAGACCGAATGAAGTTAGCACATCCTTTACAGGCTGAGATGTCACTTCATGAGTCACTCTAGAGCAATGTTAATGCAGGTTTACGTAAGTTTAAAAGCAGGATCTTTTGATAAAGTTTCAGAGATCCTCAAGTTAGACTTTACTTTCAGGCTTTGCATGACCCCATTAGAAAGATATGTGTGATATTTATTTGTTGCAAATGCCTTCTGTTACCTTAAAACAGAGTGATATGTCTGCAGTTTTTGAGACCTGAAAAGCAAACTTTATTTCTGTCTTTTGTAGGACGGTACCCTGTTTCACCCACAAACCCAGAAGTGCTTACAAGCCGAGGCAAACGCTTACAATGGGAACCCAGCACCATTGTTACGACGTTGTAGCAACTCAGACTACCAAAAATGGTTCTTCAAAGAAAGAAGTTGATCCAGATGTTGTCTGGGATATAGCTGAATACAAAAGAACATGCTCTTTCTAGTCAGCAGTTAGTCAGACTTTTGAAAATCTCATAAGTGATATATTTTTGTATGGAAAGAACTGTAATTAGTTTACAAGCCTTGGATCTTGTTTCCTGGAGTTTTAGAAGGCACTAAGTATTGAGAGCTTCATGAAGTACCACAGAATCTGCTCCTTTTCTCTTTATTTGGCAGCTACATAACTGCTTCTGAAGTGTCTTAGGTTCTTTTTACAGGCGACAATGTATTTTTTTAATCTACTGTGTGGAAGTAAGGCAGTCAAAATAATTGCACTAATGTTAATCTGCCGATAACTTAAAATGTTTATTTTTCTACTAAAACATTCTGCAGCTGGGTCTTTTAACAGATAGTAGTTAATAATTATTCTCATCTTTTAAATACCAAGAAGGTAAATATAGGCTATATTCCGCCCTAAGTGATTACCACAAAGCCCTCACTGAAGACAGTGTGGATTTACACGTGAAAGCAGAATATGTCTGCACGTTTTTGCACAAATAACAATCTAGATGCATACAGATTGCACATGCTTGACAATGCTATACCTTAAATGTTCTGACAATTTTAGATGTTCATGGCACTTGACAAATTTCTAATCATGCTTAAGATTGGTTTGGGAGTAAAATGGGGATTTTCTCATCTTTCTTAAAGGCAGAAGGCAACAATATTTAAAGGTGATGCTTTGGGAAAAGCTATATAGATTCATATGGGCCCAGCTATGTGGGTGTGTCCTGGAATGCACAACCAACTTTAACATTATGTGGCTTTTCAATATGCATAAAATTTTCAAGAAAAGACCTACCAATAATTCTTTTGAAAAAATTTCAAAATTACAGTTAGAGAAAATGAATCTTAAATTTTAAGTGTTTAAATGACTCATGTAAAAACGATTGCATTTTAAAAATAGTTTGGCTACTGATTTCTTTGAAATGCAGCTGATATTGATACAAAAAGGATTGTCTCTTGGGTATAGCTTGCGTTTTGTCTGGGAACTGCTTTTAGATGAGCTGACCCTGCATGTGGTCCTGTTGAAAACATGGGGTCTAATCTGCACCAATACAGGATGGTTTGTGCCCTGGTGTGTGGGATGTGCCTTGCCCCATAGACAAGCTGTGTGTGTATAGCAATGTATCTCGCCATTGACCATGATTAGAAGGGTTTCAGCTCATAAAAAGTTTATTTTTCTGTCAGATGAAGGAATGCTTTTGTGTAGAAGGGTGAAAATTTCAACCTTTTCCCCCTCAGAAGTCTTGGCATCTGTTTTGATTAGTTTGGTATGTATTTTGTTTTTTGCTTTTGTTCATGTTTTCTATAAAAAATGTACAGCCTTTTCTTTGAATCCCGATAAGCTCATGCCATTTTGGCATACCTATTTATATGATTGGGGTGTGGGGGGAGGGTTTCTGTCCATAGGAGATACATGTATAGGTTCTTCCAAGGTCTTTCTAACCCATGTAGATAGAATGTTTTTGTGAGCACCTTTAAAGTTTTGTCTCTGTGGGCTGGACTGATGAAATTGATGTTAGAATTAATAAAATATTTTGTGATTCAGTGGAGTGGGAAATATCAACCATTTCTTTTGGTTTTTTTTTCCTTGTGGTCAGTGGTTTTCATTTAATCATTTTGCTGATCTCTTAGGCCCAGATCCCTACAGCACTTGGGAGAAGACAGCTTTATTTTATGGTGTCTCAGGTTCTGTTTCCTGAACTCAGTAATGCTTCTGTTCACCTGGCAGCAGCAGTGGTTTACACTTTGTAGAGCCACAAATCAAAAGTGGGTGGCTGAATGAGAGAACAGCAAGGATTTTCTATTAATTTTTCCTTTTCCTTCTTGGATGCTAATTGAACAATATTAGTAGGCTGATAAAAGCCCAGCTACTAGAATCATAGCCAAAGCTCTCACTGACCTCCATTCTCAGTAAGGTTTGAGTCATGGTATTTCAAAATTTCATCATCAGATGGTGGTATACGTGTGAAACTTAGTAACTGGAAATTATTTTCTATACATCTTTTCACTTTGCGCTTGTGTAGAGGGAAGCATTGATGTTTTTGCTGCTGAGATGCTTTCACATATGGCAGCAAACCTGCTAGCCTGGGTTGCGTATTTGCTACACAAACACACTTGAGTTCAAAAGCAAACACCAAGCATTAGCAGTGCCATCAGCTTACTCCCTCTCTGTTGGCCTTTTAGTCCATCTACTTACCATTTTTTTATTCCTTGATACCCTTTTCTTCTTTTCAACTCACTGGAGTTGTACCTACATCTGGCTTCAGGTTCGGAGGGTGAAGGACTCCATCAAGCATCCAAGTAGTAATGCACATCTTCAGGCTTCCTTTAACATCTGCAGGATTCGTTTTGCAGGAGGTCAGAGCTACCTGCTGAGGAATGGACTGTGGACTTTGGACTTCTCCTGAGCAGAGATGGTGCTGGAAGCCTCATAAAAATGGAAAAATTGCAGGATTTCAGTCACAAATCAGTGCTTTTTCTTAGTCTTTGTATTCCTGTATTTATGTTTTTTTTTTTTTTTTAGAAAGACATCCAGACTACAGTCAGGTGCCTAATTATCATATTTATTTGAAATCATCAGGTAATGATTTTGACTGTTTTTCATTTATTCACTCATCATTTTCCTTTCATTTAAAAATTGTGGGTCTTCAACATGGGCTAGAACTTACTGGATTTTCACTTCAACAGAAGACAGTACATGAACCTTCCTTCTAAGAAATAAACCACTAAAACTTCTACATATATGACCTCAGCTGAACCATTATATTGGGGGATTGTTAGAGTTTGCACAAACACCTGGGAACAACAGTCATCATTGTACATGCATCAGTCAACATGAATTGAAAGTAGTATTTCTTGCTGGCTCTGCTGAAACTGAGACTCAAAATTGTGTTCAATTTTTGTTATATTTATAGGAAGTGCTAAGATGCACTGCAAGGGGAAAATCATGTTGGTTCATAACACCAGGACTGATGAGATTGTGCTCCTATTTCCTGTTTATGAAAACATTGGCAATTACACAGTGATAGTGCTTGGTTGGTAATTCAAAATCTGATGCTCTTTTAACTTCATTTGCGTCTCTTAGAGCCTTTAGATTTGGAGATTAACTTGAAGTTAGTTGAGCTTTGTCCTGGTACCCTGATATAAAGATGTAGCAATCAAGATGTCCAGAGAGACTGTAGGGTTAGGATCATGCACTTGTGTGTATATGCTTGCAACTATGCAGGGTTTTTAGCAGTATTTGAGAATGCCTTATACTCTTGTAACAAATATGGAACTTAGTGCTAGCAAGTTAGCTGAGGTAGGTGGAAAAGCCCTTGGGAGGGAGGGAAAAAAAAGCATAGCAGAGCTCCCCCCTGTTCTGTTGAGGCACAACAGCAATAGCTGGGTTCGAATTACAGCATTGCAGTATCCTTACACTTCTCATTTACAGAGGAAACACATTATGCATGTACATGCAGTACTAAAATTACTATGCCTATATGAACAATTTTCAATCTTTTTTTTTAATCCATTCCTCACTGATATTTTTATGAATAGACAAAATCTAATTAGACCAGTCCCAGCCAGCACTGACAGGATTTGCATGTCTCAAGGATTTGCAAAGGTGGTTGGAGACAAAAATAGGGCAGGACCTTCTCAGTGACCTCTCCAAAAGTAGTAAGAAGATGAATGTACAGGAATATACATACAGGAAGTGAGTTGCTGGCTTAAGGGGTTGCATGACATATTTTGTGTAGCATCAAACCATCTCCCAGAGTGGGAGAGGACTTGCAGCAGATGCAATTTATTTATTGTTGTTAAGGGAAAAATCAGTTTTCTGTGTTTCTTGACTTTTTCTGTGGTCTGAAGATACTTAACTTGCAACTGAAGAAAAAGGGGTCAAGGGAGTCATACCAGTACAGATGCTTGAATGTGAAGCTATTAATTAGGTACTCTGTGATGAGCAAATATAAATATATAAAGAACAAAATTGTTAACTATGCATACACAGTGAGAAGACTTAGTAATAGGTGAGAAATTGGAAGTGATCATTAGCAGGAAGATACTTGACAGTATTTTTACAGAAATATGGTTGAAGGATTCACACGATTGAAACACTGAAATGACTGGGTAACATGCCAGGAAGAAAGCAGCATTTGATTTTTGAGTTAAGAGAACAAGTTTTACAATTCTTGTGAACTGATATTTTAGCCAACAAGGAATAAGCAGATGCAGAGGGTGTCTGATGTGGACCACCAAATGAGAATATAAAGCCTTTTTGCCTGACAGATAAAGGATGTGTGCTGCTTCAGAGGATTTCATCCTAGGGAATGAAATTTACCAGTTTGATGGTAGCAAAACATTTTGGGGATTTCTAAGGGAGAAAAAAAAGGGGCAGCTGGGCAAGTGGCTGTGTATGACACAATCTTTAATAAGCAGTTTGATGCGACTCTCATTTAGGCCCCCTTTATTTAAAATGAGCTGTTACCTGGGCATGTTATGCATAAACACAGCATAGTACCTAAGAAAGAAGAAATTTCTCAGTGCTGCGAATTGGAAAGAAGCAGGCTTTACAAAACATAACTGTAGCTTAGAAGCATGTTGAAAACGTATGTGGACAACATGAAACTTTCTATCAGATTGCAGATTAAATACTTAGGTGCCAGAAATAAAGGTTTTTGTAAAATCCAAAGTTGACTTTTAATTACATTATTTTCTTGCAATACATTCATTCCCTGTTTTGGGGGATGGAGGGTGTTTGGGTTTTGTTCATTTGTTTGTTTTTGTTGGGGTTTTTTGTTGTTTTTTTACAAAAGATGGGAAAACTGTCTTTTCATGCTTCACTGATACACAGGAAGAATTTTGAGAGGCTTACTTTAACTAATCCACATTGTTCAGTATATGGCCTTATTTGCATCCCCGTAACAAATCCCTAGACTGAAAAATAAAAATTATTTTCTTAGTGTGGGTTGTTTTTTGTTTGGTTGTTTTTTGTTTGTTTGGATTTTTGTTTGTTTGTTTGTTTTTGTTGGTTGGTTGTTTTTATAGAACTTGAATGTTAAAATTTCTTAGTGTTTCCCAAATACTTATTAATCTGTCTTCACAGTATTACCATGAAGGAAGAGCACCCTGTTTTACTGACAGGGAATGCAGCAACAAACAGATTAAGGCTGGAAGTACCACATTGTTAAAGACTGTAGTTTGTAGTGCAGCTTTTCTTGGTTTAAATGATATCCAGCCATACTCCAGACCTCTGCAGCTCCGAGATACATTTCTTTGCCCTATCTCTCTAGCACTGTCCTTCCCTGTGCACTGCAGTGACACCAGTGTCAGCTGTTCTCTGCCTCCCACACAAGGGCAAGCCTTGAACTTTACACTGAGTAAAACTGTCCAATAACTCCATCCCACCTGTGTTGGGAAAAGCAAGGAGATGCATTTCAATCTTCAGCTAACAAAGGGACATTTGCTGCTGCAGCAGTAGTAAAGAAGGATGTCAAGCAGTTGCTAATAGTATTCAAAATACTAATTCTGTTGTAACACACAACCTGGCCTCAAGCTTTCTTTCAGACGGACTGAGTTCTCAAAAACATGGAAATTGCTTCAAAAAAACCCTCCAAATCTTGGAAAGCTGATGATGGTCCAGAGGTTATGTGAGTGTGTGTGTTAATAAACTGCCAGTCTTGTAAAATGATCACCAAATTGATGCAAGTAGCCGTAGTCCTGGTAGCCAAGTGCTGGTGAAAATCACAGAATGATATAGTATACAAGCAATGCAGAACGATTTTCTGTGAAACGAGTTTTGACAGACAAACTTGCAGATCAAGTTGAGAGTGGCAAAGCATCATTTAGCATATGACATTCTGGTTAAAAATAGCATTATACAAAATCAATATGGCACCTATTCCTGTTGGCATCCTAGGAATGTTCTTGGTGTTATGATAATCAATTTTCTGGAAGAAAATGAGTTGCTGGAAAGTTTGCAGGTGACAAACTGCTGGACAAGTCACTTGTACATAAAAAGCTCATGGTTTGATTTATTCTAGTGCGAGATTGAGTGCACAGGAGAAAGGAGGTAAGTTATGCTTTTAGGCAGTATGGATTCAAAACATGATGCAGATGATTTCATAGAGACATCTCCACAAAGGCAACACACTGTCTGGTCTGTCTGTAGGGATTAGGTTTCCCAACCTGCCCAGCCTATGGAACTGGCTGGTACTGAGGGAGGTGCTGAGGTTGCAGCTGATGGCCCAGAGCTGGCAGGTCATGGGGTCAGAAGGCCCGGTTCAACATCATGTGGAAAAAGGAGAGGAGCATTGGAAGTGCCTCCAGGAATGATTCTTGAGGTGAGGGAAAGCTGGCCTTATTTTTGTACAAAAGCAAAATGTGATTAATCTTAGCCCCTGTGTGTGGGAGAAGATCACTAATATTATGTCCCCTTAAGCTAATAATGGTATGATGAGAACTAGTGGTTGGAAGTTGGAATAAGACAAATTGATACTGAATATGAAATTCACCTTTTAGCAAACTAATTAATGATTGAAATGATTTATCAAGAGATGCGATGGACTGTTCATTACTGATGCCTTAAAGTCAACACTGCTAGATGTCATTCTGAGCAAAAGGCTATAAAGCAACAAGTGTTATGAAATTACTGTTGAGGGCTTTTAGCCCAAGGTCAGATCTTACAATCTTAGAATGTATTAATCCATGAAAATTCTTTCCAATTTATTGCAGACGTGCTGCCATTGCTGTGTAATATAAATTAGATGTGTTAGGTTGATCAAAGGTTTGCTGGGAGTGACCTCAGGAAATTTATGAATATGCATAGAAAGTGGGGTGCCTAAGGCAGGGTTAAGAAAAGTTTTTGCATTTTGCTTATTCCACCTCCTGTGTGGGATCTACCTGAGATGAAACAGACCAGTGAACTGCTGCTCTGGGGCTCTTCAGACCACAGATGAAGGTGGGCCGTGTGAACGTGTTCCCTGGGGTGGAGACATAGCCTGGGAGCAACGTAGAAAGCCATGGGCTGTCTATGGGATATGCCCCACAGCCACTGAGACGTGGACACAACTGCTTGGGAGAACAGGCGTGGAAAGGGCTCGCTTCCCACAGGCTATTCACAGGGTTGCGACAGCCCTCGGGGAAGCTCAGAGTCCTGCCGCAGCCTTAAAATTTTTTTTCGGTTTTATTTTGGTTTGCTTTGTGGTTTTTGGTTTCTTTTTTTTTTGGTAACCCGAGCGGTGTCAGGCTCTCCCCAAAAAACCGCGAAATCTGCGGGAAAAAGAAACCATTTTTTAAAAAAAACAAACCACGACTTCTCCTCCAGCGAAACGCCCCGCTCCTGCGTGCCGCAGAGCTGCCGTGGCCCGGGCTGGCTGCGCGTGTGCGTGTGCGGGGTGCCGAGCCCGAGTGGGAGCGCGTTTGCGCGCCGCGTGTGCGCGGGGGAGGGCGGGCAGAGTGCGCGGAGAGTGCGCGGAGCCCGCCCGGGCCGGGCAGCGCTGCCAGCGGGGTCTCCGTGCGTGTGCCAGGCGGGTCGCGCGTGGGGACGGTGCGCGGGCCGCGGCTGCCGCCGGCCTCCCCTGCCCGCCCATGGGCAGCGGCCACAGCTCGCACCCCCCCGCGCCCGTCCGCGCCCGCCCTGGCCGCTCCACCTGGAGAAGGTGCCCGACCCACAGGCAGCGAACGCTGATGCCGTGAAGGGGGAGCTCGGCCCGGCCCCCGCCGCCGCACACTTTGCTCTACCCCCGGCAGCGCATCCTGCCCGGCAGCTTAGCCCGACCCGCAGGACGGGCGCAGGCGGCACCTCCCGGCCGCGGCGGGGGCTGCCCCGGCTCCCGCGGAATGCGGCACTAGCACCCCCGCCCCGGCTCGGCACCGCTCCCCTCCTCCGCCTCCCCGGCTCTAGGGGGGGCTTTTTCCTCTTCGGCGTTTTCTGCCGGAGCATCCTTTTTTTTTTTTTTTTTTTTTTCTTTTCACCCTTTTGGAGAAGGAGGAGGAAGAGGGGGAAGGAGGGAGGTGTTCAATGAGGGCTGCTCGGCTCCCCCCCCCGCGCCTGAGAGGTGCTGTCCCTCCCTGAGCGGAGAAGGGGGAGAGCTGCCGGAGAGGCAGAGGCAGGTCCCGCTCCCTTGCTGTGCCGCCGGGGAGAGCGGAGGAGGGTGGTGGGGAGCGTGTCTCTGTGTGCGTGGTGGTGGTGGTTATTTATTTATTTATTGCTCCTGGTGGTTGCAGCTGGCAGACCTGGGAAGGAGTAGGCGCCATTGCCAGAAGGATTATTGCCAGGGGAGGGGAGGGGGGGAAGAGAGAGGAGACCCCGAGGCTCCTGAGGAAGCGGACACAGGCAGATCTTTTCCTCCCGCCTTGGCTTCTGCCGCGGGGGGATGCGCCCGAGCTGAGAGGGGCTCGGCTCCCTTCCGCCGCTCTACCCGTTCCCCCACCCTCAGTCCTCCTCCTCCTCCCCCCCCATCCAGCAGCATGCATCCCTCTCCGCGGAGACCGGCCGCTGCCACCTCCAACCCTGCCATGCTACTGCTGCTCTTGTGCCTGGGCTGGGCGCCGCCGGGCTGGGGCTGGCCGCGGGGCAGCTCCCGGGGGGCGGCCGGGTTGCCCCCCAACGCTACCACGCCGATCTCCATCATGGGCTTGATGCCGCTCAGCCAGTCCGAGGAGGACCAGAAGAGCAGGATCGGCCGGGGAGTGCTGCCCGCCGTGCAGCTGGCCATGGATCAGATCCGCAACGAGTCCCTGCTCAACCCCTATTTCCTGGACCTGCGGCTCTACGACACGGAGGTAGGGACCGCCGCGGGCCCCGCGCCGCCGGGCGCAGGGGGAGGCGCCGCCGCCCAGTCCCGGGGCGCTGCGGGTACAGGGGCGCAAGGGCAGCGCGGACGCCCGGGCCGGGGCTGCGGCTGCCGGCGGGGCCGTGCGCGCCGCCTCCGAACAGCCTTGCCCGCCCGGCCCCGCAGGCTGCCGGCAGATGTGCGGGGACCGGAGGCGGAGGGGGAGGACGTGGAGCCGGCGGGCCGTATCCTGCCCGCCCGGCATTATCAGGAGCGGCTCCCCCGGCAGCGGGGACTCGTCCCGCCGCCCCAGGAGCGCCCCTGCCCGAGAGTAGCCTGCAGCGCGGGGGTGGGCCCGGACGGGTGCCCAGGCGGCGGGGGTGCTTGGCCGTGGCGGGGGCTGGGATCCGCTGCCCTTGGCACGCACGTACACCGGTGGGAGGAAGGCTGCCTCGCCCAGCGAAGCCGCGGCCGCATCCCTGTGCCAGCCGCCACCCGCTCAGCAACAGATGCACGCCGGGCGCTCCGCTCCCCCGCTCCGCCAACGGGCTCACGCTGCCAGCCCGGTTTTATCCCGTGCGGCGACGGGACGCGAAGGGCAGCCGTAGCTTGAGAAGGAGGCGGGGAGGCTCTTGCAGGGTTTCGCTGAGTCTCCCCCGTCCCTGCCCTCCGGCGAGAGCGGCAGAGCCCTCGCCCGGGGGTGCGTGGAGGGCGGGCGGCGGCAGCGGGGCAGGGAGGCGCTCGCTCCTCGGGAAGAAGTAAATTTGCAGTCCCGGTCCCCGCGGAGCGCCGGCAGCGCGGCGGGATGCCTGCCCCCGTTCCGGAGCGCTGCAGCGGCCGGGCGTCAGGGCTAGCTCAGGGGGGAGCCTGGCTGAGCCAGGAAACACGTTCCCTTTACCTGGGAGAGAGAGGCAGGGAGCAAGGCGAGGGCTTTGTCGAGTTGGTTGCCACTACCACCCGCCCACAACTGCCTTTGGTTTTTGTCACAACTTCAGTACCTGCGTGTTTGCGGAGGGTACGCGCGGGTCCGGTACCGGGGCTCCCCTGAAGATGGCAGTCTCTTCTTGTGTAATGCTGGCTGCCGGGGCTCGCTTCCAAGACAGCCCCCGGTGAAGCAAGCGACTGCTGAAAACCTTCCCAGCTGTAATTTAAGGAAGCCCCTGTCTGCTCCCCTTCGGTTCTTAGGGTCCCGGGGGAACAAGCTGAGGGCAGCAATGACAGGCTGTACTGCTTCGTGATTGTGTTTCCGTCCGTAAAATGACTACCAAAACCTCTCCTTCTAGGGTGTCTGCTTTTAATTGACATAAATTTGTCATAGTATTTTTTTTAGATATCTCTTGAGCAGAAATGCATGGAGGGCAATACTGCTGAAGATGTCACTTAGGAAGGAGCACGCTGCCATCCTGTCGTGTTTTGTGAACAAGACTAGATACTGACAGGGAATACAGGCAAGATCAGCCTAGAGTAGCTACTTGTTTCCTTAAAAAGATATATCTCAGGGAACTCTGCAATCGTAATGAAAAGAATTATGGGGGATTTTCTGAATGGCATTACCTGTCTCATAAAGTGAGACGCATGTTAGGAAAAATCACAGTTCTCCTAACCCTGTTTTCATTACATTATTCTTTATTAGTTCTTCCCTTGGATAGAATTATTACAAAAATAACATATGCATAGGAATTAAAGAAGCCTTGGCAGGATTTTCCTTCATACAGTAACATCTTAATCAATAATGTGCTGCATTTATTGCAGTCAAAATATTGTGAAGTTCTTAATAGAGATTTTGGGTTCTGAACTAGGTAGATATCATTAAAATATTCAGGGAAAAAAACCCATTTGTTCTAGAATGAGTATCAGTTTCTTAAAAATTGCATTTTTACTGTTTTGTACTCCAGGGATATAAGAAATCAGGGTCATGTTGCCAGCTTTCTGTGTTGCTTTGAATGCTTTTAAGCAATTAATAAATGGATGGTTATGGAATGCTAAGTCAGGCGAACGTGTATGTTTGGAGTACAGTTGGATCAGTATTGTGTGCTTAATAGTGACAAGTAAATAAGTTAGTGTCCGTGAAGAGTGCTAGATTGGCTGCACCCAAACGGAATAGACCAATGCCTGGAATAGCCATTAAATACCTAATGGCAGCACAAACTTTTACACTCGGTTCACGCATTACCTTTTTCCTTCAGTGCACTTACGGTAAGCAAGAAGGTAGCTGGCTCATCATGCCCACTTGATTCTCAGCCTATTTTCTGAGGACGCCAATAAATAGATATGCCTGAAGGGCCTGGATCCTTATCATTGCATAATCAGGGACAAGCGAGTAGTTCTCCCTCTCAAGGCTTCACAGGTGGTACTTGTGACATTGTTGGCTCTTGAAAGAGAGAAAGTAGAGCCTTGAACACATGGGATTTTTTAATAGCTTGAGAAATGATTGCAGTATATTTATAATACTTAGGAAATATATGGCAGTGATTTACTAACTCATGTATTCTCCCTTGTGTCTCTCCAAAATTCCCCGTTGTTGCAGTCTGATCTTTGTATTGCAATTTTCCATAATACTTTAAATGCTTATGAAAAACAATAATGAAAATAAACAGGCTAGATTTTTAGATTTTTTTATTTTGCATTCAGGTAGTTTTCTGTCAGGATTGAACTGAATGTTCTAGCTTGCTTGATGGTTCTGGTTTGTATTAGGAAGCATTATAACATCTTTACTTTCTGACCAACCATCTGAAGAGCTGCGGTGTGCCTTCTAAGGTCAACTGCTGTTTGTTAGCACTTGAACTCATTAACCTTTGAGGACATGAGCAGCAACTCATTTGTTTTTCAAAGTATTTAAATTGAATTAAGCACTTAAGTACAATGTTTAGTTTATGTCTCGGTTGAGACTGTGTGAATTTCATCTTTGTTAAGAAATATGACCACAGTTTAGATCATGTACAAAAATGCAGAGGCTTCTGTTTTGGGTATTTTTTGATCTTTAAATGTGTTTGAAGTGTGATCCTGATCCAGTCTGGTAAACTATTTTGCTACTTCATGGGCATGTCTTTATCATTTGGGCATTCCTATGTAGGCTCAGTCAATAGAACAAAGCTCAAATGTAGGCATTTGAGCTGAGTGGCTTTACTTTTTGCTGTTTGTTTCAACGAGAGTGGGAGTCTCTCTCTAGATGAGGCTCTTGGGCAAATTTTCATAATTCTGTTATTTTAGAAACTCAAGAATTTATGAAGTGATCATCTCTAAAGAGATCCAAACCCCATTGAAATTAACGGCAGTAATGCACTGATTTGAGGGGCCCTTGGACCATGTCCTAGAAGTTGAGTGCTTTATAGTTTATGGCTTCAGATCAATAACCATGATAGAATAATTCTTTTTTTTCCATCTCTGTGATCATAGCTTTAGTTGTTTGAAAAAGCAAAGAAATGCTTTGCAAAATAATGAAAGAAAAAACTCTACCTATGCTAGAAATTGCTCAAGTTGCACATAAATCAGGAAAGATGATTTCAGTTTAAGCACCCTGACACACATCTGTTGGAGGAAAAAAGCAGAATAACCCTAAAATAAAGGAATTGATCATTCTAGTAGACATTGTTATCAATTTCAACAGTATTTGATTTGCATCAGGCAAAACTGACCATAGTAGATGGAGAAATAAGCATCTTGGAAGAAATCAAAGGAAGTTAATGGAGACTGGATATCTGTGCTTCTACATCTGGACATCTTCCCTCAAATATGCCATGGATTTTCTGATTTCTTATAGGAGCAGTGCTGCAAGTGGTGTACAGACAGTATGAATTTGTTTTGAATCTAAACATGGATAGTCAAGAAACATGTAAAGTCAAGAAGTTTTTGAAGATCAAAGTGAGTCTTGACAAGCTAAAAAAAAATCTTCCTGAAGTAAGTGGGTAAATTATCAGAGAGGAAAGAATATTTGTATGGGGGCATGAGATTATTTAATTTTCTCTGAGTACAACAAATACCTTGTGATAATCATGATATAATCTCATCTTTGTGTAATAATATGCTCTAATACCTTTAAACAGCGGGTTGGCACAGAGGGGTGAGCTCTGGAAAATTCACAGGACTCTACAAAATCTAAAAGAAAACATGAGCTTATTGACATTGGATACGTATTTGCCTTTTTCTGTTCTGTAACTAAGTAGAAGGTGCCTTTCCTAATTTATCTGACAAGAAATTGCAGTATAGGCATATTATGTGTAGACTTTATCTTTGTTTTTTTTTTTACTAAAAAAGTGCATGTGTTTTCAGTAAAACTCTCAAAGCTTAAGAAAGGCTGTGCACCCATCTGAGTCATTCTTACCAGCTATTCTAAGTTTTAAAGGACCCTGAGCCCCCAAATAAAGACGCCTCTTCCAGAAAATCCAGTCATGAGTGGTGTCCACAAAATACACTCATGTTTTGTTCCTGCATGTGGAAATAAGAGAACTATCCACTTTTGCTTAGTATGGGGAGCACATTATGGAAACAAGAGGGCAGGTTTGTGTCAGTGGTACAGAATAAGGTGTCTGTTCACTGGAGCTTGGTGATCAATAGCACATGGTGATCCTCAGAGAGGGACGAACAGTAGTGGCTGCCGTCTGAAAAACTCCACCATTACTGCAACAGGACTGAGCAAGGGCACCCCCACTCCCAAAAGAAGTGGATGTGATGTGTTGGTTAGGCCCTCTGTTTCAGGAGGCAGCGATCCAAGTCCCTCCAACAGTGCCTGGAATTGCAAGAGGAAGTATGGTGTACCAAAGTCAAGTGGGATCTCTGGGGGTGAGCCCTGTCATGCTTGTGAGTGCTCTGAGCAGTAAATTGTCTGGAGCCTTGTTTTGATGTTTGGAGTGCTCACGGTGGGACAGGTAAGGTGGTGTTGTGGTCATCTGAAGGTAACAGCTGAATACACAGGAGATGTCAGAGTCTGAAAGAGAGTCCAGTTTACAGCAGACAGAGGTGGCAGACATTTGTTCTTGTGTCGTCAGGTGAGCATGTGTCTGGCATATGTTGAGGTAGTTGGGTAATTTCTTACCTTCAGATATTACTGAGTTCTTGTGCTGTCTGATATTTGCAGAGAGTGAGGCATTAAAATGCACTACGCTACGTGTATGGTGACGATCGCTGTCTGCTCTGCTGGTGACACTCTGCTTGGAAGGGACATACTTCTTTAAATAGTCAGTGTCTCCTTTGACTTTTGTGTAACATGACTCCGTTTACGACATAACCTCCCTTTGCTTTAGAGTTTTGTAAACTTGGAGGAAATAATCTAAAAGTTAAGTGTTTATGTTAATTCTGTGCTGGCTTCTCCACTGATGTTAAGATGTGGGTGGGGAGAGGAGAGAAATCATGTATTCACTGCACCCACTCCTCTGGGTGCGGATCCCAGACCTGCAGAATGTATATCCTCTAAATATCTCTGCAAAGAGACTAAAGCCAGTTTCTGGCATATGTCTTGCAATTTCTTGTATAACTTATCCTATGCATACTGCAAAACACACTGTTATGGAATCTTTTGATTCAAATGCCAAACACACTCCATCATCATGGAAAAACTATTTTTTAAAAAAAAAATAAATCTAGGAAGGAGTATCCATTTGCATTTGAAGAAAGAGGGGAAGGCCCTATCCTCTGATGCGGTTATCAACCAGAGTTAATTACTCAAGTTTGTGGAAAAGATGGGGTGTAATATCCTGGTGATAACTGTGAAGAAAATATTTGCAAGAGGAAAACAGATAGGAAGGAGCTAGATGAGTGAGATTTAATGATGGCATTCACAAAGAAAGTTGTTGATACACTTTTTATATAGTTTTAATTAAATACATGTAACTGTTTGGAATGGCATCATAAATAGCACTGAATATCAAGGATACAAAACACCATCTTGCATTAACAATCTGAGTATGATGATACATGTGCATCTCAAGCTTTGTTCTCTGCTTTCAATTTCATTGCTTTATGGATGTTCCCATGGCATAAGGCAGAAGAACAATGCCTTTGAGCAAACTGCAGGACCTGGGAACCAAACAGGTCTTTCATGAAAATACAAGTGGAGACCTTTGTTATCACAGGAAAGGAGATACTTTTCCGTAGGAAGGGTTGAACCATTACATGCAGAAGTCTGGCTCAAGGAATCAAGGGGTAGAAATTAACAGAGGAAAACCCCCATGATTCATTTTGGCTCAGATAATTTTTGGGGCAGCTGGGGTTAGCAGAGACATGTACGGAGATCAGTGAGCACAGTTGTGACTCAGTCCTGTGGAGATGTCTGTTAATACATAGCAGCCCCAGGTATCCCAGGAAGCCTATTTCAGACTGTGGGATTCCAAACTGAGATGGTACAGTGCAAATACGTCACATTTTTTCAAATTTATTTTTGTACTAGGAATCTTGGAACTAAATCAGTGACAGAGCCTCAAAGTTTTCAGGAGCCAGATGCACTGTTCTCTGATTTGTGGGTCTAACTGAGCTAGAAATGAGATTTACAGTACTTTTGTTGTTCTTCGGCTCCAGCATTAATGGACCAGTACCCTGACTCCTGAAACAACCTCATTCAGCTACATAATCTCTCTGACTCAAAGAAGACAGTGTCCCTAAGAACAGGTGGAACACGTTTTCTGTCACCCCTTGCATGACACTGACACTTAAGGGATGCTTTCTTTGCTAAGCAGGGATTTCTCTACTTGCAAAGACTTTTGCTGTGGGTAAGATCTGCTGGATTTGGGGACTGCTTGATACTGCCTGCTGAGTTGAAATGGGACATACTGGCTGGCAAACACTTTTTTTTTTAATTTCTTTTCTTTCTATTGTAATGCAATAGCCATGTAATCTCATTGCTAAGTCAGTGATTGATACCCAATTTCTGTGCCAATAATTTTTCATTGTCATCAGCCTTTATTTCTGACAATTTTATCTACAGTAGTTTTCAAACAAGTTTTCTCAAATGTGAAGAAGGAAGCTAGCAAATTAAAGACAGATATCCACCTTCTGCCTGAAAACTGTACTCACAAAAAATGAAGAATATGGGGGCTAATTCAGCAGTATTGTCCAAGCTGTTCTTACTGAAGCTTCTGAGAGATGAAGGCCCAGATAATGGACTAAGTGCTGTAAAGTGAACATCACATGTTTGAGCAAAAGGATTAGAAAACTTAGGTTTCCTACTATGGCCATGGTGCTTTCCTTAAATAATTAATGAGTTCTAAGATCGGAGGACCATTAGGATTATCCACATCTTACAATACAGACCATGTATTTCATCTGGGATTTCTGCCCACTCTCCTGCAAACAGGAATATGTACTTCAGAAAACCTTTCCATCTTAAGGTTTCCCCAGAATCCTTTTCCCTGGACAACTTTACTCTGTGATTAGCCTGAAACCCCTTTAAAGGTCCATTAATATTTCCAGCTTAAACTCTGTTGACCCTGCAGCTGCTGATGCTGTGAGAGAAGCAGCTCCCATTTTTTTTTTGCACACACTGCTCTCCTTGCCATACCTTCCCAGCTCCAGGCTTGGGACATCACCAGCAAGAGAGGAGGACCAAGGCTTTCTGACTTTTATGGCTGTCTAGGGGATCCTTCCCTTGTTCAAAGAACTCTGATGGACTGGATCCTGATGGAATCGGAAGACTTCTTCTCTTTGGCAGATTGTCACAGACTTAATGTGAAAACCTTGTATGCTTGCTTCTTTGCAAGCTGTGTCTGCCAGACTCAAGTTCTCTGTTGCTGAGTAGATGGTTCTGCAGAACCTTTTTTGAATTCTTGGTTGAACTGATTTTCTTCTTTACACCCACGTTTTCTGTAAGACACAAATTTTGCCACAATCCTCATCAGAGGAATTTATACTCCCTGTCTGATTATTTCCAGACTCTCATTTATTTTATTTATTAAATAATCACCACCACTTATCTCTAAAAGTACTTACTTGTTGAATCCTTTGTGTCATTAAAGTAGTTATGTATTCTAATTTGCCATTTACCTAGGGTAGGCCTCAGCTTCTACTGCAGCTTCATTGAACTACAGAATTATGTGAAGATTCATACACACAATAGGTGTCTAAGTAACCATTTTACGTCCAAAACCTCCTGGGACAAAGAGTAAGAGGCCTCTTTTGGGATGCTAATTAACTTCCTTTCCACTGTTTACTGCTCCTGTTTTCACAGGGAATTAAGTGTTTTTCTAGCAAGGAATACTGAGGCTTTCTTTATTATTTTCACTCTATATGAAGGGGCAGTTTTTGACAGACTAACACTTAGCGTGGTACAAAATAAAACATTTACCTCCCAAAATAACATTTTACAAGCATTGTCATTCAGATATGCATTTGTGTGTATCTTACCAGCAACATGTAGGTATATTTTAGTATACATATATGGTATAAAAATATTAATCTCTGTGATTTTGTGGAGTCTTCTGTATAATTTTAAAGTTCTGTAAAAGCACCTTGGGTTTTGCTTTCCATTCTCCCCTGTGAATTTGGCAAGCCTGAGGTATTAATAATTTACAGGAGGTTGACCAAGAGAGAAAACCAACTTTTTCTTTTTTTTTCCCCCATTCACTTTCTCTCTTTCTAAAAATTATAAGCAGGACCAAATTCCATGTTGTTGGCGAGAATCTGATCTGGAGGGGTGTGCTAGTGGCAGTAAGACTTTGTGCAATGTAGCAAAATAAATTAAGTTGCAATAGTTGCCTGTATATAAAGTGATACAAAAAGTTTTGCATCTTTAAACTTCAACAAGCTCCCCTTTGCTGCTCATTTTTTGCTGTCAAGCATGCTAATAGTATCAGCCCCTCATCACTTTTTTCTTTTATTTTCTTTTTTTTTTAAGTTTCTAAAGGTCTCTGAACTAAAGATTTGCTTTCCAGAAGCATGGAGTGATTTGCATTTTCTGTCAACAACAGTGGGAATTGCTGAATGTTCAGCACTTTAGAAAGCCAGCCCACCTATGAAAATGCAACATGCTTCCATGAGGAGGAGACCTAGAATTGCCACTTTTAATTAAGAACAAAGGCACTCATCATTACTTGCTTTAAATTTTCAAATTGCCTGGTGGAATAAAATGCTGATTTCACTCAGCCTTTGGGACAGAGATCCTTTCAGGATCCATGGCAGTATTAAATATCTTTCAAAATTAGATTATTACATCTCAAGGATGTTGTAGTTGAGAAATATTCAAGGTATGTATTTTTAAAAACGAATCAATTTAAAAATAGTCATTTTTATAGCTAACACATATTTGGAAGTGGTATGTTTGACCTTGGCAAAAATAACAGCTTGTATGAAGTAAACAAGAGGACATGGTGGGAGTACTGTGTCCCTAGGGCCTTGTTACCCAAGGCAGGTCTATATGGCTGGCACAATTATGTCACAGGGGAGTATCAGGAGGTGTTATCTCAGTGTCAGCAGAAGCCCTTACTACAGTTACAGCAGCAAACATATTTTTTTGACATATCTAACAGAAGTTATTTCATGAAAAGAGGATCGTTTACTGAAGGGTAGAAAGTGTGTTTTCTGTAACCACTCAAATTTTGGTATTATTAGAAATCATTTTTTCATCCACTATAGAGCAAGTTACAGATTATGCCACCTCTGAACATAAAGATTGATAGTCTGAATTGCTGCTTTTGTTTTTTTTTTCTTTTTTTTTTTTTTCCTCAGCATTTTGTGTTTTTGTGTCTTCTCAGTCTTTTGCAGTTTGTCATCTTCATTCTCAAAGTGCTGCCACTAGAATTTGATCTATTACTTCAGGAATAATCTCACCATTGCTGTATATACTTGTAATTTTATCTCTTTTCTTCAAGCCTTCTGTTCAGAATGGAGGAAATTAATTTGATCTTTGTGCTGCACTGCTGGGAAAGAAGAAAAGGAGGCAGAGAGGAGATTTTCAGGCTACACACGAGGAGTGAGACTTTAGGGTTTGAGGCAAAAATAAATTTTCATTTGCTTTCTCCAAGTGAATCTCTCTAGCTACAAGCAAATCTAGTTAGACTTAGTAGGACAGGTGGACATAGATAGCCTGGTCACTTGGATGGTATTGTGGGAAGTAAATAATTTTAGCTGAATAGCAGCTACTGAAAAAGCTGGGACATGTTACAGCAGATAGTAGAGTCTTGATAGTGAAGTTGCTCTTGGCAATAGGTAGAGACTTGGTGTCAATGTCAGAGCAGGAGTTGCCATCCATGATAAATGTATTGGTTTTCAATATATTACCAAGGTTTCCTGGAATGTGAGAGTGCTCTGTACTCTAATTACACTGAGCGATTAAGCAACAAGAGCAGAGGCACATGGGACAAGAAAGGGTGAATGATAACCTGCTTTGGAAAAACTAACATGTGAAGCTGGGATTAGAACATCCTATAAATGTTAATGGGTGTTACTCAAGGGGGAGGAAGCTGTGTGTGGGAGGCGTGAGGTGACATATAGCTTAAATATATATCCAGCCTTTAACACAGTTAATACACTCTATAATCAACCTCTTACATGAACTAATAACTGTTTAAGTGATTTACAGTTGAGAAATACTGATCAGGGGATTGAGAACTGAATTTAAAATGCTATAAAACCAGAGGATAATGTGGCAAGGCAGACAACACTGAAAAGATTTCTCCTTTTGCTTTTGGGAAGTATTGGCTATGGACGACACATTTATGCCAGGTGTTTGGGGTTTTGTCTATTTTTAATTTCTCAGGGACTGTGCTTCTACGAGGGAGCACAATTTCCTCCTACACTTTCCCTCTCTGAATATTACTCAGTTTGTGTGGAACTCACAAAGGAGATGCCAACATTGAGTCATCTGGTCACCAGCTCTGTCCTAAGGCTTTCAGCTAAATCTTGCAAAAGCTACCTTAATGTACTGAACAACAGTGATTTACCTTTGGTAAGTGTGGAAGGCAGTGTTTAAAGTCAAATGGCCTTCTTTTTCTGACACTGAAATAAAATTTCAAAGTTAGTTCTATTTCAAATGCTTCACATTTGAGAAATGGATGTGAGATGCAGTGAGTTGATTTATCATCTTAAAATTTCACCATTGTTATGTTTTAGTGGTAAATTTTGAGGCTGTTGGGCAAAATCACTTGAAAGACTGTTTTCAAATGCATGACAGGGGTTTAGTAATATGCTTTTGTGGGTATTAAGCCTCAGGAGATGCTCTTCTGAAAACAAAGCTGATACCTGTGTGATCAATCATGAGCATGGCAAATATGGCTATTTTATTCATCAAAATGAAAACACACAGGCTTGTTTTGATGCAAATTTTACAGGATTAATTAACAATAAAAATACTATATAAGAAATAATTGTCTGGTTATATAGTTAAATGTTTCTGTCACGAAGCAGATTTTCAGAATTCAAGTGACAGGAGGTTGCTCCAGTTCATAATCTTGTTTGCTCCTTTGCCAGGCATGGGTTAAATGCAGCAATGCTGAGGGCACACAGAAGTAGCACCAGAAGAGGACTGGTCTAGTTTGAAGCTGATCATGTATCTATAGAATAAGGGGATGCTCCCTTTAATGTGTGTCCATCCATATGGTGCTGAAACTGATTTCATAGCCTCTGAAATGCCATTACCCTCTCATGAGTTTAAAGACACTGGCTGAGCAACAGGGGTTCAGTGAGTCAGATTTGTGTCTTTTTGAACACTGAAGAGGATATTGGATATTCAAACCACATTTTTTCTGATATCTACCTATAAGCCAAAGCTATGACTTAATGGAGCCCCATGTACTCATTTAGCTGGTAGGAAGATTTAGGCATAGAAGGAGCTGTTCAGAGTACCTCAGCTGCTGAGTTTTGGCAGCATGAATGCCTGCTTTCCTCTCCTCTCCATTAGTGCGGTCAATGCTGAAATAATTCTGGTAAGGAAGGCTGGTCCAAGGACTATTCCCTAACAAAATCCCATTTAAGCCTCTAAGAAAGGTATCAAATAGGATTTAAGCAATATCTTGGCCTATACTGGTTGTCTGTTTGGGGAAGAACTTCATCTCAAGTTTAAAAAAATGTTTCAAAAAAATGTTTGCAGTAATCATATTATAGAATCATAAGACTTAGGAATGGAAAATACCTATTAAGTCATTGTGTTAAATTGTTGCTATGCAGACTGTGCTATGAGAGTGTGCTTCCTACTCAGTGTTGTGCCCAGACAATGTGTTAAATTTCTCAGTCTAGGAAATGTCCATAATAAATTTTGATCTTCCTGCATTTGATTTGGCCATAGCCTTGTACAGGAGGAAAACCAGTATCTCCTTCCCCACACGACGGGCTCCACGTGACCTTGCTGCTTTTGACTATGGGCAACGGTGATGAAAGAAATCAAGGGTTATGCAAGGTTTTTCCACTACCCTAAGCAAGGGTATGTCTTTTTCACCTTGTGTTTGTATATAAGAATGCATTGGGCTCTTTTCTTGTCAATCCAGTTGCACAGGTGTCTTGGCAGAATGATCACTGTAGACAGTTAGTGATGAATTGAGTGTATCTCCTGCTTGGAGCTGTTTGCTGGGCCCAAGGTAGACATTATTTGCTTATTTATTCATTATTATTTTGGTCTTTTTACTTTTGTTTATCTATTTACTTCCATGCCCTCATGTCATTTACCATATAGATTGTAATTATAAATTAGAATGTTTATAACTAGAATTTATTTGGAGATTTTCTGTAAAAACTTCTTAGTTGCATGTCAGTTTCAGAATAATTTGTTGACCTGAAACACCATGTTTTTAAAATTAAAATTAGACAAGCCATCCTTTACTTTCTGCAGCAAACGAATACTTTCTTTTTTTTTTTTAAATGTCAGCCATTCAGAAAATAAATTGCCAGGCTCTGAACATATAATTTCAAATTTGATTTATACCAAATTAACCTTCTGCTTATGAGCCCTTCCATTTGTTTTCCTTTCAGATTATTGAGTCATGAAAACCTTTGAGGTTTTAGGTTTCCATCCCAGCTTGGCACAGGGAATTCTTTTGAAACCTTGAGTTTCCACAAGATGGTGAAGCACTTTGCTATTAAGCTGCATATATAATGAGACTTGCTGAAAATAAGAGCTTTTTTTCTACTCAAAGAAGCAAGCATCTCTCAGATGTCCTTCCTCTCCCTGTCCCTGGGCTTGGCCTTTGTCTTTCCTTCCCTTGCCTGGGACAGCTTTCCAGTAGGTGTGGGGGGCTTCCTGTGGATGGGGAGAGCTTGAATGGGGGGAAGGGGTCACCCACACCTCGAGAACAGCGGCATTGCTGCTGTGAAAGGGGCAGGGGAGGAGGGCTTATCTGAGGGGTGAGGCAGGCTGCGAGTCCTGGGGAGCAGAGGTGCAGGTTCTTCTCTGGTGTGGTGATCCTGTGTATAATCCCTTCTCACCCTGGTGAGTTTTGATTAACAGCAGGGAAGATTTTCTCCAGCTTTACTATTTTCTCTGCATTTCTGCGTGCACAGCGCCCGTTCAATTTCGTAGCCTGGCATATGACTTGGAAAACTGCAAATAGTGTGTTGAAATTACTTAGCTAGCTACAACAATATGTGAAATGCCTGTCAAAAGCTATGTGACTGTAGATGGGAGGAACAGGCCTGACTGCTGAATTTTCTCACAACTACCACTGATTTTAAGGAAAGCATGGGGTTTCTGACAAAAAGCAGAACTAGGAAAAGGATGTACAGCTTTAGGCTGATGCAGCTTTTGCACTAGAAGTATATAAAATATTATTGATATGCAAACTTCACATTCTCTGTTTGATGTGTATGAAGCCACTAGAAAATGTGTTTGTGCAAGATAAAACAAACTGAAGCAATATTCTGACCCAATGTCATACAGGTTGCTGTATGCAACTCAAATGAGTTCAGTATGCAACCACGTTGATCAACCCCTAGAATTTCTATTTTCAAAGGAATCATATGAGTTTGTGTATTGATTTGTCACCTATGGTTGAATATTTCTCCTACAGAATGTTTAAAATGACACATGTTTAAAATTAGACTTGGCAGAGCAATTTGCCTAGAGATTATTCTTGTGAAGTATTGATTCACAGCACTGCTGTGAGCTGGATTACTGTCCAAATTGGAAAAGCCAGTCGTAGAGAGGTCTTTATCCTTTAATAACAATTAGCTGCTTTCTTAGAGGGACACAGCCGACTGAAGCAAAGGAAAGCCGCAAAATGTCGGGCAACCAGGGAATCTAAGGCCTTCTCTTCAGGGATGTGGACTGCTGGGGAAGAGAAAGAAAAAGAAGAAAAGCACCAAAAAAGATGGTTTTCTGGAGCTGGAAGCTAGACACTCTGATGCTGTTTGTGTTACTAATAATTAGATGCTCTGAGGAAGTGAATCGGACTCGCCTCTCTCTTCTCGGGCTTTTACCCACCAGCTGCCTGATTGATCAGAAAAACCTAACAGCAGATGTGTTGCCTGCGGTCCATTTAGCCTTGAAACATTTATACAAGCATAAATGGATGCTGAAGAACTATGAACTCCAGGTATCATTCCATGATACACAGGTAAATGGACATAGGTGTAGAGCTGTGCATTGTTTGAGCCTCCTCTGTGAGCACTCTTCAGAATACTTATGACTGAATCCCTTCCTGGCAAACCCTGCTCTGCTGAAGTACAGCAAATGTGGCTGTCCAGCAAAGTTTGGGCTCTTGGGTGGATGCCTGACTGTGATGTGGATCTTGCAGTGCAATTGTGTCCTACTGGTGCTAGAAGTAGGAATAAAGAGTGTGCAAATTAGGGGGGGTTTGTCAACACCTGCGGCTCTTGAAGAGTGTCTGAGATTCCCAGAAAGTGAACCCCAAATCCTTGGCTGACAGAGTTGCTCTATTCTTCTGCATTTCCTTCTGCATCTTGCTCTTCCAGCTTTCCATGGTGACAGCTTTATCGATCACTGCCTTTCCCTTCCTGCTTCTGCATGAGCAGGAGAGGAGCCTGTGCTGTGCTGTCAGAGCAGGGTGGTGGTGTAGAGCTTCGCTTGCCAGTTTAAGGAAAAATTAAAGGCTGATATGACAGGTGAGGGTAAATAAAATATTGATAAAATGGAGATATAAAGATTATAGTGATTATATCTGTTTTTGTAATAATTTCAAATTTGACAAGACCTTCTTCTATAATTGAGATATCTCTTCACCTTCCATAAAGAAATTAAGGCAATCTGTTTCTAAAAGCAATCTTTTAGTCTGGCCAAAAGAACTGCTACAAAATTAAGAGGAGGAGCTCACATATCATGGTAATCTAGGACTGTAAACATATTCTTAAGGAGATTGTCACTGATACGAATTTCTGTTTCCTTCATCAGAGGCATGTGGTAGGGCAGATGCCCTCAGACTCATACACACTTACAGGCTCCCTATGGTGCTTAACATTTTGAAGTTGCAAAGTAGTGTGGCTCAACATATTTGCTTATCTATAAATCTTTAAACATGGAATGTACTGTTATGATGAAGTTATTAAAATTTGACATTATTACACCAATAACAGTTGTGCTATATTATATAATGGGAAGAAGGTATGATAGGTCTTCTTTCAAAATCTAGAATATTAGCCAAGGGAGAAATTTGAATGCAATTTTAATAGTCTATTTGGTTCATAAGCACTTATGCATAATTTTTGAAGTGCTTAACATATAGCAAACATGATCCCATATGCTATAAAATTACTTGAGGATTGCTTCCATGTTTGATAACGGAACACAAATGTATCAACTGGAAGTCAACTTACTCATTAAGAAAATATCTGTCTTGTAAATTACTTTTAATACAATTCACTCTTTTATTTATTTGTCTGTATGTTCCTAATGGAAATGTAATTATAGATATACAGTCCTGAAAAATGCGTGTTTCTTAGTTTTTCGTGTAAAAAGAGTAACATTTCAGTTACTATTCAGCTTAAATAAGTGGAAAGTGTGGATATGAGTTTAAGTGGACAGCAGTGAAAACCTACTGGTATTTGCTCAGATTCAGTGTTTCGTTTGGGCTGTGGGCAGTTTCACGGAGGTGGAGGTTTATTTGCTAATTGTGTTTATGTAGTTTTCAATTCCAAAATATTTTTCCCTACATAAATATTCAGTGGATTTGAATTGCAGAACTTCAGCTCTGTTGCACTGACCTCTCAATTTGAATTGAAGTATTGAAGTAATCCATAATTATCTTTTTGAAATAACCTCTGGAAAAAGATGTCATGGTGACTTGTAAGAGGTTAACAAAATGTGGATCCCTAAGATTTCTGATTTTTCTTCCTGGTTCTGAGAGTAGAGTACACACTCTTGAGTTTTAAGTACTGATTACAGACAAACTACAGAGCTCCTTGTATTTAATTGTTTCTCAGGGACTGTATGGATGCAAGAGAGTTGATTCTGGGTTTTTAGTGTTGTGAGCCTAAATTTGCCATATGTAACCTTATACAACCTTTGAATTAGCTTCCTTTGAAGTAGAAAATATGGATACTTGGATCTTTGGATGCAAGATCTGTCATGAGGGGGACAGATAACTGACTTTTTGGCATAGTTCACTAGGAAGAGAGAAAAGTTACATCCAAAAGTACTTGTGTTGCTTCTGCTGAAATAAAAAGGTGGAAAGAAATCATGGCTCCCAATATACAGTGACGCACAGGGCTTGAAAACAGTGTTGTAGCTGCATTCATGAGCACAGGGAGCCGAGTTGTGCTCTGCCATGAGCCCCTGAAGTTTTGAACCCACATTCTCTGCTGCCCATGTGGGAGCACTGCCCTGCCACAAGGCAGGATGTTTAGTGCAGGCTGTGCAGTCTTTGGCTTTGCTACTGTTTTATTACAACTAATTAAGCTGACACTATTCCAGAACGTGAGTGGTAACCACGAGTCAAGGGGAGCACTCTTGCAAGGGCTGTCTGAATGCTTTGCATTAAATGAAGCTACTTCATCAGGAGCCTTTGGTAAACTTTATTCAGCATACTTTATAACCTGGTGACTTTGGCATTGAGCTGAGAATGGAATGCTTTCTTTGGCTGATGTCTCTCAGGTCTTCCATGATTAAATGTGCATTTTCTAATTACTGTGTTGTCAATTCTTTTTAAGTGGGACTCCCTTGAAAACTCCTGATATAGCACTTGCATGTTAAAAAAATGCTTAAATATTCACTAAGAATGAAAAGCAACGAATGAAAATGATCTTGTAGTTTGGTAAATGGCTGCTTATCCATCAAACAGTACATCTATGTCTGCAATGCTTATTTATTTATACCAGAAGGACAGTGTTAACAGGACTGATGCATCTCTCTTTTCCAGCCACCCCAAGTAGTGGCAGCTTGGGGAGGTGTGTTTCCCCGCCTCTAACTGAAGGATGGCTGAACCTGATTTGTGTGGAGAGCTCAAATCCTTGAAATGTTGGACAAAGGATCTGGGAAGGCAGAAAAGCCGCCTTCTGCAGATTTGTGAATCCAGCCATGGAGCAGCTTTTTCATGCAGTAGGGGAAATTATGCCCTTGAGATTTTCACCCATGGGGGTGGGCAGCCAGGTATAATTGAGCTGTCTGGGTATCACTTTATTTCTGTCTTTCACCGTATGGCTGACATCTGGAGTCTCTCCTTCTACGCTGTCCTCAGGGTGATCAGGCTGGTGGATTCTTACAGGCTTAAGCAAATCTAAAAATAGTTTTACTGTTGTGTAAAGAACAATATGTTGGTTCTTCAAAGTTATTTTTCTTTTCTTACGTAGTTTTTTGAGTCAGTAGCCAGTTAAAGGGATATGAAGCCAGGGCTTTATTAGCAATGGCATTAACAAGGAAGGTTTACATTCTGTAATTAGGGCACGGCCTGAGCAAATGACTAGAGTTTACCACTGGGATTTTCTGAGTAGTGCTGATTTGCACTCAGACTGCTACTTGGCACTTGCTGAGTCTATCCTAATGTGTATCATTTTTGACAGGAATGCTGCAACATGTCCCAGTCTAACTTAGAAGCTGGTTGTCTTTTCTTTGTTAGTAAACTGATTCTTTTGTAATGGAATGACATAGTAACATGATAGATGTGTGTCAGATCATTTAAAGGCATATTTTTCCATTCTTATTTGAAAAATGCAAAAAATAAAACCCTAAGACCCCTAAAACCCAGCAGTGCAAGAGTCACTGAAAGTGACATTGATAAGCAAATTATTTCTGAACTGAAAATTTAGAGGCATGCTGGTTTTCTCAGCCTACCTAAATAAGAAAAAATATCTGCTTCAGGCTTAAGATGCAATAAATTGAAGCATTACAGTTGTTTTAGATTGTATGTGTACATTAATTACTTAAAAGTGTAGGCATTTTGCAATGACATTATGATACACCACCAGTATCGTAATAAACAAGACAAAAAAGCTACTGGTTTTCGTGTGTGCAACTCATTGCATATGATGTGTAACTTCATCTTGTACATTCCTACATTCTGGGATGCTTTATGAATCAGTTTGCCAAGACAGGCAAGACAAAAGCATCCTGTGTTGTAGACTTGACAGTTTGAAAACTCCTGTAAATTTGTGTCCTAGGAAGTTATTGAAAGACCATGTATTTGTGTGCCAATTTGAGACAAATTTGGAGGAAAATATCCTCTGATAGAATGCAGGTAACAGCCACCCCTCCCCCACCAGGTTTGGGCAAAGATATTGTCCTCCAAGGAAAGTGAAAGAGATAAAAAACTATTTATTTAACAAACACAGGGGAAAAGGATAATAATGCTAAATGATCAAACCTCTTGCTGTGGAGAGGAACCTGGGAAGATTTCAGAGTCCTTCCGTAGGTGTGGTCTCTCTCCTCCTCCTTGGAGCTGGGTTGATGTGGGCTCACCTCCAGGGCCTCGGTGGAAAATTTATTCTGGTGTGTTCTGATGTTGAAACAGTTCAGATGAGGAGAAAGGAAAAAACTGAAGTCCCAGGAAAACAAAGTTCAAGTCTCTGTCTCCCTCCAGAGAAAAGGAGCTGAAAGCTGGCTGGAAAGCAGGCAGGGAGCTTCCTCTGCTCTTGCTACTGTAGAAACACGCAGAGAGGGATAGCAGTGATCTTGGAGCACAAAACTGCTTTTGAAAAGTGTACTCAGATATTTTCTCTCCCCCCCTGTTGACCTCAGTATAAAGGCACAGAAAGGCACAAAATTAATTTCTGGGCATAGAGTGGCAATAGGGGATGCACATCATAAAGTCACCCCAAGACAACTTGTTAAGCCAGTTCTTGACACCTAAAATTCCCATGAATGAGATATTCTATTTTGCCTCTCAGAGAATGCAGTTTCTTAGTACAGTATTGTAGGCATGAAAATTGTGAACAATAAAATACTTGTCGAAACACTAATTTTAGCTTTCCTAAATTGTCATATCACTACCCCTATTATTAGAACCGTCTAACTGAAAACGGGAAGAAAAGTGTGTTGTTGCCCATGTTTTTCAACCCAAAAAAGTATTAATTATGATTCCTGGCAATATCACTTTGTCTTCCGAATCATAAGAAAAAATTATTATAAGCTTGGCTAAATTCCTTGTAAACAGTTCTTTTGAACTGTCAGGAAAGGAATCCAGTTTCAGTTTTAGTCTATTGTTTCACTTTCTGGTGCAGCAGGGGTTCAGAATTGTACAAAGGGTGCACACTCACCTTATGTTAACCCTTTCTAAATGTTATTTGCTATTTCTCATATAGCAGAAAGAAATGTAGCATTTCTTAACTTTTGGCCCCAAAAGACTCAGTCTTTATCCACTGATGCAATTCTGTCTTTTTATTCTATCTTCTTAGAGTCACCTTTCATTTATTTCAGGCCTTTGAAACTGCTGTGTTTAATGCACCTTACCCATACGAGTGCTGGACATGCAGACATCTGGCATGAGAAAAATCATTTGGGCTTGGCATTTTTGTTTTCCTGTTACTGCTTCTGAGCCATAAGGAATTTGAGCAGAGGAGTTAGTTGATGAATCCAATGAGGGCTGACAGCACAGGAGAGGGGTTTGGCCCTGTAAAGCCAGGGATGTTCCCAGGCATGTCTAGGGCAGAAGGGCTCCAGGCTCCAGCTGACCTGGGTTTGGAAATGTGGGCTGGGGATATCTCCCTTCAGCTAGTGTGCCAGGGTTCTTGTTCCATTAAGAAGTAAGTTCTTCTATGTGGAAAAATTCATCTAACCTATTTTAGGTGACTATTTTTAAGATAAAAAGAATTGTATACTAGAGAAAGCCTATTTTTTTTTTTTGTGAAGTATAAAGGGAGCCTCAGGTGGGTAGCGTGGATGCAGCTATCTCCTATGTGGAGGTCTGTATTACGTCAGCTAGAGACTACCCTAGGTGTCTGGGGGGAATTTTAATGTAAAACCCTGTAGTAACAATTCATTTCCATCACTTCTGGCTCTCCGTGGGTTTCAGCAGATGGTCCAGAGAGCTCACTTCCCACCATCCGCACTTCATCTTTATTGGTTACAAAATATTCTTCTTTGGTCTCTCATGTCTTGCCGTAAAAGCCTGGAAACAGGTCAGCAGTGCCCTGTGGTGTGGTGGGAAGCAGGGTGTTGGCCTGCTGGTGGCCAGCAGGGCAGACCTGGAAGCTCTTCCATGCCAACCCTGTGGACATCCAGGCTGTCTCTCACCTGAGCTAGGGATGGGCTTCTGCTGCTGTGTGCTGTGGGGCTGTGCCTGGGGAGGGCCTCACCACTTACAGCTCTTTCATAGGTGAAATGTTATGATGCTAGGAAACACGTCCTGCTCTCTGATCTTGCTTTCAGCTCCTGTATAGGGAGGAAATTGTGAGGAGAACTATTCATGTGGAGCACAATTTCTTTCAGAATCACAAACACTGTGAGACCACATTACTGTCACCACACTTTAATTTCAAAAATCAAGGAAGGATAGTTTAGATAGTGTTGATATAATTCTTGAAATTGCATGCACCTGTATTTTCCTTTCAAAATTAGTTTCAATTGTGATGGCAATGTTTTTCTCTATGTTCCACATTAAAATGAAAATTAAAAAAATCAAAAATTGAATTATTGTTTTTATTAAGATTAAACACTCCCTTCAATGAAAAATTAATTCTTTTCAGAATTCTCTTTCATGGAGAAATCCAATGTTCAGGATTTTTTGTTCCTAATAACATTAAAACCACTTACAAAACTTCACAAATCACTTGATCCTCTTCTGCACCTCCCTATTCATATGTCCTCATGAATGTTTTCCTTCTGTGAAATTCTACACATACATGTTTTGTGATCTTTGTTGTGAAAGTTTCATAAAATGACTCTTTTTGAATTTGAAAATAAAAAGGGAGGTCCATTAGAACAAACAGATTCTGGAAAAGTTAGTGCATTTAAGTGTGCTTTGTTTAGGGCAAATTCAAGGTTTTAAGATGTATTATGTTTGAATGAATCCAAGTCTCTGGTGAATACTGTTGCTTTTGGAACAATTTGCTTGATTTTGATTTGCCACTTAGGCAGTCAGTCTGTAAAGAAATACTAATAGTGACATCTCTACTGTGCTGTCATTCTCAGACACATCTTGCAATTTCCTAGGCTTTCACTGCTAAACAGTGATAAAACAGCGCAGGGGCCTTGAGAAGGCAAAGAATTAAAAAGCCCACAAAGCTTGTTGTTAAGTTCTGGGTCATTTGTAGCTAGGCTAAAGTGTAGCAGCCTCACAAACTGTTCCGAGAATGGTGACCTGCTGGACAACTGGTACAGGAAAAGTAAACCAGGGTTTGTTTCAAAGTAGGAGGTGGCAAGACCACTTGATTGATTTGAGAAGTTTCCACTGAAGGATTAGACATTTTGGCTTTGCATCACAATTAAACTTTGTCAATTTTTTTTTGCATATGCAGTCTTTTAAACTAAAAGTGTCTTTTACTTTCAGGTACTGTCTATTCACTTTTCTGATACCAACTGATATCGTACCAGTAGAAACATTTTTTTGCTTGATGGAGATGCACAGTAAATATTTGAAACATAGAGAAGTAATCTGGATTTTTTTTTAAAAAAAGGAGCATAGCACTATTCTCTGAGGCTGTTCATACTCAATTCTTCTAGTTATTCTCCAGACCTTCCATGTACATTATAATGAAAGCACTCAGTCCTGCTGCCCATTTCCTCCATTTGTGGCTCTTATCCTCACTTTCCATGGATGGGGTCTTTTTGCTCTCAGTTAGCACATGCTCTGCCTTGGCTCACATCACTGCTGCTCCAGAACTCCTTTCTCCTGCCATGACCACTGACTCTGGGTGCTCTGTGATTTCTCATCTGCCCACAGTATGGAGAGAGGCAGGGATCCAAGAGAAAGGAGTCATCAACAGGAGGACGGTGAAATGTTGTGAAGAGGAAGTAGGCGTTTCACAGGGTTTTAAAATGAGAAGGATCAGGAAAAATGTCACCCCAATGTCTTATGAGCAACTTCCAAGCACAGCAATCCTTCAGGCGTGCATGGCTTAGTACCAGCTAAACCACAAAAAGTTTGGAGACACAAATGGGATCAGAGTGCTGTATTTGAAGAAGTGAGGCTTGAAGCTGTAGTGATGGATGTGAAATCCAGAGATATTTAGCAACAAGAAGAGGATAGAAATACATTTTTATTCACATTTTTTTTAGGAATTGGCTTCTTATTGCTGAGTGGACCCAGTAGTGCTACAGTACTTTACCTGATGTATTTTACAGATTTCAGGCTGGAATGGAAGATTTTCTGAAAACTTTGTTAAATGCATCATTTAAGTAAAATCATGAGGTTTTTGTGATTATTTTCTCAGCTTTGTGATTGAATTACCTCCAAGTAAATATTTGTTTATTTTTATTATGAAAGCAGGGGCATTGAATTGCAATTACCATTTTGTTCCAAATGATGTCTGAATTCTGAAAAAAAATGTAATAGAAATAAGAATTCCTTCATACATAAGAAAACTCACATGAAGATTTAACAGACAATTGGAATTGGTTTATAATATTTATGTGATACCTATTAAGTTATTTAAACATTACTGATCGAAGTAATCATGTAGGTACTTGTATAACAATGGGAAAATTACTCTTGATCCAATTCTCATTTACACAAAGGATTGTTCTGCTGAAATTGACAAGGTAAAGGTGCTTTAAGTCTGATCTTTAAGTCTACATAGACAGAAACCACAGGCCCAGCCAAAATAATTGACTTCAGTGGAAGTTTCTATCCCCAAAACCTGAAAGCCAGTATTAATAAAGTAAGACATATAACTTGTGGGGTGGGTAGTAATGCAATGGGAGACATAAAAGTCAGAAGATTTTCTCTTAACTTTGGTGTACTGGTAGCTGCAATCAAAGTGGTGCTGTAATACGGATATGCTTTAAAGCCAAGTGACGTGCCAAGTTTTATCCCTGGGACTAAGATCTACACAGTTTTTAAGGTGTGATACAAAGAACTTTCTATACGGTAAATCATGGGAGGAACTGTTAGAAATACTAGAAAGCCACTCCTCTGTAGCACAACCTACAGACCAAACAACAGAGAAAACCGGATGACTGAAATGCAAAAGAAAACGTGTTGGCCTTGAAAAGGATACTTGTTTGTAGATATTGGTACATCAGCAATGTTTTTAACCCTGGCAGTGAGTGTTATGGTGGTAGAAGTTTTAGTAGATGCTTATAACAAGAATTTCTATTCTTCTTGCCTTGTTTTTGTTGTTACTCTTGGCTGTCCTATGTGGGTCAAAAACCTAGCAGTAGATTAATTTACAAAATATGGTAATCTTGACTTCATTAGCCTTCCATGGACCAGTTACTCTATCCATCAAGAGATTCCTACAGCAGGTTCACCAGTCTCCTTCAGAACTGTAATTTATCTTTTTGAAAGGTGTGCAATTTTTATTCAGAGTCATCCAAGGGTGAAGAGAATTTACCACATTTTTTGCAAAGCTGTACCAATAGGCAATTTCACATGTTATCTCTGGTTAACCTTTGCTGATTTTGTATTTCAGTTGTAATATATAATGGTTTCTGTTAGATTTATGGTCACACTGTGATCTCTGTATACTGATTGTTGATCATGTTCTTCTCACCACTTTCTATTGGCTGCGATGAACAGAGAGCTTTTATTTTCTTGCTGTAAGGCAGAGTTTTCAGGAGTTACACCATTCATCAAATTAGCTTTCTGGAGAGAGGAGAACAGAGGAATATCACCATTCTCCATTCCCCAACTTGACTCCTACTTTAACCTCACATTCTAGAAGCATGGTTCCTGTAGCAATTGGCTCTGCTGTTCCTGCTGACTTGCAGAGGTCCAAAGAACAAATGGGATACATATCTGATACAGGAAGAGCTCTATTTATTTAAAAATTGCACATGAAGGCAAAAGTGTCTCAAGAAATTTTGCCATGTCCTTGAGTTATCAGCACACACTTATTCTTCCTTTTTGGCATAATGCTGAGATGCAGGCTGTATCACAAAATATTGTGCCCATAAAATATAAAGAGTTTAGACCGTAATCGTCTGAATATTCTTGATAGACAGAACCACAGCATGATCTTTTCTGCTTTAAATGAAGTTTGAAACCCATTCATTTGATGACAAAAACTCAGCATGAGAAATGGATGATATTTTAAGATTTTACAGTGTTTCACGTGTCATTGCAAGACTCTTAATCCTTGTTTATAGAACATTGCATATATAAATACATATTTCTCTCAATAGAAACTATATGACAGACATTTTGCTCTTGGACTTTGTTTACCTAGAAAGACTGCATGTGTAAATATGTGTAGTAGCTATGTGGTACTAAAGGAAAAGGTGTGGGATTTTGGCTAGTTATGAACACAAAATCCAAATGATTGTTTTCTTGCTTTATGTTTCAGCTGTCCTGTGTGAGAACTCTTTTGCTTTATAGACATTTTCTTTCAATCTCTGAAAGAAAACTGCTAATAAAATAAGTTAATTTGAAATTATGATATTCATGGAATCAGAATTGTTTGGGTTGGAAGTTATCTTAAAGATCATCTAGATCTCACCTCTCTGCCATGGGCAGGGACACTTTCCAACAGATCCATCCAGCCTGATCTGGAACAATTCCAGGGGTGGGACATCCACAACCTCTCTAGCAACCCATTCCAGTGCATCACCATCCTTATAGTAAAGAATTTCTTCCTACTATCTGATCTAAATCTACCCTCCTTTGGCTTAAGGCCATTCTCCTTGTCCCCATTACTATTTATTTGCACTTGTAGAGTTTTCTGCCTTGATCATTATTTAGAGTGTTTTCATTCTTAGTTTTATATCAGTACTGCTAGTTCAGCCTTACAGAGTTCCCCTCTTAAGACCTGATCCATAACCAGGACGCATATGTATAGATAGGGCCCATCAAACTGGACTGAACTGAGAAGTGATGATGGATGCAAAGCTGATGTTTGATTCATCACACCTATTTTTAGATATGTGTGTCTGAGTTGGTCAGCCTTCCCAGTCAAGACATATAGATGCTTTGGGCTGCAGTGAATCCTGAATAGTCTCCTTCTTTCCACTGTTTATACTAACCCATAATATTTAGCATAAGTCTAAGTTTGGTCAAATGAATCACACTATGAATCTGGCCATACAGAAAGGGATTTGCTGTTTGTGATGTTCAGGTACATGGTGATCATTACCTTGTTGACCAGCTGCATTGCAAAACTGTGCATTTAGAGTTGTTTTACTCCTTCTTATTCATGAACCAATCTCCTCTTAATCTAGGAAACACCCTCAAGTCTTCTTCCTAAGGGAATGCCTGGAATACCTAGGTTTTTGCATGACAGACCATCCATTTAGCATCTGAGAAGTAAACCCACTAATGGCAACCTATCTTTGTGCCTCAGGGACTGCTAACTCCCCGAGCTGCCTATGTTACCTGGTGTGTATTCTCTTTACTTCCACTGTAGAATTCACATTTATCTATTTTTTTGCTTCCAGTGCTTCTTCTAGAACTCTGTTCAGATTGGTTTTATTATTGATATTTTAATTTTGCAGGATGCTTTTGCTAATTAATGATTTTACATATTTGAAAATTTAATTTCTTTTGTTCTTTTCCAAACTAAGTTCCTTGCTATTTCCTTGCATTCATTAGTATTCTCAGTAGCACTCAGCTTAATAGCATCAGCAAATTTTCAGCAAATTAACTGGTTGTTTATGTCTTCAATATAAAAAATTTAAATGTTAAACAGGAGTGTTCCAACACTGATCCTCTGGCAGTCTAATCATAGTCACTTTTCCCAAACTTAGTAATTTGTCATTTATCATCACTGTGGTACTTCAGCCGTAGTTCAGACTATCTTATCACACATATGTAATCATATGTAATTAATTTGGTAAGATAATATAAAATGATATGCTAAATTTCAAATATTCTAAGTGAGTTCAAGCTTAGTTTTCAATTAAAATTCCCACTAAGTGGGCAGATGCATCATGAGAGCAAATACATTAAAATCAAAGTGCAGTGCGTAATGAATGAAATGGAAAATCGTGGATGCAATATTATACACAGATACTAGATAAATTAGTGATACATCTATATATGAGCTGTACTCCATCACAAATATGAATACAGGCATAACAGAAGGGAATCAGAGATGGGGGATGAACCTAGTCAGAGGCCTGCAGATACCTCAGTCAGAAGATACACTTGCACAGCTGGGATTTGATTTGAAAGAGTGGGTCAATCCCAAATATCACATTTTGGGAGACTTATTCAACTTAGTTCCCCTAAAGGAACCCCCCCAAGCTCTCTTTTACTTTTGCATTTTACTTGGGTCAGTGAAATATTTCTTGGCCCACATATCACAAGTAGAAACTCATGACAGTGGTTTCTGGCTTCACTGGGAAATCCACATAGATTCTTGATATTGCTTGTCTTACTTGAGTGTCAGTCCACATCTTGCATTGCCCAATGCATGATGCACAGATGGGTCATGCCCAGACAATTCTTTCATGTACCAGTTCCTCTAATTTATTTGAAATGATATATAAAATTTTTGTTTTCATTATTATTTCATGTAAAGGTTGTCCCAGATCATCCTTCACTTATTTTGAATCTGGCTCTTTTGATGCCTAAGGAAATGTGGGAAGACACTGGGTCCTTGAAATGAAGCTAATGTCTTGGACGCTTTCCATAGCACACAAGGGAAAAAAAGAAAAAACAAGTAGGAGAGAGCTCTGAAGTGAGTACTGGGGGTGGTGAGGAATGTAGTGTGATGAATGGTCAGGAAGCCACTCTAATGCTTTCATTTAAAAATAGACATGCAGTCTCTTGTGTGGTTACAGAGTAAAACTTGAAAAGGTAATAGGAGTGCATTATGAAATCCAAAGGTAAATAAGCAATAAGAATTTATTATGATGATAGGTTCAGTTTCATGGTATATTGGAGCCTGACTCATGACCTTTCAACATCCATAATGGATGGTATTAGCAAAATAGGGAAGAGATTCATAATGTGTAGTAGTCAAGTAAGGACCATAGTGCCTGTCATCCCTTTTGCAGTGAAATTTAATTTCCTGTCTTTTTGTCCTGTGCAAAGTAGAGGTTTTCTTTTTATTGTTCCATTTGACTTTGAAGAAATAAACCTTGTTAACAACTTATGCTTATGAATGTGGTTTATCTATCTCATACTTTATTTTAATTTTCTTCTTTATAATGGTAAGACACTGAGCATGTATTTCTTAAGAAGCTTTTAAATTTACCTCCAGTAACTGCAATTCATGTAGGTCTGATTGTGAAAACCCAAAAATATTATTTGAAATTGTGTGTCTAACAGAGCAAATAATTCTTAAAGAATGAAGTTGATCAGAGTCTCCAAAATTTCTGAAAACAGAAATGTAGTGTAACAATATGTTATATTTTAACTGAATTTTATGTGTCAGTGAAAATACACAGACAGATCCTTAAATAGAAAAACAACTTATAAATACTTTTTAAATGCTAAAACATGTCTCTGAGAGCCTAGCCCTATAAGTAAATATGTACCTCCAAAAGACTGGAAAGAATGGGTACTGTCCTTTAGAGATTGACCAGCACTGGAGCTGGTTTTGTATAATTCCTCTATTATATTATTAAGGGATGGAGTTCCCCCTTCTCAAGTTTGTAAATGACACCAGACTGGAGGAGTGGTTGATGACTGGGGACAGAATGAACTCAACCAGGTTGGGTTGAAAGGGCTCTTGGGTGTAAGACATTCCCATAATGACATGATTCCAGCAGAGGTTTACCAAGATAGTTCAGTGGTTTGGAGCACATTATGTATAAAATGTGGTTCAAAATTTAGTTTTGAAATACTGTATGTAAGGGAAGGCAAAGCAGATGGTATTTGGTGACTCACTCATATGAAGGTAAAGTGCAACTACCATACTGAGCTATCATGTCTTCATCTCATGGGCGGCTTGTCCCACTCTCCTGTCTGTTGGAGGGACAGCACAGAAGGGCACAAGCAGCTCAGGATGTTTCTGGAGGGCATTGGTGATAACTTCCAAGCAACATAAGTGATCAAGGAGCTCACAAGCTGATGAAGTAGGGGCTTGTGGGGGTGGACTGAAAGCTGTCTGAACTGACAGGCACAAAGTGTAGGGATCAGCACCACGGAGTCTGGTGGGAGATCAGACCCTAGTGGTGTACCCCGGGTAGCAATACAGGGTCCAGCACCGCTTAACATTTTAATTAGTGGTGAGGATGGTGGAGCAGACTGTACCCTCAGCAAGTTTGCAGATGAGACAAATCTGGGAGAAATGGCTGATAAACCAGGTGTGTGTGCCTTGATGCAGGGAGGGAATTGGACAGGCTGGAGAAGTAAATCTTATGAAGTTCAACAGGGGAAGTGCAAAGTACTTCTCAAGGAGAGCTGTGACGCATGGTACCAGTACACCCTAGGGCTAACGAGCTGGAAAGCAGCTTCTCAGAGAAAGTCTTAAAGGTCCTGGTGGACAACAAGCTGACCAGGAACCAGCAATGTACCCCTGCAGCAAAGGAGGCCAACAGTCTCCTGGTCTGGCTGCATTAGGAAGCACGTTACCAACAGGTCGAGGGAAGTTATCCTTCTTGTCTACTCAGTATTTCTGAGTCCACATCTGGGAGACCAGTTCTGGGCACCCTGATACAAGAGGAATATGGACTTATTGGAGCAAGTCTACAAGGATTTCTTGTATGTGGAGAGGCTGAGAGAGCTGGGATTGTTTAGCCTGAAGAAGAAAAGGGCCAAGGAAAACTTCATCAATGTTTAAAAAAGTCTGATGGCTGGGCGTAAAGAAGAAAAATTTAGACTATTCTTATTCATGCCCTTTGAGAAGAGTAGAGGCAATGGTCATAGAGTGAAACACAGAAAATTCTATCTGAATATAAGAATTTATTTATTTTTTACTTTACTGTGAGAGGGGTTGTATACTGGAGCACTGTTCAGAGATGTTGTATAGTCTCCATCCTTGGACATTCTCAAAACACAACTGGACACATTGGTAGACAACTTAGTTTTTCTGACCCTTCTTTGAGCAAGGAGGTTGAACTAAGTGATTCCTCGTATATCCCTTTTAGACTCATCCATTCTGTGGTCTGTGATTGTCTAGCACAAGATGACCTAACTTGAGCCTGAGTGGGAAGCACTGAAGGAATTTCAGAAATATCTGAAATACTGTTAGATTGATAATTTCCTGCTTTGTCTATTGTGAAAACTTCTGTGTAAGGACTAAGTATTAGGTTACTAAATTTACTAATTGATAGGAAACCTCAGAGATAATTAAAATTGCTAAAGATTGAATATTTTACTTAACCATGTTAAAGAGTCAAAATTACGCATGTTACTCAACTCCCCTTTCAGCTTGAAATTTGAAAAGTCTTAGTAGTGTGAAATAGTAGATCTTAAAAAAGCCCATCACCTAAACAGATGGCAAGACAAAGGAGAAAAGTGCAAAAAGTGCACCGTGAAATGACGACAAGGAGGGACATGACATTCTTTTAATCTATATATAACTTGAATTTTGTAAGAACACTTGAAATTAAAATGATTTGATGTTAATCAGTTATGAGCAAACATGCATTTCACCATTAATATTTTGCAAAAGCATGAGGAAGTAAATGAATGAATTGTTCATGACTCTTGCACTCGGTGTTGCAACAGTCATTTAGCACATAAATAACAAAATCACAGAATTGTTAGGGCTGCAATGGACCTCAGGAGATCATCTAGTCCAGCCCCCCTACCGAGGCAGGGTCACCAGGAGCATGTTCCACAGGAATGTGTCCAGATGAGTTTTGAATGCCTCCTGAAAGGGAGACTCCTTGACCTCTCTGGGCAGCCTGTTCCATTGCTCTGCCACCCTTCCTCACATTGAGGTGGAACCTTCTTGGGATTTAGTTCATGGCCATTACTCCTTGTCCTGTTGCTGGGTAAGCACTGAAAAGAGTCTGGCATCATGCTCTTGGCACCTGCCTTTGAGATATTTACATGCATTAGTGAGATCCCCTCTTCAGTCTTTTCTCCTCCAGACTGAACAGGTCCAGCTCCTGCAGTCTCTCCTCGTAAGAGCAATGCTCCAGAACCCTCATCATCTTTGTGGACTCCACTGGACCCTCTACAGCAGTTCCTCATCTTTCTTGTACTGAGGAGCCCAGAACTGGACACAGCACTCCAGATGTGGCCTCACTGGGGCTGAGTAGAGGAGAGGGACCACCTCCCTTGACCTGCTGGTCACACTCCTTCCAACGCACACCAGGGTTCCACTGGTTCTCCTGCAAGGGTATTGCCAGCTCATGGTCAATCTGTCATCCACCAATACTCTCAGACCCTTCTCAGCAGAGCTGCTCTCCAGTAGGTCAGTCCCCATCCTGTGGAGGTACCTGGGGTTATTCCTCCCCTGGTGCAGGATCTTACACCTGCCCTTGTTGAACCTCATGTTTCTTTCTGCACAATTCTTAAGCTTATCAAAAAACTCCTGAATGTCAGTGCAGCCCTCAGGTGTATCATCCACTCCTCCATATCATCAACAAACTTGCTGATGATCCCTTGCATTCTTTCCCTTCATCCAGGTCGTTGATAAACAAGTTGAACAAGACTGGACCCAGTAATGAACCTTGGGGAGCACAACTGACTTCAGGCCTCCAGCTGGATTCTAATCCTCTGATCACAGCCCTCTGAGCTCTGCCATTGAATCTGTTCTTGATGCACCTCACTGTTCATTCATCGAACCCACATTTCCTGAGCATACCCTCAAGGATTACATGGGACAGTCTCAAAAGCCTTGCTGAATTCCGAATAGACACCCACTGCTCTCCCCTCATCAACCCATCCTGCTATGTCATGATATAGGCTATCAGATTTGTCAAGGATGATTTCCCCTTGGTGAATCCATGGTGACTACTCCTGATTACCTTTTCTTCTACATGGTCAGTATGGTCTATTCCATCTCCTTTCCAGGGATGGAGGTCAGGCTGACTTGCTGGTAGTTTCATGGGTGCTCCTTCTTGCCCTATTTAAAGGTGGGAGTAACGCTGGCCTTCCTCAAGTCATTAGGCACCTCTCCCATTCTCCATGATTTTTCTAAGGTGATGGAGAGCAGCAGAGTAACAATATCTGTCAGCTCCCTCAGCTCTTGTGTGTGCATCCCATTAGGTTTTATGGATTTATGCATGTTAAGGCTGCCTAGCTGATCTCTAACCAAACCCTTCATGACCTGGGGGAAGTACTCCTTTCTCTGGCCTTCTTCGCTTATCCCTGAGTTCTGGGACTCCTAACTGAGGCAAAGAAGGTATTCAGAGTTTCTTCCTTCTCTGTGTCTTCCATTACCTGGACAATCATCTGAATCAGCAGCAGCCCCACATTTCCCCTAATCTTCCTTTTTCTGCTGATACTTTTGTGAAGCCCTTCTTGATGTCCTTGATGTCCTCTGACAGACTCAATTCCAAGCAGGCCTTGGCCTTTCTTGTCACATCCCTGCCTACTATGACAATTTTCCTATACTCCTCCCATATGGACTGTTCCTTTTTCCACATCCCATAAATTCCTTTCTTGTATTGAGTCCTCTTAATAATGGATGGATGAAAAGATCTCCCCAACAAAGTAAACGACACAAAAAGAGGTCTGTATTTCAGCATGGTGTTAATTCCTCAGCCTGCCAGAGAAGTAATTTTTTTTTCTTTTTTTACAAGTCACTGAACATCTTAACATAACTGTAACCAGTCAGCAGTTGGGTTCATCTGTTATATTAAACCTGACTCAAATGTCAATCTATATGTAAGATTAGCAACAGTGGTAATATCACAGTTATGAGTCTCCAAATGTTTTTAGGGCAGAATTTGTAAGTTACATCAGGAAGAAAAGGTGGAAAAATCTGTATTTGAAAATGAGTGCAAGAAAAAGGAAAATAATTTTTCTGTTTATTATGAAAGAGTCTCCAGTCTGGAAGTCTTGGTGGTTTAAACCTGAAAGAATGAGATTTCAATATAAAAGGAGGTAACGATTACATAATTAATGTACTAGTAATGTACTAGTACTAGTAGTACTACTCCTAGTAGGAGTAATATCAGCAGCAATATATTCTCAAACAACGTGCAGTCCTGAGGAGAAGCAGGTGTCAAATTCCTCATGATCCTGAATCCTCAACATGGATATTGTTCACTTCCTCTGTACAGGGGAGCCCTCGATGCAGGCATGTACCATTCTGTAAGTGGTGGCCTGGGTAAATAGCCTTGGTGGCTTTCTCACAGGCCACAGGAGTTGTATCTAGAACTGATGGTACCATCATATGGTAGGATCCAAGGTGGGATCTGACACTCCTCTTCCTTGAAAGACTAAAGGATGAGAACTTAGCAATAGATTTACACAACAGGTCTGGTAGGAGCCTGTATGGGCAGTGTTTGGAGAATGAAACAGGGTTGTATCAATGAGACAGAAAAGAAACACAAAATCATATCAAGGAAATTCTGAAAGTGTGACCAGAACATGAAAGCTGATAGATATGGCCTGTCCAGTGAATGATCGGTCTGAAACAGTCTGTGGGAGCTTAATTTGTTTATTGAAGACTCCACATGGAATGTGTCTGGTAGCTCACTCTTGGTGGCATCCTGCAGCTTCAAGACTCTTTCACAGAAAGACTTCATGGCTACTGAAGTGAATGGAGTAGTTTAAAGTAATGCATTTTAAATCCTTCTGAAAGTCAGAAAGAAGGGAACTTGGGGCCATAATCTATGAACATTTGTGACAGAACTTAAAAATAAAAATGCAACATGTTCTTCCTATCTGATATCTGCACAGCAGTTCAGGGTATGGTCTGTAAGTTTGGGTAGATATTTTTCCTTGGTGTTAGCTGGGGGATGGAATTAAAATTTAATATGATCACAATGAATTGGAGAAACAGTCTGGAAGAAACAGGTACAATTCAACACACACAAATGCAGAGTTCCAGCTTTAGCAATAGACAAAGTTAATAAATACTTTCCTTACTTGGCTATAGGTCTTTGATGTGTGTGACTTAATTCGACAGTCTTCCTCAGTTGTGCATTAAGAGTTGAGTATATCTTTGTTCATTATTGACAAGGGAATATATATTTTAACAAAAAGATGATTAGGGAGGTTTTAGGACTATCAATTCTTTCCTCACCAGCTGTCATGTATTGGCTACAACACATCCCTAAATCTTCATTCATATCTATTTTTATTTATTTTACATTTATATAGGCAAGATCTCTTACCTTAAATTCATCAAAATATTATAAGAAGTTATCATAGGATAAGAAAGAGCGATAACACATGCATTTAAATCAAAGTATGCTTGAGAAACAGCTGTACGAGGCACTTTCTATTTTTTTTTCTTTGCTTTACAATTCATTTCTGCTGCTTTTTCTCAGTTCCTCAATGTTGTACAGTTCATTCACTGAAGATGGGTGTTTTTTCCTGTCTTACTATGCATGAATTCTCATATTAACATCTGGAAAATTCTGCCAGATGTCACTGAAATTGTTTCTTAGCTTCAGCACTGGAGATACTATCTCAGCTTGAGATACACAGGAGGTTTGTGATTGCTGTGCTGTTCTGTCCTGCTGCTTCTATATTCTCCATGCACAGGGTGATCTGTGGGGGAGCTGCCAAAGGAAGAAAAATGTCAGCAGTATAAATGTACTTGCTGCATCACACAGAACAAACAACCCCACCTTCCTTCTCCTTTCTCCTTGTGAAATAGCCAGGAATAAGATCTAAACCTCTGGAACAGACCTTTCAATGTGCAGAACTTAAAAGTATTAAATATAGTGCTTTGGAGGGTTTTTTGGGTCAGGAATAGGTTAACAGGGAAAGCTCTCAAATCAGTTCATTTTTAGATCATCAAAAAAAACCCCCTCCATAGTAAGGGGCTACACTTTTACCTGCTTAGAGGGTGATTGTCCTTTCTGTGTGTCCTCATGTTGTCACTTCTGACAGCATCACCTGCATTGTCACTCTGCTCCTGACTTGATATCCTTACTTTTCACTGTATCTGCTTAATTGTTCTGTCTGGCTCCTGCTTTCCTTCTCTACATATTTTCTTTCACACACAGTTCTATTTCATCTTGCCCTTGTAATTAGCCAAATGATAATCAATAAGGTATTACTTTCTGTGCATAAAAATAATATCCGGAAATTAGCTTGCTTCTTAAACAGCTCCACTTCCCTGCAACGGCCTGCTGAATCAGTCACTTCAAATATTACTGGAAGCATTGATTGCTGCACTATTCCTAAATGAAATACAAATTTACATACTTTATCTTCCCATGACAATGGTAGTCTGAAATTATACCTTTGGGCATACTTTATTTTACTGTAGTTTATTTTGGGCAAATGACTTTCAGACATAAATAACATCATTGTTCCTCCAGCCAGCCTTGCTGTAAGGGAGAGTTGTAAGTATTAGAAGATATGGCATCACTAAAATGAGAAATGGAGGGAACTGTTTTGCAGCAGGAGCGATCAGGTAGTGGTCTCTAGCTGAGGACATTCCAACAATACATTTTCACGCATACCACTCAGAAATATGGTTATTCAGATCCTTACACTTAATCATCTGATTGAAATTACATGCAGAATTAGCCTGTTCCCTGTGTAACAGACTGTGAAATGTTACTTCTTTTCTGCTAAAAGGGGATCCAGAGTTAACATTTGGCATAAAAATGCCAAAGGAAGTGGCTGATCTTTCAATCAAAGGACACAGATAATTTTTGGCAGCAGGAGGCTGATTCTGGATGATCACGTTAGAGTTATACTAGGAGCTTAAAAATTACTAGTCAGCCAAATAAGCAAATAAATAAAATAGATGCTGTTATGAGATCAACTTCAGGCACTTGAGTTAAATTCTCTAAAATATGAGATGGATTGAAAAACAAACCAATGCCATTATGAAAGGCTTATATGTGACTTGGTAAAGAGAAGAAAATTGAGAAGGAATGTTTCTGTATAACACCAGCAGAATTGTCACACAGAGTTAGTTAGTCCTGGGAGCTACTGCACACGTTTTACACAGCAGCAGTTCTGCAGGGATTCAAACAAACTAAAGTGGCATCACTGCTTTTGTGTTAAGTTTTCATGTCAACGAAGGTTTTTCTCAAGAAATTAAAGTAGCATCGTTGTTGTTTAGAAGACTTTGTGACCTTTGACTGCTATAGTAATAAAGCAAGTATTCTAGCCTCTGCAGATCTAATAAGGGAAAAAAAAAAGAGAATGAATACTTTGATGAATGCAGCACGGTGTCAGAAAGGACATAAAATATATACAACCTCAGACTTTGCAACCTCCATTTCAGTCTTCTTGGCAAATTTGGAAGGCTACCTGATATGTGTATATTTAATAGCACACTACTATCAGAAGGTTATCAAACCTAATGTTGTGCTTATTTTTTTCTTGCCTTTGGAGTGATAAATTGGGGACGGAGGAATGTGAAAGCAAATGAATTGGTCTGAGTGCAATCTGAAAGAATATTGCCTTGTATCCATTTGAACCCTGTACACCAAAAACATTTTCTCACCAGACAGAATCTGATCTCCATGGTCAATTGAGCAGATAGATCCATCAAACAACTTTTCTTTATTTGTACGGAAACATACTAAATATTTCTGGTTTAGATCTGTGCTCTAAATCTATATTCTTATTCTGGTATGCCTAGAATAGGTGTTAACCTTGCAATACATTAGCACAAAGCAGGCAACGTAGCTTGTCAATCACACTGATATGCATGTTAATCACTACTTTCCTAGATTCCTTGTCATCCACAAGAAATGCCTTGATGGCATTGGGACCAGCGGCATCAACACCAGTACAACATCCAACTCAACATGCTGTCAAAAACCCTTCTCATCTTCCTGCAGCTCTTGCTCCCAACACTCCTTCCCCTTATTCCCCCACAACAAGATCCTGATGTGAGATCACAGGACAGGACCAGGCATCTGCGCATCAGGTCAAGAGGAGATGTAGGAAAGACATCAGGTATGAGCAACCCTCCTGCAATAAATCCCCCTTTTCACAACTGACATTTTGTGTGCCACGTTCATCACAGACGGATTGGCTGCCGTGACCGAACAGACTCAAAGTATATCTGAAGTGTTCCTGAGAGGTAATCGGATCCACTGGGAAAGCAACTCCAGGCTGCAGATCTTGTACTTCATTACTCTGAGTGGAGGCCAAATGCAGCAGTTAAAGTGATGGTTCAGAGGGGGTGTCCCGGTCCCACTGGTGCAGAGATGAACAGAGACTGTATTGCTTCCAGAGACTGATGTGTCACAGTGGGGCACAAGGCGCAGTTTCCTTCTGCTTCACAATTTCTGCTTCACAAGTTGCTCTACTTCACAATTGCTTGAAACACCCTCATAATCATCTGCTCCCCAGGACTCTTTCACTTCTACTGACTACTAGATTGCCTCACTTCTTTCTTTCTCCAAAATAAGATTCAAGTCCATCTTTAGGCTCATGAAAATCAATTTCGCCCTCTTGGAAAAAACTATCCAAGAGACGTCACTTGAATATATTTTCTTATATAATCAGATACAGTGATGCAACAGCGTTAACTTAGTGAAGCATAATTTAATAATAACTTACATTCTGTAGTGGTTTGACCCATTTGTCTGAAAACACTTTAAGACATTAATGCATTAAATTTAACACTGTCCTTCTTGTGAAGTAGGTAGGTATTATAGCCTTAATTTTACAGATGAGAAAACACAGTCACAAAGAATTGAAATGCCTCGCCCAAGGTCAAATGAGAGATTCCTGCTAGAACTAAGAGACTGAGAAGAGGAAGGAACAGTGTGTTTCCATTAGCATTGCAGCAATGTATCCAGCTCCCAGATTTTTATGGAAGAAAATGTGTGCACCTACACACATGAACAAATATATTGGTTTATCTTCGTATGTGTAACAAGACACTAGTGTAAATGCTTGTGCAATCAACAACATACTTTTAAATTGAGACAATACATCAGATGGATTTTTTTCATTTTTTCAGTATTATAAACTAAACATCTATAGCACTATTATCTTTTCTTGTTTCTTTAATAGAGTTGTTGGTTTTGAGAAATAAATGCACTAAATAAATGAGTGTGTAACCCTTGCCATGGCTGACACAGGTTAATAAGATTCTGGACTGCTGTCTCTGGAAATGAACACAAAATCAATTCTTGGTCATTCCTGCCTTGGCGTTAAAAGAAAAAGAGGCCATAGGAAAGTACAAAGTTGAGACAAAAGCTTGATTACAGAAAGCTGTGATGATTTTGGGGGTTTGCCATAAGAAAGAAGAATGTCTGGAGCACTGGTAGGGGTTGTTTTGCAAGGACAGGGGCCTCTGAGACATGTCTGGGTCAGTCTGGAAGTGTTTGCCAGAATAGAGGATGTGTAAATTCATTTTTTTTCTTCTTAACTTGCTGATGTAACATGCCAGTCAAGGTAGAGCCATGCCACGGGTCTTATGATTTTCCTTGTGGCTCTGGAAATCACTTTCTTCTCTTCAGCTGTTCAGTCTTATTATATTAATGCACATGTTCTGGAAGTACTTGGATATTTCTGATTTTCCTTCCCTCCTTTTCCTGTAGTCAATTGCTGCCAGCCACTTCCAGAAGCGTATATTGGCTTGTTGTCAATTTGCCCAGCTTAATCTATGTAAATACATCCAAATGCTTTTATCTCTACTCTCTTCCCCTCCCTACTTAATTCTTCTGAGGTTCTGTGCATCTGCTCTGATTTGTGTTGCATGCAACTCTGTTTCCAAGTTCTGAATAGATACATGCACTTATCCTGTACATCTTTGCTGTTACTGGATACCCGCAAATTCCATGCCTCTCAAGCAGTGCCTGTTGCATTCACCTCTGCAGAGAGGTTTGTGATCTTTCCAGGCAACATGAACAAAGGCCTTTGTCAAGTAAAAAAGTCATAATAGATTGATTTTTCCTTACTGTCTGTGAAGAAGAGGACCAGAACAACAAATTGTCAAATGAAAAATATGGTCCCACTGCATATGCAGCAATCACAGTTCTTGCTTCCCAGCTGCAAGCACTGAATTCCAGCTCCTCAAACGTAAAGATAGTGGTTCTATTTCAGTCTGGAAAAGTCCAAGCTGGCCAGCAGAAGTGTGGGAGCTGGAGAGAGGCTATGATCCCAACTGAGAACCTTGGACAAATTTTTAGTTATCATTCCTCTTCTTTTGCATATTTTTTCATACCTGTTCCCATTTGCTACTCCATCATATGATGCTCCACAGATGTGATTTGTCATCTGTTCTTAAGTCATGCAAAAACACCACAAGCCAGGGCATCCTTCCCTGAACTTTCTTACTTCTCAACCCCTAATCCCTGGCAGAACAGGAGCAACAGGAGGCCTTCTTTCTCTATCCATGGAGCTTATGAATGCTCTGTCCCAAACAAACCTTATTCAAGAGATTGTTTTGCTTTGCTACTCCTGAACAGTGTTCCACAGTGCCTTGGACACTTGGCATGTGTCCTCATGGTGTCATTGATGGATGGACAGCAAGAAACACTGGTTAAAACACAGCAAAATGAAAATCTCCTGAAACAAGCAAGAAAGACAAGTCATCTGTGCCTTGTCTCTTCACCTCACTGAAAGAGGCAAGAGACAACTGCTGGCTTCCTGCTGAAGGTTTATGTTTTATGTGGACTGATACATGATATCAGCGTGATTCATTGTGCTAGTGGATGATGGAGGTGTGGGGTTTTTCTCTGGTGTGAAACAGTGAAGTATTTTTTATAATATGATTTGCTTCAATTGTCCTTATCAGTATCAATTATATAAAGATCTAGAAAACAAAGGATTTTTCTTTTCCTCAAGGGCTAGCTTTATGTCGCCTTTTAAAATCATACAGAAGAACAGAATCAACTAAGTTGCAAAAGAGCTTTGAGATTATTGAGTCCAACCTATGACCTAACACCACCTTGTACATCTCCAGAGAAATGGCTTTTAGCACAGAAAGTCATGGAAAGTATTATGAAAATGAAAGATATACCAAGGTGTGCCAAATAGCTGCTTAGAAGGTCCAAGTGTTTCTTTTCCCTTAATGGGTAGAAAGTAGATACGACAGCCAGAGGTCTTTGCAGAGGCATTTGCTACAATGCTTTCATTAACTTTTCTTGTAAAAAAGCTTGCAGCTTTTTTTATGATACACCTAATGGTCTCTTGTCTTCTCATTAATATATTGATACATCAGAAGATGTAATAATATACAGAAGATATAATAATACTATGGTATATATATCATACATGGTGTACTATATTGTAGTGTTTATTATGAAATGAAATAAGAGTAGTATAAAATAAAAGTGTGCAAGATGGCTTCAGACCTTTAAGGAGCTCGTTTAGAGTGTTTTTATTTCTGGAAGTGTGTTAGCACAGAAGGATTACTTAAAGGTGGTTACAATTCTTTTTTTGACTAGAACTGGGCTTATATATGCAGTTAGACTGATGCATTTTGAAGCAGGTATGGTCTCCAAAATACTGTAATTTTAAAGATAGGTATTAGAAAGCCAAAATAGCAGTTTATTTACCACCTAAGGGAAACTTCTATTTTCTTAGTCACTCAGGGGTGTGTTGGTGATGGAAAAAAGATGGGAAGGACATTAATAATCCACTGCTTTTCAGTAAAGATGTATTCTTGAGACCAGAACTTTAGGAAAACAAAGCAAAAGTCTGACTTGTAGGTGCCTTCTTACAAGTTAAAATCTTTCCAGGAACAATTTATACCTGTTCCTGCCCTTGGGAGTAGTAGGATTCTCCTTAGCAGTTTCCTTGCATGGCTTCCTTCAGGACTGTTTTAAAGGCTGAATATGATCTTTTGGCATCAGAAACACAAGCTCACAGCATTGCTGGAACAGCAATTACATCAGCAGGTTGCAGTGCTGGGTTCTTACAACAATTAATCTGCCAGCAATAGAAAACTTGTCTATTTTCTTTTTATTTTGGGTATGTCCAGGAAGTCCTTTTCAAGAATATAGGTTTCTATTTTGACATGATAATATTTTCTGAGTGGTTTTAAAACTGAAGTCTTTTCAGACAATCTCTGTGCCAAATGGACATCTTTTCTCCAGTTGTTCTCTGCTGCTTTGAGAGCAAATTCAGTGCAAGTCAGGTATACTGTGGGCAGAAGTTGTCCTTTCCACAGGCAGTAGTTTTCGTTTCTGGCTGGATTGTAGAGATCTAAGCCCAGACACACAGATGATATGGATCTAGAACTGTTTTTCAACATTTTTCTCATCTTGCTATTTTGTTTTAATGCAAACAAGAAATATGAGTTCTTTTAAAAGTCAAAATGCTTTTAAAGCTTAGATCAAGAGTTTTGGTAGGTGATGGAGGAGTGGCTTGGGCCAGCACTGTAGAATGATGAGACCTCACAGATTCATGATGTCATAGGCTCTGTTCTCAAGGTGTAAGTTATTAAACAACAAAAACAATCTGTGCTAGTTTTGGGGGAGAGTGTTTGTTTTTTGTTTGGTTTTGGGGTTTTTTAGATAAAACTGTTAATAATTTTAAATATGTTGCCAGATTATGGCGTAATTTGTATTTGCTTAGTCTGTTAAAGTCCATGTATGAATTTGCTTTCAATATTCAGGATTTAAAGCACAAAGTTTAGTGCATTTGCTTGGGAAATAAGAAACTCAAAATGACGTGCAATGTTTGACAATTAAGAGGATACTGTCAGAAAATTATATAATGATAGTTTCAAAGGCAATAGGAAATGTGATCCAAAACATTTTCTTCTTCCTATAAAAAGGCTGATCATCCTGGGTAGGAAACCATGTAAAAAGAATCTTTGTATGAAGGAATTTGTTCCACATAACCATATTTTACTTTTCTCTTGAGAAGTTCTTTGAAGATGACTATTTTAATGGCTGCTGAAAATCTATTGAAGATCTGGAAGATAAATCAGCATTAACAAACTTGCCTCCTATGTACTTCTGTATGTTGTCAAATACAATCTTAATTTGCCACAGGCACTGTATATTTATTAAAAATGACATTTCTCCAAGCAGATGTCTCATATGTGCAAAGAAAGCTCAGTTAGAGAACAAAGACTGTGTGTATTGCCTTAATGTTCTACAGTTGCAGTAGTTCTGAATTTTCTGAAAGTGAAGACCTGAAACAGACTCTTCCAATTCCTATTTGTGTGGCAAAAGTTTTTCCTTAGAGTAACATGAATTGCCTTCATAATTCTTGCATAATTTTCAGCCTGTGTCCTTCATCTGTGTGTGCATGTGTAAGCATATACATATATGTATACACACACATATGCTTAAAAACTTCCCACATGCTTGACAGTAATTTTTCCCCCAAAACAACATTTGTTAATTATAGAATGGGTTAAGCTTATGCTGTAGCCTGTTTCTGGTTTTTATTATCAGACCAGATGCAATGTTCATTAGGCTTGATCATTTTATCTTGGACCTTTGCTTTATAAATTTAATTTAATACAGATATGCTTTTTTGATCTACGGTATGTAAAGTCTTAGGCGTGCACAAGAGGTATTAGTGACGTTAGAGTCTGTGAGCACTCTGCAGAGCCATAATTTGCATCACAGTGCCTTATAAAGTCATTAGTAGTAGAATTTTTAGCATTAATTTTAGATGATGCATCATTCCAACAAGCAAAACTTTTTGGACTTTGACCCAGAAAGTACTGCCAGCAGATTATGAATGGGAACAATTCCTTCTGGAAAATCCATTCATCTGCCTGTGAAGAGTTTACCAAAAGTGCACATAGTCAGATTAGCCTCTTACATGGATGGCTATGTGTAAACAAGGGACTTAATGCTAGTCTGTAGGTCATGCATCACAGATAAGAGGTTCAAATGCAAGACCTTAATTTCTTTGCCTCTTTCCTTACTAATCTTATGTTGTGCTCTCATCAGGTGTGTGTGTCCAAAGAATACTAGGAATGCTGATAATTAGTTCTTAATTTGGACATCTTCAAGTGAATAGCATCAAAATTGACCGGAAACTTTAATTTTTTGGTTAAACTGTGAGTAATGCAAAAGCACTTTGCAGCATCAAGAACTCACTCTTTTGGTTTTCATACAGTCATTTGAAACACTTTATTTACTTCCAAAGGATTAATCTTAATAGCTTTAAAAATGAAAGGCCAAAACTAGCCAGAATTGTTGGCTTAGGACCTACAGTAGGGAATTAGTGGCTTCCCACTCACCACTAATGAGTGGATTTTTTTTTAAGCTCTGTTTATTTATGAGCACTGTTGAATACAAATTCTTGTTAAACAAGTCATTTTAGGGAACTTGCTCTGCTTGACATCAAAATATATTCAACACCATATTATCAAAATGCTATTTGCCCAATTGGCCACATAACTTCATCTAACATGAAAAAAATACTGCATGCTTAAAGAAGAAAAATGTTCAAGTTATTAGTAAAAAAAACCCATAAGCTTTCTAATTACCTTCTTTTCTTAGCATGCAGTACTTTTTGGGCAACCTAAGATACAAGTGCATACCATCCTGCATTTAAATTGTGTATACAATATACTACCTAAACATTCCAGAAAATTCATATCTAACGTATGTACAAGCTTAGTAAAGGGATTTGCTCATATTGAAGACCATGTGACTTAAGAATATTAGAGCGGAAAATAAGATACTGTTTTTGGGGTAGCATAAGTGTTCCTTTGCAAAACCTTCTTCTATTGCACCTGTATTATTCCTTTTTCATGAATAAAAGAAATTTGAGCTGGTTAAAACTTACGGAGTCTGTATTTTAATATATGAGGACAGAAATAATTTTTTGTTGTTTCTTGGCTTCTGGAAACTGACTAGTAACACTTTTACTGTAGGGTTTTCTTCCATTTTCTTCTATTTTGATTCTATTTTGATAATGTGAAAGAAAAGACTATTTAGCCAAGCTTAAAGATTCTTTTTTGTTATTGTTCTTTCATGACCTCAGGTTTTGTTTTAAAAAAAATTTTTAGTCACTCATACGAAATGAGTTTTTCTTTTTCCTGTAGTATTTTCATTTCAACTTCACGCTTTTTTGCCTTTTCATGTTTTCCTGCTTTTACATATTTGATTGCTATGTTCTCTTCCACTATTTTTATTCTTGCACCCTAACACTGGCACATGCCATTTCTGGCACGCAGTGTGCCAAGAGGAGCGTTTCTGTACCTCCCTTGGCACAGATGGTCCAGGTTAAAGCTGGAGTTTGAGCAGCTGCTGGTGACCTTGGAGTAGCTGCAGGTGACCTCAGTGAAGCCCGGACACTTTGCTTGCCCCTTTTCCAGAAGTTCTTGGGTGCTGGGCTGGGATTCTTAAGTAAGGGTTTGCTTCTGTCTTCCTCCTTTACATATATCTACTAACCCCAAAAAACAAATTAGTTTTCACAAGGAAGCAGAACCACACAGCTTTGGCCATCTGCTGCTGCTTAGCAGGAGAGCAATCTTGGTTCTGGAAAAGCGTACCAGAAAGGTCAACTAGTTTTAGTTCCTCAAATTACTGCATTGACAGATTGACCTGTAATTGTCTTCTTCCACTGTGACAATTAAAACTCACTTACAGTGGGTAATGATTTGCTGCATTATATAAGATGGAAATGGGATAATTTACTGCATTCCTGTTCTGTGATGGAATTGCCGATCAGATTAATTTGGGGAAAAAAAATTACACTGTGATAAAATGTAGAATTAAGTGGATTATACTCCAAGTCCTACATGATCCAAGTGGATGTCTCATTTTGCATCTCTGAAGCAATAAATACAATATAAATTGTTATTATTGTTTTTGCTAAAATATGTATATGTATGCAAACACAGAAAGGCTGATCCTTGTTTGTCATTGACAAAGGTGTCTTATCTTGGACAGATAAGTTTCCAGATCATCACAAAAAATATTTAGAATAATTATATATATAATATAGTAGTAATATATTGTATATAAACATTTTTTTAAAGTTCTCATTAGTGCATGCTACCAAAAGTATCGGAAGTATTGACAAGGAACATCAAGATTTCCCTTGAAATAATTTTGATTAAAATTGCAGTATTTGAAAAATCAATAATAGAAACGCATGGAAAAGGAGTCATTTACATGCAGTTTTGTGAATATCTGCAAATATAGCACTGAATTTTTTTCCTTGTTTGTTCATTGGCAGTGTCCAGCTAAACTGCTCTGCATCAGATTCCATCATTATGTCTGTCAGCTTCAGTGCCACATAGTTTTAGAACTTTCTGTTATTTCAGCAGTGAAGCAGAGCAAGCACATTACCAACCAAATAATAATAAAATCAAAACAAAACAAACCCCCAAAATTGAATTGATTTATTTTCTGTATCCCTGGTAATGAAGCTCAGTAAGACAGGAAGACTCTATTACATCATCATTACTGACAGCTTGTGACTACTCACCCAGTCGTGAGTCGCCTGGTACACACAGGATCAGCTCCCTCTCCTCGCATCACTTTTTGTTAAGTTTTACTGATCTTCTTATACAGCAGTCATCTCCCTCAAAATTTGTTTTCTGGATTTCAAATGCCATGGTACTGGAAAGAAAAAAAAAAAAAAAGTACAGAAATTATAAAAAAGTGTCTATCAGGTATGGAAATGATCCCTTCAGATCCTTTCAAATGGTGACCTTTCTGGATCTGTATTTTTATGTGTATTATTAACACTCTTTTAGATGCACTGCAATGTGAAAACCCCTGGATAGCCTGGGCCATGAAGGAATTTTTACAGACACTCTGCGGGGTGAAAAAGAAGCAGGAAGTTCAGGAGGAGTGGGGGAGATGAGAGGTATTAGCCAGAGACAGTTCTGAAATATACTTTCTTCAACAATTAATACTGCTGGCATGAAGGCTTTTGCTGTGTATTTATGCTCTGTTTTGTTGGAGGGGATAGCAAATTCATAGTAAACGATGGACCTTTTCCTTCCTTATCCAGGGGCAGTGTACATGCCTCTTAATTTTTTCTAGTCTTTTTTATAAGCGGCAAAGGTACAATGTTTGGATTTATGCCAGTGGGTTTTTCTGTCATTTTGGTTTGTTTTAAAATCTGAGCAGCATATAGATGTCAAAGCCATGATGCACCTGAAATGTAATACAACTCTTGTCTCCTTCACACACATGCGCCTATCTTTAAAAAAAAGAATGAACATTAGTTGAAGGTAGAAGACACAAATGAGAACTGACTTTGTATGTAGTACCCACTTATGTAAATCTCTGAATCAGTCTTCACAGAAAGTACTACTGTTGAAAGCTATGAATATTTTTTTTTTTAATTCTTTCTAAATGAAGACCAGTGTGGGGAGGTGCCTAACTACAGTTTCAGTCAAGAAAAAATTTATTTTATTTTAATTTTAGACAGAGTTATTAAAGTTAAATAGTGCTCACATTTTGCAGTATATATTTAGGGTTGGTCAAATCTAAGGAACATTTATATTTCAGGTGTAACTGTTAGTCAAGCTCTATAAGCACCTCTTATGGATTTAAATAGTCTCTTGAGTGCCTTCCTACCTTGTGCCATTAGATGAAAAAGTCATCTAGTCTAACTCCCTGCTCCAGGTAGCTTTCCTGCCGATGCTACAGATGGTCTGTTGTGGCTCAGTTGAACAAACCTCAGACATCTCCAGGGTGCAGACTGCAGCTTCACAGGGCCACCTGACCAAGTGCTGCTCTAGCAAAAATGTTATTCCTGATGTCCTGACGAATTTCCCAGGCTGCAGTTTGTAGCTGTGTTATTGCCCATTGCTACGTTATCTGCCAGGACCATCATCACCTCTATAGCCCATTTTGAAACACTGTTCTGTTGTCGCTCAGCCAAGCTCAACCAGCCCAGCTCCCTCAGCCTCTCTGTGCTGGGCTGCATGCTCCAGGCTGCTGACCAACCTGGCAACTGGACTTCTGCCGGAGAGTCAGAGCTAGACAGAGGAGTGTTACAGATATAGTGCCAAAAAGAAGAGAATAATATCTTCCCTCTTACTGTCTAATTACATCCAGTTATATTACAGGCTAATTGCATCATGTCATAGTGTTTGAGAAATGTTTGAGAAATAAGGTAAGATAATATTTCTAAAATTACACTGTTCTTACAAGTTGCACAAAAAATAGGGTATGCTTTTAAGATGTCTTGCCAGCAGAAACAATGCTACAGGGCTCTGAGAAATCAATGCATGAGTCTTCTTTGTCAAAATTCTAACAAATTACTTCAAGATGCAAGGCCTGTTTTTCTCAAACTTAAGATGAAGTTTGCACTTGATTAAGCTGCAGAAGCAAAGCAATGTGGGAAGTGATTGAGGGCTAGTTTCATCTTTGTTTTCTGGCAGTGGACTCAGAAAGACAAGTATCCACCACATGCACATCCTTTGTATAGCTTTTTGCAGGGAGAAGAGCGCAGGGGCGATATTTGAGGGTGAAATGCCTTCCATCACTCACAAAGTATGTGTTGATAGCCTTCACAAATATTTTGAAGATGGTATGAGGGATTTGCTTCACTTCTACTTTGGACATTAATTTTTAGTTGTCTAATTAAATGGGACTATTATTTTAAAAATTTATTTTTAATTACTTGAAATGGCACAAAAAATAGTAAATGTTGAGCTCACCTTAATTGCATACAGTACATGTGCTAATTTTTAAGAAAATTTAGAAAACATGTGTGCCTATCACAAACTTTGTAAATGATATGCAAGCTTCTATATATAATTAATATTTGAGCATAATCTCGTCCATAATTGCTTTTTACCTCTTATTTTCTTTGTAGCTCTTTGTCCAGTTTGACATTTGCAACAACTCTCACTTTAATAAAAACATAGAAACTTATTTTCTGTTTTGATTGTCCTTCTCTTTCCACTCAACTTTAAAGGATACTTTAGAAATGTATTTATAGTGAGCAACCATATTAGAATTGAGACTTAATGAAATACAACTTGACATAAAGCTCAAATATGCTTGTAATTACAACACAGTTTAGAACTTGGTGCCCAAAATATTTTTTGTTGTTATTGGTTTTTTTTTTGTTTTTGTTTGTTTTTTCTCTTTTTTAAATTGTTATCGTATCAAGAGGCCTCCTGAAAGAGTGTGTTTTCATGTGATGTAACTTCAATAACAGAGGTGTTCCTATTCCATAAATCCTCCTCTCTTGGTACAAGATGTATGATAGCAGTGGCAGGCAGCCAATCTGCTAGAAAAGCACAAGCAGTTTGTGTAAGAAAACAAGTTAAACAGATTGACAGGTGTCTAAAGGCTTGTAAGTGTCCTGTTGGGATAGATTCAAAAGAAGTGCTTGAAAGAGAGTATTTTTGTGCGTAGTTTTTTTTGTAACACAATGTGTGGACATACGAGGAGTTTTGTAGGGAAGATGACAACTGGGGATAAAAAATCCGCTGTTGCTGACAGGGGGAACACAAGACTTGATGCATTAACTAATTGGACTAATTTGGGAGTGATAAACAGGAGTTAGACATAATAATATAAAAATATAATAACATACTTGATGAGAGGAGGGTGGAAGCAGAAACTTTACCTTACACTTTTTTTACACTTCTGGATTTGAAGCAAAAAAATTTAAAAAAGTTTTACAGGGAACAATTTACCCCATACACACAAAACATGTAATTTTCTGGAAGAATTTTTTTTACATAATTGAAATTTTATTATTTATTAGTCTCACTTCCTGCAGAAATTGTGATAAAAAGAGTCTTACATGCAGAAGGAAATAAAGGAATTTCCAAGCATAATCAAGAGTTTGTTTAAAAAGAAGACTGAGTTTAGAGTAATACTGAGTAGAGCAAATTGTAGGGTAAGGAAGGACCAGAAATAAGAAATTCAAGAGTTGGAGAAAAAGATATGAAGGAATAAGTAAAGGCTGAATTTCTGGATCGGGTGGATGAGGTGAAAGGTTCAGTAAAGAAAAACAACTCTCATTTGCACTGACAGACTAAAGAAAATAGTTTGTAAGACAGGGGCAGAATAAAACCTGATTGAGAGGCATGGCTGAGGGCATCTTCTGTTTAGAGGGTTATTTTAGGTTTTTTTTGTTTATTTTTTTATCTCCTTCCTTTAATTGGAAGGACTTGTTTAGGTGGGGCTTAGATGGAAATGGGAGGCTGCTCTTGCTGGGGTAGGTGAACAAAGATCTGCCCAGAGGGAAGGTGGCAGCAGGATGCAAGGAGCCTGTGGAGTAACAAGATCATTGGGGAGGCAGTGGGAAAGAGTAGGAACCAACGTTCTAGTGACAGAAATGACAGAAAAAATTCCCTACAGGCAGAGGAGGCTGGGCACAGTTTGCTGCAACTCAGAAAGTCACTCAGTTGGCCAAAACTGGGCTGTGAAGCAAGGATCAGCCTACGTTTGCTGTTGTGAGAATAATAAATTTAAAGCAGACTGAGAAGTTGTCTCTCTCAATTATCTTGATGATTTCCAGTGATTGAGGGCATCAGTGTGAAGCTGTTATTTCTTTCCAGAATGTAACTCTACAATCAATATGTTGTACTAACACTTCCAATGCCTGTTATGAAAATAAAATAATTTAAATATGTAGTCAGAAAATTGCATCTATCATCACTTCTTGAGTAATATAAAATTATTCAAATTTTGAATGCTTGATATAGATTCTACCTGAGATGTAGCAGTTCCTGTAGTTTTCAGGCTAATCTTCCCCTTCCCCTGCCCAGGAGACAGACAATGCAGCTCAGCTGGATGGATTTGAAAGTACCAGCCAAAAAATAATATTGGAAGAGTATCTTCACATTCAAAGTTTCCATGCTTTCAATACAATAACAGCTACTGATATTTAAAAAACATTTGTTTAGTGTGTTTTGGTTTTGAACTTGGGGTTTTATATGGGGACTGGAGTTTTTTGATTTTTAAATATTGCTTCTTCAACTTATTTCATGAATTCTCCATTTGATAAAAAGCCTTCTGGGTTTTGATTGGCTGTTTTCAGTGGCCATGAAAAGTGCTGAAAAGTGCATCTAACTCTAGATACTGGGGAAAAACAAGCGACAGAGTAACACAGCTTTTCATTTCAGAAGCAACTCACACCTCCAAGAAAGGACCCGTGTTACAGTAACGTGCTCCCAGGCTGTGCATTAGCTAAGGAAGGTGTTTGCTTTGGGCTCGAGCACTGGCACTGGATTTGCACAGATGGGGCAGCCTGGTAAAGCATACAGAGCCATTTGCCCAGCTGTCCTTCCACTAGAAATCACAGCTCAAGAGGATTGAGAAGATAATGCACCCTGAGACCCATTGCACCTTAAAATTATATGGTCTCATTGCTTCTTCGTGCAGGGAAAAATGTCTTAATACACAGATTCAGTCAACCTAACTTTGGCTTTCTAAAATTTTTCTACTAATGAGATTGTAACTCTAGTAAGATTTTACTTGATTTTGAAACTTGCGGAGTATTGTCACCTTCCAGCTGGAAATGAACCAAAGGCAAACTATATTTGTCATGCCAACTTGTCATGGCCACTTCCTGATAAAGGTTATTGACCTGAGCAGGATGACTCTGTTCTTAACCGGCTACTGGTGGGAGGGACAGACGAACCAAGCTTACCATGGCAGATGTGGGAGTTTTTATGTTGTGATTTTGGTTTGGGATTTTTTTGTTCATTTTTTGTTTTTCTCCAAAGGAAAGCAAGTGTTTATTTGCAAATGTTTATCTTCTAGAATAATGTGATGTTTACATTCTTGGAGTGCAAAACACTGCTATGCTGCCTGTTGTTTTCCTCCTTATCATTTCAGCATCTTTGAATATACATGTCATGTAAATGAGGGTTTATAAGTCAATAAATAATTTTATTTGCATTAGTGCAGATGCAAATTTTGAGGTCAAGTTAGTCATTAAAATAGTTTTATAACCATTTCTGTTTACCTTGACAAGTACAACTCATCTTTGAAGCAATTACTGTTGTGCAAGCCACTCAAGTATTTTGGATAACTTGTTTTTGCTTTACAATGCTATTTGCTCTATCCAATGTGGTTAATCTGTGCAAATGCAATAGGAAAACAGTTTGCTTGCTGGTAATCCTATTGTTCAGCAGGCCAGACCTTGTGTGACATCTCTGTAATTCTGCTTGTGCAGTGTCTGGATTAAGCAGTGATTCCCTTACTTGCAGAAGCAAACATGAAGTGTATGTTACATGGCAAATGAATTCAGCTTGCACAAGCTTCATACTCCTTGGGGTGAAACAAAGCAGAAAAAGCAATTCTACAAATAAAGGTATGGACATCAGAGTTATGAGATAAATATCTGCCAGAATTTGTGCAGCGTAAGGTAATAGTCCAATGTCAGTACTAGAGGCATACCCAGGCCTACGACTTTAATCATGATGATGTCTTCTGTATAGAAACATTTATGACCTCATGCTGTAATTTAGGTGTCCTTTATAAAAAACCTGGACACATTAGGCAAAGGTTTGAAGTGATTTGCTTGAAAGTATAATTTGGAAACCATCGCTGCAAAATATTGCAACAGCAGTGTCTTTGGAAGAAGAGATCAAACTGATAGCTTGGGGAAGTAGAAACTTTAAAATAAGACCCTGTGATCGTCAGATGGAATGAGCAGTGTAATAACTTTTACAGAAACATAGGTAAATAAGTAGCTACTGGCTCACTAATTTTTCACTGCATATTAAATTATTCCTAATTGAAAATTTTTAAAAAGCTAGCAGTCATACAGGCAGGACTCTCAGTGTTAGATATTACCCTTCAAGACATTTTCAAACACCAATTTAAAAAGAAAACAGCTTTTTGACCTTCAGGGTGCCTTTTGGCTGATGTATGTAGCTTTGAAGGACATTTTCCCTTCTTCCAGTATAGTGCTGCAATAGTGCCAATGACAGTTGTGTTGTATGAGGCCTCAGGGGGGTTAGATACAAATGCAGATGACACTGTAATGTTTGGCTGAGGAAGTTCTTGATTGTAACCTGAAAGCATAATGAACAACAGAAGGTGTCAAGTGTTATTACAGTTAATGGGCCTCAGTTTTCTTGTCATGAGCTTGAACACATCTAATCCTCTTCACAGCACAGCTTCCACCATGATAAGGCAGAAATAATTGTCAGGACTGCCAAAAACCTAGGCTTTGGGTTTTATTGTTTTTCTCTCCCTACCCATACATGTCCCCCCATCTCCAGATGGAGAGGGATAGGTAAGTGGGAGCAAATCAGAATAACAAAGTGTGTAGAAAGAATTGCTAGACTAGAGAAAAACACCAGCAGAAGGCAAAGGCAGCCTTCCAGTACAGCTCATGTCACACCGTGTATGGACTATCCTGTTTATAGCAAATGAAGATTTGAAGCCAGCAGCAGCTGAAAATATGACTGCAAGCCTCAAGCCAGTGGTAGCTAACCAAATACTATTGTGCAGATAGCCAGATTCCTGGAACTTCTAATGTTCTTGCTAACCAATAATGCAATTGGCATCTAAAACCAGAGGTAAGGCGTGAAGGGTGCAAGAAGACACATGTCCAAGACTGGTGTCTAGCAGCAAAGAACAAGTGACAGATTCAAATGCACAGGTGACTGATTCAGCACCTACCTAGCAATATAGATTGAGACAAGGTGACTAAGAAAAGGCAATAAAATTATTGGAGACAACTTACCAAGGCAGATGTCATAAAACAATTACAAAAGTTAAAAAAAAAAAAAAAAAAAATAAAAAGAGCTGAATAAAGCAAATGGAAAACCTTTTATTTATCACTGAAAAAAAATCACTGTATGCCAGTAAAAGCAACATGACAAATAATAAATATGTCCTTTATGAAAGCGATTAATGTAGAGGACAGAGGCCTCATAGCATTAAATAATGTTTTTCTCTTCATTAGTTTGAGTGGTTTATGCAACCAGTATTTGTGAATTTTGTTATATCTAACTACAAATAAAAAGGGAATTAATAAAGAGATTGCAAATAGAAGGGGGAAAGATAACACAACATCATGTAGCTTTATAAGCTTCAAATGGCTACTTGAGTGAAAAAGAATTCCTCTGAAAATTTTGCCTTCAGCATGCTGCCAGAAGCAAGCTCAGTTTTACTACTGTGCCTCATTATTGTGTGTGGCCAGAGGTACTGGCCAGCACTTAGTGACAGTGATGGGGAATTTATTGCTGAGACATAAATACAGTGAGTAGCAGAGAGGTTATATAAAATGGAAGTGCCAGTCATGTTTCTCTACAACCATAATTCTGAAAGAATAAACACTAAACTGTTTTCCTTAGGGAACAATTTGAATTATTCCTATGGCCTGGTTGTGAGGATAGCTACTTGCTGTAAGACTTGAGGCTTGGCAAAAATGATGCATGAAAATGAAAATCAAAGCATGGATGTATCTTGAAGGCAATCGTGAAATGAAGAACATCACCCAGAAAAAAATTGTGAGTGAATTGTAAAAATGTCTAAAAACCTCTACAGGCATTACATCCAACTGATATTGTACTGTTTTTTTCTCCTGGAAGAAAGAAAGAAAGAATCATCACAGGAGCTCCCTCAGTGAGCAGCTATCTAGAAAACAACTGGTTTTGTCGCTGCTTTATCCTGAACACAAGCTTTTGTGGCGCTCGAATTCTTGAAGCTCACAACTTTCAGGTGGCCCAAGTACAATGTTTGTGTTGAAGCAAAACCATGCACCTGGAAGCTGGTGCAGATCCTGCTGGGTACAGCAGACCCTAGATGCTGCAGCCAAGCGATCAGCAGAGCTATCCAAGCTCCTGCTCCTGGAGTGCCCCCAGTTCAGACTACTGCTACTCTGCAATGAAATGCAAAGTTCTTACCAGGCAGGAAATATTAATTACTTCCAGGAGCTTGAATTACCTCTAGACACCTGTTTTCTTGTTGAAAGGAAGGTCACATGGCAAGTGAAAGAAAGAGAGCCGGCCAAAATCTCGGCAGTGCTGAGGCCCACACAACAGTAGGGCTGGCTGGGCCAGGTCTTTCTGCATCCCTCAGGTGGGTGTCCTTCAGAGGGAAGACATCTGTAGAGCTTTCCCACTTGTCAAGCTCCTGAGTTTGCAAATAGTTTACTATTTTCTTTAAAAATAAAATAATAAAAAACCCCTTCACAAAACAAACAGCTATCCTTCCTAGCCTTAGGCACAGCTGAACAGCTGTGAAGAAGCATTTCTGCTATTGTCGTGCCAGTCACGGCAGAGGAGCAGAGCTTTTCACAGGTGGCTCTCATTTTCTGGGTTGCTGACTTGCGACCTCACTGTTTGATTTGCAGAAGCACTGAGTACTCGCAGCTGCAGCTAATAGTAGCTGGGCTTTGAACGTGGAAGAGCACCATGTAACAAGTCTTCTGAAAAGCAGTTTTCAGCACTTTCAGACTGAGTATCCAAAATTAGTAAGTGTGTGGTGGGTTTTGCCTTTTTTAAAAAAAATTTTTTTTGGTAGGCTTTTTTAATAAGTTTTTCTCTCTGTACGTATTCTGTGAAATGAATTTATTAAAATGTATTATGCGTGTAGATGCTGTAATAATGAACTTATGGAGGAAACACAGAAGAACTTAATTGCTTTCAGTCTGAACTCGAGTTTACAGAAAGAGAATTCAAGGAAGTAGAATATTGTGGGGCTGGGTGCTGAATCAAGTAGGACAGAACAAAGAGTAGTTATCATCTCTCTGTCTTGCTCTCAGAATTGCATGAAATGGTTTAAAAATATACTGGCAGCCAGAAGGTCAGGTACAGTCTCTCCATGTTGTGTAACTTGCTTCACTTGTATTACTACTACCTTATTGTGGTATAAATCAGAAGGAGTGAATCTTGAAGGAAAGAAGCCCTTCACCACCATGCAAAGAGAGGTCCTGTACTGTCATGGGCCCTAATATAGTCTGTAAGTGCTTATAGGATATTCTGAGCAATGAGGTCTCATGCAAGGGGCCTGTGATAGCCCCAGATGAGCAGCACAGTCAAAGACTGAGCTTCAAAAGTCAGTGATGGCTTGCAAATAACAGTGTTGTAAGTATGTAAAACCTGGCACAGTGGTTTTCCCTAGCTTCTATAGTTACTGATGTTTTTACTTTATTATCAGGACACTGTAGGGACAGAAATACATAAAAGAATCATTGATGTGATAGTTGAATAAAGTCAGTGCCAGTGATAGGAGGAAAAAGCTGAATTGCTGAGTTTTCCTATTTCTTAAAATGTTAGAGAGGAAAGAGTGACCTAGGAAAGCATAAGGAATCCTTAAAGTTTTGCACTTTCTTTCTTCTGCATAGCTGAGGCTGATGTAAGAAATATAGCTGATTCTGATTAGTATCCATGTATCTAATTGCAGCCTGCCTGCTTATGATTGATTGTGCTTAGGATGTTAAGACAGTTTTGCATTGCAATTAGTTTAGAAACTGGAGGGTGAGTTTTGATGTATTTGCTTGTACTGATTTAAGATTTCTCCTGGCTGTCGGAAATAGTAAGAATGAGACGCATACCTGTGGTTCCACTTTCCTGTTTGTTAACCCATGAGGTCTGAATCACTGATAAGAGGAGGTTTCTGTAGGAAGCCAGGCTGTTAATGGGACAGCCTGAAATGCACCTTCTTGTCTTGCTCCCTTGGGTGTTTGCTAAGGGCCAGCTTGGGGCAGAGCCACCATGTTTGGTTCTCGTGCTGGTACCCAAGTGTCAGACCCCATTGTGAAATTTTAAAGCTCTTGTCTGCTCTCCCCTACCTGCTCATGAAGCTTTTTTACCCTGCTGGGAAGGACTTGGGGCTGCTGGTGGATGAAAAGCAGGACTTGAGCTGGCAATGTGCACTTACAGCCCAGAAAGCCAAACATGTCCTGGGCTGCACCCAAAGCCGTGTGGGCAGCAGGATGAGGGAGGGGATTCTGCCCCTCTGCTCTGCTCTGGTGAGACCCCACCTGCAGTGCTGCAGCCAGCTCTGGGAGCCCCAGCACAGAAAGGACATGCACCTGTTGGAGTGAGTCTGGAGAAGGGACATCAAGTTGATTAGAGGGATAGAGCACCTCTCCTCTAAGGAAAGACTGAGAGGATTTGATTTGTTTAGCCTGGAAAAGAGAAGGCTTCAAGTTGACCTAATTGTGGCCTTCCACTACTTAAAGTGAGCTTATAAGAGAGCTGGAGAGGGACTTTTTATAAGACTGTGTAGTGACAGGACAAGGAGGAATGTCTTCAGACTGGAAGAGAGTGGGTTTAGAATAGGTATCAGGAAAAAAAATCTTTACTGTGAGTGTGGCAAGGCACTGGAACAGGTTGCTCACAGGTTTCAGATGCCTCATCTCTGGAAGTATCCAAGGCCAGATTGGATGGGGCTCTAAACTGATTAAAGGTATTCCTGCCCATAGCAGAGGGGTTGGGACTATATGATCTTTAAGGTCCTTTCCAACCCAAAAGTTCTATGATTCTACAATACTGTGGTATCAGTGTGCAGATTGATGCAGTGACTTTTTTAGTTACATACACATTATCAATATAAAAGTTTCTGTAGGTTTAGTGCTCCTATGAACCCAGTGCATGATAAAGTACAATGTCTAGAGAATGTTTACTAAAGCAGAAAAATTTTTTGTGTTACTGACAAAAGAGTGCAAGTAGTGAACATCAGCAGGATGTTGCAGTTTAAGAAGTCAAGTTCATTGTTGTCTAATACATAGAGCCAGACCAGTATGAAAGCATGCATGCATCTTTATACTAGCGAAGGAAACTATTTCCAGCGTTGGTTCTGTGTGTCTCTGAAAAGATAGCCAGATTTTTTAATTAGCAGCAAACTAAGTGTGCTTCAGCTATTTTCTGCAGAGGCCATCATAAACCCTGGAAAATGGTTCCAGAGTCCTCCTATCACTCAGTTTCCAAACGCAGGATTTTTGCTTCCCTGGATTCCAGCTTTGAAATGATTCCAAGCATCACCCCATGCAGCAGGATGACAATACCTGGAAACTGGGACAGCAGAGTCACAAGAAAGATTGCATGCTTTCAGTAGAGTACAAGTGAAGGAGAATTCTAACTCCTAGTAATAATAATAATACTGTCTCAGATGGGAGAATAAATTCTGCCAGCTTTTTACTTTGCTAAGCTGTGTGCTCTGAAATGAGTCATCATCAATTCATTTGGGTTGACCCAATTCAACTTAAAGTAGAGCTTCATCTGCCCTGATCTGATCAGAAGCCACACAGTTTGTTGGTAGCTATAACGATTGGAGAAAGGAAACTACATACGGTGATTAACAAAACTATTTTATTACCCCTACAGCCTTGCTCAGGAGTGTGTGTAATACTATGTCAGCATATGGCATTTTTTTACGTGTTGGTTTTTCACATATAAAGAATCTCAGTCACACTCTTCCTGTAAAATTTCTTCAATTCCTGGCTGCTCTTATTCCTGTTGTCTCTTCTTTCTGTTGATGGTTGTGCCTGAGAGACTTTTTTCCTTGCCAAATCTGTCAAGGTTTGAAGTCACTGGCAAACTGATCTTCATGGTTTTCACAGGTTTCAGTCCTGGCCTGTCTACTCAGAGCAATTACTGGAGTCCTGTAGCACTGCAGATGTGTTTCTCTGTATCTGCCTGTAGTGTTGTCAGCAGGCAGCTGGGATGCAGTGAAGAGAGGAGCTTTGTAATACCCTGGTGTATCTTTGTGCATCTGAAATATTTTTCTTCACCTTTTTGTTACTGTTGGGTGCATAAGCTGATTTGCTGTGGGCTGTAAAGTGGATGGTGAAACAATACTGCTGCCTGCTCCTTTGGTTGGCAAATCTTAGTTCTGCTCTTGTCATCTCTTATCCCAATTTGCCTAGGTAATATTTTCTTCAGAGCTACATATACTTTGCCATTAAACTGGATGCAGCGTGGGAAAAATGTGAGACATTCAAGTTACGCTCGTGATGTAAACTCTGCAAGTCCTTGACAGGCAAATTGGAGAGAACTGAAAGGACTTTGAGAGGCTGTGTTTTCCGTTTATCCATCCAAATATAAATGGATCGATTGTAACTGTCACTTCTAAGAAGAGTTTTTCCAACCTATTCTTAAAAACCTCCCATGATGAAGATTCAAATCCTTTCCCAGTCATCTATTCCAGCTTGCAGTGTTGGACACAGGAAACTTTTTCTACCTTAAATCTGTGATGCAAGCCCATATGTTACTGCTAGAAGACATGGAGGAGAAAACGATACCTTAAGCTGCTTTAATTTGCCCCTTAGATTCTTGCTGGCTCTGAATGGTTACCAATTTTGGCTTTCCAGGACAAATTGCCCCAACTCATTTAACCCTTCCTTACAAGCTATACTTCCTAGTCTTCTGCTTGGTCCCATTATTTACCCAATGGCCAGCTGTGAAGACCCCGGATACTTCTTTAGTTTTAGCAGTCACAACTGGGCGTGCTGGTAAAGACACAGGGCAAAAGCCCTTCTCTGGTTGTCTTATGGACAATACTCTTCCTTTTATACTACTGGTATGGTGTTTGGTTTTCTAAATTAAGCATAAAGTGCATCATTGTCTTAGATCAGCACCTGCCTCCCACCCCTTTGTTTGGGCCATTATTTGTTTCTTGTCATATTAATTTATCCTTTGCCTATAGATATGAAAATGTAAAATTTGCATTTGGTCTTACTGGACTAAAAGTGAGGTCCATGATTTCAGTGGGAACCCCTAGAAGGTAAGCCAAACTAAGCAAGCTGGTGAGGAGGACTACTTTTAATTTTTTTTTTCTTTTTTTTTTTCTTTTTCCTAAATAAAAGAAATTAAAAATGTGTTAGTTCTCAATCAGTTGAATATTGATTGTTTTAGACTTATGTGCTATTTTTAACCTATTAAAGATGAAGTGTAAGAAAATAAACTGAAAATTTATTTGACTGGAGTCTGTACTTCAGGGGAAGGCTTAGGAAAAGCTCTGCTGTCAGAGGGTTTCACTGTGAAACAAGTGACATTCAGAGACCCGTAAGAGTGGATGTGTATTTTTTGATGTGTTTATGGTAATAAGCAGGGAATACACTTCTCAGTTCTTCCTGAAATCCAGACATGTCCTTCAAAGTGAGAAGATGTATCTATTCATCTGCTACTTATAACCACTGTGCATGCAGTGTTTTATTATTTCAGACCAGAAATCATCTCTGTTAAACACTCGCAAACTAAATCTTTTGTGGCATTTTTAAATTTTGAAACTCACTAGTGAAGCTGTGCCTCTGAGTTGCTGCATACTGTCAGTTACTCAGTGACATTTGGGATATGGTATTCAAGGATTCATCTCCAAATGCTGACTTTAGGCTGTCAGCACTGGGATCTTAGCAATAAGTATCTGCAGTTCAGACTAGCAAGTTATGGAATACTTTAAAAAGCAGCTTGATAATCTGTCTTTCAAAATAATAGATCTTTTTCTCTATAGATCTTTTCTTTCATAGAATGCAAATCCATAAATGTCAGTGACATTGTCAAAAATTGCATTAGGAATTTTTTTTGTTGTTTTGCATTGTTTTAGTCTAGCAGATGAGCTGTGAGCAGCTATTTGTTGCCATTTGCTAAGTGACATCTTTAATTCCATTGAGCCCCTGCATAAGCAAAGAAAGAAGATGCAAAAGACCTTGAAGCTTTTTATGTCTGTAATTTTCTTTAGTGATTTTACTCGTGATGATTCTGATGTACTACATGAGGTTTTTAAACCACATTTAAAATCGTGGTCTGGGGTGTGACAATTTAGCTCTTAAATGATGCTGTGGTGCAGTGATGCACTTGGAAAACAAACTAGCACTGATTCTGAAACAATGCCAGCTAATAAACATGTTGGGAAAATGTTCGCCTAGCTAACATTGCCCAGAATGAACAAGATGTGGAAAGCTGCAAACGAAGGGAAAAAAATGTTTAGGGGCATCTTGCAGATGGTAATTTATGCAAGACTAAATTAAGCCTATGCAGTAAACCATGGGTAGTATGGAGCTGTATGTTTCTCCAAAAATCCATAAGAATACATCATCTACTCTGGTTTCCTTCCAGTGGTGGCTTTCCATTTTTTGATGCCTCTGTTTCAGAAATAAGCTGCTGCCCCTCTGCTCCTTTAGCCTTGGCATGACCGGTATGTTCACAAGCAGAATTTCTCCGCTATCCCTCTGCTCCTTTGCACAAGCTGAGGTCTCGCCTGTGGGCGAAGTCTTGCTCCTTGGCCTCACGTGGTTCAGGACAGGCATGACCCAGCCTGTACAGTTGAAGCAAAAAAAGTTCAGCACCACTGTATAAAATCTGGCAGCTGACATGTTACCTTACATAGGAAAGAGTCTCTTCCACTTGAGAAAGCAGAGTAGATTTTGGAAGGAAATATACCTTAAGTCATTGCCTACCTGTTTGTCATAAGAAGCAGAAATCCTAGCTTATTTAGACCTATCATGATGGGAAACCAGTGTTATTTGTAAATTGGAATGGGATACAGATGGAAATTTAGACAGGAAACATAAAATTCTGATCAGTCTTTTTTTCTGCCACCCTAATCCCTTTACTAACATTTGAATTTAACATGTGTTTAATAAATGGATTGAGCAGAGTAAAGAAAAATTTTGCTTAATGGAAGTAAGTGGAAGCAACGAAGTAAAACATTTAAAAATAGCTCAGACAAAAAGCTTTAAATTGCTTTGCAGAGATGGGTGGGAAAAAAAAGACTAACAGACTTATCTCGTGCTTATTTATGTATATATAAAATAGGGATTCTTTTATTCTGAGTTAAAGTTTGGAATTTATCTATTTTAAAATTTCTGTTAATGATGGAAATCAGCTGAATATAAAATTTGTTAAAATTCCTTATTCTGTCATAAACTAGAATTTAAGAATTCCAGAGAGTGGGTGATATTGATGAGATTTATTTTGTTTTCCTTTTGTTCAAATAGCAATGTTGATTGCCTAATTATCTTTGATTTCCTGTGAGAGAGAAAAAGCAAATGTCTTTTCAGTGCATGTGGCTTTCACATGATATTAAAATTTCATTACCTTCTAGTAGCTGGCCTGTAGGCCTAGTAAATTTTTGTTGATCCAGTGAAGGTAAGCTGAGGAAGGGAATAGACAAAAGCTTTATGATGTCTAGAGATGAAGCCTGGATGCTAATCTGATGGGATCTACCCAGCTACTTAGACTGGTTAGAAATGTGTGGGAGAAAAGAGCTGTACATATATTTTTTACTTTTGTATGTGAAAGAAGAGGTTTCCTTTGAGACATAGAAAGAAAAGTGCAATATGTAGGGTAATTGATAAATAACTGCTTTCTCCTCAGCCTTGTTTTTATGTGTGGATTGTAGATTATTGTGGATTGTAGACAAGTAATGAGATGTAGGGAGTTGCTGTCTTCTGTAGAAGGTCTGCAATTGCCTCAATGCTGCTGGTATCCTGAAGTTCCCTATTATCATCTGGTCTCAGCCAAGAGCTAGTGATAAGCTACATAGAATTAATCTGCTAACATATTTGTGGGGGGTTTTTTTAATTAATTTACAGTGATATAAACTGTAAGGTTCAGTGGCAGATTCATCCCTTGCTGCTGCATAAAGCCAAATAGCCACCAAAAGGGAAGTCAAAAACTCAACTTCCATTGCAGCGAGGATTTACTTAGTAACTAGTCCAGTGCAGCATTTTGTGATTTGGTGTAGTAAAGAAATACTTGTGTGGGTATTGGAAGGGAAAATCTCTAAAAGACCAGCCGGACTTTCTCACACATCAGGCAGAAATAGGAGTGTTAAAGGGAAGGACAAGAGTCCTATGTAACAGTTTAAGGGAGAGCTAGCCTGTAGGAGTTTGATGGCACAAGGGAAGGACCTATGTTCTGCAGTGTTGATTGTTGTAAGGAGGGACCAGTAAATCAAGAGAAAAGAAGTATTACCAAAGAATATGAAACTTTTTTTTAAGTTGGTTTTGATGTTTCTATTTTTTCTTTTCTTTTTTGCCAGAAATATCCATCTCCCTTGCTATTTAGTACTCAGCAATGGGATGACTTGATTCTAACTGTAGCTCTATATTTTTTTTCCAAATATAAATAAATATATATACAACAAATATAAAAAGCAAACCCTTTTTGCTTCAAAACAATTTGCATTTCTATCAGATGTGGGAGATCTAATTATAGAAACACATACAGGCTGCTCTGTACTGACATGCTGGAAAAATCTGAACAATTCTGTTCCTCTATCTTCTGATTCCTTTAATCTCAAAGTTTTCAAGAATCAGTTCTGAGCATGCTCTCACTTCATTTTTACATAAATGGAGCGTACTTATCATTATTCAGAGATTTGGGTCCCTTAAAGTAAGTTGTTAAGCAACTTTAAAGCCTACATTCTCAAAATTTCAGGAGCGAACTAGACATGTGAATCACTTTGACATTTTTGAAAATATTGCTTCAATCCTCTCTTTCATCTTGTAATTTTAAAGGATTAAAGGCTTGACTGTCCTTTTAAGTCTCAACCAGCATTATCACTGGGAGTAATGGCACTGTATTTCAAGACACATAGAGCTGACTATCTTTAGAAGACTTCTGAAAGCTTGCTTGTAAACTAGATAGATGTAAAGATCATCCTGAGGATGGGGGTGGCTGTGGAGACACAGGCAGCTCTGGGAGTGGTGGTTTGCAGAGCTGTGCTGCTACAGATGCTTGAACAGTTGCTTGGGTCTAGCAGCAGATAAACAGAGAAACTCCAGCTCTTTGGGAAGAGTAGAAGGGACCACATAGTTTCAGGGCTTTCTTGGTCTGAGGTACCACTATAAATGCATTCTGATAACAGAAAAAAACCTGTTGGTTTGCTAAAAGCGCTCAATTTCACTATCAGAATAAGGTGACAACAACCCTATGTATATCTCAGGTGAGAAAGATCACTCAAAAATAACTTTTGTTTTTTCCCCCCCAGAGCTACTTCGCATATGCACTTAAGTACAAAGCAGTACTGTACTAGGGCTAAATTAGTATTCTCTTCAAAGTAGTATTGATTTTTATATGTCTCTCACTAGTTCCTAAAGTTGTAAGTGACAGAATGTTTTAGTTATATCTCATCCTTGTCCTTTACTTCCTTGGAAGTAGTTTTTGTGTAGATGGATGTCTTCTTGGGTGCAAGAGCATCTTCAGTTACAAAATGAGGCAGAGGTCTGCTAAAGAAAGGTATTTATCCAGTCATTTATTGGTGACAATCATTCTCAAGCACCTTGCTGCAACACCCTTCAGCACAATGTGTTTTACTTTCTGTACTCATAATCTTATTTGGATTTAAATGTGCAAGTGTCACAGTGTCCTTGACTTTTACAGTTGCCTGGTAAACCTCTTGTTACTTAAAGATAGTTCCTCAGACTGTCTCTCCTCCTCCTGGTCTGCAGTCACCTCTTGTCCCTGGCTTCTGTGTTTCATCCTGCTCAGCTGCTGGGGCTCTGCATCTTGCCAAACTTCCAAAATGCAGCATCAAGTCCTCCCATATGCTGCTTTTCCACAGCTGGTCTTCCAGATATAGCTTTGACTTACAGCAAAATAAATTTGCAGAGAAAGCATTTAGCTGCCTTGATTTAGACTATATCCCAAAGAATTTTTATAAATCCCATAATTTCTCCTCTCTCCACTGATAGGTTTTATTGAAGAGCAAGAGATTATTATACTTCAAATGACAGGTAGATTTTCAAATCACAAACTAAATCTCATCATAAATGCTTCGATTTCAAATCTTCATATTCTGCTGTACTGAGGGAGTCACAAACTTGTGTTTTTTCTGCTACAGCTCTATACAGTACATAAAGGAGCCAGGAAAAACTCCGTCTATTATACAACATGCAACTATTAGATTTCATTAAACTCTGGCTGGTAGATTGGTTTCTAAAAATAAATTCTTTCTGGCCTATGGACATTTACAAATTGTGATAAAATGTCTCTTGATTTCATCTTTGATAAGATAAATGGAAGGAGATCTTTAAACTTATTAGGCATGACCGTCTATGCTGGCCTGTCTAGGTTTCCTTCACTTAGAAAGTTTGTAGGTCGGATTAGTGAGGGTTGTCATAATTATTGCATCTTGTCCACAAAAAGGATGATAAATGTCCTTGCTCTCAACTACTACACTGGTGAGAGAGCAAACAATCAAAAATATTGGATAGGCAACATTACAGTTGAGCTGATTTCTTTTTAAGAACAGTCTTCATTTTAGGAGTCTTTCTGGAGGAAAGACTCTTAAAATCTGGCGGAGAATATAATTTTAATTTTTCTGATCCATTTCTGCTTAAGAAAGACACATTGTTTCGGGAGCCTTTTGAGATTAAAGTAACAGACTGACCAAAACCTCCTAATGCCTTGCTGCTTTTTTCTTTCTACTGATTTTTTTTGAACGCTGCATGCTTATGATGCTGATAGGGAAACACAGAACTTCCAAAGTCTTGTGTCTGCCACTGAGGGATGCTTTATGTGACTGAAAATGCTGCATCTTATTTGGGCTTTATTTTTTCATTTGCTTATTTTCTATTTATTTATTTAAACAATAGGGTATGGAAGTAGCAAATCTTGGCAGAAAGATTGCAAAAGATATTTTTTATTATTTTCAATTTTGGTGATCTTTTCTCTATATCTTACACTAACTCTCCTTGAAGTTAGATAGTTTTGACTGTCAGTTCATTTCAGGCTGTCTCACTGATTTAAAGTAATACATTTTAAACTTAAAAGAAACTAGTTATGTTTTGAAGTTGAAAAAATCCAGCAGTAATTTACTTGTATTCTAAATTCAGAGTGCTGAGCTACCACCTCTAACTATATTCCTTGTGTACATTGTCAGTGGGGTATTGGGTGTAATGACAGTAGTAAGGAAGGATTTGGGGATCACTTGATAGGCTGAACAAGCATCTGTTATTCTCAAGTGTATGAGAATATTAAGTGGTAATAGGGACTTTTTACACTTTTTTTCTTAATTGAACATTAAGCCTGCTACTTTAGGACTATACTCAGTTCTGGTTTATGCTTTCAGCAAAGAAGCTGGAAAGGATTCAAAGTAAAAAAATAATGAGTGATGTGACATTTGAAAAAATAATCTTAGCATAAGAGAAAAAGAAACTCTATTTTATTAGAGTTGCTTCAGAAGTGTCCTGATCACAGCCTGGGGCAGGATTTTGTTGAAGACTGTTGTGCCAGGGTTGAATTGGCTGTAAACAAGCAGGGAAGAAACTGCCTTGTCAAAACACCAGCTGCCTCCTCAGTGACTGTCTTTAACTTATAGGCAGGTCTTTAATCTAGTAGGAAGCTCCCAACTTTAACAAAATCCAATATGAAAATTATTTTATTGCATTGTTTTGATAGGAGTCAGAGGATTTATAGGCTACAAAGAGCATAAGCACATAGCAGGCATGTAACATTAAACAGTAAATTTCTACCTACTGAAAGATTAAAACAGAATTACAAGTGACTATTGAAATTGAGAAGCATTCTCTAAGATGTCTGTCAATTTAATTGAAGCGCCATTGTGAAGAAATTGGCTTTTTACAATAATTTTTTAGTACTTGAAAAGGGTATATTCATGTAGCAATGTCACAAATTTGGCTTAATGACTAGAAAAACAAAAACATCCTAAAGGTTCCTAAAGAGCCAAAACCCTGCAAGAATAGCAATCCAAAACTCAACCTCCAGCAAATTAATTGTGCATAACAGAACATCCAGTTTTTGTCTGGAAAACACTGCAGAAACCTAATTTGATTCTTAATTAATAGATATTTCTGGTTTTATTCAGTTGTCTTGGCCTACTGCAGAGGAAAATGTGGGGTTTTTTGTCAGCCATGGAGGAACAGCTCAGCTTTATGATTGCTTACTGGACTTTCATCTCAAATATCATGAACGTAATTATTTATAATTTTCTGATCAACTATTCCTGAATAAGCAGAGAGATCATACAATTAGCATCAAATACTCATGGTCAAGGACTTTCCTAGTGATTGCCATTTCCCAAATCAGACAAAAAAAAAAGGAATTGAAATTATTATTAAAGTCTGAAATTTTCACGCCTGGGTCCCATCCTTGAAATGCTGTATTTGTAAAATAACTGGTACATCATAGCCCAAGTTTTGTCAGGGTGCATGTCCAGAGTTCCCTGTTTATGTGGCTAAATGGTTGTTTGTGCTATCTATTACTAAAATTATTTGACTGAAGTTGTATTTGAGTGATATCTTGCCCAATGGTGTCTTTAGGACAGTAAATCACATTTGTGACATAAGATTTTGGAAATAAGACTGGGAAGCTTGTACAGCCAATAAGGATCTTTGAATGAATGTGGGGGAAATGGAAATGATTGAATTTCAGAGAAAAACATTTTGTCTTTAATAACTCAGAACCTTAGTTAAAGAGTCAAAACCTAAGTTGGAATATATTTTTTATAAACTTACAAAAATGCTCTTCAGCCCCCTTTTTGTCTGGTCAAGCAAACTATATACTTTTTCTCTCTTGGAATGAGAACAAAAAGCTTTCAAAAACATCTCCCGAGTGGGCTGCTATGAGGTGGGGGAGGAAGGAGGGCAGGTGGCTCCTGCAGCAAACACATGCTGTTATTACCTGTAGGAGGTTTGCCCTGTCCCCCACCTGTGAGCTTAGGAATGTCATGGGGAGCCTGCTTTGGGAAATGCTACATGATTCTTGGCTGCAGAGTGGCACCACAGCTGCCACACTTTGGCTTGGGAGTCTGAGCTGGTGGTGTGAGAAACAGAAATGAAAAAAAAAAAAAATAATGCAGATGGCTTTTATCTACAGCAATGAAAACATCTTAAGTTTGTCCACTGTTTCCATGGTGACCATGCCATCATATAGTCTCCCTGGGTAACAGGCAGGAGGCGGAGAATGCTCAGAGTCTTGAAATATATAAACCAGCATATTCTTATGAGAAATTGTTTTGCTCAAAAAGCAAATAGATGAGGGTGTTTTTTTGTAGAACTGCATCTGTGCTTGCACTTGTGCAATCTCAGAATGACAGTAGCTCTATTGATGGGGCTGTCAGCTATTCAAAAAGCTGCATATGAGAAGTAAGCCCCTGTCGCATCAGGGAGAATTATTCAGAGGCTTGTGACACCTGGATAAAAAGCTAATCTGCACATTATATCCTTTCAGGTTTTGGTGCAGTCCATGTATATCTGAAAATGAGTGACTGTGAGCCACCTGTATTGGAGGGCTTCTCTGCACTTTTTGTTGGTGGTGTATTCTCAAAAAACACCCAATTCTTTCTCACGTTGATCAATTCAGCAGTATTGTTTGCTTCAGCTTTGTGTTTTAAAGGACAAAAAGAATGGGGAAAGCAAACTAAAAAAATGTGGAGGGAAGAGAAAGAAAAACAAGGAAAAATGATATTTTCTACTGATAGGACTAGACCAGGAGGGGGGCGCTACCTAGGTCCTGGCTGCTGCTCTCTGAGCTGTGGAGGAGATCCTTCAGCTGGAAGGGCAGGCTGCATGCTCTGCACCTATCAGGGAAAGGGGTGCCACTAGGAAATCTTCCAGGGAGCCTGGTGAGAGAACACAGAGGAGCAGTCATGCATGGTGAAAAAGAAGATTTGCTCACAGGAGCAGGCCAGAACAGGCTGGACTTGGAGGTTTTCACCTTGGGACCCCAAACTGACTTCAGTCACTTTACTGCGTGACCCTACTTTCTCAATTCCTTTGCAATCCTGTCTCTTTGTCCCTTTCTTCTTGCAGTTAGATGTGGCAGGGGTGAGGGGCATGACTTAACCTTATGCCATCAGATTTTTCAGCTTGTTCTTGTTCTACATGACTTTGGTTATCCTCTGTCCTGGCTTGCCCTTGCAGGTGGCAGCTCAGGTGGCCCAGTTCCTGGGCACTAGGCATTCCTATTCAGCTGGGAACCCAGAAGGATACTCTGGAAATATGTGAAAGGCTGGTTTTCATTTAAACGAAATGATATTATACATACATACATAAATACACTGTGCATATTTATCATCTGCATCTGCAAGACTCATCTGATCTGTATCAAATAGATTCTGTACAGAACTGGCAAATTTTTGCCTTTTAAAGGCAAACTCAAAGGAAATGCTTCACTTGTGCTTCCTACAAAGCTAAGGCAAACAAAGGTGGCATGGGAATCTGCAACTCAAGTGCCATGGACCCAGAGGCCACTCTTGACTGGGGCTGAAACACTTTGCCCTTCTGTTACTCCAAAAATCCTGTTATGGGTAAGGAGGATGCATGTAAGTAAGTAAATAAACATACACTTGATATATGTAAAAACAAATATTTATTTGTAAAATAAGGGAAAGATTATGAGTCTAATTATCATTAGTTGTAGAAAAAATAAGCTAATAATGCCATTAAAATTTTCACACACAAATCACTTTGGTTTTATCCCATTCCTGATGTAATGCTACCCCATCCATTCTTCCTCTGGGTTCTGAGGTTAAACAACCATGTTGGTCCAGCAGGATCTAATGTTAGTAAACTCATTATGGCTCTTCCTAATTGCTTGATCTTTCATGTTCCCAGAAATGTATTCCAAGAGGATTTACTCCTTTATTTTCTCAGATCTGTCATCTGTACTTCACTTTTTCCCCTTTTTCAGGATCTTGAACCCTGTTCCATTGTTGTCACAGCCAATGCTACAACTAATTATCCCATGCCCATGTGATTCTTCCTGTGTTAGTGAACTGCAGATCCAGCTGTGCAGCACATCTGGTTGGCCCATCCTGTACCAATGTCAACAAGCTCCCTCTGACACCCTCCAAAAGTCTCTCTCAACTACTTGTGTCCTGCCATGTTGCCTTTGCTGAAGATGTCAGGGCAGTTGCAGACCCCTATGAGAGCAAGGGTCTGACACAGAGACTTCTTCGCATTATTTAAAGAAGACTTCATCAACTTTCTCACTTTGATGTGATGTGGTACATGGATTCTGTATCCTGCAGACACCCACAGCATCCAGCAGCTTAAGTGGCATTCCTGGGCCCCTGTGCACACCCTTCCTCTGGCAGCAGGATCTGGGATGTAGTTTCCTCTGCACTCCAGAGATGGCTGCTTCTCCCAAGACTGTGAGTGTTCCTACCTGCTGCTCATTTTACTTTACTCATTTTACTTGTGAGGAGCTCCAGTGCTCCCTTGTGGAAATGGCACTGGTGTATTGCCTACATGTGTGTGGTGAATCTTCCCCCAGCAGGTCCTGTCTAGTGCAGCAGCTGGCACTACTCCTCTGGGTACTCCCTATGGTCCCAAAGTTTGATCCTGACTAAGTATCTCTCAAGTACAGTCCTTCTCCTTGAGCAGGGAGTGTATTACTATTTGTGTTGCAAGTAAGCTGATCTAGCAGTACTGAAATTCATCTTTTTTCAGCCCATCTCTATGCTAAGGAAAGCTGTGTGGAGCTATTATCATTAACATTTCACCTGTTTTTCATCTTTCTTTCCTGTCAGCTGCAAACTTCATCAGCAGCGGGTTTTTTTGAATTTACTTTCAGGAATGGATCTGCCTTCTTGATGATCTTAATCAAAGCAGAGATGTTTGAGATTTGGCAGACTGTTTGTGTCAAAGCATGACTTGATTTGTGGTGTGGCCAAGGTGTGTTCATTACTCAGAACTGGAGGGTTAGATCTGCTTGTGTGGCTCCTAGGTACTTTCTGGGCACAGAAGTTGGTAGCTGGGAGGTTCCAAGGAGATGTTCATATCTCTTATCTCCCTAGCCCAACCATCAGAAAATCTGAAAATGCAGAATTAAGGTACCATTTAAAAACAAGTGAACAACAGAAAACCACGTATGCTCCGACACCCCAAAGGATTTTGGGCAAAAATGGGAGAGTAGAAGAGGTGCAAATAATTTTCATACATGAAGAGGAAAGTAGGTGGTTCATTGCTTAGTCCCCAGGTATTCCTTTGTGGCACCTAAATTACAACCTCTCCTGTTTTAGAGAGCTATGTAAAAGTGAAAATGTCCTTGCTGTGAGTCCACAGCAGGTGAGTATCTTAATGCCTAAAGTCTTTCAGTGGTGATGACAGTCTCCAGTTTTTCGATCTCTCAGTGTAGATGCTGTGCCGGTCCCTTTTGACTTCTCTTCCTTGCATTAAGTCATCAAATATTCCACAAGATTCATATCTGCATAAAAAAGAATAATTGAGATGTAAGAAAGGTGCTCCTTCCAGCCTTCATTTGATCATCACTGTAGAGTTTACAAAAAAAGAAAATAGTCATTATGCTCTGGAGTAAATATACTGCCTCATATCTGCAATCAGCAAATCTTAGAGCTAAGGCTGTGTTTATCTTGCATATTTTTGTGATGTTCAGCAGTTTGATAGTCTGTCACTGAATGGTCCTGTTTTGCTATTGCTCAATCTTGGGTGATATCTGTGTTCTCAAAGAAATTGGAGAATTTTGAAAGACTTGTAAGCATAGGATGAAGGAAGGGAGGAAACACTTTGCGACCTCCTGCCCAACAGTCTTGGCATGCCACTTCTAAATAACTAACTCTCTCTGAGTATGATAGCATTTCAGGTGAAGTTTTCATCATTTACTTCTGCAAGCTGGCTTTGACAAGAGAGTTAAGATAAGAAACTGTTGCCTTTCAATTTTGTTTTCCAGAAAGTCATGCATTAAGAGTTAAGATGTGGTGGAAAAACTCTGAGTTTACTCAGTCTTGTGGTTTGACTGGCACAGGATGGCCAGGCTATCTTGGGGATAGTGTAAGGGGTTGTTTGTTTACTGTCTGTAAAGTAGTAAGAGGAAGGGTTAGTAATGTTAACTGGAAGGACTTCCACACTGGATCAAAATGATCAGCAGGTTTTTTGGGTTTTTTTGGTTTTTTTTAGATGGTATATTAGCTTTGTATGTTCTTACCTTGGGCTGATTCACAGTAAGGAAGCTCCTTGGAAAATTAATGAGACTTCCCACCATGATTATTTTCCTCTCTTTATTTCTGTTTTAAGAGATTCCTCAGAGTCAATTAGAGAGGAAGTTGCTCTCACCTTCCACACTGTGTTGGTATGTCTGCTCAGAAGTGCAAAGCTGTAATTTTGCTATTTTATTGTTTTACAAAAATATAGGGCTGTTCAGGATTTTGGTGCTAGTAGCTTTGTGGAAGCACAAATAATGGGAAAAGCTCAGCAACTGTTCAAAGACATCTTACATTTTACTGGATTTTTTTTTCCCATGAAAGAAATGTCTGTGGTATTCAATAACTGGTAATATAACCAAAGAGAAAAGGAACAGCCATAGCGAACTTGTCATTAAATGTGTACAAGCTAATTAGAAATTTGAAAAAAAAAAAAAACTTCATAAAATCTGGTGTCCTGGAGATTTGAGCCTTCTGTCCCTTTGCCTCGCCTCTGCATGCGCTGTGAAAAATATAATTTCAAGCTTTCTTCAAGTCCAGTGGGATTTTGCCTCAGTTTGGCTTTTAGAGCACTGCTGGCTACCTCGTGTTCCCTCATGCCTTGGGAGGAGGCAGCTGTGGCTCGTGTGGAGTTTGTGTGTGGCCAGACAGTGCCCATGTGCTGCCCACTTGGCAGATGACTGAGCTTCACCTGACACATTAGAGGGCTCTAGTTTGCCTCTTCCTGATTCTTGGCCACTTGTTTTCATCTAACATAGAAATAATCCTTTAGGAGTTCAAAAGGGAGAAGGGTTATGAAGAGAATGATAGATAGGCAGAAAAGAGCTGGTACATTTAGAAAGTCACTCAAGAAGTGAAAAGCAAAGAGCAAGATGTGATGTTTCTTGCAGTTTTAGAATTCCATGCCTGAGCATTAAAAAGAAGCTTTTCTTCTTTTTCTTTCTTTTTTTTTTTCTTTCTTTTTTTTTTTGCTATAGGTAAGAAAACCCTCCCTGGGTGTAACGCATTCATTCTAGGGGAAAATCAGTACTAACACTCCTGGTAGGGATTGACAGATTTGATCCTCAGGGAAGGATTTGGACTTGTTAGTTTTCAGAACAGAATAATCCTTTTTGGATTTCAGTCACAGTCAACACAAACCCAGAATTTGTAAACAATAACAGAAGCAATGAACAGTACGGAGGAGGGAGAAATAGTACTGCAAGGAAAATCCATCACAAGGAAATAGTGGTAAATTTTAAATTCATCTTAAAGTGAAAGAAAGAGTCACAATCAACAGTTTAGAGTAATTCTTGAAAAGACTGAACCTCTTGAACTGTTGGTAGGGCAAACTTTAGGGAAAAAAATTATATGTATTTTTACTGTACAGTACCCAAAGTGTTAACAGTAGCGGTATAAATGCATTTCTAAAAATATACATTTATGAAGAATGTCAGTGGAGCTGCATGAATTTTTACCAGGGCTGATTTCCTTTCATATTTATAAACCTTGCCTATTTGCGTGGTCTCCAAAGTAATTTGAAATTCCATATTTGCATATTTATTTCTTAACCTTAGTATAGTAATAAAATTTATAACCATCTCCATTTTATTATGTATCTCATGCTTGATTTTAAATTAAAGCAAGAGAACCAATTCATTAAGCTATAAGCTATGATAACTACAGGGATTTTTTAAAATTAATTTTACAGTAAGTGAAATTTGTTTCTGTGTTTTTTTAATTGTAGTTATATTTTTATAAGATAATGAAATATTCTAAGGTTGGGGTTTTTTTTGGTTTGTTGGTTTGTTTTTTTTTTTTCCTGTATGTGTAAAGAATCAGAATCACATGTATGCCAGGTAACTTTGCATGTAAAACACAACATGAGTTTACTTCTGCAAGAATTTTCATGTAAACACTTCTTTAATATATATTTCTATGAGGCTGTCTTGTGATAGAGAATGTGGGTATATCATTCCCCAGGATGAAGGGTTAGGGAAAGACCCCTCTCCATTTACAAATCTTTCTGACACTATTAATAAATAATAACTCACTTTGCAGGCAGAATGTGCACTGTATAATGACAACATATCTATATGGCCAATCAATTTTGTGATTATATGAGAATTTTCTAGAAATAGATTATTACCAGGAGACAAAATAAGAGGAGTATTTTTTCCATCAATGAGATTTCAGTGTCCATAAGAACATATCTTGTGGAAAGATTTATATGACAGCTATAGTAAGTGTAAAATGAAATAAATGCTGATGTTGTACATATCTAATTCATCTATATGATCTCCATATGGAAAACATTCACTAAAAATGTTTAATTAATAATACTGACATTTTTGCACAGAAGGGAAGGCTGAGTAATTTGGGTGGTTTTCTTGTTTGCAGTATATTGTACTTATTCTCTTTAGGAGAAAAGAAGAGAATTGTGCTTAAACCTCGGTATACTTGAATCATGCAAATCATTTAAAGATGCAAATTGCTTTTCCAGATAATGAACACAGTCTAATAAATGGTGCTTTAAAATTAAATGATTCAGTTTACACTTTAGCTTTTATAAAGCATTTTATTGCTATCAGTCTATAAAAAAAATTACATTCTGATATTGTCTTCTTGGTCTCAAATTTTTCCATTTCATACCCTCATCTTGTATTGGGCGTATTAGTCACCCTGATTGTCTTTGACTTCAGGTTTCAGTTTGACATGATTCAGAAATATTATTAACATATGTGAAAATGTGACACTTCACATACTGGGTCAGGTCTGATCTGGTTGGTATATCTATACTGTTTGAAAGATAGTTCAGAATGATTGCTTAAAAAAGAAAGCAATTTCCCATCTCCAGGGTTGCAATGAAATCATTAGCTGTGATATAAAAATATCCTGTTAAAAGGTGGAATACTCAATATATTCCAGATGCTCAAAACAATGTGGAAGTAAGAATTATCAGGAGTTTAAGTTCCTTATATAATTTACTTTCATCTGGATATAGTGAATAAAGAAACAGGACTGGTCTCTACACCTTCTATTTTTTGGGATAAAAAAAAGTCAAGGTCATATTTAGCCTTCTCCTAAGATAGGCTTCTGAAATTGCAGTAGTAATGGGAAGTAATTGTTCTGAAGACTTTGTAAATCACTGCTCACCTGCATATGCAACACATATAGGTATGTTATATGGTCCAGTTGTCATCTCTGGGCTAGAAAAATGTTGTTATAATTCCTGCTGCACTCAGAGATGTGTTTGCATCCTGTGAAGCCTGGTCTGAGCAGATTTGCACAGCCCAGGTGCAAACCAGGGATGCTCTGGGGCAAAAAGCGTGAGCTACTGAGCCAGCGTTCACGTCCCAGCACAAAGGCAAGGCTGCAGGAGACAGGCTTATTGATACAGGCAGCCTGCTCGTCTGCACTGCAGCCTGCAGGGCACGTGTTTGCCTTCAAAGGAAGGGAATCCTGACCATCAGTCCCAAAGGAGTCCCTTGCCCCCGTGATCTGCCCCCAGTGGCCCTTTTATTCTGTCAGAGCAATGGGAGAAGCAAATTGTCTCGAGATCAAGAGACCTTCTCCCATAGGATCTTTCTTGTGCAACGTTAGCTTTCTTGCATTCCTTTAGGAGGCAGAGCAGAGGAGGAGAAGAAAACACCAGATATCATAGAATTTTTCAAGAAACGCCATAGAGTCCTCTGCCTAATTTTGCTTCACCAATAGGAAGAATTTGTTGCAAGTCACAAAACCCAAAACTCAAAATTAAACTTTGCAGTGTAACTTAATGTATTAATAGGGACAAATTCACATCTGTCAGTGCAACTATAAGCAGAAGACTGTCTAGTCCTACGTCTTAATATTAACATGTATCCAATATCTAAAGTGTTTAGTGCTCTCAATGTCTACTTCAAACAGGACCTCCACTTTAAGGATATTTGCCCGTTCTAGTGCATCTTCAAGAAACTAGAATCCCCATAATTCATAACAGAAATGTGATAGGAGAAAAAGAAAACTAGAGTTAGAGGTGGATGGAGACAAAGAGTGTTATTGGATGTGTTATGTGTGGAACTAGAGATCTGCTGATTGCAAATGCTGAGCAGAGAGACTGGGAAAGAACTGCAACTTAGAAATGCGAACCTTGTATTTCTAAGAATTATTCATTTTGGTTTGTGGTATTTTGGAAATTTTCAGAGATTGTGAAGAATTTTTTTATTTTTTTTCATAACATACAGAGGTCTAGTCTAGTGATGGTCAGGGTTCTCATATATGTCAATTTGGAGATATAGAGGCAACAAATATCTCTAATACTTCTGGAAATGTGGATTTAATAATTAAAAAAAATGCCTAGCTGCAGTTTTGCATTTCCACTGTGTGGAAGCCCTTAGGTTCATACCTTGGTTCAGTTATATTTTAAGATTGCAACAAATTCTTCTGTGTAGCAAATGTGTGGGGTCACGTATTAACTGACAGTGACTGACCAGGGCCTTTTTGTATCTGTAGTGTTTCCAGTTGTTATAAATGACACTAGTCAGGAATGCTGCTTCAGATCTACTTACAGAAGGAACAAAATGAGTCTTAACAGTGTGCCAGAATGAGGAAGAAGGTTGTAATTTAGAGACCAAAAAAGCAAACTAAGAAGCGTTAATTATCTCATCCCTTTGTACATTTGTCAATTTTTAACTGGGCACTATAGTTTTAATGTACAAAAGAACTCTGTCCCTGTTCCATTTTGTTACCTAATGCCAATTCATTGGTATGGCTGCGGTCTTTTGTCACAGAATAACCTCAGAACTACTTTCCGTGAACACACTGAAAACCATTTTTTCAGTTTTGTAAATCAGGATGTTTTAATCCAAATGAGTAATGAGATGGTTTAATCTTATTGAGAAGGCATGTAAAAAAAATAAATTACATCTTCAATTATAATGAAGCAGTTTAATTGTGTTATCTTGCATAACACAGTACAAGGTAAAAATTAATTTTTCTTAAAAAAATCTGTTCATTAAACATTCTTTTTTTTCTGACAACTGACAAGAATGGGAGATGTCTTTGCCCGTTTCTTTCTGAAGCAGCTCTGTTTGATTCAGATTTTTGTCTTTTAAGTTGTTTTGATACCTAAATTCTCTAGCTATTCCTCTTTTCCATAATATAAATATTAATCTTGAGTTATGGGACAGATCTGTGCTGTTAGATGAGTAGTATGTACTTAAATTTTGTGGAGTGTTAGCTTCATGTCGAAGTCAAAAGTAAGCTTCTGCCCCAACACTTTCAAAACAAACTTAAAATGTCATTTAGTTCTTACATTAAATATATATATATATATAAATTTTGCTCTTGTGAACAGAATGAAGAGAGACATTTTGGGCATTTTTAACTGAAGTAACTGACATTGGTATGCATTATTGATAAGTTTATGATCAATTATGTTGGGGGAATGCCAACAGGAAGGAGTGTGTGGTAGGGGAGAACTTGCAGCTGGGGATTGCAGTGGGGTGGTAAACACGAGCCAGAAGTAGCAGGCATGAATCAAACACAAACTTGTTTTTCAGCTAAATGGTTCTTTTACTGTAGAGCAAGGATACGAGCAGAGGTTGTGTTCCATTTGGTAAATGTCTGATATCCAGTTTCCTAACCACCTGGGTTCCCTGTCTGACCTCTTACCAGTAGTACTTGATCTCTGCCAAGTTCTAACCTCTATTTTAGTGTTATGTGAAGTACTTGCTGTGTACTGATATACCTTAATATAATTTGGACGTGGTCCAGTAAATTGTAGCAGTAAAACACAGCTCCTGTATAACACAGTCCTCTGAGGGTGTTGAAGGCTGAAGTGTCACAACATACTAACCTTCTGTGTTGGTTGCTGTCCTGCAGTGGGGTGTGGGTGGATCTGATCATCGCTACAAACTGAGCATTATGACAAACTTCTAGACAGAGCTTGGCTGACAAGGGCGACTTCTTCATTTCCTACCCCATTTTCCTACCTTCGCAATAGCTTGACTCTTCCTAGCTCTAGGGTACTGAGTTTCATATAGATATTTATAAATAGAAAATAACTGGTTTGAGTAAATTGAGATAACGGCATTGTAGTTAAGATTTTCATAAATGCATCAAATTCAGCAACAAAGTATCGTTTTCTTGTATTAGGAAAAGGGTTACCACTTGAGTGCAAATAGGTCAGAGTTCCATTGAGGGATATATTAATGCAGTTGCCCTTCAGGCTGAACAAGTATGCAGAGGTCAGTGCATCTATTCAGTGCTTCAACAAGGTCAGAACAATGCTATTAAGAGAAATGGTGTTCATCAATTTTACTCACTTAAATCTGTTTGATATTATAATTTGTTTTCAGCAGTCTCCCAGAGTTAACCTACTTTAGTTTCCTTACGTGTGCTTGGCAGCTCCAGAGCCAAGTGCCTGAACCATATGTTCGGGAGCCATGTGGTGATGCTGAGGCATCAGCCGGGTGGGAGAGGGCGTGGTTGGTAACGAGGCCAACGCAGCCTCGGGAAAAGGGGCGAGGAGGCACTTGGAGGAACATCGTCTTATCCTCTGTTTTACTTAGATCCAAAATACAAATGTGTTTGAGACAGCCTTTTTGACAGGTAATTCTGGGGCTGAGGCTGAGAGTTGTTCACTGAAAATATTCTGTGTTTCTCAACACAACTTGGAGAACTGCTCTGGGAAAGAATATGTTTGAGGGATCTGTTGTCAGGGAGGCATGCCCAGTCCTAAACTTTGTGACGTTTCTGTCCTTAATTCTAAGGGTTAAGGGATAGATGTCTAGATCTGTTCAAAACATTAATGTAGATAGAACTTATATATCACATATGTATAACATTAATCAGTACATATATAGGTTTAATTTTTTAAGATACTGACCATCAACTTCAGCGTGTTTTAATACTGCATCCTTATTGTGTACAGAATCTATCATAAGGTAACTTGCTAAATGTGTTACAGGATTAAATGACAAATGGTGTGGGGTTGGCTTGTTTTTTATTTTTTTCTAAATAGGTTTTACTGATGGTATTTAAGGAACAAATAAACTTTGGAGAAATTTACTGCATGAGTAGGGTGAGGTAGACAGTACAGTGGTAGACCAGTGCTTGTGAAATCTTGCCACATAAGTAAGGCTAAAAAGGTGTGGATTTATTGTGGAAGGTTTTGGAGGGCTGGCACTTTGCTTCCTTTCTATATTAGCCAGTGTGGTATGCATTCCTGTGTCATGGGGCAGTTGTGTCTGCCTTTGCACAATTCCCTTGCCTCCTGGTGAGACCATGTCTCAATCAAAAGTGTGCACAACACTGCCATGGAAGCAGTATTTTACATTTTTGAAACACTCCTTTTAATGGGTGCCACTCTATCCTGTGTGTTCTGCAGTTTTAATGTAAAAATATTGCATTCTCTCATTATTTTAATGTTATAAATGTAATTGGGGGAGTATATAAAACTTGAATTCTAAAGATAAGTTTACGATTAAGAAAAAAGTCATTGCCTGAAGTACTCAAGAAATAGAAATTTTTCTAATGAGATTGGGAGAAGCAAGTGATGTTCAGGTTTTTTTACTTAATGAGGAGTTGTCATCTAGCTGCAAAATAGGATGTGAATTATTGACTTCAAGGAAGATAGCAAAGTATCAGTGCCAGATATCATTCTATGACCTTTCACTGCATAATTAAAGGTGTTTAGGATGGCTAAAGGGTAGATCAAACAATTAGTATGAGTTTACTTCACTGGGATAGAAAAACATTGACATTGCTTGAAGATCAGTCCCTACTGGCCTAATTCCAGTGAATTCCTTTTATACTGACACTTTGCTTATGTGCTTTGTGGCAGTACATGTGTCCTGGAACAAATACCACCCATGGGTTGTAACGGTGCTACAGTGTTGGTTTGTAGGTTTTTTCCCTCTGCAGGAAACTAAGGAGCAAGGAAAGGATGTAAGAAAAATGAAGCGAACACCCCAATTGAAATGCCTGCTCAAAGCACAGATGAAATAATCTAATCTTCCACTAATATATAAATCTTTTCTGTGATTGCCCCATGGGTACTGTGCAGTAGCAGATGAGGAACCAAATGATTGCCTGATTCTCTATGGGAGTAAGATTGACTTACATAGTGACAGAAGTGAGAGATGAAGTACTCTTGAAGGAATTATTCCTTAAGATGTCATCCACACTTAGCATTAGGCTAAAGCAGTGTGAAAAACAAACATAATACGTTGTTGTGAAAGAATTGGGAGATGTGCTTTGGAATTGTGCATTTCAATCTACTCAGAGATTGTGGTGGGTTTTTCTGTTTTGTAGAGGTTTTTTGTTTATTTACTTGTTGGGTATTTTTGGTGTTACTGAGATTTGTTAAATGTGACATGATATACAAGAAAATAATCATAGTGAAATCTCTGGAGATGTTTTATATGGTGTAGGGAGGGAAAAGTAATTAGAATGCATAAGAATTTCTAAATGTCAAGATACATGAGTAAATGTAACTCCATAATTTGTAGTGTTTGCAGTTATTCATGTGTATTTATAAGTTCAGAAAATATTGTATAAGATAGCCATTCAAACTACATAGTTGTTAGGAAAACAAACAACTTGAAATATTGGAAATTTTATGCTGTAAAGAGGAAGAGATCTGCCTATTACCAAATACTGATATTTTCACGAAACAATGCTGGGCTACACAGAATGATATAGATCAAATGCATGCAATAACACATACATTTTATTATAAATGCTGTAATGTACCATTTTGAGGATTTTCCCCCAAAAAGTATGTGTATAGGCAATAGAAACTCTTGGTAAAGGGGGAAAGTATGGATATGACCTCCATCATCTGTTGTCTTTTCTCTCTTTCATATAAGTTAGCCTTTAAAATATAACCCAACTGTAGGTAACTATAAGGTGTATCTCAGAGTTTGCTGAGGAAATAGTTTTGAGCTATGACCTTGTTTATTCCAGTGTCATTTAGATGGCAATGCTCATAAACACCCTTTCAATGTTCCTATTCCTTAGTGAGTGTCTAAATTTTCCATGTAATCCAGCTGCCAATGTAGCTAAGGGACGTGAGCATGAGAGAATCAGGATCATTTTTAGGGTTGCAAAGCATTGCATTTCTGACCATTGTTACAAGCTGAACATGGAGAGATTAAAACACTTGGGTTTTACAAACACACTCAATAAGCACAGTTATTTTATTTAGAGTGTGAGTCTCAAAATCACAGAATATCCTGAGTTGGAAAGGACCCATCAGGATCATCGAGTCCAACTCCCAGCCCTGCACAGGACAACCCGAGTCACACCATGTGCCTGAGAGTATTGTCTCAATGCTTCTTGAACTCTCTCAGGCTTGATGCTGTGGCCATTTCCCTGGGGAGCTTGTTCTGGTGCCCAGCCTCCCTCTGGGTGAATTATTCAGCGGTGCAGTTTCTAATTCAGCTTAATATAAGTGTACCAAAGTGAGAATAATAATCACTGGTCTAATATTTTATCTCTTTATTACGGTTTCTTAATGTTAGCAAAAGCTATAGCTTTGTTTAAGTTTCAGACTCTGCAGCAATTTCTCAAGGTGATGACTGTTTTTTGTTTTTTTGTTTTGTTTTGTTTGTTTGTTTGTTTTTGGTGTTTTGTTTGTTTTTTGTTGTTGTTGGTTTTTATTTATTATTTACTTTTTTCCCCTCCCCTTTGTGTCATAACATGTGACATATTTTCTAAAGTAAAATTTTATTGGACTATCTACCAGCTGAACCCTATGCTTAAAAAATACAGTTTTCCCCCTAAGAACATTTCCCACTACTTATTTAGGCATAGCAAGAGTTCCAGGTGATATAGTACCAATTTCTTTTCATGATAAAAAAGCTCATCTGTAAACCACAACATCAAGGTGTCAATCAATTTAAGCAGCTATTTCATGCTCCTCTAATCTTATATATAATGAACCTGACATGTTTCAGGATTTCAGCACTGTGGAGTGCTCAGCTTTGCACACGCCTTGGAGTTAAATCTAGATTCACAGAGGAGACAAATTCACGGTAGATTTGCTTAATTCCTTTTTTTTGGTGACAGATGTGTGGATCAGAAGAGAAACTGGACTGTTAGGCTAAGTAGTAGGAAGTGTCTTTCTGGATTGAATGCAAGCGATGTGGTCAGAGAGACTTGTTAAATGCTTTTATCCTATGGTGCACTTAATTTCTTGGAAGTTTTGAGTGTTGTGAAATCCTTTTATTTGTTTTTTCTAACTATGTTCTGTGGAAAGGGTGAGATGACAGAGCAATTACATAGTTTGGATCAATAATTTGTAGGTATAGTATATGAAAAGAACATTCTAATAAGGCCAGGAACTGGTGTTTTGTGTGGAATTTTTATAATTACAGTAATGTGGTCTAATATTGTGTAACTTCTTATTAAGTGGCTGGTATAGTTTTTTAACTTACAACTTTTTTTCATTCCTGGCTGAAGAAAGCAAATGTGATAAACTCTGTAAGGAGTTTTCAATGGTTTCTGATGCACTCCAGCAGAGCAATTTCCATCAGAACCAAAGGAAAAAGTGTGCCCTGGTGTCTAAGGGCTGCTCCTCTGCCAAATGAAAACATCCATTTATAGAAAGTGGAGCTATTAGGGCTCTTTCCAAGTTGAAAAATACAACAGGGAAAAATGTATTATCAGAAAGCTTCAGGCATTGTTGTTGTTTTTCCAATGATGTGCGGGCAGAGAGATTTCAGAAATGGAGTATTACAGCAGGGCACAGCCATTCACAGCAGCCTGGTGTCAGGGAGCAGGGCTTTTTGCCTGTTCTCCAGCCCTGTTAGGAATGCTCACATTGCTGTGGGTGCCGAGGTATGGGCTTAATTATTTTGCCTGATTTGACGACTAAGTGACATTAAACATTATCTCCCAGGCACAGAGATACTTCTTAGCTGCATCAGCACCATTTAACACCTTTGCGTGCTTGAAAGACTCTAGCAGCTTTGTATGACATCTGTATAATTTTCAGGGAAAGCTATGGTTTCATTGAAATAAAAATCATAGCTATTGTGGGCTAATTTTTACTCTGGCACATGGAGGTGAGTGGCCAGTGTTTATAGGGGGTTTGCATCTGCTTTTTTTTTTTCCGGGCTTGAAGTTATCATGTTACCCTTGCTCCCCCTAACATTCACCTTGTTTCATTTCTTGTGTGTTGTAACGAAACATATTTCTTTCCCCGATTCATTAATTCATGATGAAACTTCAACTAAACTCCAAAGTGTTAGGAAATTTAGGCAGATGAATAAATGTATGAAAGTTCCAAAGACAGAACTGCTTGTCTGGCAAGACACTTCCAGTGATTAAAAGATGCTGTCATTTAATTGGCATAAATTATTGCTTAAAAATCACCAGCCAAAGACTCAGTAAAATGACTTCTAGGATTAGCCATCTTTTAAAGATGACAATACACCTCTGAATAAAATCCATATTTATTTTATATTTCAAATTAAATGAGACTATTAAAGAGTTTTTGCACTTTGCCCATATTTCATTTTGTTTGCATGGCCTACTTTTGAACATACTTAATATAGTTAGAACCAAGTCTTCTGAAGATAATGTAATAACTGTAGCAAATAACTGCTGCAAGGAAGATGAGGCTCTAGCATGTATATGTAATATTAAAAGAATTCTTCATTAAACTGGTTTCATAATGAACTATTCAAAAACATCACTTACAGACTAAGCCACAAGATGAGACTTTGGGAGACGCTGCCATAAAAAGACATCCCTGTTACTGTTGGTAGTGTTAATGGCTACCACCCACTGTACTTTTGATGTGTATGCAGTCACGGGTCTGGTTAAAGCTATGGGCTAAATCATCTTTTAGTAAAGCTAGAAGTAAGTGGAATTCAATGTCCTTCTTCACAGTGAAATCTAGAGGTGGTAGGAAGATACATGGATACCTAGGAAAGCCAGATGATGAAGATTATTATTTTATTACAAATTTAAGCTGAAGGTTGCATCTGTGTGTGAGAATACAAGCCAAGAAACTAGGACAGGAAGAATGAAAAATTAGCAACTGAGTAAGAGAAGAGGAGTGAGTAAGGTCTCAGAAGATGCAAAGATGTGCCCTTTGTTATAAACCACCCTGGGGAGGCAGCTCTGCAGTGCTGATCAAGAGTGAGCTCACAGCTCAGCTGGCCCAGCCAGGCCCTTGCTGCTGCAGAAAGGGAGATTTCTGGTTCCTGCCCTGCATGCACCCCCTACCCTTCCTGCTTGCCCCTGATGGCAGGGTAAAGTGGTTTAACTCGCTGATCAGGGGGAAAGAAATCACCTGAGTACTTTTCTGCTCTTTTATTGTTTCAGTCTGCTCACTGTGGGAACAAATGATGGTCTAAACCAGCCATAGTGAGAGGGTGGCAGGAGCAGAAGGCCAGCACCTCTTGCTCTCATCAGCAGCGAGGTGCTAGTTCAGCTTCAAGCCTGGGGATAAGCAGTGCTCTCAGCCGTGTTAAGGGCATGGGTGGAGAAAGTGCATGTGGATTGTTAGAACAACTCAGCTTTAGGCTTTCTCTGCTCACTCTACCTTTATATTTTTCAGCAAGTGCCGAGTCTAAAGAAAGACTCAACAAAAAATCAAAGTCTATGATATGATAGCTATGATAACTTTTACCCTAAAAGGTATGGGCATTTAGACTGTCCACAGGGGAGACAGTGGTTACATGGAAAAGCTACATCTAGTTTGCCCCCTTGAACACAGGCTCATGGTGGTTTTATTGAAGGTCTTGTGCTTGTGAGGAGAATCATAGAATGGTTTGGGTTGGAATGGACCTTAAAGATCATCTAGTTCAACCTCTCTGCCATGGGCAGGGACACCTTTCACTATCCCAGGTAGCTCAGGGCTTGATTCAACCTGGCTTTGAACACGTGAAGGGCTGGGGCATCCACAACTTCTCTGGGCAACCTGTTCCAGTGCCTCACCTCTGAGTAAAGAATTTCTTCCCTAACATTTAATCTAAAATGTCTTTTTCTGTTTAAAACCATTCCTTGTTTTTCTATCACTGCCTGCTCTGTAAAAGTCTCTCTCTCTTCCTTATAAGCCCCCTTTAAAGTACTGGAAGATTGCCAGAGGTCTCCGTGGAGCCTTTTACTCTCCAGGCTGAAACCCTAACTCTTTCAGCTTGTCCTCATAGAGAGGCTTCTTGTCTGTGCAGAGGACCAGGTAGGGTGTTACAAGAGCAGAGTAGAGGGTCACCTGCTGACCCTCCGATCTGAGAGTGCACACTGTTGGATTTCAGCCCAGAGGGTCTTGCTGGACACAAGACACTGAAGTAGCAGAAGTTACCTTCTGGTATTATAGACCTGGGAGAGCTGGAACATAGATGCCAGTTCCCAGGTGTTCATGATTTAAGGAAAGGCAGGCTAAGGCGGCAGTATCCTCTGTTTCCTGTGGTGGTGCTATCTGGTTCACCCCCACCCTGGCCAGGCTGTCCCAGCCCCAGCTGACTCCTTGTGTATGCAGTGTGTACAGAGGTGGCAGAGTGGTAGCTCTGACAGTGAGATTGTCTTCTGAGTCTCTCATGTTCCTTAGGCTACTCAGTGTGTCCTCACAGTATCCTTCTTAAAGACAGCTAAATGGAGCAGTGAGTGACAGTAGTTCACCCTTCTCATTGTCTGTTCATAACTTAGATGTCAAGCATCAGTAATTGTGTCATTTCCTCTTGCATTCACTCTTTCATTTTACCAGAAGAGATTTTAGCATAGCCTTTGAATAGTATCAGTAGATTTATTGGCCTGGATGCACCTAATCTTCCCAATGTTTGTTGACTGTTCGTAGATGATGGTATGCAATAGGTTGAAATGGAATTTTTTTTGCTACCTTGAACAATTCAGAGTGCAAACTCCTGAGAAAATAACATCATGTTTAGAAAGGAGAGGTTCTAAAAGCCCAGTACAAATCATTACCACCTGAACTAAGAGTAACTGGTAGAGAAGTAAACCGTAGTATATGTGAACAAAATTTAACTTTGACAGTGATTCTTCACAGCAATGAACTAAAAATGCTGGGAATTGTAGAAACTTATACTCTGGTCCCAGAAAAATGCTCGTTTTAGAGTTTGCTGATCACAATGCTGGATTGAGCAATGAATTAGGATTTTATACACAAATTTGTGAGCCTTGCATCCACCATATCCACTGCACAAACAAGGGCTGGATTTTACCAGTTCAGAGTCTATATAGAAATGAAATGAATGGCTTACTCACAAGCTACAGGTCAATATGAGGCTCAGGAATACAACAACATCCCCTTGTCTGTTGCAGAAAATAATTCAGGCAAATGAATGCAGTTTAGCAGGCTGGGTTTTAATGCTGTTCTTACCACACTCTTCAGCTGCACATCTACTGACTGGCCATACTCCTTAAGATCTTTAAAAAATTTAATTAAAGAATGACTAAATTTTTACTTTTTATTACCTGCACCAGATGGGTGATAGGAAGCTGGTTATTCTTGACATACAAAAAAGTTAGTTATTTTTTTTCTCCTTCTCCTTCCCTCCCTCATCTCCCTCCATAGTCTTAGAATGTTTGCTGAACACTGTGGGGCATGGGGACGAATTGTACAGAAGCTAGTGACAGCTCCTGCATGCTGCTGTTTTCTATCAAGTTATTTGTATGGTGACAATCCTAAAGGTTCTTGTATTGCTAATTTATCAGTCAAATCAATATAGGTAACAGTCAAGAGTACAGGAGTGTCATGAATATCTGGGACCAACATCTCAATTATGTTTAGTGGAAAACAAAAAAGGGGAAAAAGATCGTACAGATAGTAATATATAAAGAATGGAGGCAGCATGTCCTGTTTTTCATCTCCTTATACTAAAAAATTTCATATTCAAATATCTTTAAAAATAAATTTTTCATCCAGATACTGCAGTATGTTGGACCACTTCCTTTCTGTTTGAATGCCAACATTTGAGAATGCTAGATCTGAAAAAGCCTTGTGTAAACTGCACTGAATTACAGAGCATACGGTAATGAGGCAACATACATGATGTTCTCCCAAGTGAAAAATGATACGGAACGCTCAGTAAAAGAAATTTGATGTCTGTTAGAAATCCAAATTAGCAGTGTGACAAGGCTGTCTTATAAAAATATTTCACAAGTTCTCGAAATTCCATCACAGATGTAGTTTCTCAGAGGATATTTCCTGCATGTACATCTGCTGCAGTAGCATGACTAACTTCTTCTACTTACTTAGATGTCTCAGGTTGTACTCTTTGAAGAGGGATGTCAGTAGTCACTGGGAAAGCAAAATAGAAGTACTGATAAGGTGCCAAGAGTGTTGGGTTAGACACAGGTCTGAGCTTGGGATCCAGTATTAGTGGAGCTGGGATACACAGGAGACTGTAGGATGAGCAGGAAAGCATATAGCATCTCTATGGGCAGAGATTTATGTCTGCTGCTCTTTATCAGAAAAGATTGTGATTATGCTTTTTTTCAGTTGTGCTCTGTAAGCCTAGCCCTGGGGAGAGAGCCTGCAGAAGGCAGGAATGGAGAAAGATTTTCAACAGAGTGTGAAGGAGAAGGATTGGAGTGAAAGTAATTGGGATGTCTCAGGGCAGAAGTGGTGCTAGGGTTAAGGAGTACTTAGGGAAGAGATGGAAACTCTACATGATAGTACATTCTTGCACACACAACTGACATCTGCTATTTCCCTTCATATTTTAAACAGATGGTAGGAAATCAAATGAATTTATTTGATTACCTAAAGGGAGTCATTCAAATGAGATCTGTACTTAAAGGGCTCACAATCACAATTTAGACTAAGAGTATTTTAGCATGGATTCACTCAGTGATATTTTTGTCTGCCAGGATTGGTTCAAGGTCTCTTACCTTATCTAATTTTACCATCTCTCTGTTCCTAGCCAGTTTGCTACCCTCAATCTAAGGCTTCCCAATACTATTTTCACAGATCTATAGAGTATAGTACTCATCTAAAAGGCAAGATCCTAAGACTGGAAAAGGCGCTGCATATAAGTGTTTTTCTCTTGTCTCCTGACTAGCAGTAACTCCAGTGTGAAACATTGTGCTCCCAACAGCTGGGGTGTGAGGTGATGGGGATCAAGTATTTGGTCCCACAGGATGCAGCATATGCTGGCAACTTCTGGGGTTGTCCCAGTTCAAGGAGCAGTCCTGAGAAAAGCAGCGAATGGTATTAGGAGTGTTTATTCTAAATCAGATCCCACTTTTCTGCTCTGTTTATCAAGATTAGCAGATACCTTCTTTCAAGGAATATAGTCTAGACAATCTGGTGTTTTCTAGGAGAAGTTGTAATTGCAATAAGTTATAAATACCTTACATGGTAATACTATTTCAATAATTGATTTAAATGATTACAATTATTACAAGGAATATTACTATCACAGCTTTTACTGAGCTTTCATGAACTCTGACTTGCCAGGAATTATTCTGGGACCTTGGCAAAAGATGACACATCCTGTGTTTCTGGGTTAATAAATATTGTCATAGTACTTTTCCTCACATGTTAGAAACTGCTGACTGAACATAAGTATGTAAAAATGAAAGATAATGTCCCTCACTTGACTAAATGATGTTTTAAAAAAAGGTTTTTGACAAATTGAAATTAATCTATTGAGAAAAATTGTGGCAAAACAGTGTGATATTAGTACAAGGAAAACAATTGTCTAACCACAACAATCTGAAATAATATGCTTTATAGTGGCTGAGAACAAATCATGATGGAAATGTAATTTAAAAAAGAAAAAAAAAGTTTAAAATAAAATATTGCATGAGAGCCAGAGAGCACACTATTGTTGTGTGAAGATTAATGACACCATTCTTTCTCAAGCATTTTATGTATATTCTGATTGCTGTCTTATGTAAATGCTAGCCAGAATAATCTTCTGCTTTCCCATTGCAAAGGGATTCTTATGGTGATACAAACCTTCGGCTCAAAAGCTTTATCTGCACAGCTTCATTCCAAAAACGGGGTGAAGATCCTGTTATTTCAGTGATCTGCTTGAAATAAAGACCTTATTAAATCAATGCTGGAATCGCTGCTGGGTCTGCAACTAGAATTAGCACTGCATTGGAGACTACTGTGAATAGACATGGTGTTGTGAGGCTGATTTTGCCTTTCTTGCTTTGCTTCAGCTCTTGTGGCAAATTATTATTGAAATATCACAATTAATTTTGATTGAAAAAGACCTCTGGGGATCATCGAGTCCAACATCCTGTTCAAAGTGGCTGATCTTGAAGCTGTCTCAGGCTGCTCAGGGTACTGAACTGCCAGGTGTTGAAATTTTCCAATGATGGAGGTTTTCCCAAGCTCTCTAGTTAACCCATTCCAGTCCTTGATCACTCAACTTGCCCTTTTACCTCTTAAATTTTATCAGAATCAGTCTTGCTGAAACTTGAGACTGTGAGCATGACTCTGAGGAGAGTCTGCCTCCACCTGTACTCCCCATTAGGGACTGGAACGCTGCCCCAGTAGCCTTCCCTTCCTGAGGCTGAAGGAGCTCAGCTTCTCCAGCAGTTCCTCATGCATCACGCACTCCATCACCCTTTTGATATTTCTCCTTGGTTTCTCTCCTGTTTATCAGAATTTCCTCTCTATCCAAAGACTCAAAAATGAGCAGGCTACTTGAAAGGCAGCTTTGACAGTGATGACTAAAAGGGAGTAGTCCATCCCACGAAACCACCAGCTATGCTTTTGCTCATGCAGAGCAGTCTCTGTGCACTCACTGCTGCATAGTCCTGCTGCTCACACACATCCTACTTCTTCTTGTCCAGACTCCCCCTTTCTTGTCTCAGGGTGCTGCTTGGCCTGTCAGTCCCCAGACTGAACTGTTGCAGGGTGCTCTTTGCTCCTACAAGTGCAACTTTGGCTTTGCCTTCATGAAATCCATGAGGGTGCTGTTAACACGTACCTTTGGGCTTTTCAAGGCCCCTGTGAAGGGCAGCACAATCCTTCTGTGTACAGACATAAGAATTTGACTTGGTTGAACTCAGATAAATGAGTCATGAGCAAAGGACTTCAGTTTGCTCTTCCAGCAGCTTCCCTGAAGGAGAAAGCTGTGTCCTTTGGGGATCTGGGAAATCTTGGCCTCTGTCTTTTTCCACTTGGCCCCACAGTCTGTGGGGTTGCCATGATGTTCCCTTGAGCTCATTCAGCTTCTGCATTTTTGTACTTTGAGAGAAGCTTCTGAGTCACTAATGTAACCAATTGCAGATTTCCAAGATTATGTTACCTGTTTTGCTGGCTTCTTATAGAGTTAATCAATGACTTTAGAGGAGGGGTTTCTCTTTTTACATCCCCAAACTCTTTGTTAAGAGATCAGTGGCATCAAGGAGTTAAGTGCTTTTTGATTCAAGTCTGAAAAGGAAGGTGTGTCTGACAAGCACTGGCTGGCAGGAGTTGGACTCAACATAACAAGAGGGTTAGCTGACTTTGACCTTTGTGTTTACAGCATTAGCTGATATTTAGAGCATCATGTTTATGTCTCTTCTCAGCTTGAGATAGTCCCATCTTGCCACTCAGAAGAGGCTGTTATTTTTTTTAGCTGCCAGACCCAAGATATACTGGACAAAGCACACTTTTGTTTTCTTGCTAAAGGTGTCTGGAAACTATTTGAGTTAAATTAGAAGCATTCCTCTGTCTGCATCATCAAGTGGAAAAAATGGTATATTTTTCTCAAGTCCTTGATGTTTTGGTGGTTTATATTAGAAAGAAAAAAACAATTTCATGAAAAATAAATATTTTTTTTAAGGAGAAGTACCTTTTTGAAGATTAAACTATAAATATTTTCTTAAAGTTTGAAGTCACAAAGTGAATAATGTTAATAGAAGTTAAAACCTCTGTGAGGTTTTAATTGGGGCTTATTTGCAAATGCAAGACAATTAAATTATTTATACCAGATTAGAGCTGTGCTAAAATCACTTCTGACTTATTATTTCTAAATAGAAAATGGTGCTATTTGCATTGTATCACTTTTAACACAGATACCTGATAAAAATGTGTTTTGGTTTTTTTTTTTTAAAGGTGTCCTTTATGCTGCACTAAAGCTTCACATCAGCTTATTTACATAGGTCTTGCATAACTTAGTCAAATTGTTTTAAATATTTTTTGGTTAAGTGGCATTTAGAATCATAGCACCCTATTTTCTGGACACTAAGAATTTGTAATTAAGAACTTATCTAATATCTGCTGGACATGAGAGGGTACAGGAACAAATGCTGATAAATATTTTTGAAAATGCCAAGCTAGATTGTCAAATGACATTTCAAGGTGCATGGGCAAATATATCAGCAATGATAAATCATGGATTAGAAGATAAACTCTTTCTACTCAGTGAGGAATATTGGACTAACCAGTGTAAGTTGCTCCTAATACACCTGGTGGAGTTAATGCACAAATAAGTTGAAAACCCATTGAAACTAAGCCACAGAGTCTCTTACTGTCAGGAACTAGTCAAAAGAAGAACTAGTGCTGTTAGTGTGAGTTAATCTGTTCCCCCTATGTTGTGGCTTAGAGCAGAGGTATGCAGGACTCAGAAGTTGATTATCTGTAGGCTGTGTACCCAATATTAAGCACTGAAAAGCCTTTTGTTGATTTGAATGTTAAAATGCAAACTTGGGAAATAATTTCTCTGAGTAATACTGCAAATAACTCTTGTAGTCTAATTTTCCTAAATTTCTTTTCTATCGTGAGCTCAATGAATTAATTATGTTCATATTTGTTTTTAATGTTTACAGTTGAACACACATTGTTCATAGTTTATGAATAAAGAAACTACAGAAGTGGTTACAACACAATGGAGGAAGCGGTGGGCCAATTTTCTGTTTTCCTTCCCATATTGTTATCATAAGGAATTTAAAGCATGAGGAGTTCTGAAATGTGGAGGTGTGCTTGTTTTGTCATATCTGCATATCTGTGGAAATATTCTGAGCTTAAAGAAGTCAATAAGCTTTTGTGGTTAGGGGAGACATATGACACTTTCCCTCCACCGTTCTAACTCTGGCATGGATTTGGGTGGCATGCTAACACATCACATGCCACCCAAATCCATGTTTACATTTGTGATTCATCCATATCCCTGTCTCTCTCTCTTCTTCTTTGCTGTGGGTGTGAGTCTCCTATCTTCCAACTCCTACAGTAGCTTAAACTACATTTTGAACACACTGGAAGAGGGTACTCACACAGTCTTCCATCAGTTTGCATATAACAGTGTAAGTAGGAGGCAGCGGAAGAAATTATCCCTCTTTTTTTCCACTGCTTTTACTGTTACTAGGAGATATAGGCTCCACTACACCTGAGGAAGGGACTGTACCGCGTTCTCATGAACTGGCACCTGAGATGTTATTTTGTCACCATGTGTTTCTTGGCTCAGCACGTTGACTTGTGCTTCCAGCTCCCTTTCCTGGAGCAAATTTGTTTTGAGGTTGTTTGTTTGTTTGGGATGAGGGTTTATTTTGTTGTTGTTTGTTTGCTTACGGATTTCTTTTTTGAAGGTTAGTATGTGAAATGCTGCTGGCAAACTGTCCTGTTCTTGAAGCCAAGATGAGGAGTGTTTGAAAAGAACATTTCTTTTTAACTGCTGTGTTGTCCTTCACCCTCAAAGCATACCAGTCAAATCAGAGCTGCAGGAAGATCTGTGGAACCCAGCAAGGTTGTTGACCTTGTCCCTCCTCTGTCCTCGCCCCTTCACTCAGGTGCTGACACACACGTGTACATACACACCCTGCTTTGACAAAGTGGAAAAGATGGTGTGAACTCATCCATTTCAATGTGAGGTCAAACAACTGTTAATATTAGTAAAAATTTGTCAACTTGCTTTACCTGAAGTGGGAACCACTTGCATAAACTCTTCTGATTGCGCTGTGGAAAGATAGCAGCCAGGTGATACGTTTCTGACCACAACCTCAGAACTTTCCTTGGCTCTACCATTCCATCTGGTCTATGGCACTGGAGTGTTTCTGCTTGTATTTCATCAAAGCTTTGAAATCCTAGTCTTGCTAGTATATGTTCCCACTACTGGTTTTAAACTAGATATTGTGCCTCCCTCCTGCACCAACATTTTCTGCAGCCGCCAATTTATGCAGTTTCCAGTAACAAACAAAAAACTTATTTAGATCTCTTTTACTGCACCACTACTTTGTACTAGAATACTTATTGACAGAAACCCCTTTCCTCCCCTTGAGACACTCTGAGTGTCATATCAAGTAAGACATTTGAAATCTCGTGAGATATTCACAGCGCTGATTCATTTTGAGAATGGTTTCCTTCGACAAGGTCATTGTCAATTTAATATTTCACTTGGTCAGGACTTGCATGTTTTCCTTCAGTTTCTCTCCTAAAAAACTGTAAGAAAATTTTAACTCATTCACACCACTTCCTTTACCTACAAGATGCCATAGTAAAAAATAAAAACTGATCCAGAGCCGTACAAAGTACTTTTCTTTGCTTGACAGTGTAGTGTCAGCCATGCTTGACATAACAATTAGAATCATTCTATTAGCATTTTATACCATTTCAGTCTGTTAATATTCTGGGAGACAGTCAGTACATGTTTGGCAGAAGAATGTCAAGAATCTGCACTCTTCCCTGTGCAAGCTTAAAGCAATTTAGCTCTGTTGATGTAGATGGTATAAGAGGAAGCAGGCAGTCTTGAGGAACTTGATATTTGCATGATTTTTAAATTTATTTTTGTTATCTCTTGGCAGCTTAGGACTGAATGAATCCGACAAAATCATGGAGATTTTAAGGCAGGGTTGTCTTTGTAGACAGATGGAAAATCTTGCATGTTTCTCTGTCCAGTTACTGTACTAGTGTGTGAATTTTCTACTATGATGATTCAGGGAGTTTAGTAATTTTCAGTTTATTACAGTTTAGTCAAGCCATTTTTAGTGGAGTTTAGGCAAGTTAAAAAAGTCAATTTACGCAGACATGGATTCCACTCATGCATATGAACTTTGCTTGTGGGGTAGCAGTGCCTAGCAGAGCATTTTGTGTAATAGCTGCAGTCAGGGAGGTTTCAAATAAAGCCACAGTGTGAAGGCAACTGGGCAAGTAACAGAGGATTTGGTAGTTTGGAACTTCTTAATGGTGTGTCAGTGGGATTTCTGTAAAGCTTGGTTAACAGCCAGCAGGAATTACTAGTTCAGTGAGACATGTCTGAGGGAGTTTGTGTTGAGGTTTATTATGAAGGAGGAGAGTGTGTACAGGGACAAAACAGTTCTTGGGCTCCTGCATTCATCTTGAGTGGCAAACAGGCAAGGAGCTGAGGAACAAATGTTGTGAGTGTGTCTCAAGTATATAATACATTTAAGAAACAAAGGAAGAAAATTAGGCTACCTAATTATGCTAAGATGGGCAAGCTAGCTGGTCTAAGGCTCTAGTATGGATTTTGTTTGCAGTTTCCAGACTTGCATTGAATATATTTGCTTTTAAACATCTGGGTGCTTGATCTGGGGCCAACTATAGGTTTGAGCTGCGCTCTCTGTAGGCATTTCACCTGCACTCAGCTCAGATTTTATTTCACTTTTGTGCCATATGGCCTTTTTTTGGTGGGGAGCATAAGGAGAGAACCCCCAAGGGTCAATACCTCAAGGTGAGTAATACCCTGCTCTTGGCAAGCTTAATTAAGATTTTCTGTAAGGGCTGTAAGAAAAAGAAAGAACAATGGTCATTCTGCTTGTAGAAATCTTGTACTACGCTGCTGAATATGACTGATGAGGATTTATTTGTCAGTCTGCTACCCTTTATTGATCTTGCAAAGGAATACCTGTTTGTTAATCATGTTGCAATTTGCAGCACGGACGAAGTATCTTGTTTTTATAGCTTTAAAGCCATTGAAATTTAGTGTCCGTGTGTGAATGTGACAGGACCACCTGTCAGACAGATCCACCATTTCCTGCCTTTGAAGTGGTTCCTAATCTCTACCAGTTATTTTCCTGCAATATAAAATCAACTAGATCAAGGTGAGCATTTAAATAGGGAAAAAACAAATTAAGTTTGGTTGTAGTAATACCTGTGACAACCCTTGCCTACAGAGCTCATTAAATTGGAAACCTTTTTGAACATGTTTCCACTCCAGTAACTCTCCATACTTCCAGGGCTGGTCCTTTTTCTTTCCTTTGCCTCTCAGGCTCAACTTTGAGTCAACTCTCCATTGCAGAGAAGTCTGTGACAGCTCAGGATTTTGTTAGCAAGGTTCCTGATACTGATACTGGGATTTTGGGGGTTTTCATACCTGCTGACTGTGAAGCACTGTGCCTACTCATGGGCTGAATGTCACCCCATCTGAGTAGCTGCTGGAATAAAAATTTATTCTCTCCATACTGTCTCTTTTGCCAGGTATTAAGGGGAAAAAATATGGTGCTACCTGTGCTGACATGCACTTCAACCATTTCCTGCCTAAGACTTCTATGAAATGGTGAATTATTGTAGTCTCATGCTATGTAAATTTAAGCCAAATTAAAGCATACCATGGATTTAATTTGGCTTTTATGGGCTAACTTAATGGTAGCTTATCCAAAGGATCACAAATTATTCCTCATTAGATAAATTAGCTTAGCAGAGCTTTATTCACTATAGACAAAGTTCAACTGTTTTACATCATAGAAAGATTTTAATTAAAAATCATGGACTTGTGATGAAGGCTATTACACCAGATTTTCTTGACCTTTGAGTCAAAAAAATTATTTTTTGCTATTCTTAATTCATTAAGCCCTTTCTAACCTCTTACTTTGTCAGCTGTATTTTAATTCTGATTTCTGTCTCTATTACTGAAGTTCTTGCTGGGAATTTAAAAAAAAAAAGATAAAAAACCTCTTTTAAACAATATTGCTTCAGAAAAAGTCATGCTGGGAGCTACATATACCACTAAGCACTCTTGATGTTGACTGTCATCCTCTAAAGTAAGAGTTTCATCATACTTTCCAAAAATGCCAGGTACTTTTGGACCTTTTATTAAAATTCAAATATATTCTCAAGGATACTACAGACATCCTTGTGATAGCCTAAGAGACTGTCTCACATTTTCCAGGTAAATGACTTTCAGAAGTTATAAGAACAGTTCTGAAGGGCCTCAGAGTCATCTGTGCCTCTTGTCATCCCTGGTGAATGCTTATTTAGAAATGTCTGTGGTTGAGAGCACTGGGACATGGGCCCTGTTGCCATATGACAGAGGGACACAAGGGAGACTTATTTCAACATGACCGTTAACCACAAGGATGCTGAAGAGTTTTGGGGTTTTTTCCATATTGCTTTACCCTCAGAATAATATTTGAATTTCATGTCAGAAAAGTATCAAGAAAGATTTCCTTTTTTTTTTTTTTTTCCGTCACCCCTACCCCTTTTACAAAAAGAAAGCCTTTTTCATGAGTAAGTAGGTCATGGTAAAGAAAGAATTCATATAGCAGACTTCCCCTACAACTGCTTCTTGCTGCTTGCTGAGGGTCAAGTAATTTTTCAAAATATCTTTGCGCTCCTATCTTGGTTTCAAGTGCAGCTTTTTACTGCAGAGGGTGCCAGACATTTTATCATGTATATCACTGGCACTTCAAATATATTGCTCTAGTACATCTCTATTTATTTCCACCTACAAGAACTTCTTGATTTTTATTTATAAATTCAGATTTTTCTCCTTTTATATGCTCTTATTTCAGTCCTTTCTTTTATTTACTGCAGAGAGCACTGCTGCAGTTAAAAGGAGTTACACATTTTTTAGTATGAAACAATTTTCAGTGTACTGAAATACGCACTAAGGGTTCAGAGATGGTAGCCTTCCCTGTATGAGGTGATTTTCCTATTCTCAAAATTGCCTGGAAAAAAACCCCAGTCCTATTAAAAGTGAGTACATAGTAAACATAAGGAAAGGAAAAAATTGGTGGAACTATACCTTTACAGGTGGTTTCATAACATTTATTTACAAAACACAGTATGAAGTATGATTTATTATTTTTGATTTTTCATGCTAAATGTCATATATTTTGCATATTCTAGATCTGGAGAAGAAAATTAAATTTCATATTTAAATGACAAATCTTCTCACTTCTCTGAATTATTCCTTATTGTCTAAAAAGCACAGGAGAGAGAATGAAAATAAATCTAATTGAAATATTTCAACAGAATGTGATTATGAAAACATAGGATATTTATGGTAGTGTAATAATAAGTAATAAGTGTTAATAATGAAGGGAAGAAAAGAAAAAGGAGAGTTACAAAACTGAAGAATTGACATGAGTGACTCTGTGTTGAACCTGCCAGTGTTGTCTCCCTTAGCTCTCTCCATTTTGTACTTGAACTTCAACGGGCAAGTCCCTTGTAAATCTACTACAGCACATGTCTGAGAGACAGCAAAATAGTCAGAAGGTTGCAACAGGAAATTTAAGTAGCAATGATCTTGGGGCTCGAGTGTCAGAAACAATTAACACCTTTTGAGGTTACCTAAATGCAAAACCGCAACTGATTTCCTGGGGGCACCTCAAAAAATAAAAATAAAGTCTGAAGATATTTTCCTCAATTATTGAATAATTTAATTAATTCTTTGTTTAGTTAGAAATCATTATAATGTTGAACTTGTTCATAAAAATTGGAATTGCTGGAGAAAACCAAGCCAGCTTATTCTCAAAATCAGAATATATTTGTTTTCTAAATCTATTTGGTTATCCTATTTTACTGTTCCTTTGGAATTTTATGCTTTTCAATAATTCCACTTATTTCCATAAAACATAATGGCAATGATGTAGTATAGGTAAGGTTGGGAGGAAGAAGTAAGACAGGTATTGGTCTCCCTGTTAATACTGAATGTATAAAAATATCTGATTGGTGTTTGGATACCAGAAAGTCAGAAAAAACCAATACAGTACCAAGACTTAGTTTTATATTTTATATATTTACGCCATAATATGGCCAATGTGAACATCCACACGCAGCTTTAGGGATACTTGGAAAAATTTCTAATTCAAGATGACATTGTGTGTGGGAACATTCATCCATTTCAATTAATGCTGCTAATTAGAAAACATCTGCAAAACTATCTTGTGCAATATTTTATTGGATTGGTGCAGGAGTGAGTTAAATAAAATGGACTGTATGTTGTGGGTGAACCAATACAGTGTGGATGTTATAAAGTCCCCCTCTGGTCCAGGAATATTTGAACTAACACCAATTTGATTCAGGTAAGATGACTGGTCCAATTGCAGAATAATCAAAAAAATCTCAGTAACTTATACTGTGGGATCTGACTAATTGCTCATATTGTAAAAAAAGAGCTCTGTAAGGCCCAAATGTTAGCTTTCCATTAGCAAGTCACAATGATGTATTAATGTTTTGAATTTCTGCTCAACTTCTTGCAGACATCCTGGCCAGTGTTACCTGAAGTATGAACTTCATCTCTGTATAGCCCTAGAACAACTCCTGCATGTGATTAGTTGTACAGCCAGGAATAAAAAAGAAAAATCAAAAAAGATATAGTAGATCTCTGCTTCGCCATGGACCTCCATGGGCTGCAGGGGGACAGCCTGTCTCACCAAGGGCTGCAGCACCTGGAGCATCTTCTGCACCTCCTTCTTCACTGACCTTGGTGCCTGCAGGGCTGTTGCTCTCACTTTATTTTTTTCTTGTTCCTCTTTCACAGCTATTGTGCAGTGGCTTTTTTGCCTGTTATTAAATATCACAGAGTTTCATCAGCACCACTGAAGGGGTCAGCTTTGGGCAGTGGAGGAGCAGTTTTGGCACTGGCCAGAACATGCTGCCAGTTCTGGGGACAAATGTGGGGGCAACTCCTGGTGTCTTCTCACAGAAGTCACTCCTGTAGCTCCTCTACTACCAAAAGCTTGCCACATCAACCCAATAGTTGTGTTTTTGAAATGGAGTGATCTTAATATCACCAACACAAAAAATGTTTCTTGATGAACTTCTGAACTTCTCTGTGCGTTACAGTTATATGTCAGGGAAAAAAACTTCACCTTTGTTTCAGGAAAGACTTCACCTTTCAAGCTGAATGCATGTTTACTCTGAAAAGAGGAAGTCAAATTGATCTCTGCTACTACTGCATATTTAATCAGGATGGAAACACAGAGTCAGTTTTGATTACACAGGATTTATCTATTTGCTACATTCCAATTTCATTTCATATTGGAGTTCTTAAATTGGAATCATTCAGTGTAAATGTTATATACTCTAAGAAATAGTAACGAGACTGAAAATATAAGTCACATAATAAAAAAAGAGTATTATTGGGAAAAATAAATATACTTCTCTTATAGGGAGAGACAGGAAATCTTTGTTTATCTTGCTTGGTGGACTCAGTTCCAAACAGTGAACTGAGAAAAAAGAAAATGTCATTGAGCAAGAGGCTGAGCCTTCACAAGGTATGTCAGTCTCTTAGGAAATGAGGGGACAGAGGAGTGAGTGGTTCCCCTTGCTTTGGAATCAGTGATTAAAGAGGCTGGTGACTCCTAATGCAGAATATAAGGTGTTAAATGAGATGCCAAGCACAAGTACTTAAGTGGTAGCACTCTGTGAGCTGTGCAGCAGGCAGAATCAGATCAAGAAGTAGGTAAAGTCTAGAAGTATGTCAAGAGGTGCCAAGGTAAGAGAGTTAATTTACTGGGAAATATTTCACTGAATAGATTAAGTCCTCCTCTGCTGTTTTCACTTCTTCTAAAGCAAAACCAAATATGACTGCTAGTAGTTAAAATATGTTAGGGAAATCACAGAAAAGCCTACTGTTTGGGATGAGCTACCTTCAGTTTTAAGATCAAGAAGTTTAGTGTAGTTGCTGGAGAGGGTTGCTTTTGTTTTTCAAATGCAAAACATAGGAATGGCTATAGCAGTTCATACCAGACTTAATGCAAGTATTTTGCACTGTCTTGGAACAGTTGATTAGCAGGAAAGGGAGATATTTTAGTCTTGCTTCCCTAGAATAGTATCCTGGCCACCAATAATCTGTGATTCAGGAGTTTCCTGAGAAAATTGCCATCTTTCCGTTAAGAAGTTTTGAATTGTTTATCAGTCTATGAGCGAGTTCAATTTAATTGCATGTATTTGTGAACTTTTAGCATTCATAACATCCCCTGGCAAGACATCTCACACCTACTTTGCACAATGTGAAGTATTCTAGAACAAATGAAAGGTAGTGTTTTTTCTCTCAATGGATAATTATATTGTCACCAGATGCTGTGGTTGTCAAAGTGGAGGTTCCAAGAGCAGTTGTACAAACTCTTGGAAAGAAAATCCAGCTACAGCGATTAAATGCAAAAATCAAATTGCTGGCTTTTAAAGTACCTAAATTGCAGATAATTGAAAACAGAGAGAAACTTCAGGGGAAGCATGCCCTGCCCATACAAAACAGGCAGAGTTTGCAAACTTGATTGACATTTTTTGTAGTTCTGAGTAGTTGTCTGTATGTTCTTCACTGAATTGTCTGTATTTATTGAAGATTTTGCAGCAGTCAATGAAAATTAAATTAAAATAATTGTTGGTGTTCCTCATCTCTCAGCTCCATTTGAGCTGATGCTGTAACACAGTTAGTTTCTAAGCAAGATTTTGCAGAGGATAGGAATAAGGCTTTGTACCTCTGTTCTCTCTGTTCAAAGAAGTGTCTTTATGTATTTATGAGCATTTAGGGCAGAGTGCTGCTGAAAGCTCTCGTATCACTCAGTAAAGCTGGATATTTTATTATGCAGATGACAGCTGTTTGTTAGTCTCTCTTTTCATAAAGGCTCTCTAACATCAATTGTCAGTAGCTCAATAGACACCAAAATAGTTCCTCATGTTTACTTTTACTCAAAAAAAGTACAGTTTTGCCAGAATGCAGCTTACTGAGGAACAGCTCAGCATAGCTATCCAACAGCTAAAAATCTAAACATAATCACACATGTGACCAGTGTATCCATCCCTACAATGTTCCCTGCTGTGCAACTCTAACAAGATTGGTTGAATTGTGAGTATCTGCTGTTGTGCTAGCCCTGTAATTATTCAAACCTGCCAATGTCACAGAGTTGACAAAATTTTTAAGTATGAGAGCTATCCAATCTCTGTTCTGTGCACCAAGGATTTGCAGTGTGCTATGTTTATGGCCATGAGGATTTCAGTGCACACCCCAGTGTCTCTTTCACTGTCTGCCAGACAGGCTTCCTGGCAGCCAACAATCCTTGCAGGTCAGTCCTGCTTCTTCTCCTGACTGCAGTGATGTGTGGCCTTCACATGGGACATCCTTCTCTCAGCTGCAGAGAGCCTTTGGGTAGATAGGAGGTCTCTCTTGTGTATTCAGCTGCTGTGCTGTTCTCTCCAGAAATGTTTCTTGTCCTTGTGCACCCCTAGTGTCTCAGGCAGTTCTTCCTCCCTATGTATTTGGATCCTTTTCTCAGTGGAGGATTGTAGTTTTTATTTGTCAATCTCTCCTCTGAAGAGGATTCAGGAAGGTTAACACCTCAATCTACAAAGTCCTTTGACTTGTCTCCTATGCAGGAGTTCATCTGGCTATTTTTTCCAAATTAGACTAGGTGCCTCTATGCACACTTTGTCAGGCACTAGCTCTGATATAAAGCTGTCTTTGTCACAGCAAGAGGCAGGACACACAAACCTTTGCTTAGTGATTTGGTTGTATTTTATCTTGTGAATCTCCCAGGTAATCTGTATCAAGTCAGTGTGTTAAGAGATACACTTAATGTAATTATTTCATTAATATGTATGTTTGCTATTTATATTTGGCTTATTGCTGACTTTTGGCTGAAACTAAGCACAACAATTAATGTGTTTGGGGTAGGTAGTTCTCAGCCCCCTTTCTGAAGAAAATTGTGATGAGTAACAAATCACACATATTTGAAATTCTAGTTTGGGTAAATGTATTGCAACCCTGGTCAGTGTTTCAATGCACAGTCAAGTTCAGGGGAAGAGCACAGCTGCCTGGTTTTATATGTGGGTTGAAAGTGAGCTGGCTGCATCTCAGCTCAGTGAAGTAGATATATTGGTGGCAATTGGGACAAAAGCTCAAAACTTGGTAGTAAAAGCAGTGTTGGCTCCTTCAGGTTATATTTTTCTTCATATAAGTTTGTGACTTTTTATTAGGGATTCTTTCCCCTTCATTGCTCTCTGTCATGCTCCAATTAGTAAGACAGTCAGCTTCATGTCATCCACATGTGACCAGGACTTTCTAGCCTTTGCTTTTTAATGTGGATTTTGGTCCTTATGCAGTCTTCTGTTGTATTGTAAATAGATTGCTGCAAAGGGTTGTTCCTGGACCTAGCTGGACTCACTTGTAGACAACAATTCGAGAAGTAATTTGGTAGTGATCTGATGGGAATTTCAGTGATTTTTGTCTTTCAGTAGTGCTGCCCTATTTTAGGGTTACTTATGTAGGGTTTGGAAATTGAGGACCATGAGCAGCAGTGGTGGCCACCTGGGATTTCTGAAAAAGTGCAGTTTTTCAGAGGGCTTCAGGAGCTCACTAAGGTTACAGTACTCAGACTAGAGGCAGGAAGAAACATTTTCTACCGCTTGTCTGTCTGGCTTGGTAGGGCTAGAATTTATCTGAATGTTTATTTTTTAATGCTTTTGACAGACTGTTCTGTTGCTTGCAGAGAACAGGGTTATACACAGTGTATGTTGTGAAATGTGTCATTAAACAAATGTGAAAGTTTGGTTTCACTCATCTTTCTCATTTTGCCTTTAATTTCTGTCCAGTTGTGTCCAGCCACAGTATTAAGTTCTTATTCCTTATCTCTGAGACCTGCTTTGACTATTGGAATGGTTTTGCTCAAGGAGTAGGCAGAGTCTACTATGATTATTCATGGTGGCCTAGGAGAGAGAGAACTGAGACTGGTCAGGAAGAAAGTACAAAGGTGAAAACATGCTGGGCTTTTAACTGGATCACATCAAAGAGGAGCCCAGGTGTTATTGTAGGTACTTTTGATTGATCAGTACTATATCTTGGTGGTGTGAACCTTTCACTTTGGGAGAGATGAACAAACATTTTGGCATACCTTCCCAAGAGAATTGCTGCGTGATAGAAAAAGGGTTATTGTCATAATAGTATATTCATAACCAAAAAAAGATCAAATAAGAAAGAAAGACCTTATACAAATGTCAATTCTGGACCTCCCAGTGAGTCAACCTACTGGGACTCATAATTGCTTAAGTTTAATGGAGAGAAAAACATTTTTTAGTTAAAAATACATCAGTGTTTTGTGATATAAGGGTGGATTTTAGTGTGAATATCACTTCAGATAACATGCTATAAGTCTTTATTGTTTAGAATGCAGAATTTTATTTATGCATAACTTTCACAGGCCCTTCACAGACGGCAACTTTGGACAGTCATTTTTTCTGTTGACATAATTTTATTTCATATAGAGCTTGTACTCTTCTCAAACTGCTACTTAGTGATACATTTTAAATGTGACCTAATAAAAAAAAAAAGAAAAAAAATTATATTAACTGGTTTTAAGTTGGTATGAAAACCAATTCAACAATCTCTTCTGCTGCAGCTTCAAATGTTAAGGTGGATGAGGGAAAAGACTTGGCTAAATGTCAATTAAGTGAAGATACCTAGAGCTCTGTTGTCCTTGTTGTCCTTGGCTGCTTATAAATTCAAGAAGTAGCCTTCTAGTTGCACTTGGAAGAAACTGGTCTTTAACTAGGGAGTGAAGAAGTAAGAATGGAGGATGCTGGTTCTACCAATAATCACAGTCTCAATTCCCTCAAAACGTGAGCTTGCCACCAACACATCAAAGGGGAGCCTCTGCCACACTGAGTGGTTTTGGGTTTTTTTCTGCATTAAGAAGGAAAGTGTTGGACTATATTATGCAATTTAAAAGAGTCTATGCATTAAATATCTGTATCCATTTGAATAAGTGGGAGCAAGAATGCTATTCTTGCAGATAGAATGCAAATATAATATTTTTTCTTTTAACATATTAATTCAGTAAGGAGATTAATATAAGCTTCCAAACTTCTTAGTCAAAATCTATATTCTCTCTGCAGAATGCAGTACAGTTACTACTTGGGTGCTGATAGTAAGTGAACTCTTTTATTGAAAACTCATAATGAAATATTGGATGCTGGTGGGTGATAATTCTTGTAAAGAATACATTCATGGAACACTTTGTAGAAGAGGCAAAAGAGGGCAGAAAACTTTTGTTTCAAGAAGAGAAAAAGTGGCTTTTAGTGGAGCAGTGGCAGCTGCTATTATAATCTGTTGGCTTCCAGTATGGTTTGGAATCAAATTCTTACCTTCAGGCACATAATTTATTAATACTCTGTTGCAAGCATAGGAATTAGGGTTATTATGAATGATTAATACTACTTTATTCAAGGATTGATGTATCTTTTGCAATAGTGACTAGCATGAGGCTTTTCCCCCTAATTTTCAGTCCTGGTCTCAGTTTGCAGTGGAGTTTTTTACACTTGAAATAATGGTCAAACTAATTATCAGAGAAGCCAAGAACAGATCAGGTTAGAAGGACCTCAGAATTTCATTTAGCCCAGCCTTCCACTCAAAGCTCTGTGAGCTGTGAGAGCAGAACAATTCATTCTCAGCACTTTAAAAGAATATTTTGTTATCTTTTGAAGACTTTGTGTTGTCCTTCTAAATGACAGGCTCTCTGCTATATATTTTTGTATAGAATACTTAGGTTGAACTTTCTATACAAGTTCCTTAGGAGTCTACATTAGAGACAGAATGTTTTTATAGAGACCATGAGCAGTGTCAAGCTTTCCTCCAACTATGGAAGTCCTGCTGACAATCTGGTGTTACATTCCAAGTTTTGCTTTGGGAAATGGTAGCTCTGAATGTAGAAGAGGTTTTGGTCAGCCATTTTTTTGCTGGACTTTTTATTATTTGTTGAATGGATGTATGAAATTCTGGTTTTGTATAATGCAAGGAAGCATTTTGCTGTTCTTTTACTATGGCACATTAGAGATCTGGAAGAGAGTGCTCTAATTTTTCAAGCTTAGGTCTTATGTTTATATCTGTGGAACCCCTAATTTTTTTCCCCTACCCAACTACCCAATAATTTATTTCTTAGTGAATTATTTTATTTGTGACATTGAATATTGTCTCTGGTTTTTTTTTTTTTCAGTGTGACAATGCAAAAGGACTCAAAGCCTTCTATGATGCAATAAAATATGGACCTAATCATCTGATGGTTTTTGGTGGTGTATGTGCAACAGTTACTTCTATCATTGCTGAATCTCTAAAGGGATGGAATTTGGTACAGGTAAGATATGGAATATATTCTAATGCTGACTGTCTTGTGTCTCTGGATCTTTTTTTAAAATTAAGAAACTTAAATTTGATGCTTTTAAATCTTAGCTTTAAAACTGGATTTTAAGGCTTGCCATTTTGTTGTACTCAAAAATGACTTTGAGTTTGAGGAAGCAGTCATCTGTCTCAGTAGGCTAATCAAATAAAAATAATGGGTCTCAAAAAGCAATCTAGGTGAAATCAAGTTCAGGCATGGTAGGGGGGCAAACCTAGGACTTTTGAAAAGTTAGATGAAACAACTCATCAGGCCTTAAATTATGGTACTTCAGGGTATTTACTCAGTCTGTACTCAGTCACAATGCAGTAATTACTGTGGACTTTAAAGTGCTGGAAGTGCATAAATTCCAAATAGTGACTGGGTTTGTGTCTCAGTATTTAAATCACGGAGAACAAATTCCCACTTGTTCTTTCTGATTTTCTCAAAGGTCAAGTTTGTGGAAAGGTTTCCTCTGCTGAGGAATCAGAATTTATTAATACTAATCTCTAAAATGCAGATGATAACAGCATGATTTTCTTCATTTATTCAATCATCTGACCAGTAATAGCTTTCAGATGGATGGCTTCTCACATAGCCATTGAATTTTGCTTTTCTGATGTGGGAATATCCTGGCTTTCTAGTTAATATTCATATTGACCAAAAATACTCCTGTATATTTTTTTTTCTTAAAAACCACAAAATATTCTATAGCAAAATAATATATATATAACGATTACCTGAAGTTACACTTACAAACAGGCTCTTCTTTTCCACCTGGAATACTCACTGAGAGTAGTGCAGCAGGAACAAATGAGGCATAATTAGGTTTGTGAAGAAGATGATGATCAGAGTACAAATGGGAAAATCTTAGGAGGATAATTAAAGTAGCTTGTTAACTGTGTTTGCAGTTCTTGTCAGATCAGATCTTTTTTTTTTTTTCTGCTTCTGGATTTTTTTTTTCTGATGTGAAAAACAGTTCTTTTGTGGAAACCAAATAATAGTGTGTCTCTGGGGAGGATGGAGAAAGTAACAGAAAGCTTGAAACTATCCTTTAAAACTCGCTCTGGAAAATGGTCTAGTTCATGACCTATAACGAAGTATGTGGGTGGAGCTCTGTTTTTTTTTAATTTGTCACAGGGAATTTCCATATGATGTAGGATGTTTTAAATAGCAGGATTTCGTTGTGCTGAAAATCTTTTCACTTGCAGTCAGGTTCTGCCTGATACAATCTGGAAATCAATTTGTTCATGAAATTTCTCGGTCTAAGAAAGGGTTTCAGAAAGCTTTTAAATTCCTGAATTTGTCAATGTATGTGTTCAATTATAGAATGATATGAAGTATTGTTACCAGAGAGCATTTATTTCTCTGTGTTTAACCACTATGGCTGTGACTATGTCTTAAACATTATTTATGGTATCAGTACATCAAGGTATCCTTGACTGCTTGGGCTTAGTATCCTGTGGGCATTAGATAAATCCTCACATGGCAAAACTGCTTGTTATGTCAGGTTTTTATATATTGATTGACACAAATAACAGCATGGCTGGGAAGTGTGGCAAGGCTTAGTGGATGGTATAGCAGTAACGGTACCAATCTAAATATTGTTTGTGGAAGTGTGACAGGGTGACAGCGATATGTGTATCTGCAAATCAGCAGACGTAGCACACATAAGATAGCAGGGAAACAGAGTACAAATCCTTCCACTCCTCAGGATCCACTGTCATATGTGTCTCTGATTAAAAGCATGACTTGAATAGAAGGAGAAGATAGAAATCTGTAATTCTCAGAAGTGGAGCAATAATATTGAGCCTGATAAAATACAAGACTGTTCTCCCTCAAAACTTGAAACTTCACCTCAAAGAATCACAGCAAACTCACATAAATTGTTTCATTGTGATGATGAAGTCATTTCATGTTGCAGTCAAGAAGAAGGAAAACGGCATATAGACAAAAACTAACCTGACATTGTATTATTGAATAGAAGATTTGCATTTGGATGTCTGACTCCAAAGCTTTGTCCCTGTCCTTGTGCCTGCAGTTGAGAAAACAAAGCTCTTAACTCTAGCAGGAACATTTGATTTCATTTACAAAGGTGCCATGAGGTTCAGCAAAGTGATGACTTTCTTACATGCAAGAGAAATGCAGGATGATACTGATAGTCTTGGGAAAAATAGGGATGAAAGAAGAATAATAGAATATAACAACTAAAAAAAAATTACTTTCCTGAGCAAATACAATATGAGGCTTGCTCACTGCAAAACCATTCTGAAAGCCTTTTAGTCCTGATTTCCAAGTTACTTGGGTGACTGCTTTTCCTCTGTTTAGATGAATTTTTCTCTTCTGCCTCTTCTCCATTCTCTACAATAAGAAGCTGCCAAAACCAAACAGTGAAACAAAAAGCCAAGGGTATGAATGTGCTGGAAATTTTCATATTGCATTTGCTACTCAGGCCATTATAGTAGTGATAAGGGAGGGGAGGGAAATAGATTCTTGCCAGGCAGCGTCAGTCTCTACACTCCTTACCATATGCTTTTGAAAATGATATTGTCTCTTTTACTTAAGTGGTTAAATCAGGTCACTGTTGTCCCGCAGCAATGTGAAATAGGCAAGATTATAGTCTGAAGGTGACATGTCTTATTTCCATGCCATATCAAAAAACAGGTACTTTTCCTTCTTCATCTTGACAAATTCTGATTCAGTTATGATCAACAGCAGAAAGGGAATTTGTGTTCTCAATTAGCTGCCTTCAACTGCTGGCTGATTTAATTATCTCTTACTGTAACAAAATTAATTATTTTTTAATGGAGCATATTATATCTGTGAAAGGAGCAAGTTGTTTTAGTCTGCAAAGACTTTTGTCATCCTGAAGGACTTTCCCTGAGGTATGCTAGGTGACACAACTTGGAAAATGCTTTTTGAACACATATTCTTAGTAGGACAAGTGCAGGCACCCGTTCCTTAGCCTTTCAAATTAAAACCCTCTCCGTGGGTAACCTCTGTGTGCCAGCAGTCCTTTGTTGAGTGACAGTCTGAATATGGGCTGGAGGCTGCATGTGCGTCTTTGATCTCCAGGCTGTGGTGTGGAATCAGTTTGAACCTTAGGTGTTTTAGTTTAAAAGTGCCAGTAATATCCTATGCCTTTGAGAGTGGGCCTTAAAGGCATAATACTGGGAAGTTGCTGTTCTGTAGGGAGAATACATCAATGTCAAATTCTTCCAGATTAATCTTATCCCCATTCTCTTTCAATGTGTGTTCAAGGCAATTAAACAGAGTGAAGAAGAATCATGAATAGTATCTCTTAATATCTTGCAAAAGACAAGTTATGTATTTTTATTCTGTACACTGAACATTCCTGCTAGTATGCAGTTAGTGTAAAAACAAAGGAGACAGCTATTCAGTCTTTTCTTCTGTTTCAGGATATCCATCAACTGTTATCTCCATGTGAATTGCTTACAGTGGCAAAAGTGACTATTTTATATGGATTGCTGTTTCTCCTGTTTTTCATTGTCATCTCCCACTTTTCCAAATTGTTATATTAACATAAGCATTTAATCAGAATGAGGATTTTGACCACACTGGTCATCTCTCTTATTCTGTGGAACTCCGTCTCAGCTTTTGGACATTTGTCTTTTTCTTTCATTGGGCCAGACGTTCTCTTACAGCCTGTTTCATTTACAATTTCATTTAACTCTGGAAATAAGCTCCTGCCAGAAAGAGAGTATAAATTTTTGTGCTTCCTCGCCATATCCTCTGTTTCCACATATTTTATGTAATCTAGTCATAACTGCTGGCTTCTAGGCAAGTAACTCCAGGCAATACAGTGATTAGATCGTAATGACATTCAAAACTGAGGAACTTTATTTTGGATTCAGCATCTCATGTTGGAAAGTTTTCTAACAAAATTATTGGTGCCCTAATCAGGCTGTATTGCTTCTCACCCTTGGGCATATTAATATAGGATGAGTTCCTGTGTTAGAACGGGATGTCGGAAAGGGAAAACTCCTGGTTCTTCAGATCATGTGATTGGATATTAAAGAACCTACCCTGAGATTTGTTTTTTGTCTCAGAGATCCATAGGTATTCAAGTTTCCATCTCTGGATTACTGAAAAGGCTGCTGGTGTTCAGAAAAATCAGTGATATTTCTAGCTTTTGGTTTCCTTCTGAAACAAGGCTGATGTGATTGCACTGTCTGTTCCCCCCAGTAATTTTCTGACCACTGGGAAATCACAACTCAGTTTTAACAAAGGATTTCCTAAACATTATTAGCTTCTAAACATTTATGTGAAATTGAGCTTCTGTGACAGGGTTCCATATGAATGAAGGAGAGGCTGCAATCTGAGCACAGAGAACTTAGGGACAGCTATGCTGTGTGGTTTTCCATGTTCAGCTGCTGTTATGGAAAGGGGACTGGCTGCATTGATAAGATTGTTTAAAAAACAGCAGAGAAAAAAAAATTGAGAAAACACAGAGAAAGGGTGAAACCCAGAAGGGTATGAAATAGGAGCTGAGGTATGTGTTTGTGTGTGTGTTTGTAGAAGCCTAGGACACATGCATCTGTTAGAAATCAGGCTTTATTAGGTGACTGTTACTCATCAAAATTCTTATTAATACGAATTTCACACCTATGTTCAGATTAAAATAATGGAGTTTAACACAGAAGTATTGCAAGTCACCAGACATTTCTGTACTGGCCACTGAATCAAATTTCTTCTTGTTAATATCTGAATTTTCTAAATCTTTATACTTGATACCTGAAGCTCCAGCATGGACACATAAAATGATGTGGTGTTTTCTTTTCTTTTTTATCCTTCTTCATTCTGTTTATTCCAGTGCAGTGAGTTTGTGCTACTTTTGCTTCCACTGCACAATTTCCATGCATTATTAGTTTGAGTAATGAAAAGGGCATTTAAACTAGTCTTTGACTAAGAAGATTAGCTGCTTCTATCTGTGTGATGCAGGCAGTTCCCCTTGAAGAGGCCTTTTTCCCATTGGAATATGACCAAATGCACCAAAAAACTAGAATCTTTGCCTTTTAGGCCCATAATTCACTATTGTAATCTTCTTTTCTTCTTCTTCTTTTTCCTTTGCATTTCTATTTTTTTTCTCCAAGGATTGGAGGGATTTTATAGATTTTCTGTATTTGTGTTGCGCTTTTAATAGACAAAGGGAGGGAAAGACACCTCTTGATGTCTTATTATATAAGGTGCAAACCTGAGGACATTCTTGTCCTGCTTTTAGGAGTTAGCTGAGCACGTAAGGAAATTTTGCTCACTTCACTGTAGGAATGCCCAGGAGCTCCTGAACAGGAAGAAAACACAGTAGGTCTGACCTTCAGGCAGAATTTCATGTGAAGTTTCTCCTCATTTAAAAGAAGCTCTGGTGAATTTGGAGGGAGACAGACCTTTTTGTTCTGCAAATCCTCCCCATGTCAGAAGCTGCCAGCAGGAGTCCAACCATTTATTGATGAACCCTCCTGAAGATTTGCAGTTGTTGCTGGAGGAGAAGATGCATGGGGAGTTGAAATAGATCATCAGTGCCATACTGCTAATTAGGCTGTGGGTCTCAGCGTGTGGATGGATGCATACATGCACAAGGTAGAGCAGACTTGGAAGCAGCTGCATGTTCACCTCTCAACTTAGAGAAACTGATATGGCAGTACAGCAGGCAAAACTGGTCTAGGGCAGAAGAATTACTTTGGTGACAAAAGTTCTTTCACAGGACCCCTTGATTCCCAGTGCATTATTGCAGTTGTACCCCAGGGGTGACATTTTCATTGCTTTGCTTTAAGAGCAGAAACTTGGTCCACAAACTTTAGATTGAAAATTTCAAAAAATTTCCAGGCTGAGGTATGGCAAGAAGTGCACATCCTGAATTTCAAATGCATTGCAAGATTTAGTAAGCCTTTTTTTTCATCTTCTTTTCACCTTCTGCCTAAATGCATGACATTGATTTCTATGGTTTAACTTCTCTTTCAATCAATTTGAAACTGGCTTCTATCCAGTGTTCACTTTTATTTAAATATGATTAGCTGTTCTTTTTCATCTTGTTTGTCCTGGAGAAAACTTCAAAACTACAATATATAGTCTAGTTTTTGCCTTTGATCTAATGTCTAAGGTTCAGTTCACTACATAAAGTGAGAATAAAGGTATTTTGATACAGCTCAAGAGTTAGGTCAAAGCAGTTCAAGACTGAACCTGTATATTTATTCTAACATGATCTGCATGCTCTGGCAGAAAAAAAACCACAAAACCAAAACAACAACACATTCTAAAAATTATTTTTGTTTTTCTTCTTAGTTGTTTGCACAAATTCATTCAATCACTTTTGTTTAGTGTTGGATCAATAATATGAAATGAATGAGTGGTGGTCTAGGGAACAGACACACACTGAAAAGGCAAGGGTGTCACTTTGCCTTGCAATATAATTTGTGCTTGGGAAAACATTTAATTTTGAAAACATCAGATATTCTTTTTGTCTGAATCGTCTCTGGAACAAAAATAAAATACGTTAAAAATATCCCAAACACACAGTGTAATACATAAGCATTGATGGTTTTTTGTTTTTTTGGTTTTTTTTTTTTCAAATATAAAGTCTTGTGTTTTAATGTTAACTCATGTTATTGGTGAGATGTTTAAAATGTCCAGGTTAATTTTTTATTAGAATAAATAATGGCTGCATACTTTGGTATTTGAGGATTCTTTTCCCTCCATGTAATTTTTTATTGTCTCACTGCTTGTGTTGCTGGATTTTTTTCAGTTGTTCTCGTTGTCTTTCCCATTTTGTTCATTTCTATAAAACAGGCTTGAAGTCTTTTCTCATGTGGCTTTTGCAGCCCCTCAGCTAGGACAGACTTGCCAGGTAGAATCTTACTTACCAAAATATTTCGGTATTGCACCTTGCAGCCATTGCAGATCTTCTTTCCCTACTGCTCCGGTATCCCTTGGTGTCCTTTCAGGCTGCTCTTTGGGGCTGCCTTTTCTGAAGGGGTTTTAGGAGGAGAGATAGAGGGGCTACTTTGGTTCCCATCTCTTCCTTGTCCTCTTCCTGTCCTGATAGACAGACTGTTTCTTTTTAAAATCACTCATAGTTCAGCATTTTCGTTATGCTGAATGACGATGGCTGTGATAGACACCGATTTCTTTTTCATATTTGAAATTACTTTTATGGAACATTTTCTAGTACCTTGTCAGCTGTCTGGTTTTTTGATAGTCTAACCCACTGGACAAAAGTGCTGCAAAATTTCATTCTAACATTGTGTTTTCACTGAGTTTCTCTCAGAAATGTCATGCAATTTGTGGGGATATAGCTGTGTAACACTAATGCCCTACTAATGATAATATTTGATATATTAACAGTTATGCCACCCCAAAGAATCACATTTTGATTCATTAATCCCATTGGTTTCATTACTCTGTGACCCACAAACTTGTCTAGAATCTCCCACTGCTTAGTGGGAACATTTTTATAGTTTCTCAGCAATTGCAGCACTGAATTTTGAGCTGCCTCTTGCATTTTCCCCTATGCCTGACTCCTTAAGAATCTTGTTTCTCTCATTGAAAGCTATCTCAGGGAGATCAGATGCTAATTAGCTACCCATCTGTATATGCTTTTTCTGCTTTTAAGGTTATATTGATTTAAAGCTATCTTATTCCACTGAAAATCACTTTATCACTTTTTGGTTGATTTTTGACAATCATTATTAGTTTATTCCAAAATGCTCAGACTATAATATTGTATTTCTCTGACTATTGCAGCATTTCAAATACTGTAGAAAAGCAGTTTCAAGCTTCTTTTACCACCAATTCCCCAAATGTGGTTTTTCTGCTTATATTCACTGTACCTAAGCTGGAATCGGTTATTTTGGTATGCGGTTTGTCAGAATGACTACTGCAATTTGTTTCTTAAACAAGTAGTATGGAGTGTACTCTACCCAACCAGCTTGCTGGCCTGTTTCTCAACAGCTGGCTTGGAAAGCCCTGGGGTTGTTTTCTCTCCAGTCCTTTTGACCAGCCTGGCTTGAGTGGCCTTATGTGGAGTGGCACCCTCTGCTATAGTTGTTATTGTCCTTGGAACACACAAACCTGTCCAGATTAAGAAGGAAAATACAACAACAACTAATAATAACAAACAACTAGCAAATACAACTTGACAACCAAGTCAAGGCAAAATTGATGTGACAAATTTTGTTGCTTATACGAGGGCTCACACAGCCTTAAACTCGCTTCTTCTTTTCATTCTCTCTCATTTGAATGTTTTTCTTCAGATCACTGTTCTATTACAGAGCAAGGAAAGCATTTTCATGTGGTAAAGTAACTTGCTTTCCCCTGAATGTTGGTTGGCCGGAGATACTTAATTACTTATTTTGAGGAATAGCCTAATTCTTACAAATTCAGCATAAACAGCTCCTGGGCATAAATTGAAGAAAAAAATAATACGCCAAGAATTTGGAAAAAGATCATCTTCATGAAATTTTGAAATTTAAATAAATATTTACTGACCTTTAAAAACAGAAAAAGGTTAATTGTGCTCCATTATGGAAGTAATTCGATGGTGATATATTTATAGAAAAGTAAATGCTAAGGTACAAATCCTCACATAATAGAAGCTGTTCGAAGGGCATGGTTCTCAAATTCGCTGTGGGGTTCTTGGTAAATGATTCATCTAGGATTGAAACCTATATGAATGACATCTGTTTTAATTTTTGATATTCTCAGTACTAGATGCACCTAGCACAGTTTCTGGGGAATTGTAGATCTTGCTACATGCCTTTTCCAGGCATCAGTTAAGTTTTGAAACAACTGGAGAAAAATAAGACCAATTGAACAAGTGACAGTTTATTTTAGTTAAACATGAAATTATTTGGAAACACATTTATTTCCTTTAGCCTTAGTCATCATACATTGAAAAAGCAGAATATCAGTGTCAGAGAAAAGAGAAAGGATCCGCTTAGCTTAGGAATGTCCAGACTCTGTTGGAAAAGTACTAATAATTGCATATAAAATTGTGACTGAAACAATTTGTAGTTGGAATAAGAAGCTTTGTTTGGCCCTAGGATTACACTGAGAAGAGGAACATATTGCACAGGCCTTAAACATTGACTTGTGATGTCATTTCCCTTTCCTTCTGGTCACATTTAAAACTTACAACTATATAGACAGTTTAGGTAACTGCGTCTAAACCTATTTTTGTACTGGAAAAATGTTCCACAGTTTCATCTTTCCAATCTTTCAGAATCTCTTCTTAGCTCTCTGTGTTTTAATTCCAAACTTTAGTTGCAAAACCAGATTTACTTGGGTTTCTTGTCTTGCCTTGATTTCATTCATTTTTAGGAGGTGAGTAACTTGAAATTTCTGAGCTCTGTCTTAAGCTATAACACCTTCTGCTCCTAATTCTCAAAGTACAGGAAGGCATTTCCTCAGTGAAGTGTAGCCCCCATCTTTCATTACCCTGCAGGAGTCCATTAGACTTTGTTTTCCAATAGACAGCCTGTCACAATCTGATTAATAAACTACAGCAGGACTGGCAATATAACTGCTATGAGCTTTGTTTGTGTTATGATGCAACACTAAGCTAGGAAAATTCTATAATTATTCATAATTAAGCTACTGTGAGGGCACAGTGTGTATCAGGATGTGGAATCATTATGTCAGTTTGCTTTCTGAAAGTAAAAGAATTAGTGGCACAGCTTCTGGAAGGTTTGTTTAGGTCCTTCAGTATTCAGATAAGGGAATAAGCATGCATGTGATTGCGGAGTAACAGGTCTCCAGCAGTCAAAAATATTGCATTAAGTGCTTGGGGTTACAATTTTGTATTCGTTTTGAGCACTGTCCTCCTGACATAAATCAAGAGTTAATTAGTTCTATTAAAAAAAAAAAAAAAAAGCAAGGAAGTTCTTCATCATAGTCCTTTTGAAAAGCTTGTGGAAGACTGATGACAGTCTCGATCTGAAATATTCTATGATTGCCTATCAAGAGCTGGATGCTTCTCTGCATTTTTCCAGTGGGGAGCATGAAGACAGTCAGGGGTCTGGAGCATCTCTCCTGATGATGACAAACTGAGACAGCTGGGGTTGTTCAGCCTGGAAAAGGGACAGCTCCAGGGCCTTATTACAGCCTTCCAGTACCTAAAGAAGTTACAAGAAAGCTGGAGAGGGACTTTTTCAGGAGCATGGAGAGATAGGACAAAGGGTAGAAGCTTTAGACTGAAAGAGGGTAGGTTTATATTGATTATTAGGAATAAATTCTTTACTGTGAAGGTGGTGAGGCACTGGAACAAGTTGCCCAGAGAAGCTGTGGATGCCCCATACCTGAAATTTCATGTTCAAGGTGAGGTTAGAGGGGGACTCTGAGCAACCTGGTCTAGTGGGAGGTGTCTCTGCTCATGAAAGGAGGTTTTGAACTAGATGATCCTTAAGGTCCATTCCAAATGAAACCATTCTGTGATTCCAAAAAATCTCACAAACTGGTTCCACTGATCTGTTTTGGAGAATCTCGAGCTGCAAGAAAAAGATCACTTCTGGGAAAGTGGCATCCACATCCATCCTTGCTAACAATGGGGCATTTTACTATAAAGACATATTTATGCTAAAGAGATTATTTTCCTCATGTCACTCATTTAATTTATACAATCAGTCCAAAAATTCATTTGGTCAGTAATTTTAGGTGTTTCTTTTTTCAAGGTTCAGAATGCTACTGAGAAAAGCAGAGTGTCTGAGCAAGCAATAGAGATGATCAGTATTATGTTTAACTCTTATTAACAATAGGAAAATTAAATAATGAAGTTATGTACCTACTTATATATGTATGCACACACACACATATCTCTCTTTAGAATTATCTAAAACTGTCCTCAGTCTCTTGTATGGCTCAGTCTATGGCTGGTGGGGCACTGGCATGTTTCAGATAAATGTGGTTGCACTCTCTTATTGTATCAGGATTCATTCTCACTCAGACTTATGGCTGATGTGTAAGTCAGTGCTACATAAGCAGCCTGATTTGGTATTTTCTTCCTGTGACTTTCTGCTCTCCAGTTATTTTGTCCTTTACCTGTTTTCTTTTTTTTTTATTTTGCTTGCTTGTGAGAAGTTAAAAATATATCTGATTTTCAAATCTGAAAATGAAGGAAGGGCCAGAACAAAGAGTTTACTTTTACAGAAAAATCCTGTATGTTGTTTGTGGTCTTCATGAAAGAATCCAGAATTACAGATTAGGAACTGTAATCAGATTGGTATGGAAGAAATTGGGCTACATAGACAGAAGTTTAAGTAATTTTTACCTAGCAAATTTCATTCTGTCTCTTCAAATTTTCATGCCTTAGCTATCAAAATTCAGTAATGTTGCAGTTGCCAAATCTGCTAATGCTTAATGACACTAACATTAATGTTGATTATGAGTTCTTTGAGTTGTCATTGTGAAAACTCTTGTGACCAGTGTGATTATGACCTTGCTTTTGGAAGTCTGTATGACAATGGGATAAAATCCTTTCTTTATGCTGGTTTTAGCTTGGGAGGAAGTGAGAAAATGCAGATGAGGTTTTATTTTCTTTTTCTTTTGTTAGAGCAAAGGGCAGAATGATTCAGCTACAGGGCCCTGAGTTTCACTGCCTGATTATTCATGTTTACTGATTGAGACCTGAAGATACAGCTTTTGCAACTATAGTAATCTTAGAGTCTCCTTAGATTGTACCCAAGGTGGCAGGAGGCATATCCTCAATTATAACACAAATCTTCCCTCATAACTAATGTGCTTGCACTGGCTTGACTTGTCTCCTATTCACTGTCCAATTGTTAGATCACAATAAGGGATCTAGAATTCTGAAACTTACTGTTGCTTTAAGAAAAGGTATTTAGATAAGTTGCTGTTTATTTTTGTTTAATTAAAGCATTGAAACAGAAGACAACAAAACTGAGTAATAATCTTTGTACGAATAATTCTTTGCTTTGCTCTTTCTGTTAGCCTCATTCTTAACTTTCCTATTTCCCATTGCCACAAGCAGCTCTAGGAGGGCTTTAAAGCAGCATTTTGCCAATTAGTCATGGCTTGCACACTGCTTGTTTGAACAGCAGGCTTGTATTTTTATGTCCAGAAATCCACGTTTATTAATGCAGATGAACCAACAGAGGGTAGTCTCGTAGTTAGTTCAATGGTCTAACTAGTCATGTGAACAAGGAAAATGAAACTTTAAATGTTGTTGCCCAATATTCTACTGTTTTACACGCAGATTATTATAGTATTATAATCACCTTGGAATGACAGCTTATGCCTCTGGTCACAAATGAATTCACATAGAATATGGCATTCTTAGCATAGTTATGAAGGGATAACTGGACAGTAAATCTTAGAATTAATGTTTACTGAGAATAAGTGACTGAGAGTGCTACTTTGGAAGTCTTAGCTGCCTGTCCAGAGACTACATAAATCCTACCTGAATGTTTTCCCCAAAAGCTCAATTTATAAGAGGTATGCTTCCAGAAAGCAAGGGTTATTCCCCTTATTGCCTCAGCTCCCTAAATGAATAATGAAATGTGCATCACTTGAATTCTATAGAGCTTCAGACTTGTCCATGGATGAAATGAGTTTTGGTAACCCCACTATATGGGGACACCTCGAGGCCCAGTATCTCATAAACTTGCCATCAGACTTTGCACTCAATCCGACACTGCTTCAGAGTATAAATGCCTCTCATTCTGCATCTCCACTTGGTAGTCAACCACCTCCATGCTGTGCTGGGTTCTGTCAGGAGGGGACCCATCCCAGCTGATATTGCTTCTGAGTTTGCCGGGAGCTTTGAGTGCAATTTCCACAGTTATTATGACAAAAGAAAAATCAGACGAAGGATCAAAACAAATGTCACTTTTCTGAATTGTCATCAAGATTATTGTGGCCAATCTTACAATTCCTGGTTTTGTACCTCTTTTGCTTTTGGCCTTTGAGGGAGGCAATTCTGTCTTGCCACAAAACATCAGAGGTGCAGTGAACTGTCTCAGATGGTCATGGCTCAGTGCTTACACTCATGAAATTAATTTCTAGGGATTGGAAGTGGTACTGTCCCAGCTTCTTCTTTGGTGATATAAAGAGCAGCTCTGTGTGAGTACCTGGGTCACCGAAGAGAATGGAGGGACTTCCACTTATCTTCGGGTGTTCTAGAAAATATTTATATGGAATAATATGCATAATCTTTCTATATTACCTGAAAATGGAAGAGTGTAGAAGAATGAGGTGTACACATTTTCAGAGCATGGTTTGATCCCAGGAGCATGGAGTTATGAAACCTGCTGCTTAAGCCCTGTGGAGGGTGGGATTTCAGATGCACTCCTAGACTTGAAATGCCTCATTGCTCTAGCTCTAAGCACCCCCATGCCTAGCATGCCTGATGTGTTTGAATCACATCCTGAGGCATTTAACTCTCCCTGTGTGCTGTACAGTGAGCTTAAGAGCCTAACTTTGTATCCCACTACTCTGAAAAAGCACCGATCTTCTCAGAGTATGTGTTTGCCAGGTATTTCTGAAGCCACGTCTGTCTTTCATCATACTGCAACTGCTCACTATGTTGAATCACCATATATAAAACTGCAGTTCTAATTTTAGCATCACAACCAGCATCTGTGGAAGTGGCTGTAATGAACAAAATGAAAAGTTATTAACCAAATCCTTTTTCCTGCTCTGCAGTCTAATTGTCATCTGGAGAAATCTCTTCAGAGTTGTAATAACAACTAACTTTATGGGCTCTGTAGAGAGGATGTTGTATGCTTCTACTGAGGTTTTAAGCCAGTACTAGACATTGAAGATCAACACACAAATTGAAAAGAAGAAAAAAATCACCTTCATGGAGATTTTCCCTGATTTTAGGAGTGCCTAAATACACAAGGCAGTTCCTTTTTTTTCCTCAGGTGACTCCAGGTGCTGGATATGCATGAATTTGCTTTTGTGCATTTTATTTAGCCTTGATGTAGTTGATGCAGATTCTTGCCACACAGTTGCAGAAATAGGCCTTAACACAAAGTACTGGTTTTCTTTTAAGACGTTTCCAGCAGATAATATAGTAAAGATGTTGCTGGTGTTTTACTGTTAAAATAGAACAGACAGAAAACCCAGAAATTTGAAGGTTTACAGTTTTCTCACAGGACAGCCAAAATCACCTCAGAATGCCATAATCACTAGGCTTTGGAGTCACTGTCCCTCACATGCTCTGTTTTTCTGGTCACACAAACCTTTTCAATGTTTTGCTGTGCAGTGAGGCACCACTGACATGAGGTAGAAGAAGGTGTAGTTGGCACCCTGAACTTAAGGTGATGATAAAAATAGTCCCAGTGCATCATCCTGAGGATGACTTGGACAAGATTCTCAGACACATGATGTGATTCTTGGGGATGATGCTGTGCAGGGCCAAGAGTTGGACTCGATGATCCTTGTGGGTCCCCTCCAGCATGGCTTATTCTGTGGTCCTGTGATCTATGTTTTTTTCCTTCTGGACAAGAGTTACAGTGACTCTAAAATGAGTGCTCCCACATTCTGGCAGCTAGTGTGTCTAGATAAAAATAATGAACTATATCCAGCTGCTTTAGCAGGACAAGTATCAGTGCTCTTCTTCAGCCTGTGATCTGCATGGATGGGTGTAGGGATCTCCTACCTTGAATGATGTGGCTGGTCTTCGCAGAGCAAGGGATTTGGCACTTCCCATTACCCCAAGCATTCTAAATGTGCTAAATGTGCCCTGTTTAAGATATTACATGTTTTCTGCACCACCATGGTTTCATAGTTCATGTTATAAGGAAGCTAAATGTGCACAGAGTCCAAGGTTCTCTTCTGGGACCCAGCTCCCAGAGGTTGAGTTCTGCAGTATTTATCTTGTAGCTACTGGGATAATTAATTTCACCTATAACTGAGTCTGTATTTACTACCCTGCCTGAAGTTACCTTGTACAACGTAAACATCTTGTGAGGACAGGAACAGAAAATAGCTGGTTTATTGATTGCAGCTTAGGGGTCATTTTCAAAGATTCTAGATATGGATAGTGAAACAATCCATCTCTGTTCCTGATTAAAGAGTGTATGACTGATCTTGTCAGATTTAATTTTTATGAAGTTTAGAATCTGACATTTGCTATGTCTGAACTTACATCCCTGTAGAATACTGTCAGTTCAGGATAAGTTATCTGGATAAATTATCTGTCTTATAGGAGCAAATGACTGGAATGGGTTTTTCTGGTAGTATGAGAAATCTTCAATTTTCTTTGAACTGCTGGATAACTTTTGAAAAGTCCTTAAAGGGAAAGAATATTGTACAATTTAGATATTGATTGCACTCAATTTTCAGAATTTCATAGCAAGTTTCTCCAGAACAGATCCCAAGAATCACTATCGTGGCTCTTCATCACTTCAACATACAGATCACATCTTTCCTTATTTTACCAAAAGCTGAGCCTAAAGGAATCAGGGGTCATGATATAATATATGAAAGTACTATAGAGATACCAAATTTTTTCTAAAGAGATCTTCTATCTCTTTTGATTCTATATCCAATCTAGAAATACATGCTCTACATTTTTTTTCAAAACACAAACATCGGTAAAAATTAATTTAATTGTAATATTTTCTAAGCTTTCTTCAAGCAAATTGAAAGACTATGTATTTTCATTTTGAAGATACTTGTCTGTGTGTGGTGATTCCTAGATCCTACTTTAATTATGCACTACTTTAATTATGCCTAAATAATTATGAACCTCTAGATTTTTTTTTTCTATGGCAAGACCTTTATTTTGATCATAAAAAGTGTAAAATTCTGCACTACGAAAGTATGATAGAACATGCAGATCAGAGCTAAAAATATTGAAATTTTCATTTGAGTAGGCATAATTTGATTAAATTGCTCAAAATTAAAATCTCATATCTGGCAATATTTATAATTCTGTGTTTTTATTAGTATATATAACTTTTTCTTGGGTGAAGATGTAAATTCTTAGTTATTTTCTGCATAAACCAGTTTTGAAATGTTCTGCTCTCAGGGAGACACATCTTAGTACTGTTGGAGGTTACAAACCTTATACATTGATGTCTTACCTTGATTTGACCCTAAGTTTAATTTTTCTTTAGAAATATACTTGAATTATCCAGAGCCATAAAAGTGGAACATCTATTTGCTGTGCACAAATGTTCCCATTTAGGTATCTTCTCTGTTTTCAGCATAAACATGTTTCCTTGCTGGAATGCTCTAACTTTAGAGCACAGGACCGTCTGAGTAGAAAGGAAGTTTTGTTTAAAGTGAGAGTGGTCAAACATTCATACAGGTTCCCCAGGGATGGTGTGGTGTCCCCATTCTTGGAGATACTTGGTACCCTTGGCCTCACTGCTTTGGGCAGACTGTAACCAGCAGGTTGAGTCTGAGGGAGGTGATCCTTCCCCTCTTCTGGACACATCTGGAATGGTGTCCAGATCTGGGCTCCTCGGTATGAGAGAGATGTGAGTGTGTTGGTAAGAATCTAATGGAGGCCCACAGAGATGGTTCATGGATTGTGGTGTCTGCCATATGAAGAGAGGCTGAGGAAGCTGGGACAGTTCAGCTTGGAGAAGAGAAGGTTTGGGAGAATCATGTCAATGTGTATAAATACCTGATGGAGGAAGTGAAGAAGACAGAGCTGGACTTTTCTCAGTGGTGTCCAGTGAAAGGAGAGGAGGAAATGGGCCCAAACTGAAATGCAGGTAATTCCATGTCATTGTCGGGGTGATCAAACCTAAAGAAATTGTAGAAAGTCCATTCCTGGAGACAGTCACAAATGGGACTGGACAGGGCGACTTGCACAAGTAGACCTTGGTATGAGCAGGGAGGTCAGACTAGACAAAGTCCTTCTTATCTCAGCTGTTCCGTAATTTTGTGAATGGACTCCACAGTCTGTCTTTTTTTTTTTTTTAAAAAAACCCTAAAGTAATAGCAGTGAAATTCCACTGACAGATTGAAATCTCTATAGATTCCCTTATCAACTAAAAATGATGAGCAGATTTTATTTTAATCCTGTTTAATTCAGTATGCACTTATTGTTACTAGTTTGTTTTTTTGTTTATTTTTTTTCTTTTTTTTTTTCTTTTGTTGTTGTTTGTTTGGGTTTTTTTTTTTTGTTTTTTCCCAAATCCTCCTTCAGGCTTTTAAAGCAATAACAGTGAAACAAACTGCTATACCCTCTGAATATTGAATTGAATATGACTTGATGCATAAATATGCATTTCTAAAAAACCAAATTCTTAATAGCACAAATGACATTCATTGACCCTCCTTTGAGCAGGAATTTGGACTATTTGTTTTTCTGTGATTCTGAAATTGCTGAACCATGGTGTTTCCTATCAGGTTTAAAAGACTAAAGAGGGTTTATCTCTCACATTTTGTAATTCTGAAAATGCTGGCATTCTTGGAAATTGCCAAAGTATTGAAACTTTTCATTTTAACTTTATGTATTTCTAGACAATAGAACACTTCTTTGCAAGGTGCTCTGTCCTGCCATAATCATGCTTAGTGGTTAGAAAAGTGCTAAAGCTACTGTTCTAAAAGCAAAGTTCTTGGGTCTCATTGTAATTTACCAAGCAGCTCCAACAATAAAAAAATATGACAATCAGTAAAATTTAAAAAGCCTTTCAAAAAATCTTGTCAAGCCCAAAAGCCAAAAAAGAGAACAGGCAGAAATGTACAGGAATAGCGTATTGGAACAGCCTCTGCTTTCTGTCCTGAGCAGAGACTGAATAAACTGTGTGGCTTCCTCCCCACTAAAACAAGGATGGAAACTCAAGGGGAGTTAGATCAAAGATGATCAGAAGATCACTGCACTGAAAACAGAAAAGGAATATAGGGAAGAGAAAAAGTGTACCTATTTCAATACAAAATTGTACTTTGCACAGGGTTAAAACATTCTTTACTTGATTGCACTTGAGTTTCAAATGAAAATAACTGTAATTCCTCATCTATAAACATAAATTAAAATTTATATATTAGTGAATCCTGCTGTAAAGATTGAAATGATTGAGGTGTTAAATTCTACAGTCATAGCCTCTTTAAGAAAGATTAAATGGACAAAACTCAAGAGGGAGCAGTCAAAAATAGTATTTCTTGTTGCTATGTCAGTGACCTCTTGAAACAAAATGAATATTTGAAGAATTACTGTCAGATTAGAGAAGTATGAAGCATTTACTCAGTATGAAGTTATTACCTGATGTTTTCAGAAGACTATTAGATCACAGTAGAAAACAAAATGCAGAACTCAGGATGTAGTTATGCTACATACAGGGTAAAATGAAGATACATTACAGAGGACTTCAGTCTGGATGAAATATGGTAGAAATAGCAACTTCTCCAACAACAGCAACAAAGAAAAAGAACTTGAAAGTAGAGGTTTATGTTTATATTGTTTGAGTTGCTTAATGATATTGCTTCATGTCCAGACATCTTCAGGTTTTAATGGTTATAAACCCCAAACACATGGAAAACTAACTGGATGACATTTAACGAAAACAAAGCTAAAAAGGAGACAGTGATAACAATAGAAGGAAATCAGAAGGTGGGAATATTTGGAACATAACAATGTCTTGAGCAGTCTGATATGATTAGACCTGGTCTGGACAGAGGTTTGTTCTAGGCTACCTCTAGAAGTCTCTCCCCATCTAAAATATTCTGATATTCTAGGAAGACAGATGAAAAGAGCAGTAAGACATGTTTAAGGAACTCAGGAACTAAAGAAAACTGACAATGAGATCAGTGAAGTATTAGGAAGAAATAGTTTTGTCAGTAACAATGTGTAAACAGAAGAAGGGCTTTAATATTCTTGTGTTGTTTTAATATTCTTGTACTTTATGTTTTGGGGAAACAGATGACAACACAAATGCTATAAGTTCTTCTGCAGTAACCTGTGAGGATGATGGTTAGGTATTTTAGAACAAGCTGTTCTAAATAAATCTCTATTTAAATTTTCTGACAAACTGATCAAAGAACCTTGTGAGTGTTTGTCATGAATGTTGCCATCTTGGACCACCAAAGAACTTCAAAGGAACTAGAAGGAAGCTAATGCTGCACTATATGTTAAAAGAATAGTTTGAGTTGATACAGGCTAAAGTCAGTTCTATAAAATGGAATGCATGATATAGATATTTGTCTTATACTGAGCAGATAGAGGTAAGAGAAAAATGACACATGGATTTATGAAAAATTACCTTCTGTTAAACTCCTCTTGTTTGAAATTTATAGTTTCTGTTGAGGAAAAAACCCAAAAGTTTATAAATTGAGTTAGTTTCTAAATAATAGAGGCATTTGCCTTGCAGATGTTATGGAATTATGAGTAACAAAACCGAGTCACTATCACAGGGTGATCTTGATTAGTGAGAAAAGAGCATGTCTGCATAGATTTTGTATTCCTCTCTTCTGGAATATTTCTCTTCTGGAAAGCAGTGTTCCTTAAAAAAAAAACATATAGTCTTGGTAGATAATTGGTCTGTCATCACAGTGTGATGCCACACTCAACAAAACAGGATTCTTGGATGAGAAGGCAGACAAATAGGGGAATTTTTAGAAGGAATTCTGTGTCTAGTCCTGGTGCCCCTGTCCAAAATTTTCACAGAACAGCTAATGCAAATAGTTAAAAGGCAGTAAAAAGGTCTCCTAATAATGAGATATTCCAAGAATTCTGTTCAAACCCTCTGACATACGATGGTGAAATTTTGTCATCTGAACAATAAAAAGACTTGACCACTTCTATATCAGGAATTCTAAGCGGAAGCTTTGAAATAAGTGGAAATAAGGCTAGAAATAAGGTACATATTTTTAACAGCTGGTATATTTAATGCAACAATTTACAGAAGCTTTCATTCAATCCTACCTTGCTAGCAGGTCAAGAGCAAATGCTTTTCTAAAACTAAACTGCAGGTTAAAGAAAATGCCACTGAGGGTGGTACTTCGGCAGGTCACACATATGAGGTCACTCCAGATCCTCAAAATTATGCAGTTCAGTCTCATCTACAAGTTGTCTGAGCTATTCTTCAGGAAAACTGAAGTGTTATCATTTATATTATGAAAACATGGAAAATGACATTTTACAAAAAAAAACTAGAAAAACTTCCTTGGATAATAGAGAAAGCTACTTATTGGCTTAAATTAAGGAAAAAGTATTAGAAGGAAATTATTCTTCTGGAAATTGCATAAAGCATCATTGTAGTGGCTATTAACAGTTCATTGTACACAAGATAAAGTAATTGCAAAAGAAAGAAAAGAACAACCATGATTAATATGTACTTTGCTCAGATATTTTAATAATGTGATAGATTTTTTTTTGTCAGAAATCCACAATGAAGAAATCGAATTACTGTCCTCATTTTTGAGTGCAGTCTAGAGGCAGGAAAATGTCTTCCAGTAAAGAAAAAATATTTGGCTTTTTCAATAAAAGGAATATTTTTCATTTGCAATTGGAAAGTGTGTTCATGTAAAGATATTTTCTGGGCAAAGATAGGAAGGAAATAGTATTCCCAATACAATATCTTGCAGGGAAAGGAAGGAACTATATAAATGTATTTTTTACTTCATTCTTAAATTAAAACAGAAATAATATTATTGAATGTTTGAGCACCAGGTCTTTAAATATCACATGAAAAGATAGGCTCTATTTCCATCATTAGTCATTTTTTTTCTTTTTTATTGTGAAGAAGAGCTTGTCTCTATGCCCTAAGTCATCAGACTTGTAACAGACTCTCCTGCAGCTGTGAAGACATGGAGGTGCCATTTCAGGAAAATTGCCCTTGTGCTTTTTGTCTGCATCTGGGCCCAGCTGGCTAGGAACCTAAGGCAATGCCTACAGGAGCATTTTAGTTCAGTTCTGGAGTGTGGTTTTGAAGTACATCCTACTGTTGTCCCCACTTACCATGCTTCGGCCCTTACCAAAGGAGATGTTGGAGTGCTGAAAGGATGGTGCCTTCTGCCATCATCTGTGCCTGGTAAATGTTGTTCCTCAACAACTGTTGGGTTCCTCTGGTTTTTGCTCCTGTATCTTTAGAAGCCCAAAGATCCATCTTGAAACCAGGGTTCCAAATAATCACAGAGTTAAGATGTGAGATATGGGTGGAGTTATCACACAGAGCTTATTCCATTGTGTATCCAAAACTTTCCACATTCTTACTCTGGGCCTTAAAAAAAACTTTTATTGAAACTTCTGTTTTCTAGAAGTTGAAGCTAATTTATTTGTAGAGTCCAAAATCCTCAGGTCAGAAGGGGCAACTACAACATTTAGTTTGACATGCAATTAAAACTCTGGCCGAAATTTTTCAGCTACTTTTCAGCTATCTTTGTACAGCCTAGTAATTTATGGCTAAGCTAGACTGAATCTTTATAAAAGACATCAATTTTTGATTTAAAATGTTCTACAGAGAATCCAGCATACCCTTAAGTGAGGTGTTCCATTGATTAATTGCACTCACTCTGAAAATATTTCCAGTCAGACTTTGCTTAGCTTCAGTCTCCAGTCATTTATCTTTATGCCTTTGTCTGTCAAGAAGCTGCTTGCCACTGAAAAATCTTTTAATACATAGGTACTTGCAAACTGACACTTTGTTGCCCTTGGGAAAACAGTTCTGTAAAAGTGACACACATTTTCAAAATCCTTTAAAAGAAAAGAACTCAAATTTCAAAACATTGCTTTGTTTTCAATTCTTTCCAGTTTCAAGGGAATAAGAATTTCTTTCCATATAGTATAGTTACAATGAACTTTCAAGAGATGGAGAGAACTTTTTTACCAAACCACGGCCATGAGATGAAATGAAGCAAACCCAATTCTCTTTTGTTACCTCAGATGTCTTCATTTTCAGATTGATACAACATGGTTATTTTAAATATTTTTTTTTATCATCTCTGTCTCAGAAAGTTGTTCCTATTATAGTTACTACTAAAAAATGTGGTTTTCCCCCAAATGGTAACATGGGAAAAACCTAATGGAAGGCACAGGGGTGGTAGAACCAAGTTTTCCAGCCTCAGGTGTACAACAACAGGATAGGACGAAGTGGATGTAAGTTGCAACATGGTTAGATATAAAGAAATGTATTTTAATTTTTACCATGATCAGAGACTCAAACAGGTCCCCATAGAGGTTTTTGAATCTTTGTCCAAGATAATGCTCAAAATTTAGCTATACACACCCCTGAGCTACCTCATCTAGAATACCCTGCTGAAAGCAGGAGTTGACTTCTTTGATCCCTTCTGTCCTGAATTCTGCAGCAATAACACAAGTGGGGCTATGTGAGTGTTTCAGCCTTTCTGTCATGGATGGAGGTTGACAACCGCTTCCTCCTCCACCTGGTCAAGAACTTGTCTGAAGCTTGTTGAAAACTGGGGTCTTTGAGATTTGGAGAACAAGTCCATAAACATATAGCTGGATCAAATAAGCTTCAATTCCTCAGGCAAGAAGGCCTAAAACAGACAGCAGGTCCCTGTTTGCCACATCAGCTGCACAAATGCAGCATGGGAAACAGTGCTTTATTAAACTGGTAATCCAAATTGGCAGCTTTGTTGGCATGCAGTAGTAAACTACCCATGTTTCATATTGCTGATTACTAAATCTCAATTTCTTAATTTTATCTTTTGACAATCAGTGATATTTGGGTAGACAGTGATGCCTAAAAGTATTTAAAACTTTTTCTGGTAATAAGTAACTTGAGGCATGGAATTTGCATTTATTGATAATTACACAGAAAGACACAAAAAATAACAACAGAGAATTCATTTTTACTCACTTGAAGTTTGTCTCCCAGTTTTCTAGCCATCACAAAATATTGCCCGTATCAGACAAGTCAGTGTACAAGCAATGCAAATTAATAGCTAAGAGAAAAATGAATCTCTCATTCTAGTACAGTGTATTGTGACACAAAATTTAAACAAGTATTATTCTGTTACTTAATTCATTCAATTTAATCAAACAGAGGACTTAACTATCTTTGTATTTTTCCTATAAATAAACCATGAAGTCTGGAAATTTTTATGTCAGGGAAACCAGGCTGTCAGCATTCAAATCCAAAGTTGTCTTGAAGATTGTACTCTTTGATATGCACCTGATAAAAATAAACTTGTTATGTAAGGTGGTGATTCAGTGAAGAGAACAGCTACATGCTTAACTTTTTAGGCACTACTGAATCTTGTAGCATTCAGTAAGTACACATATGTCAATTCAAAATTATTAAATGACGAGAGTCATTGTCATCATTAGGAACATAAATGTATTTCAGTGCTACCAATCATTAACAATACATCTGGTGGATTGGCTCCTTGGTTTGATTGTTTGTTCTAGCAAGAACAAATATTTCAGTAGTTATGGATTTACAGTAAATTTATTTCAAGAGCTTTCAACACCTTGTTAACGGTGGGTGGGGGAGGGTTTCATGCAATCATGGTTTTTGATCAAATGTATTTATTAAAAATCACAACAGAGTTCAATTCCATGGGCAACTATGATTCAGTGTTTCAGTTAGTTATTGCTGAACCCCTGGTTTTTCTTCCTCTGTTTCTCCCATAATCTTCTCAAGATTACTATGAGTAAAACTAAGCCAGTATTTAAATCTTTCTTCTCTTTACATTTTTATTACCATGATTAACATCCTTCTTTTGTGTAATATTTTCTTATTTGTATGTGGAAACAAAACACATACAAATAATTTTTTTTTTCTGAAAGTGACTTTTATATTTTCTTGTAGTAGTCCAAGTTGAAAAAAGATAACAAAAAGTCACAATGCCTATAAATTTCTGATGTGTTTTCTATATGCTGGAGGGGTGTGCAGGTTTTTGAGAGGGGGGGAATGTTTGTTTTGTTTTTTTTGTTGGGGTTTTATTTGTTGTTGATTGATTTGTCTGAATCTGCTTGGGGCATCATAAAAAGAGAAGCAGGAGAGTCTATTTTTGTTGGTTATACACAATTCTGTGTATATGGAGAGGGAGGGAGTTTTGTTTTTACACAGTGTGATCCTCTATCTTTTTTTAGGAATTGCTTTGATTTGAATGATGATGTCTGCTCATGAATAAATTGGTCAGAGTATGGTAATGTATATGTGTGATTTGAAGATCTTTCAAGCAATTTGTGAATTGAAGTTTTAAATACAGATAGTTGAAAATGTAGCTAAAGTAATTTGTGTTCTGCTGCACAATGGCATCAAATTCTCTGATAGCAGATGTATTTTGCAGGAAAATGCAGTGAATTCCATAGCACTATCAATTTATTTTATTGCTAAGTAATACACTTCTTTTTCCTCACTTACGTCCCTTGCAAAGATACAAAATATGACTCATAGCTGAAAAACTCAATAAATTTTATATTGGATGAATATTTTCAACAAATGCTTTCATGTGCTTTCCAAGCTGTATGGTCACATCACATGCAATCCCTGTCTGAACTTGCTTTTCTCCATGTGCCAGAGGGGAGGCTAAGCTTGAAGGCTGTTAAAGCAGCTTTTCTTCATCATCTGGACAAGTCTGTGCTGCTGCTTTGTTCATTAAATAACCCCAAGTCTGTGCTGCAACATGGGGTGTACGAATCTCTGGAACAAACAGCTTAAGTTGTGTGGCTGACTACTGGGCAGCACTTCCAGCTCTTCATGGTCCATCTACAAGCCTAACACGAGTGTTTGTTTTCTGTCTTTTTGAACCATGCATTGTAATCTAGTTAAAAGTGCTCAATGGGCAAGTCTTCCAAGAGTCAACTGCAAACAGAAGTGGCCAATTGCATGCACATGTATTAGAAAGGAAAAAAAAGTTTAAGCTTACATGATGTTTTTCATATATGTATGTTGAAAATTGGAAGGTTTGCTATCTGGAGATGCTCTGGACCTGCCTTTTATTGAGACTCTTGTAATAGCAAGGGACTAGATTCTGACTTGAGAGGTCTTATCCAGCCTACATGCTGGCCAAATAATGAAATCAGAAACTGACAAGTCAGCATAATACAAATGGGAAAAGGCAAGAAAAGGTACCATTCAGAGATGTCATTTTGGCAAACACATGCAGAGCACACATACCAATTTTAGCTAAGAATTTAGTCTCTTCACTGCTGTTTAACTTCCTTGTTGCCTGTTGATTTTAGTGTGTGATTACAAGATGGAGAGGAATTGGGTAACTGCTAAGCTATAGTCCAACATTATGGGACTTAATTTTTGATGTAAGAGGAAATTTTAGTGCATCATTCTGTGATAGATGATGAATTGTGAGAGGAAACGCTTGTGGTATTTAAAACAAGAATACCCCTTCTCATACCAGAGGACAAATACCCCTTTTTTTACTGAAGGCCATGCTAAAAGAATATTCTCTAGCATTTCATGCTTTTGCTGTACTTCAAAATGTTAATTTTTACCTTTTTCAAATCTTTTCAAGATTTTGTACAGTTCTTAATGTCAATGCCTTTCTCATTCTCATAGTAGGTTTTTCCAAGTCTAATTTGCCTTGAATATCACCCATATAAACGTTTGGAATTCTGCAGTCTAAAATTTTTTAATGGAAGAGAAAGGAAGTTTTACTGGTGTAACACGATGGTGTAGAAAGCTTACTTTGGAATAAAAGTGATAAAATACATCCAAACTTTATATACATTTTGTATATCAAGTGTAAAGACTTGTAAAGATTCAACATTAGTGACTTTGCAGTCATTTGGGCAGCCTTGGTAGATGAACTGAACATGTGATTGCATGATTTTAATGAAGTGGAGGAAAATACAAAATAAAGAAGATGGGTTTACTTTTGACTCCAACACAAGCAGAACTACTGAATGTAGTACCTACATTGCGGAACTGTAGGAAGAATAGTTTGAGACTCAAATATTATATGTATTAGAAGGCCTTAGAATTAAAATTTATGAAAATGGTGCTGTATCTGTCTGGGAACATTTTGGCATTTTTTTTCCATGTTCTTTCTTCAATCTAGTTTCCCAGAGATCAAATAAAGATTTAGAGAACTTGATTTGTATGCGAGACATTGATTTGTAGTGTTACTGACCTTCTCTGACTTAGCAGACAAAACTTAATGTGATCCCTTGTCAGCTACAAAAATTCAAATGTATGTATGGGGAGATATCTTCTTTCTGTGCAAGGGCCAGCTGCAGTTTCCTAGGAGTTGTGTGAGATTGGCTGTGACTGGAAATCTTCCAAACAGTACATTGCAAGTGAATCACAGGAGGCTGGAGTTTGGTGTGGGTAGTACTGAATGACCTTCTCTTGTCCATCTCTCATGGGGAGGATCTTTGGTGCTCCTGCAGGCCTCACACCCTACACATCCTCCATGTTAACCCTGTAGGGACTGTTTGCTGCTGTGCCACTGATGGAGAGCAGTGAAAGCTAGATGCTATAAAGAGATCTCCCTGTTTGCTTGTCTCAATGCCTTTTTCCCCCAGTTGTTGTTGGGAAAAGCAGTAAAGAAGGTGCACTGCTCCTTGTGGTCCCTGTTGACAGTGTTAGGGGCTTTATAAACCCAAGTTACAGTGATCCTTCTCTGTATCACTTTCTAATGGTTAGAGATGAAGATGAAAACTCTCTAGACCTGTTATCTGTCTTACAGACAAGGGCTTCACAAAGAGTGAATTATGTTCTCTGTAAGGGAGAGATTTAAAAGTGTTTCACTTCCTCTGTCAGCTTCAGCATCTGCCATTAAAAAAGCTGTTTGGTAGCTCTTACAGGAAGGTTAGGCAGGTATTGCTACTCTTTTTGCAGTGAAAACAGAACACAAAAAGGACTTTGTTAGCAAGAAAAAACACTAAAAAAGCAAAAGCAACTTGCTAGGAAAACACCATAAATGATAATGGTTTTACTTTCAGAGTCTGAAGTGCTTCTCAGTAAGTTGTTTTATGACATATACCTTTACTACAAATAAAATCAAGTTGGAAAAGTAGTATTATCTTCCTACTGACTGCTTGGATACCCAAGATATCCATCATTTTTATCTTTTATTTTCTTTAGGGTCGGTATATTTTGAACAACCAGCACAATAATTTTAAGGCTTACTGAAAATCTACAGAAAATGATGTAATTTCTTTCCACTAAGTTTCTAACTAATTTTCACTTGAATTAATTTAGATGACATGTTTTTCTTAGTAAAAAATCTGCTGCAGGTGTAAATAAGTAATGCATGCTTAAAAACATACACAAATTTCCTACCATTTTATTTTTGGCACTGTAAATATATTTTATAGAATAAAATTCTGATCAATAGGATTTGCCAGGTTTTTTTTGTTTATTTAAAGCAAGCAACTTTATCTTTTTTTTGTGTTAGTTTTGTTTTTTCATGTTAGTTTTGATTGCTTAGATTTAGAAACTTTTCTTTAAAACAAGGCAGCATGTGTTTAAATAAGGTTTTTTGCTTTGTTGATATTTTTGCAGAGCAGGCTAAAGAAATCATGTGGATTACCAATATGTGTCTGTTGTTCTGAGTAGAGAAACACTTTACCTGTGGTTACATTTCAATCTTCTCTGAGAAAGTGATTGGGAAGACTGCCTATTAACTATTTTTCTTTTTTTTTTTTTCTTTCCTTCTTCCTGTTTTCAGTATTAATTTATGGGAATTTTATTTAATTTCATTTATTTTAGCAGAAATATTCTCACCATTTGTAACTAGGGATATAGCTGAAGTGATGCTTGAAATCAAAGAGCCAAGTTATCGTAAAATCCTAGTAAAGGAGGAAATCTTTATTGATGTCTATGTTTGAGAGTTATTGAGTATTTAGTTATCCTTCTTCTGGTTCAAGAAAATGAAAAACAATACACCTACTCTGGTTTATAGGTTAAGACTATTTAAAAAGTCCTACAGATCTCTCTGTAGTCCCACAAAGTTTGACATGCGCTTGCATTTTTAATGCTGCTAAAATTATTTGGCTTTAAACAATTAGATAATAGTCAATGTAAACAATCATATACATGTTATAATTAGCTAATTATGACAGTCTTTGTCTTACCTAAAGAATTTAGAAAGATTTTTATCACACTTGTTTTCAAAAAAGTGCCATGTAAATACTAAATTAAGTTTAAAAAGTCTATAGGCTACATTTTTCGTGTATAAAATATTGAACATGTTTATTCTCTTTTCTAACAGAAATTTTTACCCTGAGGAAGTACATTTGTGTTTTTTACTCGGCCATTCTTTCAGGTGACAGGTTATATATGCCACATTAATTCAAACATCTTATTTGTTTCCAGTGCTGCAGCTTAATACTTAAAGTAGAAAGTCTCCATTTCTGATATCAAAGGTACCAAAAGATACCCCCTTGACAATCAACACTTTCTTTACAAACAAGATGAGTCCTGCTTTTGCAGCATCCCTTTTAATAATCAGCAGAACTTTGAAGTCAAGAAAATTTTTAGCTGAATGTCAAATGAGGACATTTCTCCTTGTTCCTCTGCAATACTTAACTAAGTTTTATTTGCTGGAATTCCTTTGATTTTGCAGTCATAAAATAATTTCTTTTTCAATGTCTGTCATTCAGTCCTTTGGTACATGAGAAAGAAAATGTGCCTGTAATGCTACAGCCTTCCTCATGGTAACATAATGCATCTGAAAGAGGCGGCTGCTCATTCATGTTAAATACTTAGCTCAATTTCTCCTCCTTGCTTACTGAACAGTTGTCTTTGTTAGTAGGCAATGTTGATGAATCTCTGCCTGGTGCTGTCAGTCAAAAATAAATTTGATAGCAAACATTATAGATTCTTCCTATTGTTATACCAATAACATGTCCCAGTAAACAGGATTGTGCAACAGGTTCAGCAAATCCACACCTGCCCTTTTGTATTTTTCATTACAAGTAATAAAGTTTCCACTTTCTCTCCTGCATGTTTTCTCATCACAGATATGAGTCTTCTTTCTCACAGTTATCTCAACTTGCCCCAAAAAGCCAAGAGCTTTTTATGCCTTCTCTGCTCTTTTAGGTTCCAAACAAGAAATTTGGGATTTTTTGAGAAGAGCATGTGCTACTTGACTTGATGCCCAGAGCACTGTAAGCATTCATTATTTTGCTTGCACTTACCAAAAATTAAAATGGTCTTCTGTATTAGAAGTTGATACTGAACACCTCCTCACAGGAAGGGCACCTCTACCTCTGTAAGCAGCCGGGGAACTATCCAGTTCTGACCCATAACAGGTTTCCCAGTAAAGCCAATAGAAAGTTCTTAGGAAGCTAAAATAAACGATAATACCTATATGTACTACCAGTATCCAGAATAAATGTCTCAGTGAGACTGAATGTCACCAAGAACTGGAAAGCCAATTTTAGAGCTGCTGTTTATTGTCTCTTTCCTGGCATTCTTAGCATTTTCTTTCCAGTTCATCCTCTGTTTCTCATTTACTTTTCCCTTCTGTGTTTTATTGCTTTTGAGAACTCCCAGCTGATCCTCCTGTATTTCAGTTCCACTTCCTCTCACAACTGCTTTCCAAAATAGGATCATTGAACAGTTAATGCTGGCACTTAGAATGAGTGAACAACCCAATTAGATTAACTGAGGGTAGGGAAATTCATGTTTCAGACTTTTATTTTCTGCCAACTCAGGAAGACAAAAGAACATCAAACAGCTCCCATGTTCTGCCAGGCATAGCAGTGAAATGTATAATTGGGACTATAATGTCCATGCTGGTGATGATGTCGCTGTTTTCTGCCTTCAGGGGATAAGGACATTTGCCATTTGCTGGGGAAGAATTAAATGGAAGAAATTAAGGGTTTTGGCAGATTCTACCTGTCAGATTTTGAGTGTGAACAAATAAAGATAACTATTTAAACCTTCATCAGAACAAAAGACCTTAACCAGCCCTTCTGCTCTGCTTTGTGGATGTTGACTACTTCATCCATACCTGTGGCTAGCTTCCTATGGATCACAAATTTGTATTTTTGCTCTTGAGTAACACAGGACATTGGAAAGAGAGCAGAGTCCTGGTGCTTGCTCTTAAAAGGTAATAAAACATCAATAAAATGTCTTTTCTGTTATTTAGCCAATGTGGTTGATATGAAAGAAGTTGACTTTCCCACTGGTCAGGAGCTGTGGGGTAGCTCTTTTATTGCTTTTTTTCCCCTAGACTTTCTAATCAAGCTGCCCTTGTATCTGTAGGGTTTTGCAGCTGTAGTACCATAAAATTATTTTTTAAATCTTTAGGACACTGTTGTTATTAAAGTGTTGGTAAAACATTATTATTATATGCATATTTACTTTTATATATGCTAGTGTAAATAAAACACACATATATTCCTCTTCTGCAGGAAAATGTACTGTTAGTACTGGGCTTTAAAAAGTGTGTGTTTCAGAGAAGAGTCCCACTGCCACATCATTACCTTGCTGGCTAGCATAACTTGTTTTCAGTTTTCCTCCTTCCCTTGCCTGCTGATGCTAATTTGCAGTGCTGGCCAGCACACAGGCATAGACCAGCCTTCCTGAGTTTTGCACTGAATGTAGTTTTCTCTTTCCATTGTTTCTTATTGGCAGATTAGAGAGAGATAAGTTTCCCTCATGAATTTTTGAGATGAGTTCTTGCATTTTATGATTTGGTACTCTCTATGTCTCATTTTTGCCTTTCACCACCTTCCTTTAGAAGGAGACAGCACAAGTTATTTCTGCCTACAGCACTCCTTCAAAAATGCAAAATCAGTTTATTGCCTAGGGCTTATTTAGTTGTCCTTTATTTGTGCAGCAAAGGAGGATATACAACCTTAGTACAGGCTGCTATTTCAGCAAGTTGCCAAGCACTATTTGATACCTAACATTGTCTCTTGTTAGCTCAGACCACTTGGTGAGTAATCTCCTCTTGGTTTAGCTCTGGTCTTGAGTCAAGAAACTAGTTAGATTTTGAATTAAACTCTTCTCTTACTATAATCTGCATACGTTTCAGGATCAGTGATCTGGAAAAAGTGTTTCTCATTGGAATTTTTCCTAATTTATATTATTACTCTTTTTTTTTTTTTGTTTTTTAGTTTTAAAGAGTGCCATTGAAATCGGTCTGCAATAATATTTTCTTACTGGCATAGTGTTTTGTTCTTATGAGTATTTCTGCAAGTTTGCATCACTATGTAAAGCCTAATCAGACCTTAATAAACCATTGCACTAGAATTCTTATAAAGTGATTTCTAATGATTAATTTGGTTTGCCTTCAATAAATTTCAAATGATTAATATCTGTCAAGCATAAAGACGAGTTTTTGGTATTAGTTCCTCTGTAAGAACAGTTTCATTTTACTTTAGTTGCTCTTTAACAAAACATGTCACTGTTCTATCACCGTGAAAGAATCCTTCCAGCCTGCTGCTGATGCTGCATTAACAGAAATTCTGACTTCTTTGTTAAACTTGAAACATTTCACTAAAGATTTATACCTTGGACAATATTTAATTCCTCAAAATAATTACTCTTGCCAATCTTTCCACACAGCAGTTTAGTATGGAATGAATTCATTAACAAAGGGATGCTGTTAATCGCTGATCTAATTTCTTTTTGTAGTCAGTCAGAAAAAGAGAGCAAGACACTGCCCTCTAGAGAACAAGATCAGCCCCTGAGCTAGGCATTGCCCCTAGTCTTTCCCCATTGACTGCAGAAGAAGGCTAGAGAAACTAAAATAGCTTGTGTGACTAGTCTGGGTTTCTAACTCATTAGAGAGGCTTAATTATATCAACATGTTGGAGATTCTTCTGTGATATAAATTCACCTTCCATCTGTACAACCTTTTCATCCTTTTTTTTTTAAGCTTTTTAGCTTCTAGTCAAAATATCTGCTCCACAAGTGTCTCAATTAACATGGGAATTTCACTGAAAACTGCTTCCGAATTTATTTTTGAGACAAATGTAGAGACCATTTGCAGGGAGGCAGTGAAACACTGCATAGCCTCTCACTGCATGTTCATTTTAAGAGGAACTTGCAAGGAGCTTGAAACTCTTTCTAGTTTGCACACCCATTTGATAGTATTTAATTTAAAACAATCCCTGAAACTGCCACTGAAAATGAAACCTGTTTGGCACACATGTAGAACACCTCCCATGTAGATCCATGCTCATTATTTGATTAAAGATCAGCCATTGCTTGCACATAATACCTGAATTTTCTACAATAAGCTAGGTAGGATGTATCTGTAATAAAACATGACCTGAGTTGACATATTTGCTTTCAATTGTTCTGTAGATATATATCGATGCTGGTATTTATCTGATGAGATTTTGCTATAATGATGGATTTTTTTTGTTCTTGCGATTCACTTAAAATTATTTTTTTTAAATACCAGGAACAGAGTTTTATTCTTTGTACCATAAAGTTCAGTTAAGAGCTTTCCCTTACCAAGGCAAGCATGCTTCTATAAATATTTTGAAATTCTGGTCTGTTTATTTCCCACATCAGAAACTACTCTTAACAATTTGTTTTCTTTTTTTTTTAATTGAAGAATCCAAGGAAATATAGCTTTCATTGTCAGAGTCTTTTTTGTCATCTTTGTCTTACCTCTTTAATATTTGTTACTACCTTGTAGTTGAAAAAAGCTGGCATTTCTGGTTGAAAGTGGGATTTTGCAGAACTGCCATTTGTTTTTTCTATCAGCAATCAGTAGAGGTTTTTGCCTGTGATTGTTTTATGTTTTTTTGTAATTGTCTGGCATGTTGCAATTTTACTTATGGATGTTTCGATCCTTCTCCTACAGCTTTATTTTTATGTACCTTTTAAACCCACACTTTTCCTGCCATGTCAAGTTTATTTCTGAAAGTAACCTTGCTATATTCAGATTCAATTTTGTCATAAATAAATTTCATTTTTAGTTAATCCACATTGATGTGATTTAGCTGCATTACTTAGTTGTTTACTATAACTCAGGGGCCTTATGGTGCAGCTGAGATCACATAAATCAAAGTGGATTGTTTCCTGAGCATGAATTTCCAAATATCACTGACTGAGTCATTCAGAAGTTTCAAAAAAGCCATCAATTTTTGGAGACAAGTCCAGGGAAACTTGTGTTGTTGGAACAAGCAGTTGTACTGACATTAAATGAAAGTGGAGAAATATTGCAGGAGCTTTAGCAGCCTAAAAGTTTTATAAATAAGAAAGTTCACTGTAATTTTGAAACTATTTTTGTTTTCATTCTTTTGCTGTATAGAAAATAAATACAAAAAGTGGAAATTTAATAGCACTTTTCAGCTAGCTCAAAATAAGAATTTATACACAGTTGCACATTTTGTTACTTTTGGAGTTATCCAGAATAAACTCAAGGTTTCATAGTTCACCCTACAAATGCTGCTACTCCATGAGTAGTTGTTTTCTGTCAATTTATTGTACACTGGTATTAAATGGAGACCTGTGACATTTCATATGAGGGACTAAGAGGATTTCACCTCAGCTATCCTGGAAAAGAACTGGAAGGTAAGAAAATAGTGCCTTTCGGCTGAAAGATGCAAATGGAAGTACTCTATTTTGAAGTGCTCTATTTCTGTCACCATGTTATTATCATGCAACACAAATGATTATGGTTAAAGAATGGACTCTGTCTTGATGCTAATCACAGTGCAGTCAGATTGACAAGTAGCATCCTTTTGGTCAGCTGCTGGAAAGTTATTCACTGGCCTTAATGACTGCAGGGAGCAAAAGGGATTCTGTTTTAAAACCGTGACTGTAGCTTATGAAGTAAAATAATTTTATATTCAAACTGTTGGTTCAGTAAAGGGTATCAAATTATAGGTCTCTTTACAGATTTCTTTCATTTTAGGAGATTACTAGGAACTGTCATGATGAGACAGAACTATTAGTCCCTCTGATGCAAACCATGAACTTAGAGAAAGGTCTTGTTAGATTTAAGTAATTCATAAAACCCACTGAATCTGAAGATTATTGTCCAATGTTGCATTGCAAGATTTGAGAGGAGTTTTGATATTTTGTTTAGATGTATCAAAAAGTGGCTGCATGTTTCTCTAGTTTATTGTTACTCTACTGAGAGTTTTCAGCTATTTGTATGGATTTTCTTACAAGCCTTCTTCAAGCCTTTCCATTTTAATCTCGTAAATCTTGATGTGGACCATGGTATTAGGAAAAATTACTTCCATTCCAGAGTTTCATAATAGTGGTATAATGCAATCCTTTTCTCCTTTGTCCCAAAATAAAATGGAGAAATGCTTTATTTTAAAATTTTTATATATATTTTTGATCTATTTTCTTGTTAATTAATGGCTTAGGTATACCATATCACTTTTTTTTTTCCTTAGGAATTTGTTGAAATTCCCCTCACTTCCTCAAGAAATTTCAGATGTCTGCCTTTCTCTGAGCGTGGAATTCACTTTATCCTAGTATCATTGATACTGCACTTTGAACTGCTTTTGCTTGTATGGCTATGCTGAACTTTTTCCATTCACAGATTTTTCTTCATTAGATTTTCTTCGGTTTTTGTGTATTTGTATTTCTAACTTTGTTGCATCCAGATCTGTTCAATATTTTTGAAGGCGCACCTCAGTGGAGCAGAATTAAGCCCTGTGTGATAATTTGCATCAGTACATTCTGTCTTGTGCATACTACTTGCATTAGCAGTTTAATTTTGATATTTTCTATCTGCCAAATGATTAATTTTAATTTTTTTAGAGTATAATATGTAGTTTTAATTCCTATTTTCAAATGGAAAGCAAACAGAACAAAAATTTACCCAAAAAGAGCCCTAAAAGAACTACTTCAGGTTATCTGGGACAAGTTAAAAATATCTTGAACCAGATGTAAAAAATTATAAAGTTATGAAATACGCTACTAAATTGTAACCTCCTGTATAGTCCAGGTCCTTCTATTGAAAAACAGCAGGGAGGCATAGTCAGATTTCTACAGAAGAGGAGTTGAATACGATTTTTGGGCTTATATTTGTCTGTGATTCTATAGTGAATAAGAATGTGGAGGTAGAGGATGTCTAAATGATACATTTTTTCAGATAAGGATTAATCCTTTCACATTAGAGAGATTCTTCTAAGATATATCAAACAGAAAAAAAAAATATACTGAGATACAAGAACAACATACAAGATTTTTGAGTTGTCTATAGATAATGAATAAAAAACGTTGATAGCAGTTCCATTTTCTATTTCAATTGTTTTTAAGGATTCATTTATAAGGAGCTTTCTGTCCCATTTGGCTGACAAATACTGATGTCTGAATCTTGATGCAATCGGCATCTTTTCCTTATACTAAATCATTCATGAATATTGCACTACTTTTAGACTCTTTATTCTGTCAATGACTTTGTGGTAAAAATAGAAATAGAGCTTTTTGATTTCAGTCAGGCATTCATAGTTGACGCAGATCATTAGGATTTTTAAATGCATAACTCATGGATCCTAACTTTACAGTCTTCAGGCTTTTAATCTGTTGGTAGTGTTTGCACTCTTATTTTAAAGGAATAATTTAATTACCTTTTTTGCTACTAAATGGAATAAATAACTCTACAACAGTAGATACATACATGTAAAACAGGAGTAATTAAATGAATTCTCCAAGAAAAAAAGAGGAAAGATTATAAGTCACAAACATAAACAATTAAAAGAGTCAGGGTTACTCACCTTTTCTGAGAAGAAAAGGCAGTATATAATACAGTTAAGCACTGTATGAAACAAGGGAAAAAAGGACTGTCTCCCAAGTCCTTATGTGACCTTTAATTACAAAAAAATATATTTGTGTTTTTAACTAGTAATAAGAACTTTATGCTTCAAAATGTATTCTGTGTAAGTGCTACAGAGTTTAAAGTTGGGGAAAATGTCAACCAGAAGAAAATTTGTTGCTGCAAGTAAGCCAGTTGTGATGCGCTAATGTTACTGTGGAACTAAAAAAGGCAGAAAAAAGGCAAGGAGTATGGTAGTGTATGTATCTTTATTTAAAAATAGTCATAATTTTAAAAGGTGATTATAAAGAAAAGAGTTTGTAGTAGTGATGCCATGATGATTTTTTTGCATTTTTTTATATATACCTTTTCTATAGCTTTTATGTATCCTCAGTGCTTTTAGCATGCATACTTGTAATTCCTTAAGTCTTATAACTTAGCTTAGACCCAATATTCCATAAAACCAGCAGACCAAACATCCTGGAGGCCTTGCAGTTGGACCCCAGAAAGCCCTACATTATCCTGAGAAACCAAGGTCTTCCCTACAACCTCCTGTAAACTAAGGCAGGCCTGTCCAGGGGGGAAATCCTCAGGTTAGGGGGGGGTCCATTCAAGCCTCTCATTGGGGAATCTTTGATAGATATGTTAATTTGCAAGGTCTATAAATTGCATATGCGATCTATCGTGGGTGTGCATTTCAGCTAATTCCATCTGGACGAAGTGGTCCACCTTGAGGATCCTTAAATATATACTGAGGTAAAAACCCCTCCTCCCTTAAACCATGCTTGGTTCTTAATTTTAAGACCAGGGAAAGGCAACAGTAGCAACAGTCAATCTCTGACCCTTTTTAACTTGGATCAGGCCGAGAAGTTGAAGAAAAGAAAGATTTTACTTGTGGCAACATTTCTGATATTCAAGAAACCCTTTTCAGTGCTGAAAGCTCCATGACAAATATAACACATCCTCTGCCTTGGTGTTTTGGAGAGGTTTGCACTTTTCTGCATTGCAGGAGCTTTAGAAATAAAACAATCTGCACTACTTGGGCTTTGCAATGAATCTGCATGAGAATTGCACTGTTCATAAAAATTTACAGTAGGATGTCTTAGCAGGGATTGCCTTAAATTTAGTTGATAAAAATAAGTAGATAAAGCAAGGAACAGATAGTTACCTACCAAATCTCATCAGAGTGTGACAATACATAAGGTTTAGCTTGAGGTCAGTTAGCCTTTAGATAGCAAAAGCATTTTGTCCTTTTCCAGTGTTAAACTACTTACCATGATTGTTTGTGTGGAAAAGGGAACATGTTTTTTGTCTTTTTTAATGTATGTTTACTGCTAAATGAGTTTAAAATGCAAGTCAAGAAATGAAAATGCTTACATAGCAAGAAAAACAGAATTTAGATTATGTTGCAGGTTTTTGCTGTTGAAGAACAGGCAGCTGCTCCTTAGTGATTTCTCTTTTTATAGAATTGAAAGAGAAGAGATGAGCAAACTCTAATGGAAAAACCTTAATTTGAATGGTATGAGAATGTCTTTCACAGCACAGGAAGCAAATTGTTCTATGAACTGTGTTTATTTTACTCAACATTTCTTTGATGAGAACTTGCCCTTCATTAGAAATTCTGCAGAACATTAACACAACACTTGGCTCCTACAGAAAAAGCTGTATGAAATGATGGTAGTCACTTCTAGATTCAAAGGAGCTGATCTACTTAGGGCAGAGGGACGCCCATGTTATAGAGTGTTTCTGGAATAAATTTGAATAACCACAAGGATATGGCTGAAAGATAGGAGCACTGTTGTCTTCCAGAAACTTCTCTCTCCAGTTTTCTTTGCTCTGTGTTGAGGGGCTGTAGCTCACAGGTACAGTGGTATCCTATACTGTAAGAGTATATACTGGAAAAAGAACAAAGTGAAGTAGAATGCCACATCTGCTGAGATTTAACTTCAACTGCTTGATGCTGGATTGTATAATTTTTTTATTTTATTTTTTTCCCTGCAGAAATGTAAAGCATGGGACAAGGGTCATATAAGCAATGGTCTTTTTTGCTTGACTTTTTGAATTGCACCCTTGAAAGACCAGTGGACTGTCAGAGTGGACAGTGAGTGCTGGTTAAAAGGCAGATTCCAGAGAGTTTGCAATCAATGGCACACACCAGTGCCTGTCACTTGCTGTGTCCCCCAAGGTTCAATACTGGGCCCAGTATTGTTTAACTGGTTCATCAATGACTTGACTCAAAGGACAGGTGCCTCCTCAGAAAGTTCAATGATGACACAAAGCTGGGAGGAGTGACCAATACCCCAGAAGGCTGTGCAGCCCTTCAGAGGGACCTCGACAGGGTGGAGAGATGGGCAGGAAACTGTCTGAAGTTCAAAGGGAAATGTAGAGTCTCGCACCTGGGGAGGAATAACCCCAGGCACCAGCACAGTCTGAGGGCTGTCCTTCTGGGAAGCAGCTCTGCAGAGAAGGACCTGGAAGTCCTAGTAGACAACAAGCTGTCCATGAGCCAGCAGTGTGTCCTGGTGGCTGAGAGGGCCAGTGGTATCCTGCAGTGCACTAGGAACACCAACAGGTCAAGGGGAGGTGGTCCTACTGCTCTACTCAGCCCTGGTGAGGCTGCATCTGGAGTGTTGTGTCCTGTTCTGGGCTCCTCAGGACAGGAGAGACTGAAGTGGGTCCAGCAGAGAGCTACAGAGATGATTAAGAGCCTGGAGCCTCTCTCTTACAAGGAAAGGCTGTGGGGGCTGGGCCTGTTCAGCCTTGAGAAGAGACAACTGAGACCTCTTTTCTCAGTGGTGCAGAGCAACAGGCAGAAACTGATGCACAGGAAATTCTGCCTGAATATGAGGAAAAACTGCTTTGTGGGTGACCGAGCACTGGAACAGACTGGACAGAGAGGCTGTGGAAGATACTCAAGAACCATCTGGTTGCAATTCTGTTTAGTGTGCTGTAGGATGATCCTACCTGAACAGGAAGCTTGGATCAAATGACTTACTATAGTCCCTCCCCTTCCAACAGCACCCATTCTGTAATCAGGTCTCTAAGTCTGTACCAAAAGGGCTCATCTTGAGAATCTAGGGAGCCGTTGTGCTTTTCTCTCTTTACCTCTTGTTTTTTTTTCCGCCCTCCGCTTTCTTTGTTACCACCTTCTCCACTATCACTTTTGTTTTCATAGCCTCTTTGCAAACTCATTTGCACCTCTCATTGGTGTCTTTGCTGTCACATTTTGGGAATTGTACCATGATTTTGATAATTTTTCACATACTTTTGCTGTACCTACTTTGTTTCTACTACTTCATTTTTGGAGTATGCAAAAGAGAATTTGAGACAGTCAGTATTCCAGCTGAGGTGACATCATGGACATAAATACACTGTCATAAGGATGTCCTCTCTTTTATACTATGATCTTTCTAGAAATCCTTATCATTCCATTGAAATGTTTGGCTACCCTTAAACACTACCGTGATGTCTGCAGAAGCTTATCTATCATAGCCATGTAATGATTAATGTTTTAGAGTGAAACTTTCTATACACCTAATTAGAGCTGCTGGGTTTGTTTGGTTTTACTACATGGATGTGGCTTCCCATGCACAAATATTATCAATGTACTGATACATTGAACTTAAAGAGTCCACGTTAACATGAAAATATTTATGGCACCACTTATGGACAGAGAAGTCCACAGAGGTTATTTATCAATTTCATAAATTCTTGAGAGACCTGAAAACACTGACATGAAAGCATTTGAAATATAGTTAATGATGTTATATGAAATATTGCATTTTAAATTAGTTAGCAAATAAGGTAGCAAAAAACCCCCAAAGCCAATACAGCTAATAGGCAGCTACTAGCACAGATGTTCTCACCTGTTGCAAGCTAACAGCTCAAAAAAAAGTGTGACTTTGAATACAAGTGCTAATAACAACTGAGACAGTAAAATGTAATTATTGCATGTTATTATGCTATCACCTGTGCAGCTGCGAGGCGTAGACTGAATATTCTGCCACGTTCAATTAGAATAAGACAAAAGTAGCACTGGAGAACTGAGCCAGTTAAATGAGAATTTATATCACTGCAACTGCAGTAGCAATTGTAAAGTCATTCAACATCCCAGCCAACAAGACATGTTTCAAGACTAGCAAAGCATGATTTTTTTTCTCAATTTAGGTCACCAAAGCTAGTAATTTGGACGATATCTTAAGGGAGTGTTTGGCCTGTCAGGCAGGTGTATGATTTCTTAATGCCTTTTGAAATGTGATAATCTCAGGAACTGTATTGTCCTGGCAAGTTGAGCAGAATAAAACTATCTTCTTATGTTGCAGTGGACCCCCCTGGGCCCCCGCCCCTCTGGGCCAGATCCCTGTCATGTGACTGAGCCAAGTCTATCTTAGGTTCAAGCCGCCCGGGCTCTGATCTGGTTGGTTGTTTGTCCCGTCTCCGCCCCTGGTATCACCTTTCCCCCTGTCTCTGATAAAGCCAGCAGGGGGGAAAGCCCAGCCCTCTTACCTCGCCGACTGCTGCCCAAGTCGGGTGCTCTGTCCCCCCTCCAGGACAGAGGGAATAAATAACTTAACATCAAGGAGGTATGAGCTGTATTTCTGTTCTCAACTTCTGCTCTGGGGACAGCTGCTATTAACACTGCCTTAGGTGGGGCTGCTCAGTCGAAGGAATATTAGGCTGTTGTGAATGGTCTAGAATATTCCGAGGCTTAAGAAGCAAGCTTGCCACAGAATTAAGCAGTGGGCAGCTGATAACCCCCCACATTCTTACTATGTTATCGATGTTTGTCCCTTGCATGCACCTTGGTTCTTGCCATACTCTTCACTTTCTTACCTAGTCTCTAACAACTCCAAGCAGCATCTACATATTCATATCAATACATTTTTTTCATTGCAAATGGTTCCTGTGAGGCTGCAGCACCTTTTATTTTAAGATATAAGTCATAAGGCAGTTATATTCTTTTGCCTTCTGTTCTAGAAAATAAGTTGGTTATAGTGATGGTTGATCTCCCTTTATTGGTAAGAATTTGCTTTGTACAAACGTTAAGACTTTTACCTTTACCTTGTAAATATAAAGGACACACTATTGCTATGGTTATTGTTTCTGTGATCAAGCAACCTCTGGAGTCACAGGAGCTTGTGAGGTTTAAGAACTCAGAAGTGAGAATTTAAAAGCTGCTTAGAACTCCAGAATTTTAGCCACATGTGTCAGATGACATTTTCTGTATAATCTGTCATTGATTAAATTGATTTCTTATAAAATAAAGGTTCAGTTGGAATAAATTAACTTGAAACACTGCCTAGAAGATTTTTATAGTTTAAGAAATCCATGCTTTCAGTAGAATGATGATAGTTAATCATCACTTAGACTTGTGTCCTGTGTAACACATCTATAGCTTCTGTTTTAAGAATCTACCCAGTGATTTAAAAATTGAGACCAGTTCACTAATTAGCCTTCCCTTTGGTATGGGCCTGTAAGTTTCTGACTTCTTGCTGTGGAGTTATCATCTGACAACTCCAGTTACTTTTGCAGGATTAGTTGAGGCTGAAAGGCATCTCTTGTAGATTGTCTAGTTCAACCTATCTGCTCAAGCAGTGTCACACAGAGCTAATCGACCAAGACCATGTCCTGACAGCTTTTGGACATCCACCCTCATAGTAAAAAAGAAGTGTTTCCTGATGTTGAGATGACACCTCCTGTGTTTCCATTTGTGTAGATTGTCCCTTGTCCTGACACTGGGCATCCCTGGGAACGCTGCCTTCTTCTTCATTCTTCATACCCTTTCATCAGATATTTCTACACATTCATAAGTTCCTCCCCAAGCTTTTTCTTTTCCAGAATTCCAGCTCTGTTCATGGGAGAGATTCTCCCCTAGTTTTGTTTGTTGTCCTTTGTTGCACTTACTCTCCAAAATCCGTATCTTTCTTGCAGCCCAGTTCCTTCAGAAACATTAATTTATTTTCATTCTCTTATTTGACATTTAAGTGGCATATTCTAATGAGTTCCTCTTTCAGATTACCATTTCCTTATTGTAAACACAATTCTAGAGTCTATACTAGAATTCCTTTGATCCCAACTGACCCATAAAGTTGAAGTCTCCTCTCTACAATTCTGCAAACACATGTAAAGTGGAAAACTACTGCTCTTAAAATTGGAACCTCATGTCAACCAAGCCACAGCAATCCAGACTTGAAACTCAAGGTGTCTTTTATTTGCTGTAAACAAAGAAATTGGACAACTCTACCAAATTAATGTCAACTGAAAGAAAACAACTGTCCTGTGTAAGACAAGGCAAGAGTGCTTGATTTTATCACAAAATATCAGCCTCCTATCTAAAGAATTTGTTATTTAATCCTTCACACTCTTTTAAACTATGACCTTGAAAACAGCACTCATAACCCCACCAGCAGCACAACAACCACCCTCCAACCCCCATCCTGATTCCTGCTTATTACATAGCTGGGTATTGCTGCCTAGGTCCGATGCATATTCCTGCACCTTTAAGTTTCTCATTTATATTTAATGCCTGAGAAAATATATTGATTCAAAATATAAATAAACGCAATCACTTAAAATATTTTTTTAAAAATATTGTTTATTTGGAACACAATACAATTTTTCATACTTCAGAGAGGAATAAAGATAAACCTTAAATAAAGATGATGCAAAAACCTAAATTTCAGGCTATAGTGTGTCACTAGCTGGAATGAATGTTTTATTTTTTTTTTCAGGCAGCTTTAATTTCTTGAGTTTTAAATATATTTTACATTTGTAAAAATATTTGTCTTACACACTGCTTATTTGATGAAAATAAAGTGAGTGCTGAAGGAAAATCTTATCTAGGAAATTTGTTTTTCTTCTCAGGTTAAATATTGAATAAAATCTGACACGTTAAAAAGAAATGTTAACTGGAGGGTGTTTTTTTAACATTTTTTAAATGCATCATTATTTGTCCCATGCCATATTCTACTTTAGAAATTAAATAAAACATTAATTTTAACCTTGAAGACAGAATACTCCATGTGAAGCAGATGGAATGTTGAAATACAATTTGCAGTGGGTTTCCTCTTATCAGTGTGGAAAAATTTGAAAGATGATCTCTCTAAACACTACTTTGTTATTGTCACTTTCTGAAACTTCCTTCTTTCAGTTAATAGAGTTAGGATGACACTTATTAATATGTCTGGTGTTTGCTTTTTATTTACAACCTTGCTGATGGTGTCCTAGAGAGTGATTTGTTCTGATCAGCTGTCAAAAGGACCATACCATAAGTAGTGATGTAAAATAAAATAAAAACAGGTTTCAGATGCTGTTTTAGGTTAAGAAATAGGTACGCAGTATCCTCTTCTTCTTATACAAGTAATGGCTATTCTTGTAACTGCTGCACATCTTGCAGTCATCCAGCCTAACCTACTCAGCATGGTCCTTCCAGAGCAGTGGAAACCACTCAGGTTTGGACTTGGGAGTCTCCCTGAATGGAAAGTGTATTTGCAGCAAAATTATCTTGTCAGAAAATTCCATAACTTTTCTGACCATCCCTGCAGCCTACATGACATGTCTAAAATAGCTGGCTGGTGAAAAGGTGTTAAACTACTTGAGGCTTTGTATCTAAAACCTCTCTGGATCTGTAATCCATTACTGAAAGCAAAAGAGCATATAATGTTGTAATAGTGATCACAGATGCTGAATTTTTTAAAAGTATCCTTAATACCTAAACTACTTCATTTTACATCAAGAACACTTTTGATGACTGTATTTTACAGAAATGCTTTAGATCAGAGAAAGAAAGACAAAGGTAATTGCAGTATGACTACAAGCAGAGGGGTAGAAAAGAGTGGTGCTTTCATCATTAACTACCCTTTAGCAGAGATGGCTAAAGAAAAACAAAGTATCTGCATTTGCCAAAATGAAGTATTAAAGAGAGAAGTAAAATGAACAAATAAAAAATGGCATAATAGTAAATTCACCAGTAGAGTGGAGGGATATTTTATGACTGCTGGTTTTGTCCCCTGAGATATTAGAGACAATTCATCCAGAAGACTATAACTCTGTGTTGCATAAAGTTCCCTGTGGACATTCCCCTGGAGACCTGCCTGCCACTTTTTCTTCCAATGCTGTTTTCTCTCCACACCAGCTGTGTCCTGGCAGCTCATCTTTCTGTCAATAAGATTTTCCCAACCATGGATTCTACTGAGCCACAGTGTCTGCTCGTTTTGATTTGTTGAGTTTGTTGGTGTTTTGTAAGCTTGACTGTCCTGTTCTTCCTTTTTGGAAGGACAAAAAGAGGTTAAAAAACTATGTGATTTCCTTCTGCATCTTAATTTCTCCACCTTCTTTTTAAGATTCTCTTTGACCTTGTCTTCTTGGAGGTCTAAAAGTCCTAGGAATACCGTGACAAAGTTCATTCTAGAGCAGGAGCAGCAGAGATGCTCATTTGCTGAGCATCAGCATGAAGCTTTCCTATTGAGAGGCAGCCTAAATGAGCTCAGTGTTGCACCAGGAGGGTTTCAGTGTGCTGGGCCCTGAGCTGGAACTACTGCCTGAGTCAACAGTTCTTAGTTCTGTACTGTTGTGCATGCTGCCCATACCTGGGGTAATGAGTTGTATCAATTAGGGTATAGCTCTTGGTTTGTGCATCTGAGGGGGGCTATTCCCACAAACATGCACATGAATCAGATTTAAATCTGCCTTACCAACAGTTGTGTGGCAGGCAGTATAAATATAAGTCCTTGCTCAGGTTTATTTTTTTCAATCCAATCACATTATATTCCTCTATCTCTTTTCACACTTAATTTTCATTTTATTAGCACAGCAATTCCATGATGCATTTCTTAAAACTGAAATGTACTTCTCTTTCTAAGTCACTGATGTAATACTGCAATGCAAAAGCTATAAAAAAGCTATATATTTTTTTTTACAGTCAATGCACTAGCATCTCTTAATTGCCCTAACAGAAAGGAAGGAATTTCATGGAGACTATGTTTTTCCAATAGAAGCTTTAATATAGTCTGCTTAGGCAGAAAAGAGGTTTGGCAACCTTTGCAATATATCAGTTTTGGGAGACTTTTGAGCATATGCAGGGCAATAAGAATAAGAAACTTAGGCCACTTATAAGTGTTTGTACTTTTACATCTGATAATGCTACCATGTTGCACATATATATGTATATCAACAAATAAATGCTAGGCAAATATAAGACCTTTCAGTTACATAACGGTAACTAATGCAATGTTTTGCCTTTCCTCTTATTTTGATAGAAAGTATCTAAAGGGGCCCAAATAATACCCCTTCCTCACCTCATCTCCAAGAATCTTCCAGTAATGAAGCTATCTAACTTCTCATGACAATTGCTTCTTATAAATGACATTTTCATTGCCATGAAGGAAAGGCAAGTAGGACTTTTTTTTTTTTTTTTTGTTACTCTTGCTTTGAAACTCAAAGATTCTGCTTATCACAAGCCATTTGATTTGAAGGAAGTATGAATTGGGCTTTAGCAATACTATGTTCTTCAAAGTAGACAGTTTTCTGAGGTGGTTTCCAGGAAACTTCCTCAGTGGTTTTTGGATAGGCATTGTTCCCAATAAAACCAGATATTTCTTAGTCTTTGTGATTTGAAAATACTGAGTTTTGTCACATCCTAGAGAATTTCCAGAGTTCAGCAGAACTGTTCTTTTTGCAGTATATCTTTTTCCACCTAAAAAACCCTAAAATAATTTAGTCTGAAGCAGGAAGACAGGTATCTGTTTACATGCCTATTCCTAGTATTTTGTCTAAACTTATGAGGCGATTTTATTCTTAATTATGCACTTCTCAGTGATGTGCAGTACTTCAGAAAAGCAGAATGTGAAGTAAGAAATTTCCTTTCATGCTGAATATTTTTAAGTATTTTTAAGAATACTCATGCTGAGTATTTTTAAGAATTTAAATTCTTTATGCTTCTTCAGAAAACAAACTGAGACTCAAATAATTTGATTTCTGAAGCTGGACAGATCATCTTGTCCTCTACTCAATGATATTATGACCAAGACTGTCATATCTTCTTTAAGTCAATTTAAAAATCCTCTGGAATCTTCTGTAGAAGTAAAGTAGTGTAAAGTACAATAAAATATTTGTTTAATCAGTGAGCCTAGTAAGAGATAATTCATCTGTGGTCTTACAAGTATATACAAAGAAAGATGTTAAGTATGGCTCTTTAAAGTATAATGAGAAATAAAAGTAAGCATTGTTTAGAAAGGAAATTTAACAAATTAAAAATTAGATACAAATGTTTAAAAAAATCCATGCAGCTCAGGATACATTGAGCTGTCTTTGCTGCACTGATTGTCTTCAATGAACAGAGAAATACTGTACAGCTGGTTGTAAATCTTGAATTATTTATTCATAAATATCTAAATATAATCTGCTGAGACTGAAGTACAGATGCCCCCAAGATGGAAAGGCTGCAGGTTGCACCCTGAGTAGTTAAGTTTGTAGGACATATTTACAATGGTGTAGTAGTAAAATATTTTTGAGCATGTATCCACTTGATAGCATCTGTTGAAATATAGTATCTACACAGAAGAAAATTCAGATAAGTGAATATCTTCAATCTTTATTTTGTTTTCTATCTCTATAGGCTTGGTTGCATTGAAAGAAAGATTCTGAATTGAGCACTAAGATGAGCTTGGCAATAGTGTTTTAAAGTCCTTATTATGATAGATTGATTCAGGCACTACAAAAAATAACACTTGAATAGCAACAGGGCACAACAATGCCCTCATTGTTTCTCTGTTGATATATCAAAATCTGTTGCAGTGAGCAAAACCTAATCATGGATGGCCTTGGAAAGCAAGGATGGGGTATTGTAAAGAAACAGCTTGGGTGGGGAAAGGAAACGGGGAAGATGAAGTCCTTCAAACCACCTCTTTACCACAAGTGACAAACAGATCATCATTAAATGACAACTATAATGTTTATGATTAAAAAGTAGTTTAAAACCATTGTTGCCTATTTAACCAGTATTCAAAAGGCTTATAGGAAAGAAGAAAATGAACAGTTAGGATAATATTGAGAAAAAAAATATTTAGGAAGGGAATAAATAAACCTCCAAAAGCTGAAAGTAGGTTTGTTTAGATTAGATATTAGGAAGAAATTCTTTACTGTGAGGGTGGTAAGACACTGGGACAGATTGCCCACGGAATTGCTGATGTCCCACCCCTGGAAGTGTTTCAGGCCAGGTTGGATGGGTCTCTGAGCAAACGGATCTAATAGAAGGTGTCCCTGGTGTCCTGGTTTCAGCCAAGGACGGGGTTAATGTTTTCTGGTAGCTGAGAGAGGGCATAGCTAAGGAGGCATGGCCAGACTCAGATATTATTGGATACCCTCATGTCATTGCCAGAGGCAGATGAAAGAGTTGTTCTCTGACTGCCAGGGAGAAGTGTGTTCCTTTCAGGGGAGAAAACCTGGTGGGCGAAATGGTCCAGTATTGTTTTATATTTGTCTTTTGTCTTGTAGCTTTTGTTATTAACATTGTTGCTGTTATTCTTCATTTCCTTATCTCCTTTTTTCCAGTAAATTGTACTTATCTCTCTATCTTTTGTACTTTCAGTTGGAGGGGAGCAAGCAGCTTGTGGTCTTTTCAGTGCTAAACTGGGGAAAACTTTTCCTAAACCACGAGATCTACGCACAGCACGGGGGTTGGGACTGGATGATCTTTAAAGTGCCTTCTAATCTAAACCATTCTATGATTATATGCATCTAAAATTACTGCTCTACACCCAGTTAATAAGACAGTAATTAAACTTTGAACAGAATATTGATTCAGAGTCTGAGTTGTTACAATAACAGCTCACGTTTTTTGTACACCTTCCCAACTTCTGATGATGGTCGTGTAGTTTTTGTTGCTTCTTCTTTCTGGTTCTTATTAAAAGCGTTTCAAGAGAAGATGATGCCAATCTCTCCAGCAGTGTGCTGGAAGCAACACTGTATGCCCCGTACTCCTATCTCTGTGGGAGAGGGTCTGCCTTCTGCTCGTTCTACTTGGGGGAAGAGCTCTTATCCAGAGACAACCTTCAACAACAACTTGCTTGTCTGAGGAGAGGCAGGAGCACTCGGCATGACTCCAATGAATTAATTGCTCTTTGTCTTGTCAAAGGTAACAGTATATACAGGTACAGAGGTGCACTTCTCAGGGCAATCACGTTGTTTTGTAATGGTTTTCTAATCTCTTTTCTTCTCACCACGGAAGCAGAAGGCAGCAGAAGCAGCTGCTCTGTTAGTGCTACTTATCATTAATCTTCAGTCAAGGTCTTTCAGTCTTTCTGAAATTGTCTTGAAATCTGCTGCAGTGAAAAGGCAATACTCCTGGAGACAGATACTCTGCTGAAGTCTGTATATTACTTATTTAAATTTTGCAGTCTTGTGTGAAGTTATTTGTCTGTCATGATTGATTGTTTGTAAATGTAATTTCAATAGAAATCCATTAGTGCTTTAATCCTGTAGACATAAGCGAATATTTCATTATTTTACTATGAAATCGAGTTTACAAGATCACATTTTTAACACTTTGTTCTTGAAGTCACCAGTAATGCCCTTGTTTAAATCATGAAGGATGCACAATACGACTAGAGATTTACAGGAAAAATAGTACACAATTATTTTTTTCTTCAGTCTTCTCAGGGACAGGTACCCCAGATGGCAGAGACTCCATCAGCCCACTGAGTCTGGGTGGAGTAATAGTTACGATGTAGCACAAAGTGCTGGCGTATGGTGACCTTCAGTGCTCAAGTGTTGCTCTTTAGTGGTCAGGGACTGGTATTCACCGATTGCAGGGTTGGACTCTGTGTGTGTATTATGAGTACACATATATGCATAGTTTATGCAGACATTTATTTTGCTTCACCAGTTGCTAATGACAACATACAGAAGGATCTGTCTTTGATAAGTATCAAAAGCAATATGTGTCCCATATGCATGAAGCTTGCAGGCTAAAGCAAAGCCTTTAGCGTTACTTTGGCAGTCATTTTTGGCAGAAAAAACCTCCCAAATCATAACATGCCTGAAAGTTAAATATACCAATCCTGTAAGACAGTTTTATGCCAAGGAATAGGAGGTCTTGGGGAATGTAGCATGTTGTGCAGTAACATGTATTTTGCTATCGCTTGTTGAAAATAACAAGTACTTTCCAGGCATTAACAAAATAGAATCACAAAATGCTCCCCCTTAAGGGGGCTAAATGAGTTTTGGGGTTTATGGACACTGTACTTCCTCAGCCTTAATTGACAAACAACATTAATTTTTTTTACCAGTCTTAGTGAAAATTTACTTAAAAAAAACATGGGCAAATAGGTGTATAGGGAAAATAAAACCCCCTATGCTTCCCTATTCAGAAACACCAAAACAGTCCTGACTGTACCTCAATGGATTATTTCTTTGTATATGTGTTTATTAATTTTGCATAAATTTATACAAGTATCATCTTTGGGTTTGCTGTTTTTAATTAAAAATCTATTTGCATTTACTATTGGCCTGACATGACATAACATCCTATGCAGTCCTGATGGCAACTCAGTAGGCTACCACAGACTCCCCAGCAGAGCAAATGCCAACTCACGCCTGAGGCAGATGGGAAAGTAAAACATGTGTGTTATTTCCAAACCACTTAAATAACTAACTTCCCTTACACCACCAGATGAAAACATATTAAAGAAAGCCTGCCTTTTTCCACATTTAGATAAACATGTTCTGCAAGACCAATTATGTCAAGTAATGTATTTGAACAAATATGCAGCAATTAGGACATTTTGTTGAGTGTATCTGAGGGGACTACCAATCACATAAAAGCCACATTGGTAGCACTCTTCTTTATTATTCCTCTTGCTTAAAACAAAATTCAGATTTTAAAAATGAAAGCTAAAGAAAATACTTGGTACAATCTTTCTTTTTGTAACCTATTTTATATATTCAATTAAAACCTAACCAGTTATTGCAAGGTAACATACAAGGTACTTTAAACTGATGGCAGTGTGTCAGCCCTTAGTGTCATCCTTGTGGCATATTTCAGTTAGGATTGGAAACAAATTTTTTAAATATCATAAATCCGAAAGAAATGTAAAAAATAAATTTAAAAAAAAATCAAACCAACCAACTAAACAAAAGCCCAGGCAAAACACAAATCAAAATCTGCTATTCTGTTTCTGATCCAAGGGAATGTGCCTTTGCTTTGCTTAGATGCAGAAGTTCCTTCTTTAAAATTGGGTAACTGCCATCTGCCATACCATAATTTTGGGACTTGCACATTAAAACAATTTTTCAGACTTTCTGTTTCTATACATTATAAAGAGACTTTTTTTTTTCGTATATTTGCTGCGTATGGGTAAAGAGTCAGTTCTTTTAGAAGAAGTTTGGTTTACCCAGTGATGCAGAAATAAAACATAGAGAACAGATAACTAGTTGAATGCCGCCAAAACACTGCACAAAGATGGACTGTAAACTCTGTATTCAGTGTGAGCTTCCACTGCTAGGGAAAACAAAATATATATATTTTTTATAGAAACTAACTAAACTTATAAACTTACAGACTTACATATTTTTTTCAGATGATGTCAAAATGATTATGCTTAGAAATGGAAGTGATGAAAATATAAATCTTCATACATCTGCCATTTAAATTTTAAGACATAGTATTTCACTGGCTTTCTGATAATATAACAAAGTGGAAAAGTAGGCAGTTGGGGGGGGTTTGTGCTCTTTCTACTTTGCATCAGGCATAGACTGCAATAAGTTGAAATTATTTTATTCAGCTTTTTATTCATATTTAGTATGTTCATTTCTATTAATTTGACACTTTCTCAATTTCAAGACAGTACAATGTTTTCTTCTCAGCTCTAAGAAAGAGCTTATGGTGGTCTGTATGGGACATTAATTAGAGCATTGGTATGAAACAATATTTTCAGACTGGATTAGTGATCAACCTGAACTTAGAGGCATACACCTCAAAGATAGAAGTGGTCACAGGATTCACTTCATCATAAAACCCCAAGATTTTTATAGTGTCTGGGCACTCCAGTTTCTGATTAATTTTTCAATCTGATGGGACGATACATCCAGTGGAATATTAGCTCTTTAATAAAATTAAATTTTATTTCTGTAACCTTATAATCAGGATAGAGAAAAAAAAAATCAGCAATCATTATCTTGTCACCATAGCAATCCTAATTGGAAAAGACTTCAAGTTAAAGAAATTCTATCTGTATTAGTACTGGAATAGTTCTTTTACTAATCTGATTTTGAAGCTTTCTGAAATGGTGATTGTGCTACCTGCCTCCTCCAGTGCTTGACTACCAGGGTTTATTGATCATGTCTAACCAGAATCTTTCTTGTTGCAAACTTAACTAGTTATTTCTTTCTTTTTGTAAAAGAGTAAAGATTGTTTTTGCTGCCTTTATGAAAGAAGATTTTAGTATTAAACACTTCTGTCATATCCCCTGACTCTTTTCAACAAGGTTAAAACCCAATTTTTCCTTAAAGTTGAGTTGGACTTCTGGTCCTTTCTCATGCTCATCTCCAGAGATGAACCAATGTTGTTTGTTTTTTCAGCAAAAACACTAATTTCCTGTTTTATGTTTGTGCAGGTGATTATTTTTGCCTGAAAATTTGATAGCTTGCCCATATTTCTATTGAATTCCTGATTTATTTGCAAGCTGCTGCTTTAATTTGTTGAGATTTTGTTTATTAGTTCTAATTTTGAGCTTTAATTTGCTTACTATCCATCTTTGCCTAGTGCTATCTGCTGATTTAATATGTATGATCTGTGTTCAAAGGCTGTTGAATAGTTAAAACAATAATCCTATGCTCAGACAAAGAACTCCATACTCCCTATCCCTCTGAGTTAGCTTTGCTTACTGAGGAGAGGCCACTGAGAAGTTTTCTCTGGTTTGCCAATTTCTCTGCCATGAAAGACAGTTCTGGAATTTTAAGCATTTAAAACTGGAAACAAAAATGTCAACAAATAACAAGAAACATGCTGGCTTTTGAAGAAATATGGAAGAATATCCTCGAGGGGTCCAGAAATGTAACAAGTTCATGACCCTTTTCAGCTCTCTTATTGTGTGTTCAGCTAATTAGTACAGCTTGAATCACAAAGGACTGTTTGAATTTTGACCCTGTCATTACCTCTGTAAAAGAAACAAATTCATAAATCTGAAAAAATAAGCTCAGCTCTCTGACTGATGACAGAAATACAAGGGAAAATGTGCTAATAGGAAAAGCACTCAATCCTGGACAGCCTCATGTCCACATCTGAACGTGAAACTTGAAAGTTTCACGTTCAGAGGTGAGTAATGAGAATAATTTTTGGTCCAGAAAGGCTGGCCTGCAAAGAAAGGTCAGAAGACCTGAGGTTGTTCAAGGGGGAGTCAGAAGGAAGAAGGCAGACAAGCTTCCAAAGTGAAGAAACTGACTGTCAGGAGGAAGAGAGCAGAGGTAGGATCTTTCCACCACTGCTGTGAGAAAGGAACAACTTGTCAACTTTATAGTTTGTCAGACTATCTAAGGAGATAGAGCAGTCTGTCTACCAGGAGAGCTGATGTCCCTTCCAGCCCCGTGTAGGTTTCTCTGACTTGCTCCTGTTACCCGGTACTCCAATACTTGATTTCATTCCCTCTCTTATTCCTGCATGTTTAAAGGCTCTTTTGCAGCTTCTTTTACTTTTGTAGGTGCATATTCATAATAATTTTATTATTTTCCATTATGGAAAAATACTTTTTTAAACCTTTACCCTCATTTAACAGGAAGCCTGCAATCACTGATTTATATTCTTCAAGACTTAATTTTTCTGATTATCCCCCAAGCATACTTTGTGTGTTGTACCAAGTTCCATTCACAGTAAGGCAATACAAACAAGAGGTTCTTTACTCCATCTTTACTCTTGTAAAGCATTTGTTAAACCAGCAAGTATTCTTCTTCTACTATCCTTGTTTGTTGGGTTATCATTTAATTTCTTCCTCCTGTCTCATTTATTGCCTTATTCCTCTAATAGGTGGAAAATTTCAGCTTTCCTCTAGACATATTTTTTGGGTGGTGTTGTTTGTAGCTTTTATACTGACGGTACTCTTGCATCTCTGTATGGATCAGTTCTAAGTCTATTAAGTTAGAATCTCTAGGGGTTTTCTAGTAGTACCTGAGTCATAAAGTGGACAAAAACAAGCTTAAACTTTATTCTAGTGATATTGGAAATGTCAGGTAACTTTTTTTCCAAGCAAATGTTGTATTCTGTGTTCCTCCCAAACTTCTCTCAGCCGAAGAAGAGCATTGCAGTCATGACTGAAATCCTCCATTGGAAGATGTATTAACGTATATTCTGCTGAGTATAATGTTACCATTTTCCTCGATTGGATCAATCACCACATGAATTCATGGTTCTAGTTTCAAGATCAGAGCCAGCTGCTGCAAAAGTGCTTGTTGCAAACCAAATGGAGATCTTGCAAACCTCTCTCAGAGAACCACACAGAATCAATGGGTGAAGAGACCTTCAAGATCACTGAGTCAAATCCATGTCCTAACACCACCTCAACTAAACCATGGCACCAAGTGCCATATCCAATCATTTTTTAAACACATCCAGGGATGGTGACCCCACCACCTCCCCAGGCAGACAATTCCAGAAGTTCATCACTCTTTCAGTAAAATAATTGTTCCTGACATCCAACCTAAATTTCACTTGGTGCAGCTTGAGACTGTGTCCTCTTGCTCTGTCAGTTGCTGCCAGGAAAAAGAGACCAACCCCCACCTGACTACAACCATCTTTCAGGTAGTTATTATCACTCAGAGAGTGATAAGGTCAGCTCTGAGTCTTTTCTCCAGGCTAAACAATTGCAGCTCCTTCAGTCGTTCTTCATAGGGCTTCTGTTCCAAGCCCTTCACCAGCCTTATCACCCTCCTTTGGGCACATTCTCTTTGCCCTTGACATAATCAGTTAACTGATAGATCTCCCAAGGCAGCAGAAACCCACTTATGAAACAACATGTTTACGGCAATTTTATGGGATAATTCCAACATTGCATAGCCTCTGCATCTCATGTTGGATTTAGGAAGGCTTTGAGCACCTAAAACAAAAGCTGTAGAAGCTGAATTTTCAAGGCACCTCTATGTACAGTTGGTTGGTGTGTCCCTACTTATTGCTGGCACCAAAGTTTCTGCTTGTACACAGGCCTGAACTGCTGAGACCTGAGAGGTATCATGTGGCTCCTGCTTAAACCTGACTTTTTGCATAAATCTCCTGACAGCTGTGACTAGAAGTCATGCTAGTGTGCCACATCAGTGTGGTCAGGCTTGTGGAAACAGTGGCTTCCACAATTTCTTGCAAGATGTAGGAAGAGGAGCAGAATGGGCCAAGAAATGGAGGTATGAAGCCTTGTATGGCTTATGATGACCTTTGGCTGTGTCGTGCAAGCAGTGCACCCTTCCTTGATGTAGTTGTGGTCTTGTCATTACAGTGATATCCTGGATGGTGTGAGGGAAAAATGAGAATACTTGGAGTTAGAGAAGGGCATACGTCCTGGGAATCTTGACTTCTAGGCTATCCTTGCAGAGGATAGCTATAATCTGGGCATAAAGGCAAAGTTACATACCTGCTTTTCCTGCTTGCCATTTCCCTCTGGCTACTGTTAGTTACACAAATGGGTGCCCTGAGGTGCCTGACTCTTCCCATGTGGTGCCTGCTGAAAGCCAAGGGCCATATATGTGTTCTGTGCCATGTACTGGCACAACAGGATCAGGAACTGCTAGTCTGAAGGCAACCATGTCTGTTATTCCTGGGTCTCCCAAAGCGTGGCAACATTTCTGAGGGCACTGCAAAGGAGGAGAAACTGATTTGTTCCTGACTGAGGGTCTTCCATTTTGCTGTGCTTTCTAGCTACCTCAACATACTCTTGAGGACTTAGAATTGCTTTGAAATTACAATAATCTCTGGTTGAATCTGAAAGAGCCACTGATGCAGGGTTTGAGGAAGGTGTGAGGAAAGCAGACTCATCTGCCAACCCTGCAGGATTCAACCTATTAGTTCAGTGAGCTTACTAATAGGATAACCATCCATGGAGGGACATTCTTTTAATTTCGGTAAGATACCTCTCTGAAATCTAGGTAAATGATTTAGAAAAATAAAAGTTAACTTACAATTAAATTTTATTATTTAGCTAAAAGGAAAAAGAAAACACTTTTTTTTTTTTAATTATTATTCAAACATAGACATTAAGTTTGTAATTTGGTGACTGCTGGAAAGCCAAAATCCACATTCCCACTAGCTTGTTAATTAGGGACTTATTCTTAGTAAGTGATTAACAAACTTAGTTGAGTCATCACCCACAAGCTGGTTGGTGGGTACATGCTGTCACATCCTCATTTGTACACAAAATCCCTCATTTTCAACCCCTCATTGTCAGCTGCCACTGGCCTTGGAGACATGGACTGAGCTGTCAGTCCTCAGGATTTAGTTGCAACTTTTGTGATATTTGGTGTTTTACTTAACACCTCAATTCCTGCATTGTTGTTGTTATACAAGAATATCCATCCCTCCTGCAAAAATAAATTCTTGGGATTTTTTTCCTCTTAAACAAGTAGGTCAGGTTTAAACTATGAACTTTATAGAACAGAGAAAAAAAAAAGATAATGCCCCTGTGTTTTCTTTTTAATTTTATTTTAATTGAAGAAAGGAAGAAGTGGGTTTTTTGATGCTTGACATTGGTAGTAGACTATAAAAATGACTGATGGTTTGTTATCAATAAACTGGATTTGCTTGCCTCCCATCCACAGTGGTAGACAATTTGTAATGGTTTAACTGCTAAAATGGCTTCTTTTAGATAATACTTCTGTTAATGATAAATACTTGCTTTTTTTCAATGCCAGTCAAGATTCATCACTTGTAAACCACTCAAGAGATGCATTTTGCTATAGTCATGGAGAGATTGTGGTCTGTCTTTAGTAGACAGTTTCTCTTTGTTTAACTGTCCTTCCGAATTGTAGTTGGGCACGCTTCACTGGCATTACACTGCATCAGTGCCATGCCTATCCATCCACTTCAGGGGGAATTAACTCTGTGGCAAAGTTCATCAGTCACTTCTGTCATCATAGCTTGGCATGATTTGTACTAGTCTAATTGGGTCACAATTTTAGCTAATAATGATTGATCCAAGCTTTTTATCAGTGTGGGAGGAGGATATGTGACCTTTTCATCTATTCCTCTGCTTTATGAAAGGCTTGTCTTCCAGTTATTAACATCCTACAAACATTAAACTTGCTGGAAAAAAAAAAGAAAATAAGGAGATGGAAATGTGTGTTTCATTAAATATCTTCATCTAGTCATCTATTAATGTGAATATAATATTTTAATATGAAACTGCCATGTAAATGCTACTTTCAAATTTCTTTGATGGAAACTGGTAGTCTCTCTGCAGGTTCGGTTGCAACATGATCACTTTGGAACTCCCTATTTTAATCTTTTTCTCCCTCAACTTCATTATTAATTTATTGTCCTTCTGTACTTGGCACTGCTGAGGCTGCACCTCAAATCCTGTGTTCAGTTTTGGGCCCGTCACTAAAAGAAAGACATTGGGATGCTGGTGATGCCTTAGGTTTTAACTTTTGTATTTTTCAAATTCTGTACTGCCTAGTGTGTAACTCTGAAGTTTCTTGTAGCCTGTTTGCTTCTGCTCTCTCATGCTAGGTAGACATAACAAAGCCTCTCCAGGCCAGCTCTCCAAGGACACTCAGACCATCCTAGGCCCAAAAAGTATAAACCAAAGAGCCCCTAAGGGGGTTTAAACTGAGGGGAAATTACATCATTAACTGAAGTTTTAATTGGAGAATTAACCCTGAAATGCAACTGAACCAAACCTATAAAAGTGTGAAGAACTCGTGACCTGTTGTCCTTCTTGGGGTCCATCTTGGCAGTAGCCTCTGGCTCCCTAGGGGTACCTTTGAAGGCCTTTCAAATAAACACCTACCTTTATTCCCTTACTCCTGGCTCATCTCTGGTTCTAGGAGGCCTCTTAAGGCATCACTGGAGCATGTCCAGAGAAGGGCAGCGGAGCTGGTGAAGGGCCTAGAGAGCAAGTCTTATAAGGAGTGGCTGAGGGAGCTGGGGCTGTTTAGCCTGGAGGAAATGAGAGTGAAGGAGATCTTATCACTCTTTACAACTCCCTGACAGGAGGTGGTAGCCAGGTGGGTGTCTGTCTCTTCTCCAGATAACAAGAAACAGCACACAAGGAAATGGTGTCAAGTTGTGCCAGGGAAGGTTTAAACTGGATATTGGAAAAAAATTTCTTCACTGAAAGTGAGATCAGACACTGGAACAGGCTGTCCAGGGAAGTAGTGGAATCATCATCCCTGAAAGTGTTCAGGAGATGTCTGGATATGGCACCTGGGGACATGAATTAGTGGTGAACATGGTGCTGGGTTAACAGGTAGAATTGATGATCTTAGAAGTTTTTTCCAACCTCGATGTTTCTATGAGTTCAGAACTACAGGTGGTTTGCCAGATCCTGCTGTAACTTAGAGTGATTTTTCTCCTGTTGTGAGTAAAGAAAAAAGATATGTTTTCTCTTCTGAGGCTACCTGGCCCTTGAAGGAGTACTTTAAAAAATTCTGTCACTGTAACAGGATATAAAATAAAAGTTAGAGAGGATGGTTTTCATTCAGAAGAGCCACTGTCAGTACAGTCAGTTGTTTCTCCAACTAATGGGACCTCAGGAAAGTACTGATAACCTTTAAGTTCTGTGAACACACAGGACAGGAGCCCTCTGGTTCTAAAACTGGGATGTAATAGAAAATTCTCAAAAGCATATTTTACACAAGAAGTATTATTTGTGGGGTGCTTCTACTAACCTTTAAGCCTTATAACCTATTTATCCATTGTGTTTTTATAATCCATGGGCCTAGGGTGGTTGTCATCATCTTAAAATATAGCACAAACCAGTTCTTTCCCGGCACTATTCACATTCCCATTCTGGTGTGTCTGAATGTCTGCATCATTGTACTACGTGAGTGCATTTTTCATACTTAAAAATAGACTCAATAACCATCTTCCTTCTCTGCCTTTCATTTTACAACTGCAGTAGCAGCTACATTTCCTGTCTCAATAGCACTTATGAAGCAATTAGGCAAATTTAGGACAGATTTTGCTACTCAATGCTAGACAGATTTCTCTTTATCCCCACTAGAACTTGTGAACGGACAGATTATACCCTAATGGCCTAGTTCTTTTTCTGCCCCTGCGAGAAGCACTCTTCTCATTTTACACTTGGGCCATTTGATTTGGCACAACAAAATGAACTTCATGGATCCTCTAATTGGTCACTTTTAATTAATTAGTATAAAAATTATTTATCTTTGTCTGTGTTGTATCTTTTGTAGCCTTCAGTGACTACTGCTTGTGGTTATACAGCTGAAGGAAATAATTAGCAGGCAAATTGTGGACCTGTGGGAGCAGGTCCAGAAGAGGGCCATAAAGATGATCAGGAGGCTGGAGCACCTCTCCTGTGAATAAAGCCTGAAAGACTACAGCATGGACAATCTGAGGTCCAATGAGATCTCATTGCAGTCTTCCAGACATGAAGAAAAATAGGGAGAGTGACTTTTTACACTGGCAAATAGTGATAGAACATTGGGAAACAGTTTTAAAACTAAAAGGGAAAAGGTTTAGGTTAGATGCTAGGACAAAAATCTTTACTGTGAGGATGTTGAAGTACTAGAATGAGTTTCCCACAGAAGCTGTGGATGCTTCATCCCTAGAAGTGTTCAAGGCCAGGTTGGATGTGGCTATGAGCAACCTGGGTGCTAGTGGGTGGCATCCCTCGCCATGTGAGTGTAGGTTGGAACTAGACCTTTATAGTTCTCTCCAAACAAAGTTTTTCTATGATTCCATGAAATCAGAAAGATTTATAAAAAGTAAAATAAAAAGGCTTGGAAAAAAACACCCCAAAATAGTTCCAACAGTAACATTTTTTTTTTTTATTTCTGTAAAATCTCAGTGTTTCAGTTAAGCTGAAGGAGAAAATAAACCTATTTTTTAACCAGTTAGAGTCAAGAAATCTTACCTAAAACAATGATTGGCTGCATATTAACAAAGCTAAACTTATAAAAGATAAAAGGGCACAGCAATCATACCAATCCATTGCTATATTTATGGCCATTACAGAATAACAAAACCGATTATTCTTATTTATATCAGCATATCCCCCAAAATAAACTATTACTTAGACCATCCCTTCTCATACTTCCTCCATAATAGTAGTGAATATCAATAAATTTGTCCAACACAGCTCAACGTTTCCTATTATTCCACCTCCCTCTGCTCACACAGAGACATACATCTCCTTTAAAACTGTTGGGAATCATAAGCATGTTACCTGCAGATTTACTGCCATCCTTCTTCAGAAGGAATTCAAACACATATCTACCTCCTTCTCACAAAAACTCATTAAACCATGAGCGTGATCCCTGTTCAACAGTTTGGGGGAAGTTGCATGTCCTGTTGTCAAAGCTGCCACATATTGTATTACTGAAAAAGCTTTCTTGCTGAATCGCAGAGGAAAGATATGTAATTTTGGAGGGAGCAATTGTGCAGGAAGGATTCATTGTGCAGAATTGTGCATTTCAAAACTAGTAACAAAAATTTCTGGTACAGACATAGGGCTTGAGTCACCTGCGACTGCAAAACACCAGATTGATGTGTATGCAAACACAATTAAGCTTAGTCATGGCAAAGGGTTCTTGATTGGAAGAGGAAACAATTAGTACCATGGTAAAAGATATGAATAATACCTCATTAAATAATTAGAACATTCTGCAAAAAATCTGGCCAAAATTTTTACACTGCTCAAACTGGAACAGCCCAAAAGAACAAGAGAATGAGGGATTCTTGGGGGAAAAGTGATATAACTTGTTAAACATGAATATTTTCCAACTAGCTTTGACAGTAGTTATCTTTCTGCTCAAAGAGCAAATGCATGTACAATGTTCATAGAGCATTTAGATTTGAAGGTTTTAAAACAGTTTCTAAACATCCAAAGAGCGAAGCTCTGAAATGACCTATATCAAGGGAGGTTGTGTCTGGTTATTGAATAGCTTTGTCCACTGCTTAGTTTCTGTGGTGAGCTTGCCTCTTTATGCCTTGGAATATCTTAAACCATTTACAAACAGCCTAAATATTTGACTGTGCAGCCCCACTTTAAGCCAGTGTTAGTTGACAGCTACTCACCAGAAGCAGAAGTTGAGGAGAGAAATATAGCTCAAACCCCCTTTATGATCTTAAGTCATTTATTCCCTCTGTCCCAAGGGGACACAGAGCACCAACCTTGGGCGAGAGTCGGCCAGGGTAAGGGGGCAAGGCTTTGTGTCCAGTTGATTTTGTCCCAGAGAGGGGAAAAGGGGATAGCAGGGGCGGAGCTGGGATAAACAACCAACCAGATCAGAGCCTGGGCTGCTTGAACATCAGACAGACCCAGCTATCTCAGAGCCACATGGCAGGGACCCGGCCGGGGGGGCCCAGGGAGTCCACTGCAACAGTTGTGAGGGCAGAAAGATTGGGAATACTTACTGGCTGTGTGCAGACTCTGTTACTGTGTTTGTATAGAGGAAACGTGTGCATGTACATGAATATATGTCTAGGTGGGTACTCCCTGTATGTGGAATGCCTGCCCAGCCTTGCTACTGGCTGGAGCTGGGGGCACAGAGCTATGGCAGCCTCACCTCTGTTGGGCCACTGGATTCAACAACTCTGATATAGGTCATTAGGAGTTACACAGAATAAATCCCCTGTTTCTGTGTAGGTCAAGGGCATTGGCAGTGTTTCTCATCTTTCTATGCCCTCGTTTTGTGGCACATCATTGCTGACTCAAAGGGAGTTTTACTACAAGTTCTCAGCTTAATGAAGTGCATAGGGAATATTCTGTGGGTTTGACTTATTGGAGCACATGTTTTCTAGATTCTCACTGTGTGGTATCCTCCAATTGCTGAAATGAGGCTTGATGAACAAGGTCTAATTCTATATTTCTGTGGGCACATTATGTTGGCTACATGCCACTGATTGAAAGTGTTTTCCTTCTAAGTAGTTTGATTGCTTGAACTTTCCATGTTGATCTTGTGCATAAGCTCTGGAAAGCAGCATAAAAGAAATGGTTGACCCCTCATCCTCTTGGTACTCATAACAACAATGTGTTCTTAGACTCAGCTGCTTTATTACCATGTATCAGTAGTAGAGGACAAAGTTCTCTCCTACTTGAGTACAGAGAACACTCCTGTTCATACACAGCAGCATGACCTTCATCCTGCAGAACGCCGTTCTTGATGCACATTCAACTTTGTGAGCTATTATATGCTCAGATATTTTTATTTCCCCATGCAAGACTAACAAGTTGGTTTTCAACTTTTTTTAATTATTATTATTATTTAATTTAGTGGGTTTCATTTTTCTGAAATGTATAAGGTTTTTTTATTTCATCTTAGTGAATTTCATCCTGTTTTCTCGTGAGTATTTCTCGCATTTACCATTGTTTGGAATACTACAATGGCATTTATGTGTCTTGGATCCCCTCTGATCTGTTATCTGGAAGTGTAGTAGTTTACATATTATTTCATCATTCAGTCCATAAGGTTGTTAGCCTGCTTAAAAATATCATAGGATGGTGTCAGAAACCTTGTTAAAAATGAGATGTGTCACTCCCCTTGTTTTTCCTTCAAAGATTGTTTTCTATCAAAAAGGATTATCTGATTGGTTTATCATGATTTGCCCTTTATGTTTATGATGGAGTCAGCAGTGAAAAATAAATTGAAAACAGTCAGTTATGCACTTAAATTGTGTCCTTCAACATCTGTCAGAATTTTTGTAAATCAAAATTGCTTTTAGCCATGCTTTTTATATGATATCTCAATGCCTCTCAAAGCACTAGTGTTAATGTCATATATTTAGGTGTATAATATATAAAATCCAAACCGAGTTAAAGAAAGATTTGTAGAAGAAAATGTTTAAGCATTTTCAAAATGAAATGAGGAAATCACATGTAATATAATTTTATATTAAGAAGGGTTAAAGTAAATAATTTCACAGAAATTCCTTAATTTAGAGATACGTTTTTCTTCTGCCAATACAACAGATAAAAACTTTTCAGAATTTCCCCTGTGGAATTTGCAGATTTTGTGAAACTTGAAGTTAAGGAGGGATTTGGCAGGGTTTTTACCTGATCTGTAGTAGAATAATGTTAAAATATACTTCTCTATTACAGCATTAATATACTTCTATATTACAGGATTCAGAAATTGAATGACGCTATTTTTCCTATTATATTACTTTTGAAAATTATGTCACTCTAATATTTCCTTGGACATTTCTTTATTGAGACATTATGGAGCAAACTCACAACATGTTTATCAGACTTAAACCATTTTCATTTTTATTTTTAGTTTAGGTTTAAAAATTAACAACCCACTACATATATCTGCACAAATAATGACAATGATATCTGAATTAAAATTTTCTACTGTCTCCCTGCTGCATTAAACACATTGTCCAGGATTCAGAAACAGAGCCTCTGTCTGTGTTCTCAGCATCCTGCGTTCACTGCAGTGTAGCTTTCAATATTTTCACGTTGCTCAAAATCTGTGTGACTTTATTCTCACGGTGCTGAGCCTGAGTTAATATACCCTGCTGGGGGACTTAGCTGCAGCACAGAGCTCTGGCAGAAAATCTCCTGGTATTGTAAGAACGACTTGTTAAACTCTATACATGTTGTTGACAAAGCAGCAGCCTTTTGAAGCACTGCCTAATGCTTCCACAGCTGTAGGTAGCATCAGGCACTTGGTTATTATTAGGAAAGTTGCCAATATGTTGGGAATGTTTGTATGCCCAGTGACTGTAGCCGAAGGTACTCTTTGTTGTTAGGCATCACTGTTAGAAATGGTCCTAAAAGTTCTTAAATCTTGCATTACTGTAACCCCAGCTGACTGTAGAAGCTAATAGCATTGGCAAAAAGCTCCTTAGAAATTATAAGCAACATCCATATGCCAGCATTTGTTGCTAAGTGAAATAAATTGTTACTAGCACCGCCAAGTTGCTGGAACTGCTTATAACAGCTGTGAACCCCAAAGTCGGTGATTAATGTCAGCTCTAAGCATTGCCGGCTGCCTGACAGAGCTTGTAACAGCCAGGAATGCTGAACGGCAGGGCTCCTGACAGCTGTGAGCACTGCTGGCTTCCCAGCAATAAATGTAACAGCCACACGTCCTGAAATGCAGGATTCGCAGCATCTTCTCTTTTGTCCATTTCTGCTCTGGTCAAATCTAATTGCTAAGATGAAACCTGAGGAATTTTAGAATGTCCATATAGTTATTTTTGCTGGTAAGTTTCGTTACGAGAATTTTTTTTTTTAATCCTTGCATTTTTAAGAAAGAAGGGGGTAGATTCTGAGCATGGCCATACTCTCTGTTTATTGCCAGAGGGCAGGAATGGACTTTTTCAGAACAACTTATCCTGGGATAATTCTTATCCTGGGAGCAATTCTATGCTATGTCCTATCTCATTAAAATTGAAAGATTCCCAAGGACTAGAAATATAGCTTCAACTAAGTATTGCCAGAGTTGCCTCAAGGTGCCAGCAAGTTGCATCCTCTGCTTGTTGTCTGTTTGGGAAGCTGCAGTGAGCATGGGAAGAATTAGTAATGAACCATAAATCTTTAAAGACTTCAATCTGTATGCATATAAAACATCAGTGGATAGACCAGTTGTGCTACAGTATTTTATATGTCATGCTGCTAGCACAGGTGTCTTAAGGCATGCATATCACAGAATTGTTCAGGTTGGAAAAGACCTCTTCATCGAGTCCAACTCTTATCCCAGCACTTCCATGTTCCCTGCTAAACCATGTCCAGTAATGAAAACACCTCTAACGTTGCTAATGGGATACATAAATTTACGAATTAATCTAGGATTTTAACAGTTGAAAACCCAGTATTTACCCATGAACATCTACCTTTTTTTTTTGGTAGAAGGAATATTTCCACTGCCTCTGCCAAAATTGTGTTGCTAATCCTTGGGCTGCTAAGCAGCTGTACTCAAGTCTTGCAATACTGACCTTCTTATCAAATACAGAGTAAGATAACAAGTACTCTCTATTGCTCAGGCAGTTAAAATGTGCTGTTCATGAGCTTCTGTGAACTTTTACTGAGCCAGTAGTTTATCCACTCCTTTTTCTAAGCAAGAACTATGCAGCATAAAAAGAAACATGAAAGAAATAGATTCAGAATAAAGTTGAAGAGCTGATTCCTCAAGTAAATTATGCTTAAACTGTGCATCTCTTTGCTGTGGATTACTATGCGAGCCAAAAATTGCACCTTTAAAAAGTAGCTGAACTAGACAAATTCTTGGAAGGGAAAAAAACCCAAAAAGTGTGAGGAATATTATATCCAAAAGCAACAGAAGTACCCAAATAAATATATGAGCAGCAAGTTTTTGGAGGTTGGAGGTTTCCTTTGCTGATGTCTCTAGCAGCAGCTGAGAGCAGATTTCTAAGAGCACAGAGACCTAGGAGAGAAGTGACACAGATGAAGGAAACACAGTGTATATTTTGCTTTGACCTGGTGCAGCCATTGCTTGGATATGCTGAGCTTTTTCAAATTGGAGCGTGTATCTTGGGCACAGTGGATCCCCATGTAGGTGTTTGCCTTCCTTTGTGAATAACCTGATTGAATTAATTTGAATGAACAGATTTGAATGTTGTGTGGATTTTTCCCATTCATTTCCTCAGACTGTCAGCTCTCAAGCCTTCGTGAGGAGGAGTGAAGCGATAACAAATTTATGGCTGATAATCTTAAGTGAAATCTAAAGCTACTCTCTTATCCACAGCTCTTAGATGCATGGCGGCTTCTAAGTGCAGAAGCGATGAGAGAACTGCATTTGTGGGATTTGTGAATTTGCATTTGTGAAATCATGTGTTGGAATTATGTGGCTCAAGTAACACTGTTTTTTTAATGACAGCCATTTAAATAATGAGACAGTAAGCTGGTTACCTGAACCTGGAAATACTGCACAGTAACTGCATATACAGAGCGCAAACGATCGAGGCTGTACACTGTTGCTGTTGGTTCAGATTTAGTGAAGATATCTTCTGTATAACTCTGTGTGAATAATAGGGCTAGGAGGCATCATTCTGATGGAATATTGTGTTTGGTCTACTCTCAGTTTGTTGTCAGAGAGGAAAATAGAGGTATCTACTGTAGGTATTCTGTTTTAGAGTTTTAACTTGTAACTGCACCTTAGTCATTCTTAAAAGGCATCTTTATGACTGTTTTATTTCACTGGTAGCATTTTTCAGTTTTAATTTTTTTAATCAAGAATATTTTGAGAAGATGACAAACAAGCATGCCTGTTAGCATTTAAAATACATTATTTTGTATTTTGACCGCAGAGGTTGATGATGGGGCCAATAACTGTGTAACATCTTCAGTAGTCACTTGGATGATGGGGTAGGGCAGACTCTTATCAGATCTGCAGGTGTGAAAAAACCAGGAGGAATTGTTGGTACAACAGATGTACCATTGGGTTGTGCTACCATTCCATGGCATGTCAGAAGGCTGGAGATCTTGGCCAGCAAGACCCTTTTGAATCCAAGCAAAGGGAAGTGCCAAGTCCTGCCCTTGGGTAGGAAGAAACCTCAGGTACTCACCTGAGGTTACTTACAGGCTAAGTGGTGTTTGTCTGGAAAGCTGCTTTCCAGTAAAGGCCCTGGTGAACACTTAGTGGAAGATGAGCCAGCAAAGTGCTCTTGGAGTATAGGCAGCCAGGAGAAGCCAGGTCACATAAAGGAAAATGTTACCACTAGATCAGGGGAGGTGAGTGAGTCTTCTCCACTGCACAACCCTGGCTAGAGCATATCTGCAGTGGTCTGTCCACATCTGGGCTTCCCAAAAGAAGGGAGATATGAACATACTGAAGCAAGTCTAACAAAAACCTCTGCAAGGATGAAGGTACTTGGATATCTATCATATGAGGAGACCCTGAGAGAGTTGTGATTGTTTAGCCTGAAGAAGAGAAGGCTCAGAATCTTCCTGAGAATGCCCAGTGGCCATAACTCACATACTCATAACAATGTCTTGTTACAAATCCCAGTCATGCTCTGCAGCAGCAGGTTCAGCCTCTGTTAACACCAGGTCTGGGTGGCAGCCGTGAGGGCAGAGGTGCCTGGCTTAACTCTGTGCTCAAGCACAGAGATAGGCATCCCTCTGGTGTCTGCTCCTTCTCTGATCAGTGGTGAGGTGGTGGCTAGGGAAAGAGGGTTCACTGCAGAGGAAGGCAAGTGACAGATCAACCAGGGCAGGCACCACTTTCTCCAGCCTTTTGAGTTGCTGGGCTGTTTGTTCTACTCCCATGTTTGTACCCCATCTTCTCCAGGGAGGAGCTTCTGGTTCTTGCCTCTACTAGCAGAGTAGGAGGAGGTGAGTTGAGGTGATGCCACAGATAGAGGAATGGCTGTTTTGTGCTTTTGTATCACAAATCTCAAGTAGGAGGCAGATATTGGGTATTGCAGGAGAAAAGGGAGAGGTAGGAAGACATGGAGAAAAGAGGGTACACATCTGTTCCCAGCAAACCCCCAAACAAACTGAAGTGGCCTCTCACTCTTTGAAAGTTGCTGTGAAGCAGTGCTGTACCTTTCTGAAATAAGCATCCAGAACCATAAATACCCAGAATCTGTAATATCGCTTTTGGATATGCTGTCCTTCCCTGCCACTTCCTGACCGATCCCCTTCCAGCAACTGCACTGAGTCCTGCAGGCTCAGAACTTGAATGAATGCATGGTTTTACTGGCAGTGAGAGAGAGAAGCTCTCAGCACAGGAAGATTATGTGTATCAGTCTTTATGTCCTTTACACTTATGAGTTCTCAATAATATAAATAAGTAGCACCATCAAAATTTGATTATTATTTTATAGTCTTTGTGAATACAGAAATCAGCAATTCCATCAGCAATGGGATGCTCCATTTATACTTGATCAGTAACTTGAAAATAGGCATCTAGCACAAAAGAACTTGAGACAACTATTATTTGAATGACATCCTGAAACCAACATATTTTATAACCAGTTTAGGGACTGAGAGTTTAATATTTAATTTTTTTTCCCAGATTCACTAATTCAAAACAATGATCATATGTTTTTTAGGCTTTACTCTGTTTTGCTTCTTTGGTGGAGTCCTACTATTTTTTGGTGGCTCCTATTATTTCCAGGGAAACTTCTTAAGTCTGTTGCACCATTTTCTGCAAAAAACCGTGAGAAAGCCTTCCACCCATCTGCCTCTCTTCCATATTTGGCTGGATATCATGGGGAATAATGGCTTCTAAATCCCCGAATAAAAAATTGCTGGGTTTGTTTGCAGTATCTGTCCAGTGTCCTTTTCCCCTCAATTTTTACTCCATTGCTTCTGCAAAGCCTTGCAGTTTACTGAAGAAAGGATTAGGTTAAGGTTGTTGTCTCTTCTCTTTGATTTAGTTATTTAAAGTACATTTCTTCTTGTATTTCAACTGTGTTGCATTTATCTTTTGGTCAAGCAGGACATGCAGAAAACCAACAGCAGAGTGAGTGTTTTACCTCCACAGCTGACTGTGAGAGTTCAAGTGCCATGCAGCAGCTGGGATATAGCAGGCACTTAGTCCAACTGCAGCCTTGGTTGTGTGGATATATGTACAAAATCCTGAAATGAGCAGTTCAAAGTCTGTGGGCATTGGAATTTTTGGCTATTGCTTGAGGTTTAAGGTGAATGAGATTGTTGGTAATAGAGAGCTATTATATTGGCGTGGCATGTGACGACATTACATGCTTAATGACACCACAAAAAATTACTGCCTCAAACGGCAGCTCTTATTCAACAAAGCAAACAGCTGCTCCACAAGTTGCTTTGGATGGTTTCTGTACAAGTGGAATTATTATGCTGTGATGAAATCTGTGGTAGGAACAAGGTTAAGACTGTTTTGAGACACCTGACCTGAACCTCCAAGTACGTTTAAGGTTGAGAGAAATTACAGTGAAAATTCAATTACCTAAAATGTTTGCACTATGTTAAGAATTTTTACAGACAATGAAGATATGGAACCACTTGAAAATTCTGTGATATCTATATTTTTCCTTTACTGTGATCTCTGAAGAATTAAGGCACTTGCAGATTTACTAGCCATTTTGTACAACCTTTTAAAAAGATCAAATACCTAAAAGCACTCAGGGGTTAGGAGGCCAAAGTGTCTTCCAGGTGGCTCACTGCTTTCTCACATGTTTAAATAGGTCTGATAATTGTTGTAGGATTCATTTGACCAAGTGCAATGTAGGTGGCTGCATCTGATACAGTCACTGAAGTCTCCCACTGGTGCCTACAGCAGTTAGTAGCAGATGCTTCTAGAGAGTGATTCATCTCATCTTGAGGCAAGTCAATATAAGTTATGATGTACCAATATAAATCTCATCAAATTTGAAGTTTTATAGTTCTTTAAATATAGTGGGACGTAAAATTTCTCATGTAAACTTAAGAAAAGTCTTCGAAAATATATGCTATCCTCTACTTTCACTCTGTGATGTCGACGCAGGTTTTTCTGTACCTGCAGACCTCTAAAGTGTGTTCACTGAACATGTGGACATGTAACCGTGCATGGCTACATGCTTGTATTTGCATGTATCAGCCCAAATAGTCACAAAGCCAACTGTTCAGCAGATTATTTTAATAAGGCCAAGATTCCTTTTCTTCACTTCATTTGTCCATGCTGGCTGTCCCTGCTTTGGCCTGTTCATCTATTTTTTTTTCCCCCTTCAATGTGTAATTCTGTGCTTTGAACAGCACCTCTCCTCCTCTCTTGTCCATCTATCTCATGGTGTCTTAAGCAGTTCTTGCTGTTTCTAATTTCCTGACGGGGTTTCCTTCCTGTTTCTTATCTAACGAACTTTGTTTCTGAATGCATCCGGAGGTTGTATTCAAGCTGATTGCCTTCTGCTCACTCCTTGTCTGTATTCTGGGCTCAGAGTAATCTGAACTTCTCTATAAGGGAAAATCAGGGGTCCAGGAAGCTGGAGAATAAATAAACTATTGGTATGTAGAAACAAAAGCTGTCAATTCCAGTAATTTATGGATAGTGAACTGAATTAATCTGATGCTAAACAAATTAAGAAAAGAAAAAAAGTAAAGAATTCCCTGTTCATTTCTAGCAGTTTCTATGAGCTAGCTGCAAAGGTTACCATATGCATATTAGGAAAAGTATCTTCATTTTTACTACAGATCTGTCAGAGAGGTAGTCTGTCACTTGTGGTTTATTGGATAAGTGTAAAAATGTACCTGGAGTTGTCTCAAAGATGTAGTTCTGTTTAGTAGTTATATTTAAAGGAAGAAAAATAAATTAAATGTTCATTTAAGAAATTTAGCTGTTTAACTTGAGAGAATTTTTGAATAACCTGCTCATAAAAAAATATAAAGCTGATATTATTTTAACTGCAGGAGGTACTTCAGAATTCATAGTGAAACTATATTAGCATAAAATAAAGTATAATTCCTCAGGAAAAGCAATACAGATCACCAATTAAATTTCTGAATTCTTCAGCTGAATATGAATGGTTTATATTTTCAGATCAGGGATTGTACCAGTCACCTGTCACAGATGCTTTTCATTTTCCCTGCTATCTGTATCATCATGAGTTTGTCCCATGCAGAGGCAATAAAAATAGCAGACAGGTTCACATTTGTCAGGAATATATCCAATACTAGTGTTTGAAAAAGACCAAAATAACTCAGTAGTACCCAAAATAACAGAAGCCCAAGTCAGAAAATGGTTGAGACCAAGTAGACAAAGCCATAAGGTATGTGGTAAAAAAAACCTACCAACCAACCCCTCCCCGCACAAATATTACAGCAGCTTGGTCAGAAATGTTGTATAAAAATAAACAGCAATTGAGAAAACACTGGGTCAAAAATAAGAGAGCTGAGAAGAGCCAAGTGACTTCAAAAATCACAACTTAATCACTGCACGTAGAAGGGAGTGATAAATAATGAAATACATGAGATTGAATTAGAAGAGATGATACTTAAAGCAGGTTCCAAAACTAATAAACAGTACCAAACTCTAATGCATGTCTGACTTTTCACATATGAGTTCTTTCTCTCAAATCAATAAAATTATTGAAATATTTAAAATTAAACTGTATTCTCAAGTACTTTCCTGGCTCTGTGACAAAGATTGAGCACAAAGCTATTCCTTGCATGTGAAAAATTAAGGCTACATTGCCTTTAGTACTGCACGTGGATATGGAGTGATTTAGTTCAGTTTCTATCTCACCTGGATGGACGTAAGTTATGGAAAATATTGTAAGAAGAGCAGGTGGACAGGGACTATTTTCAGGAATAGATGAGATCATAGTGAACAGTTTTATGGACTAAGTGACAAAAAAGATAATGAGATCTAGAGAAAACGTTCAGCTTCCAGCCTGCAGGAACTAGGGCGATGGCAGCAACTAAGGAAAAATGGCTGAGAGATCTAATTGAAGTGTGCATAATCTTAAATGGTGTAGATAATGTTAATGCTTTGTACCCAGCATGCATTCAAACACCAGGGGCAAGTACTGTACTTAAAATCAAATGCAGGCATAAAGAAACATTTATTAAGTTAACAGGAGCTGCTGAAGTGACCTGCAAGGCATAGGTATTGAGAAAAACACATTGAGGGTCCTCGGGCAACAATTAGCTTATGTCCTGCAGCCATCAGCACTGGAAGGAAACATTCCTGGCTTCTTCCACTTCCTTGGTGACACCAGAGAGGGGATTTTTGTTTTGTAACCGTTTCTGAACCAAGACTGTTTGACATTTGTTATTTTATAAAAATAGATTATAATGCCTCATTAGATTTTTTTACAACCTCTTACAGATTAAAAAACACAGAATGCAGCTTTAAGTTGACAGTTCAGTGATTTAGGTTGTCTGAATATATCTGCATGAGCATTTCCTAGCTGCATATGTTGCTGAAAGGTTTTGTACATGTAGTCCTATCTAGAGCATCATGTTAAAATCTGTGCTGACCATGGATTAAGAAAGTATGCATGAATTATGCACGATCTTGGTTATTTCTTAGAGGAGGATCAACAACACGTTTGATATTTTAATGCCAAATATATTCTAATCATAATTGTGATTGACATTTCTGCTGAAGGTTTTTAGTGGCTGTGTAACCCAAGTTGCCCTTGCTGCTGGGCAAGCAGTATTTATTTTGCTGGCAACATCTGTTGGCAAAGAAAGTTCCCTGATTTTCTACCAGTTTTTTTTTTTTTTTTTTGCAACATCTCCCCTCCAGCAAGCCTTTGAATTCTGTAGCATAGCCCTTCTTTACCCAGTATTAGAGAAGGTGCATTTCCAAGTGACTGATGTCAGACTACTCTCTAAGCACTTCTGGTAGGGTGTAACTGCAGCATGCAGTGCTGAGATATCAGAAAAGTTACAGAGCTGAAAGAAAAGGCAAATTAGCCCACGCTGAGTACAGATTTACTGATGAGGCATTGCTCCCAGGACCTGATAAGTTATCTCTGAGCTGTGCTGTTCCATCTAGAATAAACAGTGTCTTTGTGTTTTACTATCTTTCATAGTGAGCATGTCACCTGTTTTAGCCTGAAAAAATCTGGGATTTTGTGCTTTGATTTGAAACCAGAGAATGAAGAAATAAACAAATCATTAATTCGCAACTTTTGTAAAGATTGCAGTAAATCTTGAGCTAACATGATGTGCCTTATTTCTTAAGGTATTGTATTACAGTAAAATAAATAAAAGATGAAAAGAACTGAACTGGGACTGTATTGGAGTGTCCATTCTACAGAAGAACTGGGAAATTTTGATCTTGAACTCACCTGTTCCCAGTTTTCAGTAGAGTGCAAGGTTCATATGCTCCCAAGAACAATACTGCACATCTAAGGTATCTTTATACTGGGGAGGTTTTTTCACCCTCCTTTTCATCATTTAGAGTAGAAGAAAAAATAATAAAACAGATATCTAAAGACAAAATGTAAACAGAAAAGCTGTAGTTTTACCATGTGTTAGCTGGATGAAATCTGACAAACAAACAATACTAATAAAATGATAATAGTTTTGGGCAGCCAGCCAGGAACACGCTGTTCCTGAAAGAATTTTTTTTTTTTTTAATGAATTATGGCAATATTGTCTGTTTTATCAAAGGTGAAATATTTTATGAGGTTGTTGGTTTCCACTTGATTTTGAGGATAATATGTTACAGACAAGAATCAAGGAAATTGGATGCCAAGAGTATGAGTGTGGGAAACTTTCCTTGGTTTGGGATAAACAATAAGGCTGTGACAAGGAGAACAGGGATTTGAAGCTGAATTCTGATATAATCCAGGCCAGTAGCCAAATGCTAAGCAACTGAGTGTGACAGACAAAAATACACAGCCCTCTTTCGCAATGCAGATCCATTTTTAAAAATGCTCAAAAGATTTTGTCTGTTATTCTGTTTGGAAATTGAAACAAAAATTTTGAGCAACTTCCATAGATCTGACATTTAATTTTAATGCTCTGTTCAACATATAGCAATAGGCATAACACGTGTTAGGTGCAAATTATTTTTGTTTAATATAGATCTTAAAATAGTTTCTGGGGTAGAAAAAGGAATTAATGATTTTCTTAGGCTCTAAAAGACCTTTTCAAATGAATGGTCAGAAAAATTATGCAATGAAAAGAGGACAGCAATTGTTCATTTTCCATTAATAGTGAAAGAATCAATTTAAGCAGATTATCTGTTGGAGATGTTTCTGCCTCATGTTCACCTAACTACCTTCTAAAACTCTAAACCCTAAAGTCTCTGTTAACTTTACTGGTTGCACTGTTGACCATTGAATTGAAGGACATTTTCCATAACTCCATCATGTATTTCCTTGGCATGTTCAGAAGTAAGGTTAACGTTGTATGTTTGTGAGGCAGAATTTATTAGAACTTAAAATGGATCCCATTTCTTGGACATGAATTTGATATATTACTATGTTTTACTCTGAACACTAATAACTACTCTATTTTCTGTTCACCAGAAATATTGTTCTAAGAAATATTTTAACTTATTTATTTTCTATAAATTTCATAAATGTAGGCTCTTGCTGGTGTGATGATTCATGGAAATTAATATTCTAGGCTGAGAGGCAGGTGAAACAGTAATGCTAATATCTATGTTGTTTTCTTCCTTTATTTTTTTTCAGCAGATCTGCTACAATTTTCAGCTACTCTTTATCCTTTCCATGACTTGAAGACAAAAAAACATCTATCAGCTGAGAATGAATTCACAGAACCCTAAAATGGCTTGAGCTGGAAGGGACCTTAAAGATCATCTAGTTTCAAACCTCCCTGCCATGGGTAGGGACACCTTCTACTAGATCAGCTTCCTCCAAGCCTGGAGTATTCAACCTGGACTTGAATACTTCCAGGGATGGGGCATCTACACCTTATCTGGGCAACCTGTTCCATTGCTTCATCATCCTCACAGTAAAAAATGTTAATCCTAACACTTAATCTCTTTCAATTTAAAGCCATTCCCCCTTGTCCTATCGGTCCATGTCCTTGTAAAAAGTCCCTCTCCATCTCTCTTGTAGTCCCTTTTAGGTACTGGAAAGTGCTACGAGGTCTTTCCAGAGTCTTTTTTTTCCAGGCTAAACAGCACCAATCCTCTCACCCTTGTCTTCTTGGGAGAGATGCTCCAGGTCCCTGATCATGTTTGTGATCCTCCTCTGGACTCACTCCAACAGGACCACATCCTTCCTGCATAGGAGGCTTCAAAGCTTCAATCACTATTCCTCATCCTAAAGCATAGATGTTATGGGATTAAAAAGGTTTAACCTCAAAAGACCAAACTTCATAGTCTGCTCTGACTTCTTGCATTCAGACATCTACAGGTCCTACCAAATTAAGTTGGGAGTAGTTTGGGCTGCCCAAGAAGGAAACAGGACTGAATGCTTCTTTCCATTAATCTGTAGGCACATATCTTCCCTCACTTCTCATATGGATTTTATCTAAACCAGTTTCTGTGTGCTCAAAAATATTTATTCGTTCAGTAGCCAGAATTCCTTCCTAAAATGTCTCCAGAGCAAAATGCAGCTGAACATCAGTCTTACTGTGATTGGATTAATTCAATGGAATTCCATCAGCATTGAGGCAGGGGCCTTCCAACCTTGAGACCAGCTGGAAGTGCTTTTACTGTAAACTCCCAGGTGCCAAAAGGCAGTCAGTGAAAGCAATTTCAGACACAGAATTAATGAAGGCAACAGCAGATGATATTGGGCAGCAGCGTTTGGCAAAACATCTGATTTCAAGAGGAACAGTAGTTTTAATCACATGGGTAATATGTTACGGATGATGAAAGGGATATTCATACATGAGATCTATTCTTGTCCAGTGAGTTTAATACAATGTGTATCTTCATGTTCTCATTTGGATGAGGATCCTGGTCATGTAGTAGCTAGTGAGACATCATAGATATTCTCCCAGACTTTTATTTTTTTTCTTGCAGCTGTCATAATGAAAGCCCTTACAGAGTTATCAGATCATTTTTTAATTATGAGTTATATTTGTTCTAACAATGAAGTTTGTCCAGTCCCATAAAATCTTCTGAATGATGGAGTCTCTAGAGCTTTCATTCAAGTAATTATTTAAGAGTATTGTATGACAGGTAAAAATGTAATTGATTTACCACTGCTGGAAAAGCACAATTTCTTGTTAATATTTTCTTCTTTAGTCAACATATTTTATGTCTTCTTTATGTCAACTTATTACCTGTGCTATTTGGAGATCAGGATTAGGGCATAGCTAAGAGGGAAAATTGCCACTACAATTTCTAGGTCCAGTTCAGAACCTACTTCTTTGCTGTCTGTATCTAGACACTCATCACCAGCAGTTGTACAGGTAAATTGTCAAGAAACATAATCTTTGTTACTGTGTGTTGCTTTCACCTGCTTTGAAGAACTGCGCAAGCAACTGTCAATGAAATTGCTGCACTTAGCTTCCTATGTTGACATATTTCCCAAATATATAGGTTCTTGTAACTGTCTTTGCAATGTTACGTCCACATGCCTTTCCTCTAAGTCATCCATCAAAGCTGATTACATGACACATTTTGTGCATTGACATGGGAAATGGCAGTCTAATATATCTCTTTTTTTATTATACATGCTATCATGTATTTAAGGTTCTCTTTAATATTCTTCTAGGGTAAATATATATTTTTCTTATTTCTAGCACTGTTATGATATTAAAATTTATTCATAACTTGACTAGTGGCAAGATCAGGTTCAGTGGTAGTTTGACTGCACATCTGGATAAGTTGGCTTGTTTAGTAAGGTTGCTGTGAATTAACATTTAACCTAAATATTTATATTTTATAATTACTATTCCATTAAAAATGCAATTTGTTATGCTTCAATCTGTTCTCTGTCTCTGGGTTAAGAGTATATTGTTTCACTTGTTCATCTAATGCTGTCTCAAGAGTTGCAGCAGGCAAATCTTTTAACTCTTCATTATTCATTAGCTTCCATTCTGGTCCTTTTAGCTCCTGGGACCATCAAGCCATCACACGCTTGCACTTGAGTATCATTATTGTTGGCACAGGCTTGTCAAAGCATTAGAGCTCCTGGCAAGGCACACAAAGGACTGGTGTGTGGTGTCACAAGCACACATTGCTGCAAATTATCATCTTCCTGAGTTTTGTCCTTGTTATTTTCCTATGATGAGGTTCTGTGTGTGCAGTCCTGTACCCTTGTAAGAGTATTTTCTGTGGAGCTTTCTGATGTTCTGCCCCTTTTTTGGAAATAATTATTTACATTTTTCTTTTTTTTTTTCTGAAAATATTGCTTCCTATCTAAGCATACACAACATGCAATCTTTATTTATGATGATAAATGTTAGCACCAATCAGTTGAATCAGCAGTTCGTATCCTGTTTAGCAATGCTGATTTATCAGCATAATTTAGCTTTCTAGAAAAGATGCAGGAAGTAAAGGTGATATCTGCCATATATAAAACCCTCTCCATCAGGACTAGTTTTGCAGCAAGAGGGGCACATTTAAATTTCTAGCAGTCATTAATAAAATGCTTGCACAAGCCTAGTGCAGAAACCTAGGAAAACTAAGTTAATCTCTCTGGTGCTCAATAAGCTGATTTCCCCCATTTGCAAAGACGAATCAAATCTCTTAGCAGATGACATTTTATTCAAAGGAGGTTACCCTGGTACCTGAAAATACTTTTTTTCCTTTTCTTTTTCCCCTCTATTGTATCATACTCCATGAACACAGGGTGTAGAAATTAAACTCTAAATACTCACTTCCTTTCCCCACACCCTCTTTGTTAGGAGAGGGACAAAGGCAGAGACCATGAGTTGAGATAATAATTTACTGAAAGCAAACAAAAGTGACTAAGAAATGCCCAGTAACAGCAGCAATATCAATAACAAAATTATGCAAAAGGAGAGGGTACTTTACACACAAAAAAGTGTTCAGCACCTCAACGTCGTTCTGCGTGGCTGCCGGAAAAGGCAACATGACAGCCACTCCCACACAGTGCCATGTGGTTCCCCCAGACAAAGACAGGATGGTAGGTGCTCCCCATCCCTGAGCCAAAAACAGAAAAATGATGGACAACTCTTGAAAGCCACATTGTCCACATCGAGCCACACTTCTGCTTCAGGCACTGGACTTGATTCTGCTCAGCTGCTGCTGGCACTGGTGTCGCCATTTTTGACTGCTCCACCCCGTTCTGCTGGGGGCCTTTTGGCTTGGGTCAGACTCAGCTGGGGTCTACACATTTGGACCTACATAACTTCGCTAAGGGTTTCTATTTCTTTAACTGATACAGTTAGTTTAAACAAATGTGACTCCTAACCAGACCTGTTGCATTAGATGAGGGTGACTGTTTAGTCAGGAATGAGTCTGCTCTTTTATTTTTCACAGACTTCTGAACCCTACTACAGTGAAAAAAAATAGACATAAATGCTTCCTAGAGATAATAAAACAACTGAACAGCAGAAAATTACTTGTCATTTCTGGTGGCTTCCTTTCTCTCTGAAGTACATGGGATAGCAGTGTGGCTTCATTCATCCTTCCAGCTTCCAACTTCTGGACTCATATATGGGATAGATACACTCCGCATATGGTGTTATTTCCTTCCCTAATTTTGTTTCAACTTTCTAGTAATATTCATACATTCTTACATAACTCTCAGTCTTTCCTATTGATTTCATTAGTGCTGCATCCCATTTTCTTAAATGAATAGTAGAGCTTATTCTCTTATCGCTCCTGTACTGAATTTCTTTAAGGGAATGCACCATTACCTCCTTAAACAGAAGCACTTGAAAGTACTTCAGGCTGGTATTTCTTGTTTAATCTATCACACCCCTTTTAAACTTAATATAGCGTTATGAAGATACTTTTTACGCCCCATCTGAAGAGCTGCTCCTTTCAACACTTTGAACTTTCTTTTTCTTTCATCTCACTATCTAGTGTTGATGACAAAATTTCTATGAAAATGTGTGGATTTTCAACTAAATTAATGTTTTCAAAAAATACCATCTTTCTTGGGAAAATTTAATCCTTCAACACATAAGTCTGACCCCAAAACTTCCTTAATAAAATCCTTCTGTATATGTTTCAGTTTTCAGCAGCCCACCAAAGTCTATCCAATACCCTCGTCTATTTAGTTCTCATTTTATACTATAGTTAATAGTTTATAGTTCTTACTTGAATGGTAAATGTAATCTTATTTTCTATTTCAAAGTTTTATACAGTTTCATTTCAGAAATTCCCATCTGAGTCATAGCTTATGTTTCCCTACATACACTCATTTTAAGTTCAGATCCAGTTGCTCACAAATTGGAAGCAGATATTCTAAAGAAAGATTTCTCAGAGATAATCTAGGTCATAGCTGCAGGTTTTTCTGAAAATATTCAAACATATATATATATTTGTTATATATGAGTGGTTTTTTTCTCTAGATCTACATACACATATGCACAGAGCCTGTTTATGCATGCACACACAAACACCACACACGCTATGATGATGTATCACCTGGTACCTGTCCACTGCCTTCTGCTTCATAGCAACTTGAAAAAAACTTTTTTTTTTTTCCTTTCATTCATCCTTTTTTGAAATTTGGCTTTTGGCCATCACCTTTTAGCAGTTATATAAAATAATTTTCTGTGGAAGAATGACATCAGCATTTATTGCTGAGTTATAGTCCTGCACATAACCATTTATATCTCAGTCCTCCTGAACGTGGAGAGGCACCTGTAAAAAAATTATCAGTGCATGAATACGTATACATTGAAAATGCAATGATGTGAAAAATCGAACTTTTGTGTTTTGCAAAGAATTATATTAGAAATATGATTGTCATTCGTCCATTTTGGCTAAATAACTGAAAGTTATAAAACTCTGACAAAAAGTAGAATGGCTTTCAATCCTGTATAATGAAGGGAAAAAATTATGAAAAGTTTGCCATTCAGTATGCAAGTTTCAAATCAGCCATAAATAAACAAGACCTAAAATACAGAGAATTAATGTTCAGTTAGCAAGAGTTTTACCATCTAAATACATATGTGGGTGGACTGTGTTGTGATCTTATTTGCTTTATCACATTAAATATTTTGTTATGAGTATTTTCCTGATATTTCCGTATAGCTGTGCTATCTCACATACTTTTCCAGTAAGTCTACCTTATGTCAGTTAATTTCTTAACATGATCCTTTTATTACCACTTTTTAGAACATAATGAGGGTTTTTTTCCATTTTTTTTCCTTGTCCCTCTCAAAGTAGAATATTGAGTGCTGGTGATTTTTGGGTGAGGTTCATTGCATGTCCCACATTTTTACAGAGACAATTTTAGGAAAAGTTAAATATTCTCAATGATTTAACTTTTTCAGGATATTTTTCTGTCTCTTATGAGTGTCTTATTAAAAGTCAAAGTGATGCAGAATGAGACCAACCATGATATATGTGATGCTTGAATAAAAGACTTCTGAATATATCCTACAATCTGAGAATTGTTTGAGCATGAAATTTTCCCATTTTTTATTTTAATAAAAACCTTAATTTAAAAAGGAAATGAAGAGGACTGTTCTTTTGCAATTCAGGTGTCATTAGTTTTACACATAAACCTGTATTCATCTCACCTCACATGGCTGAGAAATCCGTTATGAGACTTCATCTTTCTGGAAGCAAAGAAGAGAGGTAAGGTTTTGCTTCACTGTTTCCAAGGAAATTTGAGCAATTAGGATAATAATTTAGGCCCTTTAAGTCACTAAAAGGTCACAAAGAATGGTTTTGAACTGTCTTGCTTATATTGCAGATCTTCACCCTAAAGCCAGCTCACACATATAGAGATGATTCTCATTACTATGGAGCTTTGTACTACTGATCAGAAAAATTTACCATTCAATCTATGAACCTGAACTAGGTGAACCTTGCTGATGTTCCTTTCCACTACTGTTACTTCACTGCTGCTCTTCACTTCTTTTTCTTAAGGATCAATCGAATTATGTTTGATCCAAAACCACAATAACTTGAAAGGCAAGTCCTTTGCAGTCAGTGGCCTGCAAGCAGCTGGGCTGCTGAGAGGTTTTCCTCTTCATGTTGAGTTTCTAATGTAGAGTTTTCTCTCTTTTTCAGTCAGAAGTACGGGCCCACATTTCCACCTTCCTTATGCAGTGAATGTATGCTGTTCAACACTACCAGGCTAAACAGAAAAGCTGACTATGTCTACTTGGCAGATGTTAATTTTTCATTCCTTATGGGAACGATTTTGGAAAATCAAGATGACAATAAATCATAACACCTCATATTGCACTTTTAAAATGAAATTTAGGAAAAGATCAGTTGCTATATTAAAAATGTTTAACCTTGGAATTACATGACAATTGCACTATTCACTATCTCCTGAGCAGTGAACAGAAAGAATCTTCTGTTTTGAATGGTATATTGTAAACTCTCCAGGTTACTCACACTTTAAGTTGCTTAGATTTCTTTTGGTTAGGAAAACAAAGTATATTCAGGCCATTATAGCAATGCAGTATATTCTTTGTGAGTCTAAAATCAGGCAGAGAATAAGTCCTGTCTCTGATAGGCTGAACCTAGATTTTTATAAACATGAAGAAAATACTTGAACTGGTTTTTTTCAGATTTTCGTGATTAAACTTGTCTATTCTGAATTTCAAAAAAGCTTATCTAACCCAAATATATTGAATGCTTGATTTAAAAAGTGCAAACTTAAAGTATGTTTGGTCTATACTTATATAGTCTTGAATTCCCATATATTTTCTGACTTTATTGAGTTTGAAAGACTTTAAATAACTATATTAGGGAGCTTATTTTTTTCGGTCAAACCTATTTGCATCAAAACAGTACTTTAAGGAACCCCTCAATCAAAATTCCTGGCTGGAAAAATACTTGAGAAGCACATTCCTAGCAGCCTAAAAAGAACTGGAGGGAATGACCAGAAGTATCTTTGGAGTAGAAGTGTTTTCAAAAAGTAAAGGTGCAGGCGTTCTCTTCAAAACCCTGTCTGAAAAACATTCACAAAAATAGCCTACTTTTAACTTGGGCAGAAGAATTCAGTGAAGTTTTCTGTTTGTTTTTGCGTGTTTTAAGAGTTTTTTCTTTTGTTATAAGCATTCTCAAACTGTGAACAAATTTCAGTGTTTTAGCCATTGAATCCTCTTTTATAAAAGAAACCACAGGGGGTTGCTTCAGTGCAGGAAGCTGGGACCCAAGTAAACTTCTGAGTTGCAGCCTCGGCTAACATAATGATTTTCTTTTTTTCTGTTACCTGGACCTGTTTTATTACCTGAAGATAGGAAGAAGTACCACTAGAGGTTCACCCAGCAATTTAAGATATATAAGACTTTGAGAATATAATATTCTCTTGGAGATATTCTCAATATTTATGAAGAGAAATTGATGAGGAATTCATCATAGAGATTTACTCCCTTAGGCCTTATTGCTCTGTGCAATGTGTAAGATGCATGATTTTAAACAGAGGGTTTTACATCACTGACTTTTAAGATTCCCTGGTTTAATTTTGCGGCAGGTGGTTTATAGAGCTAAAATATTTCAAAAATCTCTTTAAAGGTAAATGGTACTGGTAGAACTTTCAAGCTGTATGATGATGAAACCTCTCTACATGACAGCAATGCACAGATTCTCAGTGTCTTGTTGCACTGAGAATAGCAAAGTATTTTACTGACATTTAGATGACTTATGGTGACTTTCATTTTTTTGTTCTTTGATATTTTACAGCTCTCATTTGCAGCAACAACTCCAGAGCTGGCTGATAAGAAAAAATATCCTTATTTCTTCCGGACAGTGCCATCTGATAACGCAGTGAATCCAGCAATTTTGAAGTTACTCAAACATTATCATTGGAAGAGAGTAGGAACTTTAACCCAGGATGTACAAAGGTTCTCTGAGGTAAGATTTGCATAATTTTGGTTAGGAAAACGAAGAGATACTAATATTAGTACACAGAACTAATAGAAGAGATACTAATATTAGACACAGAAGAGATACTAATATTAGACTTCCAAGGAGCTAGTTCCTTTATTAATAGCAATTAAGGAAAAAGAAACTGTCTCACTGTTTCAGTCCTATTTGGCTTTCTCTTAATAGGTCACATTTACTGTATTGAATAAACTTAATTCCCTTCTGGGGTTTATTTGAGTGTCTGTAATGAAAGCTACCCATACTTTCACATGCCTGTTTTTTACACCCAAGATCATTATACCCAAGTGCAAGGGTTCCTTCATACTCTTTGATTTGCAAAAGCTTATGTTTTTGAGGGAGGCTTGTATCCTGACTCTGGCTCACTAAAAAGGGAGAATAAATCCAATTTCTTCATGTTCCTTTTGTGCTCTGATTTATTATAAGCATCAACCTGAACGCTGAGGAACAAAATCCGGTAAGTCTATGGCTGAAGATATTGGAGGAGCTTACTGAGCCAAAAATGTCTGAAGCCCCCAGAACTAATAAGATCATGTACCATGTAGCCAACAAATTGAGTTTCACCCTGAGCAACATTTTGGTCATAGAACTTGCAATAAAGTATGGACTAAGTGCCTTGAAGCATGGTTTTAACAACAGAGTAAAAGAAAACATCTTACATGTAATGAATCAGAGCAAAAAAAGGAAAAGAATTGGCCCGTTGATTATCAGAGAGGTAAAACTAACAGAGGCATGCCTGGTTGTTTGGAGTTTATTTCTTCCTCAGCATTGGTTAAAACAGGCTGACTGTGCTCTGAAGACTAGCATAATTAAAACAAGGGAAGAGGGATAAGAACACGTTAGAGTCATCTTAGATGAGTCAGATATTTTCGGATTGTCTGGCGCAATTAATTCACTATGGAATACTTAAGAAATCTTAGACTCTTCCCTTATGAGCTTTGAGAATTAAAGGATAGAAAGTAAATGAATTGTAGGGGGAGGGAAGAAACCTTTGTGTCTGTCTTTCCGGAAAACACACAAAGGCCCAGGGAATTATAGGCCAGTCAGGCTAAATTTGATTCCTGGAAAGACACTTGAGCAGACAATCTGTTTGGAATCACACAGGACAAAAAAAGATGCTAAACAATGGTGAAATTGGATTTGTCAAGAACAAATCATGTAAAGCAATCTGATTTCCCTCTATGACAAGGTAACAGGTCTCAAGGAGGTGTGATAGATGATGTGTGCTATTTTATGACTTATAAAATGTTAAAAGTACTGCTAGAGAAAAGTAGGAAAACTTAATCTTGGTGAAGATACTGTAAGAGCAGTCTAGTCTCTAACCAATATTCCTGCCACAAAAGTTAATAGACATCAGGTCAGTTGAATAATTGCTTTTAAAACAAATGCTGAGGCATAAAGTCACCAAAAAAGCATGGTATGCTTTACCCTTCTCTGTCTTGGAAATAATTTCAATGAGTAGTTATCAGTGGTATACATTCAAACAAGAAGGATGAGATTCTGTCAAGTGGAATTCTCTAGAAAGAGATAAGGTTTTCTCTAGATAGTATGATAGAGAAAATGTTTATTAAATTGCAGTTCATACTTACTTGGGAAAAGCTGCAAGTACTTTGCAGAGGACAGGATTATGTTTCAGAATGATATTATTGGTTTAACCCCAGCTAGCAGCCTTGAACCACACAGATGCTTTGTCACTCCTCCACGAGCAGGTTTGGGGAGAGTATCACAAAGGTAAAAGCCAGAAAGCACAGGGGTTGAGATAAGACAAACTCATAGGGAAAGCAAAAGCTGTGTACACAAGCAAAGCAAAATAAGGAACTAATTCATCACTTCCCATGGGCAGGCAGGTGTTTAACCATCTCCAGGAGAGCAGGGCCACGTCACATGTAGCAGCTACTTGGGAAGACAAATGTCATCACTGCAAACATAACCTCCTTCCTCCTTCTTCCCCCATTTATATACTGAGCATGATGTCATATGGTCTGGAACATCCCTTTGGTCATGGAGGCCTGTTCCAGCTGCATCTCCTTCAAAACTCCCATGCACCTCCAGCCCCTTGCCAGCAATGCAGTATGAAAAGCAGAAAAGGCCTTGGCTCTGTGCAAGTCCTACTCAGGAATAGCAAAACCACCTCTATATTATCAACCCTGTGTTCATCACAACACAGCCCCATGCTAGACCCTGTGAAGAAAACTAACTCTACCCCAGCCAAAACAACATATTTATAAAGGTTTTAATAACAACAATATTTAAGTGAAAAAGTGCAGAATGGCTACGTAGGCAGTAGATCTCCAGAGAAAGGTATGGAAAGCGCTACAATGAGCCACAAACTGAGTAATGGGCAAGATGTGTAAAGTGCTTGACTTATTGTAAAAAGTAGAAAGGAGCAAAGAGCACTTGATGCATGACTCTGATATAAGGCAATATTGACCCTTAAGACACACACACTAAACTGCAAATCTACTTAGTGTTCATTAGATGGAAGTTGGAAGATCGGTTCTAGTATCATCTTCAAGAAGGAAGTAGATCAGAGATGTCTGCAAAAAACATTGGGTCACCTGGAAACATATTTAATGAGAAAGATTAGAAGTGAAAAAAAAGTCCAGTAGAAAGGGTAGATTGTTGAACTTTTGTTGTGTAGGGTTTCTTAGGATAACACTAAACAAACACAACATAGAGATTCTTGGTCTTCCTTTGGGACAGCAGGGGGGACTTCCTGTCTGTTAGGGTCACTTAAGAAGTTCTAAAACTGCACTTTCAGGGGTTTGCAAGAGTGCTGCACTTGAGTTCAAAGTCTCTCCATTTCTCTTGAAAGGTGAGCAACAAACGTCTCTGCAAACTCAATTTACTGTGATTCATTACAGCTTTCAAGTAATGCAAGATTCAGTCAAGGCTTCCTTGAATTGCAGTGATTTTATACAGCGTGTTGAGTCCTGTGTCTTCAAAATGGTTAGAGCTCAATCCTTTCTTTTTCAGCTCCATGTAGAGTTTCTCCCTTCCCTGTGCAGACAGTGAAAGCACAGGAAAAACTGCAGGAACTATTTAATTTGCTGTCTGGGAGCAGTGAGGGATGGGAGACGCCAGCAGTAGAGCAGGAGAGCATGGTACAGCTGGGCAAAGCCCAGTACTGCTGCAAGAGAGGAGGGCAGACCTAGAGAATAAGGCCAGGATCAGCCAAGTGTGTAGATTGTCAGGCAAGTAAGTCCATGGCAATGAAGCAGGTCCAAGCTGGCAAATCAGTCCACAATCCAGGGCCAGGTCTAGTGACTGCTGGACAGGTGGTCTATGGCAGAGAATGAAGACACAGGACTAAAGGCTAGGTAGAGGCCCCAGAGGAAAGACCATCAAGGCCTGTTAGTGACCCTCAGGTGCTGGTATAAGTTTATACATCAAGTGAAATTATAATTTTCCCTCTAAAGGAACATCATGCAAAGCTATTCTTCTGCCATTTTTTTTGAAATTGACAGAATAGCTGAATAGCATCTAAAACTTCTCTATCTGTTGTAAAATTCCACTGAGCTTGGGATGTGAATGGTTTTATCTGTAACGAAATTACATGACAAGCCATTAGATCAGAAGTAACTGAATGTAGTCCCTTACTCTCATGCAAAATAAAATAAGCAGAAACAAATTAATGGGATCTTTAGAGAAGCCTATGTGATAACTCAGGTGGTTTTACTCTTAGCAGCAAAACAGAGCAGTTGTCTCATTTTTCCATCTCCCAGAAAGACTACAACAGCTTGATCTCTTTCTCTTTTTTCAATGTAGAACAGTTTGGATATCTATCTAAATTTCTTCCAGTGGTCCTTCCACCTAAATACATGGTGGGATAGATGCTCCTTCTTGTTCTTGCATAGAGGCTTGATACCCTATAGGTTAGTCCACAGGAACCCTGATTGCATCTCTTTACCTGCCATCTAACTTTAGGGTTTTTTGGGCTGATGACTTGTTTTACTTAGCTAGATCACTGTCTCCAGTCTCTCTGCAATTTGTGCTTCATCTCATTCATAATTAAAGCTCACCTAACTTGCCTGCAAGTTAGCTGCCCCTCAAAGTCATCAAGCTATCTTTTTGGTTTACTTTGCCTTGTAATGAGACAGTTGTCTCAATTGCTTAGTTTAGGAGTCTTACTCCAATTTATCTCTGACAGCCAAGATCACAGAGGATCTCTTGCTTCTATTTCGGTTGTTTCCTTCAGGAATCCTTTCTGCTGAGACTTTGGGTTATCACCACTTCCTTTTTCTTGGTGAAAAAATCTTTTCTTCCTTATTCTTCAGGTCACATAGAGAGACTGTGGAGAACTTTATGCTAATGTGCTTTCAGTTCTTAAAGAACATGGGCAATATCTATAAATCTTATACTGCTAGTGTGGCTTGAGGCTCCCTTTCTTGGCATTACTTAGATTCAAGGAATATGACTTTTCAAGTGACCTGTATTCTGTGACTGGCAATAGTTCAGCTCACTGTTATCGTCCCTTGTGAATAATTCATGTCTGTTTGTACAACCATAAATATCCTTTCCATTGGGTTAATGTTTAAATTGTGTAAGTTGACTTGGTGTAAGAATAATGTACACACTTTATCAGTTCTGCTACTTAACGAGGACAAGTTCATACCTACTGTGCTTCTGTGTCCTAGATTTTATGGATTGCTGCCCTGTTTTCATCCTCTGGGATAAGATTCTGTTTCAAAAGTTAATTCTGGGGCAAAGATTTATAAATGAGGTCACAAAATATTTTTGAGATATTCAGCTCAAAGTGTTTGCTGTGGTATGTAACTGTAGGGTAATTAAGGTTGGAAGAGACCTTGGAGGTCTCTCATCCAACCTGCTGCTCAAAGCCAGGCTAGCTTTAGTGTTTACCAGCCCTGAAGAGTTCCAGCTGTTTGTCCTGGTTCCAGGAAGGGCAGGGTTAATTTTTGCAGTATCCTGAAGGGGCATGGCCAGGATGACGAAGTTATTCTATACCACCTCACCTCATTGCTGGGAGTTGGGGGTACGGAGTCTCTTTGAGGGAGAAGGGGTCCCTTCCAGCTCAGCATATTGAGGTGGAGAGAGCAGTCAGGAATTGTTTCCATGAGAATTGTTCACCTCTTTCTTGTACCCTCTGTCATTAGTATTGCTGCTGTCACAGTTCATTCTCTTATCTCATTGCTGATTCCAGTAAATTTTTCTTATCTCATTCTATGATCTTCACCTTTTTGTGCCTCTGACTCCCCTCCCTCCCACCACAGGGGAGGGGGAAGAGGGTGTGCAAGAGGCTCATGGTTTCACTGGAAACACTGAATTTGAGAATAGCCTTCCTAAACCACAACCCTGTTTTCAGCACACACTTTTCAGAAAAGGCCTGGCTGTGTCCTGCTTCTGATTCACAGATGAGCTTTCAGATGATTGAAGATTATGCAGTGGTTGCTGCCTCAAATTTTACTGCTGCCTGGCACTTCCTGTTTGAGATTGTATTTTGAATTAGGCATACCAAGCAATATTTCTGTGGTTTATTGTTTGCTATATTTCATGCTTCAGTGGGAAGAGTCATGAGAATGGAGCAATACTTAACTATAAGTAAGTCACAACTTTTGGAAGCCACCAGTATTGAAGAAAATGTAAAGGCTACAGAATATGACTGGGAAACAGAGAAATGTATAATCATGTACTGGTTTTCAGATAAGGCTTTATTTGTTTATGAGTAATCCTAGTTTACCTTTCTTCAGTATTCTTCTGTTATTTCATGCATATTTTTCATTTCATTTATGCACAGTTTTATTCACAGTATGTTTCAAACTGGAAATTGGCATTTGATTGCACTGGCACATTAAGAGGGTTTCCTTGTTTCCTTGTTTTGTGATAGGGCATTTCCTGTAGACTGGCTTCTTTTTGCAATCATCTCACATTGAAGTTCTGTGAAACTGCATTTTAACTTTACATTTGATAGCATATTCATAATATTTCTAGACTTTTAAAAATATATATATTTTCCTCCCCCTGAATACCTTGTCTGGGATTGTTTTTAAAATAAGTTGAATTCTGTTCATCTCAAGTGAATCTTTTTCTTTGTTTTTCCCTACTTCTTACTAGTCATCTCTTTATGTGATTTCTCTGCTTCTTCATGGAAATACTGAGAACTCCTAATGTAATTTTACCAGTGTAGGTGGCATTTCAAAAAGGCAGAAGAAATGAGAAGTGTGCAGTAAGCTAATGAAATAGATTAACAATATCAAGATAAAATATTCTCTCTTGTGACTGTCACAGTCTAAATAACCAAAAAATATGTTGGTGACAAAAGCTTAAGAGAAACAAACCTTGTAAGTGGACAAAACCCCATTTTTTCTGGTGGACATGATGAACACTAAGGATTTTTTAAAATTGTGTTGCATTTTGCACACTGACAATGCAACATCTGCAAAAATCAGCAGGCCATCAGGGTCCATATTACCTAAGTTTAAAAAAGTTAATATTTCTAAATTCCAAGTCTCAGCCTAGAAAATATAATACTGGAAAAAAATAAAATTGTTCCCAATAAAAACAGCTAACAATAAGTCTTCTAAACATAATATAGATCTGTTGCTGAAGAGAAAACAGAGTAGAAGTATTATTATTCTAGAATTTTATTTATTGCAGCCTTGTTTTGTCACTGTGTAGTCTGCAAACTCACATCTGAGTTCGTGGGCGGTTCTGATAAGAATTCACTGGATAAGCAGAAGCAACGAGAGAGTTATTTTGGGGCTAAGAGGGAGGGAAAATAAATGAGATATCTGCTGACGTTTCAAATTTCACCCAGAAAACAAACTTGAGACACCAGTTTTTGATAGCTGTAGGTATAAATTATGTAGAGTTCAAGGTGTGATTATGTTTTTTGACTTCTTAGATTTGGCTTCTGAGGATCAAAAAGAAGAGCAAAGCTTTCCACTCTCCGTCACAATTGCCAAGAGGTTTTAGAGCAGCAAGCAAAACATTACTTTTTTGTTCATGAATGAGCTTGGAAGCCTCAAATACAGCAGATAACATAAATGTTTAATCTGGGAGCTCTGAGTAGTACACAGTAATTTCCTCCTAGGAGTGCCCAACCTTCAACTTTGAACAGTAAAAAAGAAAGGCAGAAAATAAGAGACACACAAGGCAGTAAAAGGAAAATATTGGAAAAGTCATGAAGAGATTGAGAGCAGGAAAACTGAGACATTATAAACTGTTTATAACTGTTTAATTATAAAACTCTTAAAAATTATCTCTTCATAATATTTACTTTTTTCAGAGTGTGATGTGCCTGAGATCTTCCTTAACATTGCCTTATTCCCAATTCTTGGCTGATTTCTATAGCAAAATCTTAGAAACAATTTAATTCAAGTTTTCTTGACCTTGCAGAGAAGAATTAATTCCTCTATTCTGTTTTATAACTATACTTTATTGAAGTTGATACCTTGAGATCTTCACAGAAAGGCAATCTCTGAAAGTGACTTCTACTAATAAAAGAGAAACAGAAGTACAAGATCTAGTATGATTCTTCTGGGTCCAGGTAAATATTTAGAAGCCATGAGATTATGAGAAGGTCGTAAGATTATGATATAGGAAATGAATATAAATCATAGATAGAACCTTAGCTCAGGTTTGTCCCTCTTTGTAGGAAATGGTCTGTGTACATTTAGTTACATAGTGGGGGGGGCATTTTTAGGTGAAAATTGTAAATAGTAATTGGACATGACTATGTACAAGCAGCCTTTTAGAACCTTCACAGATGAAGACTACACAGCCTCCCTGGGGAACTTGTGCCAGTGGTTGGTGATCCTCGCAGTTCAAAGCATTTCCTGATGTTCAGATTGTACTTCTAAGTTGCAGGTTATGCCCATTGACTCTGATCTTGTCCCTGGGCACCTCTGAAAGAAGACTTGCTTTATTCTCTGTAAACCTATTATATCAATAAAAATAAATGTATATATTAATGTATTAATATACATTAATGAGATTCCCACCAAGCTTTCTCTTCTTTGTGTTGAAAAGTCCCAAATCTCTCAACCTTTCCTCACAGGAGAGATGCTCCTGTGTCTTAGTCACCTTCATAGCCCTTCTCTGGTCTCTCTCCAGTGTGTCCATGTCTGTTGTATTGAGAAGCCAAGAACTGAACCTGGCACTCCATGTACAAGCTCAGCAGTGCTAAGTAGAAGAGAAGGATCACTTTCCCCTACCTGCTGTGACAGCACTTCTTCATGCAGCTGAGAACACCATTAGCTTTGTTGGCCAAAGGGGCCCATTGCTGGCTCACTTCAACCTGGTGTCTTTCAGGAATATTTTCACCAAGCTGCTTTCCATTGGGCAGATCGAGCATATATTGGTGCATGCTATTCTTCCTCCCCAGCCCAGGACTTTGCACTTCCCCTTGTTGAACATGAGGTTCCTGTCAGCCCATGGCAGTATAACCTTGTTGTGTATCAGTCACTCATCCCAGTTACGTGTCATCAGCAGCCTTGCTGAGGGTACCCTCTGCTCCATCATCTGAATCATTAATGAAGATGTTGAACAGGACTGGAGCTGGTACTGACCCCTGGAGTACACTGCTACCTTCTGGGCTCCACCTAGACTTCATGCCACTGGGCACACTCATTTAGGATAGTTTTTAATTTACCTTGCTGTTCACTTGTCCAGCTCATACTCTATTAACTCTATGAGAATCTCATGGGAAAAGGTCAAAAGCCTGGCTGAAGTCTAGGTATACAATATGCTCCTTCACCTTGACAAGGATTGATGTGAGGCTGACTGGCCTGTAATTCCCTGACATTTGCTTTCCTCCAGTCTTCAGCATTTCTCCCAGCCACCATGATTGTTTGGAGATTATTGACCCAGTACAGTATCGCCTACATTGGTGTGCTTGGTAATTGCCCACAAGATCTCAGTTGGCTCATTATCCATCCCTAGGAGGAGCTCCAGATAGTCCAACTGTTCCGCCTCATAAAGGGCAACCCCGCCTCCTCATTTTCCTCTCCTCTTTACAAAGGGCCCTGTATCCCTCCATTGCATCACTCAAGTTACACAATGCATCTGACCTCATGTGTGAGCCCCATAAAATGGCAGCCCCACAGCTGCTCACGGATACCTAAGTCACCATGCTTATTCTCCATGCTGCAAGCATTAGTGTATGGGCACTGCAGAGGCACCCCACATGCTGATTTCCCAGAGAGATGGGAAGATTTCTCCGTGATGGTGCCTTGTCACCTCCTTGCTTAGATTTTGGAGGGGACCCTGCTTAAGCTGCTTAAGGTTTGTTTTGTTGATTTTGTGGTCTCTTTTGGTCATGTCACTCCAGGCCCTTTGCTTATCAAAACTCCCTTCCCTTTAGTGTCTCAGAGCGCTGCTGGTAATTCTCTGTCCTCTGTCATTCCCAGTTTAAAGTGCCTCTTTACCAGGTCAGCCATTCTGCTGGCGAAGATAACTTTGTCTCACTCAGTGAGAAGGATCCCATTTCTCCCAAGCAAATATTTACCCACAAACAGGGTTCCCTAGTTGTAGAAATCAAAATCCTCTCACCACAACCAGCTCCACAACCAGTTGTGGATATGTATTACCAGCTGCCTCCTCCTCACAGCCTTTCCCCTCACTGGCAGGAATAAGGACAACACCACCTGGGCCCCTATACCCCTAACTATTGCCCGTAGAGCTTGAATTCACTTTTGATACTCTCCAGAAAAGCTTTGGCAGCCTCTCCACATTATCCTGAATCCAGGTTCCCAAAAAGCAGCAAACCTCCCTAGATCATAGGTCAGGTCCACAGATGGGTTCGTCTGTTCTTCAGAGCAAGGAACCACCCATTACTATTTCTTGTCACTTCTTCCTGGTGGTCTTGCATGGTTTAGGGTAAGGTTTAGGGGTCCCAGATACTTTGCTTGAAAGAGCATTTCAGTCATCTTCAGGATTCACTATGCTACTGGGAGGGTAGTGAACCAATGTCATATTTGTAAATCTTTATGTGAAGCAGGAGTTTTCCTCTTGGTGCCAGAGATCACTGACTTGGCATGGACAGCCTGCATCTCCACTGCAGCTTGGGGCCCAAGGAAGTTGAAACTGTAGTGTCTCAAAGAAGTCTGTACGTCTATTTGTCTGTCGCTCTTTCGTCTTTCCTGCTCTTGTGCAGCCTGTGTCACTACCCCAGATGAGACTGTTTATGCTGACTTGAACACAGTTGTGTGCCTCTCTCTCTCTCTTCCACCTTTAATTTGTTTTTTGGGGTTTTTTGTGCCCTTCCTCAGAAGCTTCTGTGCTTGGCTGTCCCTAGGAGCTGTGCTCTGGGCTTGGCTCTTACAGAGGCCTCTCCTGAGCACCAGCTGAAAGGATTCTTGACCCTCTGTGATGAGAAGATGGGTACAAGGAGGGCTCCAAGCACCTTGGGTCAAGGTCACCTGGTCATGTTCATTAGAATTTGCTAGAGAGTTCTGGGGCCACACTCGCATGGCTCCCCTTATCTCATCCTTGCCTGACAGTAGCAGACACCTTCAAGTTTCTCAGAGGATTTATGAGTTTTCTGATTATCCTGGACCTCATGCCCAGAGGACCACAAAGTAAAGACCATCGACTGCTGCACAGACTGCCATATCTGTTTGGGACACAGGAAAAGCCAAGTCTGCATGGAGATAATGAAAAGGGAGGCAGAGCGCAGGAAAAATAAATCATAACATAGTTTTATTTAGGGAAAATTATGTCAGAGATGGTAAGCTAATTGATTTCCTAGAACTGTTAGAGGGGATTTTAATGCTTGGCTGATTTTTATTTTGGTTGGTACAGTGGCCTGCAGGACCTAGGCAGAATAGGGAAGATAGGATGAGTGCAGTGAGTTCTAAGTTCATAAGCACAGCCAGAGGGAAGACTGCAGCAAACAGAATTATTTTTAGGATAAAGAAGTTGATAGTGACTTTTTCTTTTTAAAGGAATAACCCTGGGACCAATTGTTTTAATTGTATTAATTCCTTACTTTAGGGAGAACAACTTACAAACTTGTGAAAGTTGTAGATGACACAAGGAATAAAGAAATTCCCATTACAAAAAGGAACAGATCATCACAAAGGTTGGTCTGTATGATGTTAACAGGAATTAGAAAATGAAGTGTGGTAGGCTTTACGTGTGGTAAGCTTTCTAGATACTCCAGGATTTTAATTAAGTAGATTCCAGCTGTTGCAGAACCGTAAGACATTGGTGATGGTTTCAAATACTCATCCTTTTTAACTCCCTTCCTTTGGACCATTATAACTGTAGGCTAAAATATTTTATTGCAGATTTAAATTTTAGTTCTGTAAAATATTTTACAGCCTGCAGCACATGAAGAGACTTCCCACATGTGGATTTTTTTAATCCATGTATCAACTTTTTGGTTGTACCAGGCAGTCTCTTTCAGTGATAAATTCTTGTGGATTTAAGACAGACCCCATTCTAAACAAGAATCTCCTTGTTCTTTCTAAGATCCAGTCAATCAGGATTGTAACTGTAAGTTCCTCCTGCAAGGGCAAATTTTTGATTTGCCATATCAGTGTTCCACCACTTTATGGAGAACTTAGTTAAGAAAAATATATTTTTTTCCTTTTGTTGGAAAGAATTAATCTAACTCTGATTATTGAAAATTTTATGATAATAATTGTACTGTTATGATATTGAAGGTATGCTTGAAGGTGTTTTAGTTTTTGCCAAATGCCTCTTTTTCAGTCCAGTTCAGACAAGCTACTTAGTCATTGTATTAGTACTGCCTGGCTGAATGAATGCATGAGGACTTCTAGCAGGCACATTTCTAAACTTTGACTGTAATCAATACAGTCAGAAAGAACTTGAGATCAACCCTTTCTGTAAATGTCAAAAGCTAAATTACATACATTTTAAATGTGAGTTAAATTCACTAAAACTGTTGCAGTGGCTGTCTTGGCTTCTTCAGAGTTCTTTGCAATTGCTGTGAAGGAGCTTTCAAGAGGTTCATAAAGCTAGGTCTGTAAAAAGTATATAGGCTTCTTATCCCTAGCTTCAAAACCTGTGGAGTTTAGTTGTTCTTTCTCTTTACACAATTGATGGGGTAATGGGTAAATCATTTTTGGGTACATACCCAAAATCGGAGGCAGGGATGACAGCACACAGACCAATGAACTAGTAAAGGTAACCAAAAGTCAGCACTGCAAATTCCATGTATTATAAATGCTGCCATTTTTCTAGGAAGTTAAAGCCTTCCTCTGGGACTATAGGGATGTACTTCCCTGCATGCAGAATTTGCATCCCCAAATAAATTTCTGGACTCCAGAGTGCTACTCTCTGAACATCAAAGGCTGAATGGAGGTCAGTTCTTTCTCTCCGAAACTTGTTTCTGCAGATGATGATATTTTTGCTTTAGTTTCTCTTTCAAAAACATGCCAAGGAAATGGAAATTCTCTTTTCTTTTCCTTCTCTTTGAATCCTCTGAAATGAATTAAAACTCACATCAGCTCACTGCCAGGATGGGGACCTGATCATCAGAGTGGCAGACATCTGCAAACTTTTCTGGCAGTAATTCCAAGTACTTTTGCTAGTGTAATAAATGGGAGCATAACCCATTCCAGAAGGGTACAATGTAGGTGGAAAACAAGGAATATGTCCAGGTACTTTTAAACAAATGCATAACAAGAAATGCTTATGTTTGCTCTGTGCTACTCTGAGGGAGGAAGGTGGGTGGTGAATTCCTGTACTTCATTCTGCAAATTACACACGTACTAAAGGGAGGAGGAGTACAGAACAGAATTAGACAGCGTTATAGAGAACATTTCACTTACAAAACTTTTTTAAAGTTCAGCTTGTATATGGACACTGAGCTGGTAGTATTTGGGTGATAAAAACGAGCAGGTGTTGGTCTTTCTCCTGTAGAGACTGTTCTAATCATTCCTTAGGTATGCACAATTAGTAATGCAGTATGAGCAGGAGTGCCTTTGCTGTGCCTTCATTTGCCATGCAGAGACATAGTGGAGGTTTTGTTCTCACATTTTACATCCCCAATCTAAATAGGGGTTGCTAAGAGGAACGAAAACTTCACCATGACAGACAAGACAATACACGGCGTTAGCAGGTCCAAACTGCTAAAGGCAATCCAAAGCTTCTTTAATAATGCCCAGGATGCAGTTACATTTCCTAAAAGTAAATAAACAGTTTATTTAGAAAAAGGCATCAATCAAGGTGTTTTTGTGGGAAACAGGAGGCTCTGGCTTTGCAGTTATCAGGGGTGGTGCTTTGCATGGTGACTGCTAAAACCATGGCTTCCTACAGAAGCAGGAATCCATCCATAAAACAAACATCCTATTCAATATAGAGCCATATTCCCCCACAGCTCTTCTTGCCTTCAAACACAGGACACAACAAAGTGCTTGTTTGCAGTCACTAAGAAGGAAGCAGGAATGTTTTCTGTAGACCTTTCTTGGGCCACTTTCCCCCCTTGCTTTGTGCTGAACTCTCCTGAATCCTGTCATGTCTCCAGCTTGAAAATTGCCTTTCTGTGATACTTCTGCCTCTTGAGGTTGCATGTAGAAGAGGTATGATCTACTGTACCCTTCATCTGTCTAAAGTGCTTCTGTAGATGAGATACTAATTTTATACAAAATGAGTGCAGAATCCAGCTGCATCATCTTAATCTATGAAAAATGTAACCTTTAATTTCCTTCAAGTCATTTTCATCGCTGCCCAGCTTCAACAAGAAGTGTCCGCATATCTTTTCAAGACGTCTTCTCTAAGAGTATAAAACTTCAATTTATATCAGCATTAAAACACTAGTTGGAAGGTGTAAGAGGGTGAAATCTATTTCAAAATTCAGCAAATTATATAAATTTTGATTTTCACTATATGTTTTTTTATCCAGTCCTGATAACCACAAAAGAATTCATAGGAGTTCAAAGACTCTTAGGCTGACATGGATCCAAATTGCCGTGCTCATGCAGCTTGTTGCATGCGAAGTTCCCAACTCTGATATGTTTCTTTGTCTACATTGAAAAGTTATACTCCTCACAGTACCAGAGATTGCAGGGCTGTCAGCATCACATTGAAATGATATTCCCTGGAGAAGAGGAGGAGGGAAATATATTAATTACCTTTTGATTATGGTACACAGCACTGTAGACTTTAGCTCTTATTTTGTTTTCTGGTCATTTTCTTCACTTTAGCTTTAGCTTTATTTGTTTAATTTCAGGCTATATGATATTCTGATGCACAAGCAAACCAATTTGCCTACAGCCTAGTAAAAAGCTCATGTTTTGCCTCTGTCAGGTCTAATGATTGTTAATGTATTTGCTCTTGCACTGGTGGAACAGGGAAGTGCTCTGTGTTACCTTTGTCAGTCTTCTGCAATGGGTCCTGAGGTTTTCCCTCAGACCTGTTTTGCTTTGCTTGTCAGCTTGGTGAAATGAAAAACCATGCTACGAAGTTTTCTCTGGTGGATATCATCACCCATGATTTCATGGGTGCTTTCATTTACATGAATACTGGACACTTTAGGATGAATACAAAAACAAAAAGCAAGAAGTTCTCAACACCATTTCTCCTGGAAACTAGATGTTTAGGTATTTTTCACTTCTCTCAAAATTACTTATCCTTTGTGCAGCTCTACAAACACAAAACTAATGAAATCCCTGTACCCTGACTGCCTTGTTTAGCTTAAATTTTGTGTCCTTAAAATGCTTTGCATAATTTGTTTAGTTCTTTCCATATAAAATACTTTCTTTAATTTATCTCTGATTGAGACTTTTTCCTCTGCCAAGTTTCCTGTATTTTGTTGACCAAAACTGTTAGGCAATTTTTTTACTAAAAAAAGGTAAAGATTAATTCTGAATGGTCTTGGTAAAACCAATGACTAGATTCATAATTGGTCTTCTTAAATATTTACTGTACTAACAGGATGTAACCCATGTAAAGTTTCAGCTTTTCAGGTGACTGCCTGTGTGTCTGCTCAGGGCCAGAATGCTCCCTTTGCTTACAGGAACTGCTCTCCTTTGGGATTCATTTTGTGTAACATTAACCACAGAGGAGGGAGATTATGATCGGTAGCTGAGTGAGGTGATGGGTGCAGGGGTCAAGAGCACAGGATGCAGGGTAATGAGAATAAGTGAGGCTACAGGAACAATAAAGCAGGGTGAAGGGACATCTCCCTCAAATGTCTATAAACCCTTACTGAAAAGTACTGTAGAGCACTGCTATGTTGTGACAGCTATTCTCATTGATCAGAGTTTAGTGAAAGTAATCAGGCAGCCTGAAATATAGAACATACTGAGGTTTAAATAGAGGCATATTATATTTGCATAAGAAAAAAAAATGGTTAATTGAAAATAAATTGATTATTTTTTATTTCTCTTGTGGAAACATCACTTCTGCTGAATGAATATTAAGCAGTTTATGGCAATTCGTGATGAAGTAAATGATTCGCATTTACTAAAAAGAAACCTTAAACAAGGCTCTCAGGTCTTTGAATCTGTGGTGGAAATTCTATGTCAATTTAAAATGAAACAGTAGGGAAGAACTGAATGCACATAAGTTTTCAATTATTAGAATGAAAGACCTCTTTCCTGTAAAACTTAAAATAGGAATGAAAGACAGGGAGGGAAAAATAATGGATGTCTTTTCAGATGTACATAGTATGTATGTTTGCATTTCAGTCAGCAATGCAATGAAAGAAAATCAATCTATACTGTATCTAGGCTTAGCTGCAAACTTTTATCTGTGAAAAAAAAAGAAAGCTAAATAGAATTGCTTGATAAGCAAATGCTGAACTCTATGGGACCTGAGATTCCAGATCTTAAGAATATGTCTGTGCCAAAAAATAAAAGTTCTTACCTGTCTCCCAGACAGAAGGAACTTTCAAAAGGGGTTTTGTTTATGAGGGCTGAGATTCTGCCAGCGTCCATCACATGGTTTTGATGCAGGACTTTCTGGCTTTAGTCAACATTATGCTCTCTAATTTTCAGGAATTCAGACCGACAAATTTCCTTTTGGCATTGAAATATTTGTGTTTTTCCTTAAAAAGCCTGTTACATTCCAGATCTTAACACAGTGTTACATGGTATGTAGCAATATCACAATCTTTCCCTGAGGTTCCATTGCTGACTATGACATCATATGGTAGGGAATATCCTTTCAGTCAGTCTGGATCAGCTGTCCTGGCTGGGTCGCCTCCCAACATCTTACTCATTTCCAGTTTACTGATTTTGGGGGGCAGGAGAAAGAGAGAAAACACTGTGCAAGCACAATTTAGCAATAACCAAAGCACTGGTGGGCTATCAGTGCTGTTTTAGCCACCAGTGCAGAACCCAGCAACACACAGGCTACTGTGAACAAAACTGAGTTCCTTTGTGCTCAGGTTTCTGCCAGTGAATGAAAGTCATCAGTGTTTTGAATCAGTAGATCATAAACAGTTAAAAATATCTACTTTTGGCCAATATAAATGAATTTCCCCTATTTACTATCTACAGGGATTTTTACCCTTTTGATCGTGTGGACCCTGAAGAAGAAATAAATGAGGGAGTGGAAGTTAGACTGGATGCTAGTAAAAAGTTCAACATAGGAAACTTTGTTTTTTTCAAGTCAAAATGGAGATAATTTCTTGGTTTGTTAAGGGAAAATGCCACACAATCTAATGTATGTATGGTCTTGTTGATTCCCATGTATTCATGCTCAGGAACACCAGAAGGCTGAGAAATTCGCTATCATCTTTGTCATTGTCTTAGTGGCTAGTGATACATATTTAAAACTGTGTCTTAATTCATCTTTAACTTCTAGTCACTATATTCTATGTATTTTTGCTAGAGTAAAGAGATTGGAGTTAGAAAATTTCCTTAAGTAGGTAATTTATCATATACAGACTATCATCGAGATTCAGGTCTGTCTTAATACATCTTAGAGCTCATTTAGTCTCTTGCTGTACAGTCTGTTTCCAAACTGCAAATCAATCTTACGGTTTTCCTCTAAAGTTTGGGTTCTATCTTGGCATTGTTTCTAGTGGAAAACCTGGATAGAATTGGTTATCTTCAGTTTTGGGAGAAGGATGTAAGTACTTCAGTAGTACTGTAGGCACTTTAAGCATATGTCTTTTTTTGCTTGGCATGTATCTTGAAGTGCACACCTTTTTGCAGGTGGGCACATTGCCTTCAGTCCATGCTGCAATCCAGATATAGGCTGGCAAACTCTGAACTGTGCCCAGCTACAGAGTGAGTAGGGCTAAGGTTTCCATACAGGGATGCCTGCACACCAAGAGATGTGTAAGATAGTCTGTTGGGGTGCAGGAAGGAAATCATCACTTTGCATTTTTTTTTTTTTTATCTTAAAAAATAAGGAAGAAATTAATCTTTACTAATATTTAGTATACAAATTGACACTGGTGCATTAAGTCAATCCACCTGTCAGATAGTCACACAGGATTCCTGAGGGAAGAGGGAGTACTTCTCAACATTGGGGAGTTGAGAGTCGCATCCTCACTTATTGATTCACTTTCATATTATTCCACTGTTTGCATGTGTCCAGTTAAGTGGATTTATGGATTATTTTATCTATTTTTTACTAAACTACAAAATGGACAAGGAGCTTGAAAAGATTCCTGCAGAGCAACTGCAGATTGAAGATAATACTGATAATGCCAGTAGAAGTGAACAAGAAGAAAATGACAGAGCTGACATTTCTCCTCCTGCTAGTACAAGATCTTCATCAGTCACATTACAGATAGCAACTATGACGAGCCAACCAAATCTCACAAGAAGTGAAGCAATGAAAACCCCCAAATTATCAAGATCATTTGAAATACAGATTTATAGCTACTGTTGCTAATAGTAAACGTAGCTCTAAAGGTATATTGTGCCTTGAGTCATTTGCTCTTGACAGTATATGAGGCCATTGCAATTACAGATAGACATTCAAAATTTAAGCATCTAGAACATGAAAACAAGCCTCAAGTGATGTTTAAAGTCATGCGATATTCTGTCCAGTACTTTGCGTACCTAAACATCACGATAAATGTTTAAAAGAAAATTCTGAAATTTCTTAATAGGAAAATACGAAAAGGCCCATATTATTGAAGAAAATCTTGTTCCTCTTGCTGCAGTGAAAATGGCTGAAATCATTCACGGAAAGCATCATCAAGTAGGAGGACAAAGTCCATTGCTTTGTCAGCAAATAACTGCTGCAAGATGCACAGAAGAGTTGAAGAGTTGAAGAGCTGAAGAAGCAGATATTAAAACAAATCATGAAGTGTAGCATGTTGGGTGCATCTGGGTGAAATCGCAGATATTTCTAATGCATCTCAGGTATTTGTTGGGTTCTATTTCAGTTAGAAAACAGATAAAGAAGTATGTTGTTGTGAGCCATTGAAAGAAATATGTACTGCAGAAGGTACATTCTTGGTAGTAAAAATATGACTCATGTTTTATGGAAAAACCATGTAAGAGTAACCACTAATGAAGCAGCAGGGACAAGAAAAGATATTCCAGAGGGTTGCAGAGCGAGGATCACATGTGAAATTCCTTTGCTGTGTCAGTCATAGGCAAGCTCTTGCAGCAAAGGAGCAGGACCTGAGCTGAAGTCCTGCAGGGTGCTACTGATGTGGTTAATCTTATATAAAAAAGACCTTATAAAACTGAAAATTAATCTATTAGACTCTATTATATAGCAATTTGGAGAAATGATTGAAAACTAAGTGATGCACTGTCTTATAAGATATTCTCACTTCCTCCATTTCACCTCTCCTTTAGGATCATACTTAAGAGTATCACATCATCTGGTGACATAGGGTATCAGAGCAGGGAGAAAAAGAGGGAGGATTTCCATCCTTCTTTCTCTAATATACATTTTTAGACCCAAATATCACTAGTAACTGATATTTCCCTTACTTTGATGTGTTCATATAATGTGAAGGAAAATATAGCTCCATGTCAATGGATTGTTATTTAAACATTTATTCACACAAATTAGTAATGAATGGTCAGTTTCCTAAATACTCTAATAACACCTGCACTCCTAGATAATATTCATCATTTTTTCTGGCAGTAAAATTAATAAATAGATAGAAATTTAAAGAATTATTCAGATTACAGGATCCACAAATCTAAATTCAAATATGTCTGCAGAGCTTCAGCAGAAATGTTCTGTAAAGAAAGAGAACATAATTTAAACAAAATTAATGTCTTTCTCCTAACTCCCAGTCCAGTCCAGCTTCTTCTTGCCAGAACAGAGTTTGCCTGTATGGACTATGGGACTATTCCTTGTGCTTCTAAGTCTCTTTCTTGTTTAAAAGAGGGAGATTAATTTTACAGGCAATAAATGTTTGGTTTGGGGTTTTTTAATGCTAAATAGGCATTATCCTTCAGACCAATTCAAAACACATAACAAATGACATAGAATTTACTTAAAACTCGTAAATAGGTAGAAGTTATTTTGGAGGAGATTATTCAGTTCCAGTGAAGTCAAATGTGTGATCCTTAATGATGCTATGTATATACTCTCCTTCCTACGAGGGGTAAAACAAAACTTTGTAAATGCTTATGTAGGTACCAGAATTTTTTTCATACCATATTGGTTTTGGGTCTTGTAGGGAGATAGAAGTCTGATTCCAGGGGTTCTGTGAATTCCAGACACAATCCATAAGGGTAAAAAGAAAGGGCAGCAACACTAAAAAATTATTAGATCACGTGGTCAAGGAGATGACCCAGTCCGTAACAAACAGACATAATTTTTACTGTTTGAAGCTGCCAGTAAAGGGCCCAAAGGTACAGATTGAAACTGGTTCCTTAATTTGCACCATAAAGCACTTCAAGTAATTCTCACTTGGAATTCTAACCTAGAAGATTTAGTCTTCTGGTTTCCATAATGAATTAAGGACTTCCTCTCAGACAGTACCGATAGACTACTTATATTTTTGTATGATAAGATAAAATTGGCTTTACTTTCTTAAACCAAACAGCTTCTATTAATGTGATTCTGGAGGATTCTGCAAGAAAACAGAATGTGAAGCCAATGAAATGAAAAGATGCCACCGTGGATTTTTTTAACTATGTTTCTGTAAGAATGAGTGCAACTCCCATAAGGCTGCTTAAGATAATCTGCCAAGATGCAGCACAAGGCCTATTCAGAATCCCATTGGGAATGACATAAAATAATGTGCAGAACTTATTAGAAAGGACTTGGTGTGAGATATGCAAGAAATTATTGTGATTTAGAAGTTTCAGGAAAAAATACTACAAGGAAGAAATCTCAGAACACAGAAGTCTGTCAAAGAAGAGAAAGAGTAAGAGCAATTAACAAAGGCATTGAAGGGTTCAAAAAGATATGTACAAGAGCAGGGGGAAAATCTCTTTTCTAGAAAGACTTTTCACAGGTAACTGCAGTACAGCTTCAGCCAACAATTGAAATCTCGGTGGAGGAAGTATGTGAATCAAACTGAGACACTCAAGTACAGTAAATTATCACCACCATATGGTGTCCTTCTGAGGATTCTGAAGTAAATAAAGTGTGAAATAACAGTCATATGCCATTGCAGGAAATGTTGCTGCAAGGTTTTCTTCAATATTAAAAAAGATGTTAATACAGTTTCTGTATTTTCTTTAATCTTGGAGAACCAAGGGATAATCCCCAAATTCCAAAATAAAGATTAATCATCTAATAGTCCTAGAAAATAGAATAAAAATGCTCTAATGGCGACACTATGTTTTCTTGCTTTATCTTATTTTAACCTTCATTAAAAAGTGAATTTAATTCACTTAGCACATGTGAATGGATTACATTAACTGGAATGGGTTAACTGAGCTATTAGCTACCTTGCTTATCTAAATTTCTGCTTTCCAAAGAAGAATGTGATTATGGATTCTACCCATTTTTAATTTGTTTGGTTTTTTTAACAGAGATGGTTGCTCTCCAAAGCCTTTAGCAGAGGACAGTCATGTCTCTCATTATGAATTTGGGAAAATCACTGGTGTAATAGATGATAGTGCCATTATCAATTTTTAGGGTAAAGAGGTGTGAGGCAGAGATATTAGGAGAAGAAATAATAATTTAGTCTGTAACTTTCTTTTCCTCAGGTGACATGAACTACTGTAGCTCTCCTTATGCCAGAGTGTCATTTAAACATCAATTTTTTTTCTTTTGCAGATTTTAGCAATGTTCTGTCACAATCTCTGAAGCAGCCTTGAACTTCAAGTTGCTGCTGCACGTAAGGGACAGGGTCAACTTTGTATTCTTCCAAGAAATTGCAGTTGGATATTTTGTCAAGTACACGACACCTTTTCAAAATACATTTAAGTAGTTGAAATTGTATCCCTTGTCTTTTATTAGTTTTGAATTTTCAAGCTTTACTTTTAGGTTTATCCTTTTTTTCCTGAGCTCATGGGTGGTCTAAATGCAACTAAATTTTAGATACCATTAATTTTGCATGTGATCCACTTTATGTGCATTTCTGGCAATTTTTAGGATCACCTCTCTTCTTTTTTTTTTGTTTGGAAACAGAATAGTAAAATCAAGACATTTGTTCAGGAAGCATTTACTGATAGGTAGACTCAAGCAAGGTTTCCTACAACAATTAAAACCATAGCCACCATACAGCACCTGCAAGGCTGCTGCTTCTTTCCACAGGGGTAGCATGTAATCAGCTTGTCAGAGGTTTACTGCACCGAATAATAAATTTCCCAAACATAAAAATATTAGTTGTCTTGGGCCATTTGAACCTCCTTGCAAAATCAAATCACAATAAAATTTAACTTATCAAGTATTCTTATCAGAATGTTTAGCTCACTCTACAAAGTCATGTAAGATATATTGATCTGAATGTAGTAACAGCTACATAACAGACTTGGGCACAAGTTGGGATTTACAGATGGAATTTACAGAAGTCCTTTCTGTAAATAAAAGCATGATTGGTATTCAGGGATGATCTTTTTCCCCTAAGTTATGTAGCCTTTCAGCTAGCCTGTGAGATACCATGTCTATTTTTTTGAAATATGCCATACCTCACGGAGATCCTAAGGGAAGTATGCTCTTCCTGTTGTGAAGACTGACACTATTAAGATTGTGAATTTCAACCTTCTTTTGGGTTGTAGGCTTGAAAGCAGAAAGAAAAGAGATTTTCCTGTAGAATTGACAGTTGTTCAAGGTTTCATAACTCCTCAGTTTCTCCAGTACAGGTGGGTGAGTGCAGACTCTTGACGCCAACTATTATAGTCAGATTGGCAATCCTTCTTTGGAAGGTCTGAGCTGCTGCTGATTTTCTGCATCCCACAGACAGAGAGGATGCAGAAAAATTTTTTTAAAAAATTGTGCTTCAAAAATATTTGTGAAACTATTTTGGTATTCTGCATTATAAATATGAATACAGCTAATACGGTGGCTGTACAAAGAGTTGATGCTGAAGCATTTGGACAGAAGAATCGGATCAGCAGTGCTTGCATGTGCAGAAGGTGGCCATTTGGGTTTGTAGGTTTCTCAGATAATAATCCCAGTGATCACAGGAATTATATTAGTTACAATCTAAGACAAAAGTTAATAAGTGAGCAATTATTTCCACACCAAAGACTCTTTGAAAATAAAACAGTAGTATGAAATTTAGATACATATAACCAAGAAATGCATTAGTACTTTAGTGTCAGATATCTTCAGTTTATTTTCTTTTACGGTCCTTATGTGCTACAAAATTCCAGTCTTAAGAAAACAGAAAAGTATGGCTCAATTTAATATACATGTGCAAGTGAAAAAAAGTTCTTTGAATGTAAATGACACACAGTGGAGAGAAAAAGGAATATTTATTTTAAAAATCTCCCTATTGCTTATCTCTGCCCAGTAATATCACTGCAGTTAGCATCCAATTTAGTTCTCTAATGTAGCAGAACCTCTCTGAGTCAGAAGAGGTTGAAGGTAACTTCTCCTGTATTTTTCCAGAAAAAAGGAACATGAGGCTGAAGAACAGTTCATACGGTAAAATTTTATTGTATATTTATAATAAATAGCATTATCATTTGGTGCAACATTGTAATGTGATGACCTTAGATCCCTGAAGTGGTGTCTTTTTTTGTTTTCAACTTTTCATCTGAAAGAAATAGAGACTTGCGGTGTTTTAACCACAGGGTTTTTTTACAAAGTTGATCTAAACAAAGATGTTTGGAGTAGTGGAAAATAAGTTAATGAAAAGCTTTATTAAACTGTTCTCAAATTTTAAGCAAACCTATCCCTGTACTCCTAGAAAGACTAAAGCCCAAATACCTCTTGTGTAGCCAGGAGGTCAAGTATTCCCATAGCTCAGACATAGATCAGAATTAAATCTCATCTTGATATTGCTGACCTTTCCACATTTAGGAAGTCTGAGGAATATGGATTGCTATTTTGGAGGATTTTTGAAATAACGTAATAATTCCTTGTGATGTCTATTCTCACAGGTTCTATAACTTCCCTTTCATCAAAAAGTCATCCAATTTTTTTATTAAGTAAATGTTTCTTCCTGTTTTAGTTTCCCTCTGAGGATTTTATTCATAGTTTTCAGTTGATAACAAGACTTACTCCTGGATGCAGAGGTTTTCATAAATGTTGGCATAGCTCCCTGAGTCTGATACAATTAAAACATTAGTAAGGAGCTTTGGTACAGCAACTGAGTGCATGGTAAGGCTTCAGATTGGTCCAGGTTTTCTGAAAGAAAAAATCCCAATGCATTATGACTTCAAAGTTTTCACAAAACCCATGGTTTGAACAAGTGTTCTCTACCAGCCAAGAAGCAGAATAAGACCCTGTATGTTCTCCTTCATCCGTTGGGTGGACAGATTGAGAAGGGATGCAGGAAGGCAGCCCAATCCTCTGACCCTGCCCCAAGAACCTTTTATTAAGGGAGCTTTGGGGCTTCTGAGTTTTAGTGGATGACAGGGCTACTGGAACACCATTTTGAGATGGAGTTAGATTTTGAGACCTAGAATTTAGCTAGAGTTCAGCTGTCTGTGTCTGAGAGTCATCTGAGCTCCATTTATAGTTAATGGGAAAAGGAGAGATGTTCTTCCAGGGTGCAATTCATCTCACCTGTTTTAGACATCTATTTATTGATGAGATGACTCATTCATTAGAAATACTCATTTATCTTAACTTTGGCAATATCCCTATAACACCCTTCCTAGTTAGTGTTGGAATAAAAAATATTTCATCCATCACAGATGAAGAGATTTTAAGTGTATAAATATTAGGTTGCTTTCATTCTGCCTAATCAAGGAGAATTTTACATAAAGGTGCTTCCTTATGTAATTATAAATCAAAACTCTTTTGGCACTGATAACATTTTCTTAAACAATATTTAATGATCATTCATGTTTGTTTGAATTATCCCTCTCAATGAATTTTGCTTCGAATTATTTTAGTAAATACACTCTTCCTGAGTGTAACAAATGTGTTTGACATGTATATGTATGTAAGAAATATTAACTACTACACATTGCCCACCTGTAATATTGTAGTCAGATGCTGAGTCCCTAATTTTTGGTTCCGTAGTCGAACAGTCTTTGCTACATGTAGACTATTACAGAAGTGGGTTTGAGGGTAGTGGTATAGTGTGTCCTTCAAAAGAAATTAATTATTTTTTTCTAAGCTGTGATTTAGTCTTTATTTCTGTGGGACTATGAGACTTTCCATCTTGTTCTATTCTTATTTCCTAGGCTAGACTAAATTCACTAATGTAAAGCAGCTTTACTATGCATTCTAAAGGATTTTAATTTATTTGACTTCTTTTTATTTCTTTAAGCAATTTCCTCAAAATTCATACTCTAAACCCTGTGAAATTTAATTTCCCAGAAAAAGATGCAGGTGTATTCTATATTTTTCATTTGATGTTCTGATTGTGCTTCATACATAATAATATAGAGCACTTTAACTTGTCTGCCTCCACATTTCCTGCAAGATAAAATGTTGAGTATTTCACACTCCCAGTTACTTGAATGCTTGCACCAACTTCTGTAGTCCTATTGTCTTCCCTTGCTTTAATAAACAAGCATTTCTAAATTCTCACTTAATTACTTGCACTTCTGGCATTGGTTTATGAATTATTAAATTATCTGTTTTCAATATCACTCCTATTTACTTTCATAATACCTGACATGAAAATTACTATTGCATAATATTACAACCTCCAGACCCTTTAATTTTTTCTGCTTTCTCTGTGAGTCACATCTGATGAACTTGTTGAAGGATGGTTGTCCTATTTTCCCTGGAAAGCCATCAGAAATCACATTATCCTCAGTTTTGTTGATGGTTTCTCGCAGTGAAGAAACCAGAAGTAAATTTTGTGTGTATTTTCTTTTTCCCTTTTGTTCATTGGTGCTCCTTAACTCCTCATGTGAACAGATGTTACTTCTTATAGAATATATCATTACTTTCAATCCTTGCCAACTATCTTTGAGATCCTTTCTGGCTTGGTAATGCCTTATGTATTTTTTTCCCTGTAAGGAATGTACCATGCCTTTCCCCTCTCTGCTGTACTACTGTGTTTTAACTTATCTTAGTGAAGTCCAGTCTTATTGAATGGAGTTTCTTTTTGCAGACTGCTCAAAGTCCTGCTGAACATGATGTACATGTTCTTAACATGCTCATAGATTTAGTGGAACTTAACCTGTTCATGCTTTGTTATAGTGCAGATCCATGGGGCTTTTCCTAGCTAAATTTTTATTTCACTGTAATGGTGCCTTCAAATACCTCATAGCAACTGATCCACCTCTTGATAAGATGAATTGATTTTATCTCTTTGTTGTAGAGAAATCACTTTCTAACTAGGACTTTAAAGCCCCCTAATTAACTTTCCCCATAGCACAAGAACCCAGTATTCTTATAAATTCTCTTTACACGTAACTGATAGGTTTGACATCAGAGTTCCTGATTATCTTTAATTTCTGTGATCAAAAAAAACCACAAGAAAGATAAAGTAAGAAAACTTCTTTCTTCCTTCATAGAATTTGGGAGGAAACTAGAGCATTTTGTAGGTGACTTCATAGAGGTTTCTTTTTAAATAGGTGTGATCTGTTTGATGGTCACACATATGTAGGTTTTATGTGAAATCGTATTTACCATACTGCCATTCCAGGCAGAAAAGAGGATAATAAAAATTTTTGACTGGAATATATATTTGTAATTAAAAAAACCGACAAAAATATCATTAGCAGTGTTATTATTACTCTAGTCTGAAAGATTCAGTCTGAAACATGCAGGTGCTTCTTTTAGGTAAGACTTACATTGATTGCATTAGTTTTCAGGTTAGATCCAGCTACTAATATTCTACTTCAATGAAAAAACTCATATTTTTCATGAAAGCTTATCCTGTGGCAGTTTATCCTAGTAGAAATCTAATATTCCAGGGTTCCTTCTTCCCTTCCTGTCCCAATGAAAACCATAAACATGGTACTTTAAAAAAGTATCTGATTTCTTTTAATAAAAAGGGAAATCCAATGCAGTTCTGATTTAATTTCTCCTTTACACAGTAAAACATATTTAGTTTTTCAGTTTTCCTCTAAGTGGAACTCTTTCCTAATAGCCAAAATAATATTTTACTATTTCTCTCTGCTTCAAATAAGGTTCTACCACCCATTCCATTTTTGTAGTCCCAAATGATGTGTATATCAATTAAAGTGGATCGCTGTAGTTTGCATTTCTTAGATGTACGTTTTCACTTAATGCTTCCAAGCCTTTAAACGTGAGTAATGCATTTGTTCCATTGGAATGGAAATAGGGATAATTATGTTTGCTTGTAACGCATCGTGTGTGGTGAGACCTCTGTCTGTACTAATCCCAGAAATTGTAATCTGTCCTATGCAATTACTCACAATTTACATTTGGTCCATGTAATGAGGAAAGATGTTTTTTTATCATTCAAGCATTTGTTTTGTACACATGTACTTATATGTCTGTACTGAAACTCCTACGGTATAACATTTTAAAGTACACTTTATATCCTGGGCAGCAAGAAATCTTAGTAAAATATCTGACTGTGTAATCCATCCGGTCTGACCAGTTCTCATTTGTTAGGCATCTCTTACGATCAACATCTGGTAGGATTAGACTGCCCTGAACGACGAGGATTTAGCTTGCTGTACTTACATGCAGCTTTAGTGAACCAAAAGGTCATCAAAAATATCTGTTAAAAGCAAAGTAGTATGATTAATCTAAAAATTATTAAATTCATTTTGTAACTGGCAGAGTTAGGATTAACTGAGTGAACTGTGCTTTTAAACATATAATTTGAAACCTGGTTAGAAATGTTGGTCAGTGGAGACCCCTAAATCCAAACTTTCATCACTAGATTGACAGTTCATCAGGAATATCACCTTTCTTTATTATTTTCCTTGATAAAAATGGATAAAATTGGCTTGCAAAAAAATGAAATACTGTAGTCAAATGGATGCTAACTATTTACTGCAGGTCACAAGGTGCTTGCACTGATAATCTCACTGAAGTGAGCAATCTCATCTCACCTAAATTAAAATCACAATGTGTGCAACTTTTGTACACTTGTGAGGGACATCTATATATTTTGTGCAGAGAATTATCATACCAAGTTTCTGTAGGGAATAAAAAACAACCAATATCCAGTGTCGGGACCCCGAGAGAACCAAAAGCCCCTTCTGACCCTGAGTAGTTCCCAAGGGCTGCACTCCCCTCCTCCCCCTCCCCGACCCCATTTCAACTAAACTCAAAGCCTCCATGCCTCAGTGATGCTGTGGGGATGCTGGTTTCTCATTCTCGCCACAGCTAATCCTGGCAGGGACCCTGTAGGCTTGTCACCAGTCCTGTTACTTTGGTATGGACCTGCCCAGCAATCATGGGTTCTGTCTGACCCTGGTTATTTTTACCACACCTGATCCTGCTCCAGACTTGTGGATCGACTTCCCAGCTTTACACTGGACCTACCTTATTACCATGAACTTGTGTGGAGGTGTCGCCTCATGACCGAAACCGGCTGCTCTCTCCAATCCTGTGCCGCTCCCCTTGCTGGGTTGCTGGCTGGTGAGGTCCGGGCGCCATGGTATTTCACTTGCATCCCTCTTCCTTAGGGAGCCAGACCATGCTGCTCCCCAACATTTTCTTTGTCTCCTTAAAGCTACGTGCGTTCTTTCTGGTACAGACCATGAGCCTGTTGCAATTTTATCTCCTCTAGACTCATAATTTTTACAGCTCATTTATTCTATCTACTCTCTCAGTTTGCTAGAGATTAAAGAAATTAATATTTCTTCCTTTGCATTGCAAGTTCTTTATTCCTCAAATTCCCTGTATTTCTTCTTTCACAGGTGCAGGGTGAGGGACTTTGTTGTTCACCTCTCAAACATCACTAAATTTGATACAAGAGCTATGAGGTAGGCAAGTATTGCTGCCATCCATTTCACAGGAAAAATATACAGTCAGACTTGGTAGCAAACTTTAAAACCTTTATTTCAGAGTTGAATCAAAGAGCAGCTCTGGCAGAATGAGAGAGAAAAGCCAGTTTTCGTGCATCCCATCTTGTCTTTTGCCTAAAGCAAAAGAGCCATCCTTTTCTTCCTGCAAAAGCATCCCTTACAAACCCTTCATGTTTTGGAAAGTGCTCCTGAGTGAACGTATTTGCACCCCAGTAATTTTTGAAGTTGACCACACATAGATTAAATATGTAGCATGGTGAAATACTGATTTCATCTAGTTTTGTAGGCAGAGCAGTGCAAAAGTGTGGGGGTTTGTTTTGTTTTGTTTTGTTTTTTTGGGTTTTTTTGTTTGTTTGTTTGTTTTTTCTCCAAGCAATGGACTAAGGTCTCTGAGCACTGGTTTATGAAAACTTTTAGGTTTATTGATGATCAGATCTGGTAGTTCTGGTTTTGGGAAAATGAAATATTGCTGTCTTTATGTAAAGTTGATATAAACAGTCATAGTGCTACAGCCTTCATTAAATTGTTAACAAGGGTCTAAAACCACATGGAATTACACTTCTTCTGTGTTATAGTTGGTGCAAGATTTCCTTAGCAACTGTGGATCCCCATAAAAACTTAATGCAGTTTTGTTACCACTTTCTACAGCAGTTTCCAAAAGTTGAAATTATCCTATTTAGATAAAAAAACCCAGAAGCACAAAAGTTCACAATTCTCTTTACTTGGAGTTGGTAGAATGAAACAATTGCTGCTTGTAGTAAACTGCTTATAGTAGAACTGCTGGCGATACACTTTCCAGGACTACGAGCATTTTGTATTCTCAGTTTTGCAAATTTCATCCAAAATTGGAACATTTGTATCAGGAATTGTCAGCTCTAGAACTGGAGGTGAGACTTTGCAAATTTTGACTTTGGACCTAAATCCAAGTCAGAAGTTTCTGTAGTTAAATTTATCGGAAAGAATTGAAGACCCTCTGGGGAATGAAAACCACAAGATTCTGTTCCATTCTATATTTAGAGTATTTATAAAGGAAGAAAAGAACCTGAGGTTGGTGACAAAAAATATGGAAATAGGAAGAAAAACTGGAAAATACAGTAAAAATGCTCTCAGACCAGGGATGCAGGATGACATGTGTCAGGCATAGGTCAGAGCATTGAAAGGGAAACATCGTCTTTTAGAAAAGCCTTGTAAATTCTTATAAAGCTGTGAATATCTTGTTGGGATAATAGGAAAGAATCATCATTCTTTTGGCAAAATCTTCACAACAGATGCGTCTGGAAAACATCAAATAATCTGCTTGCAGCAGTAAAGGGAAAAGGTTTTCAACTTTGACACAAAATCTAGTAAGGTGTGTCTTTTGGGAGATTAATCAGTAGATAAATGAAAAGTCTAAGAGCTCTGAAAGCCACAGATACTTTGCTCCTAGCAGATTAGCTGGGGAGATATCAAAGAAATTTCTCAGAGGCTGAATTTAAATAAGCATTGCTCAGATAAAACCCCAAACATACGCAATTTAATTCCTCAGTTGCAAAGTTCTGAAGAGATGGAATCCCAGCAAGTCAATAGACAGTCTGAAGTATAATTTTTGTAAACATCAGCCTTGTGCTAAACACTCAAGCCTATCTATAAGTTTTAATAATATTTAACGTGTAGTTTTTATCACTGTTTTTCTGTTAATTATGACCTAATTTGACTAAACAGTATTTGGCAAATCAACTGTTTTCCACTCAGTTTAGCTGAGTAATGTTAATCTATCCTTTCTTTGATTAAAAGACTGACTAGAATTGTTTAAGAAGAAAATCAAGAAAATATCAGAAAAGCAAACCTGAAACTGAAAATAATTCTTGTCATACAGAAGAAAGGACAGTATTGGGTAGAAGCATATGACAAGTTGTATTCCTCTGTAAAGTAAATTGATGCTAAATAAGGAAAATTACTTTTTGTCAGTATCAAATGATAGTTTTAGTGATCTCTCACACTAGATAGAAGGATTTTGGACATTAGCTAAATTATGATCAAGAGAGGTTTGTTTTCTTGTGCTATCACTGATGATTTGTTTTATAAAAACATTTTTTTTTTTTTTAATCAAGAAAGACCTCTGGCATAAAGAGTAGTTAATGGCATTGCTGGAGCTAAAATAATGATAATTCAGTTTTACTACTATAGTAGTGGAAAAAGAAGTCACTACTGATCCCTTTCTGTGAATACATTTTCACAGAATGAGTTTAAAAACTGGTAGCATCATAGAAGGATAAAGGATGTAACTCAAATCTTGGTGGGCTGACCCTTTTGACTTGATTCTCTAGGATAAAAAAAATAATAAAAAGTAACTTATATTCCCATTTGTTTTAATCATTGTAAAAGGTAATAAAGTAAAAATGTGTCTCAGTAATTTTAAAGCATGACTAAAGGGGGCGACACAGAGGCCATGAAAGAAGTCATTAAGGCAGCTGGTTTAGTGATGATTGTCAGGATATGACCTGTACAGAGGGTCAGCAGAAAGTATCTGCATGTGATACACAGGCTTCTAAATTCTCCTGGTTTATATCATGTATCTTCTATCTTCTGTTTTCCGTGTTTGCATGTGAGATACCTGTTTTACACTGATTTGCTTCTCCTATTTCTGTTATTACAAGCAAATCAAATAGATTATCACTGCAATTGATGTGTTCATAATTCTGTTAACTTAAAATTGGTGTGCCACTCTCTTCATTTCAGTCTGTAATCATGTTGCAGAGTAAAATTATTTTTGCTTATCTATTAGGAATAGTAATGTGAAACTGGTTTTGCAATCATGTGGCTGGAGAAAAAACAGCAGTGATTAAGACAGGAAACCTTGAAGTAGTTATATGGGAAAAAACCTTATTCTATAAGGGTACCAATAAGCCAGATTGCTTTGTATGTTATCTGGCTTCTTTGTGATATTAGGCAGCTCAAAGAGGACAGTCTTGCCACTATTAAACAGGTGAAAATGTCTGTTGCCTGTGCCACCTTCGAGAAAACTTTCTGCCCCAGGGTATGATGCGTGGTGTAAGAGAGGGGTAGACCACAGAGGAGTTCATTAGGCTTTCTTTAGTCCTTAAATGATGTAAGCTAAGCTCTGCTGCTTCGTGCTAGGACCAGCTGAAATCAGTACTTGAAAATTTGTAAGAGCTTCCTTGATGAGTCTTTTCCCTTTATACTGTCTCAAACATGACTTTGGCTACAGGCTGGAAATAGCCCTGGAAATACAGGACAATTGTCCATCCCTGTGACACAAAGTGGGAGCCCAGCTTGTGGGGCTATGGTGAACTTTCTGCCACAAGTAATAAAGTTCTTTACATGGTACAGCCACTGATGGTAGATTGTGCTCATAGAGGAGTAGTGCCATGATCACATCTTAGGTGAAATGGAAAAACTGTGCAAGTGCATATATCATTGTCAAGATCACTGCTTGTCATTACAGATATAAATACAGTCCATCTGCTTCCTTCTTGGCTCCTGGTTCACTAGTTTGCCTTTTTCTCCACTTGTGACAGGTGAGGAATGATCTGACTGGTGTCCTTTATGGTGAAGACATCGAGATTTCAGATACTGAGAGTTTTTCCAATGATCCCTGCACAAGTGTAAAGAAGCTTAAGGTATGTGTTGCTGATAGATGAAAAAGAGAAAATGGTGTTTTGTCTTTATTTCTTTATTTTTTTTTAACGAAGAGAAGTAGTGAAACAAAATTTGTGTTAGAATGACATATTACTACATTCCATTGCATAATAACATCCAAAAAATGGTGTCTCAAGGGCCTAGTCCTGCTTAAGTTAACGAAGGTCTATGTGTATAGTAAATATTTTTTATAGTTCCTGATCATGATACTAAGTAAAGAAAGTTGTTGCTGACTTAATGTTTGCACTTAAAGCCACAGTCATAGTGATATATGTGTGAAAAATCTTGAGGTTTGGAACCAGAACCCTTTTAGGGTAAATTATCATGTAGAAAGAATATTGAGCCTCTTCGCATTAACTTCATTACACATTTTAGATTGAATTCTTTGCTAACATCATCTGCATGATTTCATATTAATCATAAGGAAAAAAAAAGGAAAAGTAAATTTGGTAGCAGAATAATTTCCCGTCCTTCTCTTTTTATAATGATTTATTAGACTTCTGGCATCTCATAAAATTAAAACTATATTTTAGGATTATCATGCAGCGCAACCAGCAATAAACTAGACACAGGAAATATGAATCTTAAACTGCACATGAACATGAAAGAAATGATTGAACAGCAGGAGAAAGCACTTTTAAATGGTGAAGATCAAATTGTTTCTCTCATCAAGTGCATATGACACACAATCAAAGACACAATTCTGCAAATGCTTAAATATGTGTAAAACAGGATACAAAAAAGCCTTTATAAACAGAATGATATTAAAAAACTAAAATGAAAGCAAGAATATTGACCTGTGTAAGACCAGACCACTACTGAAGCTAGCTGGAAAAATTCTGGAGCATGGTAAACTAAGTGTGCTTTATTATTTCCACAATCTAGAGATGTAAGCCTGAATGTTTAAAGTATTAATAGTTTGTGGGAAGCCATTTGTGTCTGTCCAGTCCAAGCCAGTTTGCATTTCCTGTCTGATTGAAGGGACTCCAATAGGTGTTACAGTAAAGTCCCCATTTTTGACTAACAATGGTATAATAACAAGAAAAAAAAAGTATATTAAGCATGTATCTTTAGGCTGAAAGTCAGAAGAAGCAATGTGGTTCTAGCTTTCCTATGCTTTAACAACACACTGGGATGTTTTGCAGGGAAGACCAGAAGACTCAACTAACAATGTATTAATTATCTCTTGATTCATTCACAACAAATTAGTAAAACAATAAATAAGCTATAATCCAGAAAATTGCCATACTTGACAGGAATATAAGGTTAGTTGTTGTTAGGTACACGGTAGACATGGAATTCATCTATACAATTCTAAAAATGTTCATTCCTTTCTTCAACATCTAAACCTCCTATAGGTAAACTGGTATCTGCTTACTTGAAATAATTTTATTTTCACAAACACTTTTGAATTATTGAAATTTACCATTATGGAATGGAAAATAGAAAAATCTGGTATGATTTGCAGAAACATATTTTATATTTCTTTCGGTAACAAATTAGTTTCTACTGCATTGACTCCAGCCTCTTTGGATCACAGTTGAAAGGCAAATTTAAGCTTAAGGATATCTTTAAAACTCATTTTGGTGTTCAAAGAAAGGGATGCATTTTTACATCCATTTAAATGCTTGAAAATTCTAAGCATGCACAGACAAATTGTATGAGCAATAACATTTCTGCTTCCAATGTGTTCACATCTTGCATATAGGACAAAAGAATTACCATCATGTTATGATGATGGGAGTTGAATGTCATCTAGTTCACCTTCACTCTCAGTGATTCTATAGCTAAGGTCAGAGGCTCATCTATAGTTCTTTAAGTGGACATCCAAGCATTTAGAAGGCAGAACATGTGGCTACCTCTATTGTCAAAGTTACCCAGCTTTGTGTAGATTTATTGATAACCTCTTGACTGTCAGATACACGATAGAGAATAAGACAGAGTATCTGAGCTATTCAATTTAGGTATCTCATAAAGAGCCTGCCAAGACATTGGCTTTTCCTGGCAGATGAGATATTGTAGCAATCCTTCTCTGGAAAGCTTTATAATACAACATTGTGGTGTTACTCATTAGAAATGAGACAGATTAAAATCTGATCAAAGAAGGGAAGCTCTGAAGGCTGAAAAAAAAGAGCTGCCTATTCCAGCAAAATGTGCATCACTCAGAAACTCTGAAAAGGCGAAAGAGTGTCTCGTGTCTAAGGCTATTAGAAATGGTAGTGAAGGAGACAAGTTGTTCTTCATCCCTACATCATCGAAGTTGTAGAGCATCTTAGATGTGTTAGTCTTCACTCTCTTCAGGGTTTATACTACTCAGCTGCTGGTGCTACCGAAGACACTTTATATTTAGTAGCCAAATAATAACCTCACTTATATGAAAGAAAAAAGGGAGCAAAAAAGTAATTAATTTTTGAGGCTGTGTTGTAGTCTTATTTTATAAAAGGTTTTTTATGCAGGGTTTGCCACAACTGTGAGTAAATGAAATGTAACTGTTCTTCATTTTCTTGTTTGAACTTCAGTCCATATGGGAACATATGTATTTCTTACTGAGGGGCAAAGCTTAAATGCTGATATTGCTACTGTAGTCTCTGGGAAGAGCAAATATGACAGCTCACCATCTGGCAAATGGTCTAAACATTGGTCTTTTTATGTAAGTGCAGTTTTGGGAGTTGCCTTCCCCCTGGGATGTTTTTAATTATCTAGAAGATCACCTGCCTAATTCCATGAATTAAAACCTCTTCTGTCAAATATGTTTTAGCTCCATGCAAGCAATTTACAGCTCTCTGAAAAAGAAACTTGACACTTGCTGAAATCCAGCGGGTGATTTCTTTGTTTCCTTTGAGGAGGTTCCACAGTGTTCCACTTGCATCATTCTGCAAGGCTGATGTAAACAAACAGCACATCCTTGCAAGAAAACCATGCTGGTTTATAGTCAGTTAACAGTATGAATGAAGGGGTAAAAAAGTTATGCCCAGCACCATCTGATGTATCTCTTTGCATGAGTCTGTAATGTGGACTTTGACCCACAAGCACTGATATGAGCCCAGCTCTGATCCACTTCGGTGCAGACTTCATTAGCCATGCAGATAAAACCTCTGCAGGGCACTTGAGCTGTGTGCAATTGCATCAATTTGAAGCTTCAATGTCTCATCCAGGATGGAGCCAGCAGACTCAAGCCTGGCATCCAATGGGTCTAGGTTTATTTGCAATCTTGAATGCAATTCTTCAAGAGCTAATTGGGGAAAATGTGGAAGGGCATGCAAAAGTGGAGTTCAAGAGGAAGAGGCTGACTGTGTCATCACACAGAGGAAGAATGCTATGCAAGGAAGAGGAAGAGCTCTTGTATAGACATTCCTAAATTAGCTTGTTCTACTTGTGTTCTAACAGACAAATCCTTGGTTACATGATTGAATACTAAATTATGTGATAATCAGGTGGAAGCAATGTTTTGAGGTGTGAAACCACACACCACAGATGTTATGACTTCAGCCTGAATGTTGTCACACAGCCAATGGGCAGCAGTGCTGCAAGTGCACTCTGGGATTATTCTTTATGAGGCCACATAGTTTACAACTTCTGGATTTCTTTAAATTTATTTTCTTCATGTTATGGAATGGAAAGGAATTTCTTCAATTTTTAAATTTAATTATTAGGTGCTGTGTCACTTATTTTTTTAGTCAAACTCTGCTACTCTTTTTTTCATATATTAAGTCTGCATTTTTATGTTCAGAGCAGTCAAGTGAGTTAGAGCTGGGGTACCAAGAATAACCAAATTATTTTTAAAATTTGAAAAATAGAAATAGTAGATGAGGTGAGGTTTTTTATGTACAATTCCTAAATCTATTTATTGTCCTTACAAAAATTGTAATGCTATTGCTGTAATTTGTGTCATTTGTTTGGTTGGTTTATGTAACCTTGCTGGATTTGTTTAAAAAGTATCTAATCCACTTGAAAAAGATTTACACTACTTTATCAGTCTGTGCCTAAATACAAAAATGAAGAGAAACAGGCTTACTGAAAATGCATAGGTTCAGAATGAGCAAAGTACATTACATTATTTCTGATTTAAACCATGCTAAGAGTGACAATATTTTCATGCATTTAATTGCAGAAGCATTCTAATATCTTATTGCACTGTCCATCATAATATTTTCTGCCGAACAGGAAATAAACATTGAAATTATCTGAACTAAAAATCTGACAAATTGATTTAATTAAAGCTTAAATGTTTTTTGCCACTGAAAATCATACTGAATCATATGTTTGTTTTTTCCTTGGAGAGGAAAAGAGCTATTAGTAATTCTAAACAGGTCTTATATGAAAGAAATGAAAAATTTGATTTGCTCAAGCTTTTGCTGAGAACTCTGCCTCTGTGTGAAAGAAAAGGTAATGTGAAGTCATAAAAAGATATCTGTTCCGTGTTTTATGGATATTAGAAGTAATTTTTCATGTTAGGAAGATGTTAGTCCTGTTCCTGGAGAAATATTTTTCTCCATATACTCCTGAATTCAGGAAGAATTTCATAATATTTTCCTTAGTACAAAAGCAAAATTATGTCTTTGGACTTCAGTCATGGGTTCTTAAACGGTGATGAGTTTTTTTAATGTGTGGAGGTAGGAGGGAGGGGAGAGGGAGTTGACAATGTGTTATAGTGGCTGTAGAGATGATATTGTATGAGTAAAACCTTTAAAATTACTAAAGCAGGCATAATATCAAGGCATTTGATCTCACAAATCACATTTCTTAATTCTACAGCATTATTTTATGCAAACAGTGAAAAGTGTATGTCTTCAACTGGTTGTAATATGCAGAATTGTAGAAGAACTATTTCAAGGAAGTAAAAGAATATTTGATATTTTAGTCTTATTGAATACTAATATTTGATTGCAATATCAGTTTTACTCTCATTAGTACTGTAGCTCGATCTTTTTCTTCAAACACCCCAGCTCTTTTTTTTTTTTTTTTTTTTTTTTGCGGTACTTTAAGTTCTTGAACTTCTAGGAGGTGGAATAGTTCTGTGTTAATTCTGTCTGCGGCTGTAATCTGTGCTAACTCCCAGCATGATCTGAATGGCCAATTAAAGTGGTGTCTGGAAGCTGTGACTGTATTTAACTGCCACATATTTTATTCAATCTGCAGGGTAATGACGTTCGGATAATCCTTGGCCAGTTTGATGAGGAAATGGCTGTGAAAGTTTTCTGCTGTGTAAGTAAACATATTTAATTGCATATCAAAATAAAGAATGTGCTGCATTTGAATAAAAAGTAACTTGAGCATAAACTTTTTTTCATGGAGTTCATCCTAAAGAGGTGTTACACAGGCTTAGCTCCGTTTCTATTTCAATAAAATACTTTGAACTTGACTTCAGCGGAATTTAGGCATAGACTGCATGCTTAGCTTCTTCTTACTACTTTCCTGCAGTGGAATTAAATGCCAAATCAAACTTGAGCATTGCTCTTCACATCAGATCCTGAGAAATACTTGCGTGTGTAGCAGCAGATAGCGAGAACTGCAAGATTTCAGTCTTGTCCAAGAGTTGTGTTCTGGTGGTAATGCCTTTGTGTATGGGTTTTGCATGTTTTGCTTTTAAAGAATAAGAAATTCAAGCCAGTCCTTATACATCCTAACTCAACAACACTAATAATTTCTGCTACTGAAAATGTTGCTAATTGTACAGTTGTCATTCCCATCTGTACAGTACATTTTGCATGTATTACATGAAAACAAATCTTAATTGGTAAAAAATAAAGTTTTTTTAACCATAACAGCAAGACTAGCAAGTATAAAATTCCCTATCTTCACCATTTGTTTGTGTGAATGTTCTGCAAACTTATCCACTGTTATTACCCTTGAAAGTACAAGGATTAAAATGTGTATCTACACTTATTCTGGCCTGAAAAAAGGAATCTCAAAGAGGTAGATTTTAGTGGCCTAAATTTTGAATAGATTTTGAATTCATAGTCTAAATAGTTAGATTGATCCTGTATGATCCAAGAACACAGTAAATATAATGGAAAAATAATAATGACAGCATCTAAATTTCAGAGGATATTTTTTACTGTTCCCTTAGTGAAACAGTCACTTATCCTTGCAAAGAAAGGAAAGGCAGAAGTGCAAAATCTGAGTGCTACATGTGCCTCTGATATGTTTTGGCTCTGACTCAGCAGCTGTCCCAGTTGGTGGCAAAATTTGGAAAGGAGATTGTAGAGTATATTTGGAAGGAACAAAATCTGTTTTCATCCAAAAGCAAATGGAAATTATTATTTTATTTTTCATTCTTCTCATCTCTGATAGGTCTTTGTATATATAGATCTTTTTGTACTGCCATTTGAATTGGATTGACAGAGATAATCTCTTATTTTTTCATTCCTGGAAGAAATGATAGTCCTTTTGCAGCCCAGATGCTTGTCAGATCTCTTGGGGTTGAGCTGCATTTTCCCAGCAGAAGGGTCCTGGTCAGAATTATCTTCCAATCCAACATTAGCAAGAGATTGGCCTCATTTTTATGCCACTGCCCTTAATTCCCGGTTGCATTCCTCTAGAATTCTCTTCCAAGTGCATGTGCATGTGAGGCCACTGAAGAAATCCTAGAATTCCTTGGAGGGGCAGGCTGTCCTTTAGTCTGCATCGCTCTCAGCTGAAGAGTTCCAGGGAGGAGATGTCTCTGTCACACGAACTCCAGCCACTGCCTTCTGTGGCTGCAGTTTGGTGTGAAAGTGGGAAATGTGCATCACTGAGCAGTTCAAAGTGTGATGGCTGCTTCTAAAGTACATTAGTGTCAAAAATAATAAGGTGGATTTTTCTGCAGCCTGGAGAAATCTGAAACATCATGTATTGAGGCTTGTATAAATGTATTTATTTGGGAGTTTCAGCAGGAGACTGAATGAAGGAGAGGGCAGTTCTAAGTAGTCATTTATACATTAATGCACTAAAATATGTCAGAAATCTTGTTATTAGTCATGAAATATATTGTTGACTCATGCACTCCTACGGATATATGTCTAAGGGCACAATAATTTAGATATGTCAAGTTTTTTTAATTCCTCTTCTCCAGGTATATCGTCAGACAGGTTTGACTTGTGATTCCCTGTTATATTTTGCAGGGTTACTGATGTCAGTCAGAGAAAGGCTTTGAGGTTGTTACAGGACGATGCTTTTTCACTAGTGCAAGACTTTTTTATTTTTTTCTGATTGTGGTTATAACCTGAATATTATTTGGTAATGACTTATGTAGGTGGTAAAATCTTTAAAGTCTGCCTCACTTTTCTGCTGGGATTCAACAGTCATATGCTGTGAGGTTTCCTCAGGACATCCATTAGAGTTTATATAAGATCACAGAATCATTTAGGTTGTAAAAGACCTTTAAGATTATCAAGTCCAACCCTAAACCCAGCACTGCTAAGTCCACCACTAAGCCATGTCGCTAAGTGCCTCATCTGCACATCTTTTAAATACCCCCTGGAATGGTGACTCAGCCTCTTCCATGCTCCCTGATAATCCTTTCTGTGAAGAAGTCTTTCATAATACCCAATCTAAACCACCCCTATTGCATCTTCAGACCATTTCCTCTTGTCCTATTCCTTGTTTTTTGGAAGAAGAGACCAACACCACACAATAAATGGACTAAAAGATAGTATAATTCAATGGCATACTTTAAAAGTCCTCCCAGTGGACAGGACTGGTTCAAGGCAAAGTGAATGATGGCAGGTATTTCCTATAAGGATTTAAATAAGCTTAGCTGTTCATTTATCACCAGTTTCAAAAACAGTGAGCAGTTTTAGTTCTATGGGAAATCTTAGCTTTATAATTCATTTTCATCTCAGTGGAATGAATGTGATGTTTTCTTGGAATAAAAATTAGGGTGTTTTTGGTCAAAACTTAATTCTTCAACAATCAAAAAATTGCCAATAATTTTTTACTACACATAAGAAATATCTCTTACAGGAATCTTTGTTGTAAATAAGCATTTATTTATGGATTCAAACAAAATTTAAAAATTTTAAAGGAAAAAAAAATAAAATTCAGTTTCACAAGAGCAAAAATTGTCCGTGACAGTTTTCTGGCTGCTTGACAGCAACTCAGGGCTTTGCAACCTACATAGGGCATGAGAGTAAGATAAAGGAAAATGTATGACTACTTTATGCTGTTCTGGTGGTACAAAGTATGTGCAAACATTCTTCAGCTTGATCTTGTCTGCCAAAAAATCTTCCCCATAGAAACTTGCAAGAATTGGTCTGCGGGCATTCAAACAGTTCAAGAAGGACCCATGTGTTTCAAAGTAGTTGTATCTTTTAAGCACCAAAATCATCTCCATTTAGCAGAATCAACAGGGAGAAAATGGTGGCAAAAAAGCATTATTTTGGAATAAGTCTTCTTGGACCCAAACACTGAAATGTCTGAATGCTATCAACTGTGCTGTCCCTAGAAAAATGACTGCATGTTCATGGTGCTCAGCCTTAGAGGAGCTGATTTTCTTCCTGCTTTTCCCTTTTGCAGACTACCCTTCAAGCCCAGTCACTCTACCATATCTCAAAAGACGAGCTGACAGCTCTTAAAGTGTTCTGTTTTGGGTTTTGTTAAACTAGGTTGTTGCAGAAATGTGAAAGGGTAACCAGTCTTTCAGGCAACCATGTTAGGAAAGATCCCTTGTTTCCAGGATGAAATTTCTGGCTATTTTGAAACTTTCAATTTTCAGCCCATTTCCTAGGGCATTCACAGATTATGCAGGAAGCAGTACAAGTGCTTATGCAAACAGAAAATTTCCAACAGCTCTAATTTCAGAAGAGTTCACAGCCAATACTTTCTGGCAACACACAATTTGATACTTTAATCTCTATAGAGAAGGGAAAGCGACGTAAGATTGTCCTTCTCTAAAAGCACTATTCTGTGTCAGTTTGCATCCTTAGTGCTTTGAAAACTGTCAGATAAAAAACACTGAGTCACTGAAAGGTCTTGAATGACCTAACTGTACAATGAAAACTCTTTTAGAAGAAGGTACTGCTATAGATGGGAGTGCTATTTTCCTTGCAGGTGGACCTGGAATACAGTGTCTCCATAGCTGTGCAGGGGTGGAGGTGGGTAGGAGGACAGAAGCAGATGTGTTTCTGGAAGGGTAGAATTAACAAGCAAGAGAAAGACAAACTATTTATGTGGATTGTGGAATAAGTAATATATGAGATGCAAGACACTAGGCTTCACACAGGACTTTCAAGCAGCCTTGTATACAAAGGCATGAAATTTGATTTTGGCTGAACAAAAGCTTCTGCACCAGGGGCCAAATATATCTGCTTCGTGCACAATACTGTTATGAACTGAGTTGGCACCATTATAATAGACTTCACAGATTTAAAGCCCATTTTTAATTTGGATATTAACATATTTAGGAGGCTGTCCTATTTCGTATATTGTGCTATTGATCTTTACTTATCTGATAGGCTTTTCATATGATCTTTGGGATACTTTTCAAAACAGTTATTTCTGAATGACTAATATGTCCTGTTTGAATTCTTATCATTTTCTCCCTCTGTAATATTTATTATCTGTGAAAATGTAGCAGTTTTCTTCTCAAAACCTCTAAGCTTGCACCATGTATTTCTAAAAATTAGATTTTTTATCTTAGGCCTTCTGTCTCAAGCATTGCTTTTATTAGGAGCCAAAGAAGCATGAAACCTGCAGTTTTGAAATGGAGTCTGACAAACATCTGAGTTTAAGTTTTGTCCTAGAACACTCTTCCCAATCAAAAAGAATATTTGAGAATGAATCAGCTTTTAGATACAACAGAATATGTGCCTGACAAAGAAAGTACTTCTGTTTTCTGTTATATATATCTGCTAAGTATTGAAAGGAGATAACTATCATCTCAGTATCTGGGATTACAGTGGGCTATATTCAGAATTCCAACAATATAGAATTTCACATGAAGAAAATTCTTGTTGAGAAAAAAAAAATAAATCATAAAGGTGTTGCTTTATCAAGTCACTATTCACTCATGCTTCTCAGAAAGACCTGCTAACTTAATGTTTCTGTGGTTTGCTTTTTAGCACAGTCACCTAATTCACATTTGCCACGTGTGATTTGATGATACCTATGATCCAAGTTTTCTTGTTAACCTAGTCCTTAGGCTGATGTAAGGGTGACAATAACTTAGTTTAAATGAGGTAGCTTGGTGATTCTATCACTTATGTAGTAGTTGTGTCATGAAGAATTTTCTGTGCAAAACTGCCTTCTGCTTGTGTTCCTCTTTAACTCCCTCAGTTCTAGAATACTGCTTCATTTTTCTGTTCCTAAAGAAATGGTCCACTGAAAGAAAAACAGGGTTTAGTAAATTCTCTTCTCATGTCCTGAATTCTATAGTCGGGAGTCTTCAAGAAAAGAGTCTTCATTATTAGCAAGTAATTATTCTAAACTGTTCAAAATACTTGTTTACCACAATTACACCATAATTTCATTAATAATGAAAAAAAGTTAACAAAAAGCAATTGGTTTTATGTTCAATAACTCTATTACAATGTCCATTATCTTTTCTGTTTTTCTTATTTGCAGGCTTATGATGAAGAAATGTATGGCAGCAAATATCAGTGGATTATTCCAGGGTGGTATGAAAATCTTTGGTGGGAATCCTGGATTAATTCCTCACAGTGTCTCAGCAAAAATCTTCTTGCAGCCATGGAAGGCTATATTGGAGTGGATTTTGAGCCTCTCAGCTCAAAAACGAATAAGACTATATCAGGAAGGGTTAGTATTTTTCCTCCATCTATTTTGTTATACGATCAGTTCTCTCACTGATGTGTTGGCACAGTAAAGCACCAAGGAGGGAGGTGAAGCTAAAGTGTTCTTCTACCAAGAGACCTGGCAGTCATCACAGTTAGTTTCACCACTTTCCACTAGTTTGCAAATTTAAAAGATTTGAAAATCAAATCTAATTCTCTAGAGAGTAAGAAAGCAGTAAAGTCCCTTGCTTCAAATCTGTCCTCTTCCCCCATATGAATATTATAGTTAAATGTAAATTAAAGTTTGAATTATAGTCTTCAGTATCATGTGCTGTGTCACATCAAGTTAAATAGCTGAGCACAGAAACGGGAAACTCTTTTATTTAAACCTGTTCTGCAAACGGCCAATTTGAATGGTGATTTGTGCCTTTCAGAACTAGGGGCAGGAGATGAGGTTTGTTTTAAATATAAAACTGTGTGGTGTTTCCATAAAGCACATAAGATTTTATCACATAATAAATCCATACAAACCCTGACCAATGAAAAAACAGGTCTGATTTTGCTGCTTTTCATATTTTTCTTTTCCATCTGCCTTTCATGCCTTGCTGAGTGAGCATAAAAGACAACTTTAAAGAAAGGCAACTCATCATATGATAGCACACCAACTACAATGTAGTGAGCTTGTAAAGTACAGACAGCCACTCAAAATTTCATATTGAGCAAACGGCTGCCGAAGTAAAGGTTATTGGATTTGTGTTATCCTGCAAAGTGTAATCAGACCACTAATTTTCAGGGATATGGACTTTTTCTCTGTTCTGGTATCATGGGTCACCAGTGTACAGTTTTGGTTGACCTGGAGCCTTTTGTACACAAGTAAAATAAAGCAAGTTGTCATTTATACAGTGAGGTAGTACAACTGCTTTCAGTCTCTGTCTCCTAGTTCTGCTTTCCAATCTCACCAGCAGTTTTCAAGTCAGACAGTACATGTTTTTTGTGGATTTTATTTTCTGTCATAAATTTTACTTTGGAGGCCATTTCTCTATTAGTTATGCACATCTCTAAATTGGAGGGTGCACTTTAAGGTGTCAGTTTAGATTCATCTCTGTAAAATGTTAAGTATTGAGGTAAAACTGAATTTTATCTCCTCTGCAGACTCCACAGCAGTATGAAAAGGAATATAATGCTAAACGTGGTGATGGACAATCCAGCAAATTTCATGGTTATGCCTATGATGGCATATGGGTGATTGCCAGGACCCTGCAGCGGGCGATGAATTATCTGAATTCCACCAACAAGCACCAAAAAATTGAAGATTTTAACTACACAAATCACAAACTTGGAAAAATTTTTCTGAATGCTATGAATGAAACCAGGTTCTTTGGAGTAACGGTAGGTCTTCATCAGATAATTGTGGGATGGAGGAGGCTTGTTATTTTGTGTCAGTAGTTGAAACAAGTATTAAATATTAAGTACTCTTGAAAAGGAAACACAGTTGTGTATTTCTTCTATCTTCAGAGCTGCCAGTTCTATTTCATATTAAAAATTAATGTTGTTGCCTTGAGACTCTTGCTTATTACCTGTCTTCAGATGCCAAGAGATGACACTGTATTATTCCTGAGTTATCAGATTTTTAAGCACGAATGTCATCTAAATTAACAAATCAGAGTGGTCTCAAGGGAACCACAAGTTTTGCAAGCTGCAGTGACCTTTTAAGTGAATGTTTTAACAGTTAAGGGGTAGTTGGAATGTGATCTGAAAATACATATTTCTCTCCATCATTTAATAAGTAATATGTTATAGTACACTGACTCTAGTGCTTTACATCCTAGATACTTTTGCAACATACTTCAGTTGTGTTTTAAATTTATTTTTAATATGTATTTTTTCATAGTCAAGTACAAAGCACGCTCACATTGACTTAAGAAGAACTCGTCATTTACAGTAGTATCCTCGTTCTGATCTCAATTGTAAAACTGCAAACCCATAGTAATTTTTACTTTAGAATTTGTTTACATTTCTTCTGGTTTTTGACAGAGTAAAACAGACCATGAAAGTGCGGCACTAAAAGTTCTTAATTTCTTGCTTGTATCTGAGACAACATTAGTCAGAAATTAGTGATGCCAATGTGTTCAGGAGTCTGCAGAGCTCACCAAGAGAGATGGGCTGACTCCATTTCAGGGAGAATGGTCTTCACAGTTCCCAACAGTTGCAAACAAGGAACATACTGGAACATGCATTGTTGAGCTGTGTAGTTGGACTGCAACATGGAAATTGGTGTGATAAGGAAACTGGTATTTGAAGAGAAGTGTATTTTAGTGGTGCATGGAGGGGCATCTCCTTGCAGCAAGAACATGGAATAGGTTGGAGGGAGCTGGTCAGATTCTATTCCCATGTTAGTTTAAACTGTCTTGGATATCAAATAACCTCTGAACATGTTGAAGTAGCAGAACTAAGGTTGTCATATGTGTCAGAAATTGGTTCAAGAAGGAAATGCCTACACAAAGACATCAACAAGGTGTAAAGGCTCAACCATTTTCTGTCCTTGTTAATTGCTGAAAAAGCTTTCTGTGACATGGTACAGTGGAAACTAATTCAGAATTTCTAGGCAAAAACCAATCATATGGCAAGAAAATACTAGTATCTAGTTCTTGCACAATATAAATTTTGCCTTCTTTTTACATTGAATTTGGCTGAAATTTTCAGTAAAATAAAGTTATCCCATTGCATCCACAGTAGGACTGGATCTTTGATGAAGCTTTCTGACAGTAGCAGCTGTGTAACAGACTCTGGAGAGACTCAGTTATATTTGTCCTGCGTTGTTCCATGTACAGTACTTATCAATAGGCTTGAAATTGAATATTGCTGTGTAATTCCTTTTTTGTTAGCTTGTTTGGGGTTTTTTTTGTTTTTTTTCTTATCCTTTTTGCCTTCGGTTTAGTTTTGCAACCAATTATGATGAAATTGTTAGATTTCATTAGCATTGCTTAGTTGCCCTTCACTGCTCCCCCTCCAACAAAAAAAAAGCCAACAAAATCAAACCAAAAAAAATCTCAAGATTGAAAGAAAGCTCTCTTTTATTAGTTTCAGAGACCCCAGCAAAATCCCACAAGCATCCCTTTAGGGAGGGAATGAATCAAAGCTTCAACAGCCATATTCAGCTTTGTTTACTTTGTTGTATCAGCTATAATGGTTTTCAAAGAAATTATTGTATGATTATTCCCTGTACTTAGTACCTGTCTGAGGTACTTGATAATCTCTTTATCATTGGTCAACCAAGTCATAATGCACAGCCCAAATCTGGCATTTGCAAGGATCACGCTTCCTGTAACTAATTCACAAAAACATTTCCTTGAGAAAGGTATGGAGAGAAGAAAATCTAGAGGAACTACACTTTCTTAGGGCATAATCACAACTACAAATACGCTACTCAAGTTTTTCCAGACAGCATGGAGAAAAAGAATTTTAAAGGAGATATTAAATATTTTGCATTCTAGTGTTCAGAAAGTTGAAGGAGCAGATTGATTCTTGCCAGAAATAATTTTTAAGTTTTTATTCTTCAGTTTAATAATTTGCTGTCCATTGTGACCTACTTTAAAACTTTCACTGGAATATGAGTTTTAAGTCTCAGAGTGTTAAATCTAATTTCATTTTTTTTCCAGAATAGGTTTTTAATCTAATTTTTTTACAGTTTATTTTCAAAAACTTATTCTAAACAGAAAAAGGACATTCTTTTATTCAAGAGTATCTGTGCCAAATATAAAATAGATTTCTGAAAGAAAAAAGAAATAAAAAGAAGGACTAAATCATATCAATATTCAAAAACCAATCAAATAATAAACTATGTTGTTATTTATTAGGTAAGAGAAGATAGACAAGAAGCTGTAGATAAGAATCTAAAACTGGAAAGTCTATTAAATAGAGGCATCTTTCTTAATGCTTTCAGTGAATATGATATCAGAAACACTGTCATGTCATAAATAATAAATCCCTTTACCCAGTTTTCATTTTCTTTGAAATTATTTATAGAAAGCAACGCCATTAAGTGGGAGGGAGGGAGGTTTGGAGAATTTTTTAAACAATTTTAGAAAGACTTGTTGGGACGAAGTGTGCTAGTTCCTGATTTTACAGAATATCATTCTTTCAACTTTCTGTTCTTTTTTTTTTTCTTTTAATTTTTTTTAATTGTCTAGGAGACAGCATTTAGAAAACAGACAAGGCTATTGCCCATGGACTTGACATGACAAATCCTATTTTTATGCATCAGAAACTCAATGCAAAATGTTACTTATTCTAATTCTGCTGTCAGAAATGTATTGGAAGGGAAATTATGGCTATTCCTTAAATATTCCTGAGGGTTTTACTCTTTTTCTGGATTTTAATTTTTTTTAATCTAATTGATTCCTTCTATTATTTTGCCTTTGTGCTTATCAGACTTATAGGACTTATAGTAATGTCGGTTACCATGTAAATTCCTTGTGTATTCTGAATACAGAGCAAGGAAACATAAACGTAGTGGTTTATCAGAAAAGAGTAATACAGCTATCTGCTACACTTTTTAAAAGATAAAATGGATACTGTTTTACAGGTGGAAAAGGATTTTGTGATAAGAAGTGCAAACCAAAAAGAACTGCAAGGATGTTCCTACAGTTTTGTAAATCTGAATGTCCTAATTCTGGAGTCAGATTCACTGGTGTTGACCATTTTCCAATTGAGTCAGGCATTGTGTGGTTAGAATGGCCCCTCTGCAATGACCAGCTTTCAGGACAGGAATGCTTTTGATTTGGGACTAACTTGGCTTTCACGGTGTGCATTTTTCTAATTCCGTGGTTATCTGAGCACTTGATTAGTTATAAATGAGAAAGTAACTTAAAAGACTTTGATTTTTCCCTCTCCCTTTTCTTAATTCATATAGAGACAGTTGTATAAACTGCATGCAACACTAACGTAATGAATTATAAAGCACAGGTCCTGTTTCCTTGCTAAATATATTTCTCTTCTCAAATAGTACACATTCTTTCAGTTAAGTGTCAGAAAATGAAAGCTAAGACAAGAAGGATTTACACGGGGGTTTCTTTGACACAGTTTAGATGTCTGAGGAGTTCCCTTATGTAGTTGATAGAGGCACTGGAAGTAATTTAGATGTGGAGGACCTGCTGAGGTCTCTGTTGAACTGCTACTACTTTGGATCAGTACATAGTGATAAAGTGGTGGGGGAAAAAAATATATGTCTGGGAGATGAATATACCTGCATTTCAATTATACAGCATTTTATAGCATGGTACTGTAATATGTTCATCATGTATGTGTGAAAGCTGAGGAGAATTTTCCACAGAGCCAGAATAATTCTCCTTAAGCAATTCGGTTTGTCTAAGGGATAATTGAAAAAAAAAAAAAAGGAAGAAAAGTCAAACTTTATTTTGTGCAATACTATCAAAATATAGCTTGCAGGCTTAATAATTAAGGAAGAATTAGTACTGTCTTCTCAGGATACCAAGTCATATTTAGTGTATGCTGGATCAAAATCCTTCTAGAGAATAGAATGATTTTGTCTTAGTAATTTTTTGCCTTTTTTTTTTCTCTTTGTACAGACTATGGATGAATACACAGTAACCTAAATTTACAGCAATGTATTTATTTGTTAGCAAAGAAATGTTGGTTATACTTGGAAAGATGTCATGGAATTGTTTAGGTTGGAAGGGACCTTAAAGGCCATCTAGTTCCAACCCCTCTCAGAGCCCCATCCAGCCTGGCCTTGGGCACTTTCAGGGATGGGGCATCCACGATATCTCTGGGCAACCTGTTCAAGTGCCTCAGTACCCTCACAGTAAAGAATTATTCCCCAATATCTAATCTAAACCTGCCCTCTTTAAATTGGAATCCATTCGACCTTATCCTAGCACTATATCCCCTTGTAAATAGTTCCTCTGCAATTTTCTTGTTGGTTCTCTTTAGGCACTGGAAGGCTGCCATATTAAATACTACATTTGTTCTCAGGATATTAAATGTTTGTTTTGGTTACAGGGGGGAGCCAAGTAGTGGGAAAAATACAGTGCATGTTGGAAATAATTTTTGGTTCCTTTTTTATTCAAAACATGACACTTTATTTAAAAAAAAATGTTTTCCTGTAATTTTCTATTTGCTTCACCTCTGTCACTGATGTGAAGTCATGAATGTTATCATTCTCACTGATTTATGCCTGAAATGTTGCAGCGGGGTATTCTGCTCCTTGCATTTACTGTTATTATCTGTTATTACAAATCAAGTTTCAAAATTGTTAATTTATTTCTCATCCTTATGACCTTCTATTATTTTTGTGTAATGGAAAAAGAATTGCAGTGGAGGAGTGAGAAAATTAAATACAGTGTTGTCTTTTCCTTTTATGTCAGCCAGAGACTAGCACAGTAGGATAAAATTCCATCACAGTAGCTGCTGCACAATTGAAACCACAGCCATGAAATAGCTTTCAAGTCTGTCCCTGGCATCCTGCATTTGAATGTATCCAGTCATATTTCATAACTGGAAAAATGCTTATTTATATGAAGTTTGCTTTGTATTTTGATGCTGGTTATTTCTGAAGATTTATCTTAGCAGCTTGCCTCCAATTTCCAGGCTTCAGTAGCCACTGCATTGTACAGTAATCTCAGAAATACAGGACGTGTTAGCAACAGAATAAGAACAGAGAGAAAGTATTTATTTCATGTCATCCTGGAAAAATAACATACCCAAGATGGTTAAATTAAAAAATGTGTTGGTCATTGGCAGAGAATCAGATAAAATTAGCATGGACTTCAGCAGGATGAACTTATGCTTAATATGGGAGTCCAACAAACATTTCTGTTAGTAGCATTCATCAGTGCAGCTAATTTTGCATGTACAGTTCTGAATTAAGCCTCAAGAGCTATTTATACCTACAGTTAAATTTTCTTTGTTGGCGTGGCTGAGGTAGGATGAATAGTAAAAGTATTGGGGGGAGGGCAGAAATTGCAATCAAACAATTTCTTGTTAATATAGAAGAGAGCTTTAAAAGTACAGTTAATTTTATAAAAGGGGATGGTGGGTAGAGGTTTAGTGTGCAGTGGAATACTTAACACTATAAAGACATCTGTTACTGACAAATACTTTTGAATGTTCAATCAAATTTGACTTAATTTCGAGCATTTGAAAATTTCTTGTTTGACATTAACCATAATTGGGTGATTTGAGGGAGTACAACAAGCTAGCAAAACACTTAGTCTGGGAACTATATATATATGTATGCACACACATGCACATGCTCACAACCCCACCAACTCTTGGCAAATCTCAGGTTTTTCTGCACCAGACCCCATGAATGTGAACTATTCTGAATTTAATGCCTTGCTTTGCCTTTTCATTTTTCAGAACTTGTTTCCTGGTAGGGCATTTCTTGTGTAGCACAAAAAAGAAAAATACTTGGGATCTGGCTGTGTGCAAGACCCCCCACAGAGCTTTTTGTTTTTCTTGAACCTTGAATCTCAGTTTACCAGAGAAGAGATAAACGTGGTGAATCTCTGACTTTCTCCCTCCTGATTTCCAGTGCATTATCCAACTCCCATGAACGTGGGATCACGTGAGATCAGTGCAGAGGGCTGGTGATCTAATTTGCTCTCTATGTGACCAGTTCATTTAGGAGACCCCTCAAAATAGAGAGCTGCTAAACTAAGCCATCAGCAAGTTTGCATAAGGTCATAAACAATGTTTGCTCATTAGGAAAGTTCATTGCAAATGTTTTCATCTGACAACAGTGTAAAACTGCATACAAAAGGAAATCCTAACTTTTTTAAATGAGAACTGAAATTAGCGGTGACATTTCAAAGATTAGCCCTCAAGCTAACCAGCAGTTGACGATTTAATAGTTATAGTAGGTGTCAAATAAAAAAGGCTTTAATCTGATGTTGTAGAACACTTTCTGCAGCATCTGTCATTTTAATAGCCGGATATTTGATGACAATAAAAGAGCAACATACATTTATAGAAAAGCTAGTGAAAAATTTTCTGGCTAATATCTCTTTGCTTGCTCTGCTTTGTATTTAATTTTGTCTGTATCTAGACAGTGTTTAACATAATGCTTAATATGCCCTAGAAGTTGTTTGGGACTACTTTGTGTACAAAGAGTGGAAATCCCTACGAATAAAAAAAAAGATACAAAGCTCAAGGGAAGGTGATTGCACTGTCAAAGTGGGGGTACAGGTTTGTACTTCACAGGGTAGTTCTCTTCAAGCTTCTAAAGAAAGCACATTTCAGTAGTACCACAACCTTGTTTTTTTTCTGAAGTGTGATTTATTTTGCAGCTACTTGTTTCTAATCCACCTTTGGTTTATATTTTGGGATTGCTTTCTTTCTTTTGTTTTGTTTTTCTTGTCTGTATTCCTTGAATTTGAAGGATGAAAAAACTAAACAAAAAAGTTACATTTATAAAATGTGGAAACTCTGTCCTGCTCCAGATCAGCAGTTAGGCTGAGAGAGAATATCAATGGTTTTAAAGCAAGTTTTCAAGACGTTTTTTTCCTTCACCAGTTGGGTTTGTCTGAAGTTGGTACAGAGGCTCTTTGAAAACAGCAAGATACTGAAAAAGTGGGCAGTGTGTATGGGTTGCACAAGCAACACAGAACTACAGGTGTCTGCTGAATAAGCAGGACATTGTTTTTCCTGATGATTGGCCTTTTGTGTTCTACTTAGTAGTACTACTAGGTAGATTCCTTTGCCACCTCTTAAGCATCTAGCAGAAAAAGAAGGGAAAATGTCATGTACCTTCTATAACTGCTTTAAAGCCCTGTGCCCTGTTTCGCCAAGTTTTTTTAATAAGAGATAGGAAATGTTGTGTGCCTACTGAAAAAGGGTGACATGATAAAAGTCTACAAACACTTATGGAGAAATGCCCTGCTTACATCAGGTGTACCATTGAAATACCATCTCCTAAAAATAATAGAAAACCTGTAGTAGCTCCATCCACCTCTACTGTGGCTTGAAACCATGTCAATATTTTGTGATAGATGTCAGATGACACATCAGTGTGGATCTCTGATGATGATCCCATATCAGCAAGAAAATGTCAGCACCTCTCTTCATCGTATACAAGTAAAAGGTTTGTAATACATGCTATAAGAACTGTTTTGACAGGTCTCCCCTGCAATAATTACCCAAAATGGAAAATGTGGTGAAAGGCATGTGGTGTTGACCATGTTGCAAATTTCTAAATTTCTATTTGAAATTTCTCAATTTCTGGCACTGGAACAGCAGGTGTAACTCCCCTAGGAAGGATTAAAACATTGCTGTAAAGGGAGGTGCAGAAGGAAAGTGGGGGGTGATGGAGAAGGGAAAGTCTGAACTGCTTTAGCTGCTCTGGGACCTCGTGCAGTTCTTGGTAGCTGTTGTAGCACACAGTGTGTCAGTCAGTACAGCAGCCTAGCAAACAACTGCCTTGAGAGGTATGATTACACAGTGCAGGTTAAAATTATTTCAAGCCTCTTTCAGGTAATGTCTGTAAAGGAAGACTGCTCCTTCCTCAAGAGAGAAATAACTTGAGTGCAGAGGGAACAGATGAAGTATCAGCAGGGTCTGTGTTCTGGGTGGAGAGGCCCTGGAGAGGAGTTATGTCCACAGCTATGTCCCTAACCCCCACACACGTTTTTTTAAGAACAGTGATTCTGGAAAGGGAAGCTGCAGGAGAATGTGTATTTCGGAGAATATAATGAGAAGGAAAAATATTTCCTGGAAGGCTCTTTTCTAATCTGCATCACTGAACAGTTCTGAGTTTCCAGTCTCCAGTGTCTCTTGTTCTAGTTCTGATTTGTTCATTAGTGCTTAGAGTTTAAGGTACATCTTCTTACCTGACTGCTTTTTTTGAAATTGATTTTACTGTCTTTGTTGAAGAGCAGATCAGTAAAAGATTGTGTCAATTCCACAGAAATATGTCCAGATAAGACAGCTGTGCATGGGCCATGTGTTTAGTAGCCCAACCATGTAAGTGTTTACTAGATGGAGCTTTATGGTCTTGAAGAGCCAGTGAGGCTCTTTTATGGTTACCTGGCAGATGGTGTGTGACTCAGGTGCAGGCTGGTACAGGCATAGTTGAACCATACTTCCAGATGATGCAATGAAGCTTAGGCAAAAAAACCCCAAACAAAACCTATTAATTATGGGCATTCCAGAGTAGCAGTGTTATTCAGTAGTATAGTTATTCCTGCATTTGGTGTCCCTAAGAGAAGGAAAAAGATGTATGGCAAATTTAGGGATGCTACTGTTTCTACCGATATGTCTCCCTTTGTAATTAGGAGCAAAGACATCTTATTTGGATATTTCCAAGCCCTGAGCTGCTCAGTGGCTTGGGAATGAAAACCACCAAACAGAACCTTGAGGTGCAGCATATTCTCTCAGTGGGGACAGTGGTCAGAAGAGCAAGATTAGGTACCCTGCATCAGCCTCAGTCTGTAAACTCTTTCTTCAGAGCTACCTACCTCTGATTTATCTCCCTTCCCTCCTAGAAGAGAGCACTACAGAAGTACCTGGTTTAGCTTAATATTTGGGATGTGAGGACTTTTCTGTCATGAATCTTGAGTTAAAAAACTATTATTTTGGAGTTAACATATTTTGGAAATAGTATAAAACTGAATTCCTGAGTGCTTGAGGGAATTGCAGTTCTTTTATTTTCCACGGGAACAGATGTTAGCCCTGCTGCCTTGGGATTGTTCCAGCTCTGTTAATTCTGTTCTGTGTACCTAAAACTCTCACTGAGATTTCAGATGGATGAGGAAGTTATTGTTTACTAACTTTTCCCCAAGACTCGTCTGGGACAATAAATGCCACAAAAAAGCAAAATTTGAGTATTACTGTTCTCCCTTTTCTATGACTTTCATTTTATTATTATTTCACCGTACAGGCAAAACATAGTAAGATTTTACTGGTTTGATCCCATTCTTGTTTCAGTCAGTGACAAATCTCTTCTAGGAGGTGGTTCTTACCTAGAAAAATGCTCTAATAAACAATTTGCAAATATAATTCAAAGTGCTATTCTAGAATCCTTTTTGCTCACAGAAATTGTTGGAGAAACTTCTTTTGAAATGCTGTCTAGAATTAGTGGAGCTGTTCTAGGAGTGCTGATCAGGTGTAGTGCTGTAAGTTAGTAATGAATGATTAGACTCAAGAGCCTGCTCAAACGCATTTGGAGAATGTGTTGAGTGTACTATGTGGAATTACATGACTCAGATGTCAAATAACTGTGAGCAATTAAAACAATGTGGTGGGATATAGCAATTTAAAAATAATGTCTAGTGACGACTATAAGAGCCTGTGACTTTAAGTGCAGACCATGTAAGTCAAAGAAATGTTTAATATTTTGGTGATCAGGTGTGCTTGCTGTATATATTCTTTTGGCTCAACAGTGTCATTTTCTACTGGGTATCAGATGGCTAGGAATATGAAACATGGAAGAAAGATAAATGAGAAACTTGGATTCATACAAACAGTATTCTGCAGGCTGAAGCAGTAGAAGAATATTCATAAGCCAGTTTGTCGAAATCTCAAGGATATTATTTCTTCTGTTCTTTGAAGAGTTATACTACTCTAAAATCTTCTCAACATCTGCTTTTCTTGAGAGTTTAAAGGATGAGTAAAGCTCATTTTTAAGTATGCTAAGATCTGAAAGCAGGTTCATTTAGTAAATAAATTCTGAAGTATAAAATTATTTCTAACCTGTTTATTATTATTCTTTACAACACTGTTTTGGGTACTCTAAGAAGAGAAATAAAACATATACATTTTCTATGACAATTTTTGTACCACATTTACAAAGATCTGTTAATTTAGGTTAATTGTACTTCTCTCCATTGTTGAATAGTTGCACAGCAAACTTTAATTTATGTTCTGCTTTCATCTAAGTTACCCCATCAGTGGGCAATTTTAAAAGGCTTTTAGATGGAACCTTTTTTATCTTCCATGAAAGTGACCCACATTGATGTCACAAGACTTAGAATTTAGCTTGATAGGAATTTTTGTGTGCACCTAAAAGCAAAAATTTTCCCTCGAGGAGTATTTTGCAATGTGACATTTTTTGCTTTATGGCCAGTAAAAACCCCTTCACTTTTGAAATTGTATTTTAATTCTCTGTTCACACTGCAGCACTTCTGAGTTTTTAGCTTCGGCAATTAACATATTCTCCGCTGTTGTTAATCTTTACAACAGCTCTGGGCAAAAATATTTCTTAACTTGAATGTCAGATTTTGCTGAGTGTGAATCCACCTGCGGTGTTAAGAGTGGTGTTATTAGCTGACTTAGCCTTGAAATGCTCTGAGGTTGTCAGGTCTGATGTTCAATGGATTATATTTTCATACATCACTGCTCATCTTTTCTGGCAGTCATGATTTCTATGATGAACTAGTTTTCTTCCTTGGAGAGGTGCTCCAGTTGCAAATAGGATTCTTGGAACCTGCAAGCATTTTAGTAAAGCACAGGAAAATTAAAGTATTATAGTGGCGTTTATTTCAGACAAATTCACAGTACATTTTCAAATAGCTTTCCAGTATTTTTGGAGTCCGCTTTTAGAACTTCTGTATTTGCTACCTTCTGCTCTTCTCCCCATCATCTTCTCACAGGAGTTTGTTCTCTCAGGTGCTGCTGCTGCTGAGGATGGCTTCAGCATTTTCTAGCCTCTGCTAAAGCAACGTAAAGATAGTTATTTTTTAAGATTTCATAAAACAAAAGAGATCTTGTACTTCAGTAGAGTATATGGCATTGTAGGAATTCCCTCTTGGAGTTCTTCACATATTTGGAAGGTGATGAAGCAGAAAGTGCAGCAGGGCCCTTGATGGAGCCTCTTCAGTATAGGACAACATGTTCTACTTGGGCTGCATCCCAGCTTCATGACAGTTCTGCCATGACAAAGCTGGCCGAGACCAAAGACAGCACTTGGAAAAGTCAAGTAGGCTGCCTTTTCATTTTAGGGTTGTTTTTTTTTTTTTTTTTTCCCCACCTCAAACCACCTCATTTCAACAATTTGTAGGTATTTCTGTTCTATACATTTTAGAAAAATAATCTTGGGATTCTGAATTTTACATTATTACCCACTTTATATCTGGTCCATAGTGACAGCTGAGGTTGTTGTCATATGAACCCAAAGCACTGGGCAGGAATCAGACTCTTCTCTCATTTTCTTTGTGAACCATTTTAGTCAAATCTGGGACCTGTTGTGTTTCATATGTTGAACATTTCTGTGTGGCAGTAATTTTTCCAGTTTTATAATACATATTGACCTCAAATGCACCAAAATTTATAACCATGCCTCCTACTAACCACTGTCAAAAATCAGATTATTCTTTTAGAACATGGTCTAAAAAGAAGTTCACACATCTCTCTCTTGTTGATACTTTTAACAGCATCTATATTTTTATATATCAGCCTCCAACATCTAGCCAAATTTCATGAAACCTTTTTGTCTTTGCTAAAAAATCTTTCTGTCCTTCATCCAAGAACTTCTCAGACTGCTTTGACATTAAATCTTGTGTATGTGACATAAGCTCTCACTTATGGGTGATCAAACCTCTTTGGCTAAGTGACCCTTTATCCTGAACATAACCTGCACAGTTTCTGTGTGATGCCACTTATTTAGTATCAGTAGGCGTTATAACAGGTAGTTAGATGAAAACAACCCAGCTCTAACCAAAACAAGATAATTTGAGTACAAAGAGTGAATTCACAGTTAACAATATCAAAGATTGTGTAAATAAACTGTCCAGGTCTGATGTTTACTTGTCACTGCAGAGTACAGTCTACATGCTGCTTGGTGACATATAAAATTCTGAGTGTGGCTGTAATACCAACAAACTGAAGAATTTTCAAGAGCAACTCCACACAAATCAAGAGATTATATAGAATTATTTGAGGGGAGAGTGGCCCATAATAACTCATTCAAAAATCAACATGGTTTTCCATCTATGGTGGATTGACATAGGGCTTTTGTCTGCATAAATTATCTGTATAAGAGCCAAATTTTAACCGGAAATCTTTGAAAAATAAAGTTACTATTTTATAGTTTGTAAATTCTACAATTTTTTTATCTCACAAATTGCACCTCCAAAACTTCTGGTGAAATTCTCCTGCCTGTGCAATTTCAGTTCTGCTTCATTCATTGCGGCTGTTGAATTAGACAGTGGTTCAATTGGTTTTGACCGTATAATTAGGATGATGTGTAAGCAGCCATCATTGTGAGTGCTGCAAAGTAACCAGAGCTAAAAGCCACAGCCAGAGACTGCAAAGAATATTGTCCCAGGAGTGAGAGACAGCAGCAGAGCCTGGCAACCTTCCCTCTCTCCCTCGGCACCCCCAGTGAAGGACAGGGTCCCGCTCCAAGAGTGAAGGAAATAGCCTGTTGATTTGCTTTTGGAGTCTCAAGCACTGAAGGTTTTCCTTAGGTGGCTTCCTTGTCCTGCATGCTACCGTTGACTTGCTGTCTGATACACTGCTGTGTTGCTGCATTTGCCTGGTGACTGCAGCTTCACCGTGTTTGTGTTGGGCTGATTTGGTTAAAATGTTCTTTAGGAGTTACAACGGGGAGAGGAAGTTTCAGTGGTCAGAAGTGCATGTGAATGTGAATTCTGTGAGACAGAGGTAAACTTCTGTAGCCTGGAGGTTCTTGTTCTGCTGAACTCAGATGTTTGCTGCAGGCCAGAGAAGCATGGGAACATCTCCAAGAGGGGCTGCAATGACATCTTCTGTTAGATATTCTCAACACTGAGTTTTCTAAGCTCGCAGTCAAATCTCATAAGTTTTATTATTGGTGCTTTCATTATGAATGACACTGAAGACTGGCATTTGAGACACAAAATATCTAGCTTGTCAGTTAATTTCCTTTTTTTTTTAAATTAAAATCTTTTCTCGGTGTCAGGCTACACTGTTCCTTCTTCATTATGACAGTTTCATTGATAGAGGAGCAAGGCAAACATATAAGAAAAGCAATTATGGCACCACAAAATTTGATTGGGGATTAAAAGTATAAATTGCCTGAGGTAAGAACACATAGATCAGTTAAATTGCATCTAGAAATAAATCAGTCAAGCTATGCGTACCGCTGAGGGATAATTGTTTGCTGGTCCCTTTGGATGAGTGCACAACAAACCGACACAGCGTTATACACCGAGTCACACAATGACTGCTGGGAGTAGACCTCAGCAGAGCCACAAATGCTTTGTAAGGACCTTTCCATTTTAAACTCTGGAGCTGTTAATAGATTTGTTATTTTTTTTCTGTTATTTTAAAGCTATTAATTTTAATGAGATTTATCCTGTAGCCTATTCTTTAAAAGCAAAGACTGTGGCACTGTGGAAATTTGGATCTCTTTGCATCCTGATGCTGTTTTCTGCTAGTTTCCATTTTGAAGATGCAGGTTATAATATAAAGGCACAAGAGCCACAATTAGTATTCTAGAAAAGATTCTGTACTCAGCTTTCAGCCTAATGTTCCTGACCTGTGCATGTTAGTGTCAAATTTTCCCTCTTGCAGAAAGTAAGAGGAAAGTGTATGGGATGAAAGACATCTTTTAGTGGTTATTTCCTAACAGTGCAGAGCAAAGCAAGCTTTCTCTCTGCTTTAAGTCTATTTTCCACAGCACAGCTGTTAATTCCCAATGCAGCAGGGGCCATTTCCCCAACTTGAGTTAACCCTTAGCCTGTGACAGAAGGGAGGAAACCTGCTCCAGAGCACTTCTAAAATTCATCCCAGCTGCTCCTGGGCTACAGAAGAAGATGTGACAGAGGGAACAGAAATCCCTGTAGATGTGGTTCAGGAAACATTTGGATAAGTAACTGTTATGAATCATGAATATTAAGCATACTTTCCCTTAACACCTAAGTAGTGGCATCTGACTCATTGGGCTAATGAATTTCTGTAGCTATTACTGCAAAGTACATGCAAAGCGGAAGGGAGGGAGGGAGGGAGGGAGGGAGGGAGGAAGGAAAGGAGCATTGGGATAATGAATTTCTGTAGCTATTACTGCAAAGATTCCTGTAGCTATTACTGCA